>JADMNL010000023.1:203215000-203815000 GCA_016271365.2 Neoceratodus forsteri | reverse complement strand
CAATAAATTTAGGGAATTACATTGCCTTTCCCAATATTTCACCATGGATGGATGTAGAGTTCTTTTTAAATATTTTCTTTTTTTTTTTTTTTACTTTTTTTTATATTAATTGAACTGAAGTAACAATTAAGATAGCTGCTGCCCGCTGGTAACCAAAGTTGTTGTAGTCAATAGACTACATCAGGTTGTGAGACCGAGGAAGTCATGCATTACTGTGTGGCCATGAATGATGACTCATTTGGTGTCAGGGTTGCTGTCACCATCCCTAGATGGTAGGTTGAGTGACATGATGGGTCTTATTTAACTGCTAATGACTTGGTGTGAGCCACGTATTACAGCTGATCAAATCAATCTGGCAATTACATTTTAAAAATTACCGTCTTCAAAAGGATTTGAGATGGAGGTGTGTGTCATAGAGCTTGCACTTCCAGCCCTGCTTGGAGTGATGAGCCAGACTGTGGTGCTGCCAGTGACAGTGTGGCAAGATTCACCAGTTGGAGGTATAGGAGCAGGAATAGCAATCTATATGACTTTCTGGACGTGGGAATAATTAAATGGATAACTGAAGCTGATCCTTGGTAAATCAAGAATGAGATAGGCTAAGAATTCAATATTCTCGGGATCTAGCCATGAGCAATGTGGTGAGGTACTATCACCAGTTGTGCTGAAACATCTTTCCGAAGTTAACAGTGTAGGAAAGCATTTAAGAAAATACAATGCCAGTTTAGCCAGTGCAGGCCAAATGACTTTCCTGTCTTGCCAGAACATGGTAGAATCACTGCTTTGGGTAGACAGTGGCTCTGCTAGATAAGCCTGCATTATGTACTCAGGTGAGATGTCTGCGCCTTCCTCCAAAATGTCTGCATAGTGCCAGAAGTCAGTATCGAAATGCTCCCAAATGTCCTGTGTTGTCTCTGATCATCACTATCCAAGCTGTCTTCCATGAGATCATGCTGATGCCTGGCACTGGCAGCTTGTGAAGTCAACTGAGGAGGAGGAGGAGCAGTACAAGCAAGAGGGGGCTGATTATTGGTTGTTTACTTACATTTTGAAAAATTATCTAAGGGTGATAGTCAGGGGGGACATGAAACAATCAGGGCAAATACATAAAGTGGCAGCCAAAGTAAATAAAATACTGGGATGCATCACCAGAGGAATCACCTCCAGGAGGGAGGAAGTCATTCAGCCATTATACAGGTCATTGGTGAGGCCACACTTAAAGTACTGTGTGCAGTTCTGGTGCCCTTATTTGAAAAATGACATCAGACTACTGGAGGGTGTAAAGCGTAGGGTGACCAAAATAATCCTGGGCAAGGGGACAAACCATACGATAAGAGATCAAGGGAGCTCTATATGTATTCCCTGGAGGACAGGAGGGAAAGGGGAGACATGATAGAGACCTTCAAGAACCTAAAAGGGAAGACATGATAGAGACCTTCAAGTACCTAAAGGGTATAAACAAGGTTGGAACAGAGAGCATTTTAAATTTGAAAAGGGAAGGGACCACAAGGGGGCATAATCTGAAACTAGAGGGGGGTAGATTTAAAAAGGAAATGAAGAGGCACTTTTTCACTGAAAGGGTGGTGTCAGAGTGTAATGAACTGCCGGAGGAGGTGGCATCACTGAAAACAGTGGGAGGTTTTAAAAAAGGGTGGGCTAGAGTAAAAAGGAAGGTTACACCTGGCGGGACAAAGAGGAGGGGGGAAAAGACAGTGAGGAGGTTAACTCCGCCTAGAAAGGGAAGGGAGGGCAGCTCCAATAAAACAGATGGAGCTGCACACCCGAGCAGACTTAATAGACCTCTATGGCCTGTTTCTGCCGGCAATTTTGTATGTTTGTATGTTCTCCAGTTGAACTGTACACAACGGTTTCTGCTTGTTACAGTCAGTGAGTCCAGGGAGAATGCACATTCAGGGCTCTCTCTCTATAGTGAACATCGAAGGTGTTTATTAAAGGAATAATGCCCGACAGGGTGGGTGTTATGCTGGGATGTTATCCCAGCATAACACCCACCCTGGAGGGCATTATTCCTATTATACAATGACCCTTCAGTAAAATGAAATAAAACTATATATATTAAGAATGTTTAAAATGCTTTCTTTACTTATTTTTTTTACTGTGTAGGTATACATATTAAAAAAATAGTGCTGCTCTATTGTTTGCCCAGTATGTGGTAGTGTTTTTTTCCTGTTTTACTACATAGAGTGGGCTATTGCCACCCCCCCACTGATTTTTCTTTGGTTGTGAACTGTTGCTGCCCCTATTGTGTTTAATTGACCAGGTGCTTTGCTCTTTCTTGAAACAGGTGAAGATGTGTGTACTTATTTTTTTTTTCTTTAAAGACTCCAAGCCGTGCTACAGGGACAACGCTCTAGGTCCACAGTTCTCATTTCTGGTTTCAATCAATGACTTGAAGACATGGTTTGTGGTCTCCAAAGAAATAAGAAAAATATACAGTCATCTTCACTGGATCCCAAGAAAAACAGAAGGACCTGTTCAATTAAACTCGATGGACTGCAACGTATGTTGAAAGATTTTTTTTTAAAACGCACAGCGTTTTCATACAGTTCTTGTGGGTAGACTACAGAGCGCTAATGGACGAACTGGCGCTGAGAGATACAAAGCTGTTTCAGTGATGTGTAAAAATAATAATTTAAACTTTGGGCTTGGGAAAGGGGAGCTTCTACTTTTTTTGTGTGGGTCAGTTAGGGGGGCAGTGCCGATGTTGAGTGGTGCACGGAGGGCTGGTCCCGAGCTTAGCGGGGACTGCTGAAGCTGCTAGGGATGATTGTGAAGTGATCTTTTTTTTACATTAGATGCGGTCATCTATGTGGTGGGATTAGACTCGGGATGTTATGCTGGGATAACATCCCGGGTCCAGTCTCAGTCTGACCAATCAGAGAACATGGATCCTTCTTGCCATTGTATAATATAAGATGGAGTTTGTTTATAGAGGGTATCTTTATAGAGAGGAAGCATTGTATCATTATATCTGGAATCCTGTAGTGTTGTAATTCCAAATTGTGTGCCCGATCTAGTGCTTTCATATCAGTCTGCAATTTGTGTCTGAAACTTCTCTGCCACTTTTTATGACTGTGGGCAGAGCCAACAGGAGTATTGCATGTACAAAAGGAGTGATGTCATGTTTTCTGTCCATGGAACTGACTGAAGGTATAAATAGTCTCCTTCGCCTTACTTTCCTCCAAGAAATATTTTCCGCCCTCAAATAAATGCACTTTCATGTTAGTCAAAGGTTGCAGGGTTACTATTTTCTTTCGTAAATGGGTGGTACAAGAACTGGAACCTGAGTAGTGTGAGGCAGCATTGTTTTTTTTGGGGGAAGTAAGATCTAACCTACCTCCACCCAAGAAGCTCCTAAAGATCCACCCCACCTTTTTTTTATTCATATGGGAGGGGCATGAGGTGGGTCAATCATGTTGGAAGAAGACTCGCCAGTTTGGGATCTGGACCAAGGACCAGAACAAGTCTGTGGAGTCCCTGCATTTTGTTAAGGACTAGGAGAACAGATAATACTTAATGCCTTCAAACTGACTTAAAAACCCTTGGAACAAATGATTATCAGAGTCATCTGGTGTCTCAAAAGGAAAGACTAAAAAGTGTCTGAAAACTACAGCTTCCAAGGATTCAGCTTCCAAGGAAAATAGACAGCTTTCAGGTATTAAACATTTATATACTAAAAACAAAGTTCAGCTTTTGGGATTAACAATATTTGTTTACCATGTTCTTTCTATCTCTATCTATCTATCTATCTATCTATCTATCTATCTATCTATCTATATATAGTTTATCTTTTTAGTAGTTTCAAAACCTTGAAAGCATTGGTGTTAGTAATGCATTTAGAAATACATATTAATTGTCTTTACAGATAAATCATGAAGGTTCATGTGAGGGCACATTTTTTCGGGGAGGGGATTCAAATTATTTTAATCATGGGCACAGTACTTGGTAAACACAGGCTGTGATGAAGTGTATTTTTCTTTTTAACTTTGAAAAGTGGAGTTGACTTGCACATGTTAAAAATACCAGCTGCAATTAACAACTACTTGTAGAAACAAAATGCTTTTTTTTCTACTTACTTTTTCCTGGCTCAGTTTATATCAGTGAAAAGAAAGACTGGAACACATATCCCCAGGCACCTCACAGCACCTCATTAAGCCATTTGACACTACCATCCTAAGAGCAGTCATTGTGCTACTTTGCAGGACATTGCATAACAAGAGACCCAGACTTGCCTTTTTCCAAATAATATATCGACTTCATTCTCAGGCAGGCAGTTCTGGGCTACTGTTTATATTCTACTGAATCCTCTGAACTTGCAGTTTGTGACTATAGGTGTTCACAACTGAATGCTAACCACATTTGCTTCACTTGCAAATATGCAGGCATTTGTGTATCTAATTTCTGTTTGACTTACTGTAGGTTACACATAGAATCTGAAAAATTCATAACATGCTGCATTGTCATTCAATGAACTGATAAATGGGGATTTTGGTTTCTTTTACAAATTCATTTTCCTGACCATGGATATCCAAAAAAAAATTATCAACAAAATGTTTTTAAATAAAGAATTTAGCAGTAATTTAGTTGATATGGTGTAAAGAGCTGCTCCCTGGAAAATTATCTGTTTTGGGGGAGGGGGAGCTGCCACAAGCAGAATGGGACTTCACAGATGGGGAACTCATACCAGCAGAAGAAGCATGTTGGCATTAAAAGCTTAGTGGTGTGGATGTAGAGGCACCAGTATTTAAGCATGACTTTGGTAGAGGATTAATTGTGACTGCGGGGGTGAGGGAGGGAGTCTTGATATTTTTAGCATAATGGTTTTCTTAAACTTCAACCTTCAATGGGTTAGACTCTGTAGCCATCTGTACAGTATATCACTTAGCCACATGCAGTGTGGTATGGGTAAAATCCAGATCACCAGACCAGGACCAGTGCTGTAAATCTGCACTGGGCACAGCTTGTGCAAATATTGCTGATCCAGTGGAGCAGCAATAAAGTATTATGATCAGAAAAGGGCTGATTTAATCTTTGCTACTAAACAACATAATAGTGTATTAAAAATAGATTCCTCCACTGAAGCCTCATTACTATCCTGCCTGTGCGTATATATAGGAAGTTTTAGAGCACTATTTTTCCTCTGGCTTGAGGAATTAATAGACCCCACAGAAAGTTAACTAATTATCTTCTAGCAGTCAGAACTTTCTGCATAAAAAGTTCCCCTAGGCCCTTCACAACACCTCATTAAGCCATTTGACATCACCATCTCAAGAGCAGTCAGTGTGCTTCGTTGCAGGACATTGCATAGCAAGAATCCCAGCCTTGCCTTTTTCCAAATAATACACCAACTTCATTCTCAGTCAGGCAGTTCTGGGCTGGGCTACTGTTTATATTCTACTGAATCTTCTTAACTTGCAATTTGTGACTAAAGGTGTTTACAACTGAATGATAGTAACACATTTGCTTCACTTGCAAATATGCAGGCATTTGTGTGTCTAACTTCTGTTTGACTTACTGTAAGCTATACATAGAATCTGATAAGTTCATAACATGCTTTATTGTGATTCAATGAACTGATAAATGGGGATTTTGGTTTCTTTTACAAATTCATTTCTCCTGATCATGGATATATTACAACAAAAAATTCTCAACAAAATTTTACAAATAAGGAGTTTAGCAGTAATGTAGTTGATATGGTATAAGGACCTGCTCCCTGGAAAATTACTTGATTTTGGGGTGGGGGTTGCCACAAGTGGAACGGGACTTCATGGATGGGGGAGCTCATAACAGCAGAAGTGGCATGTTAGCATTAAAAGCTTAGGGGTATGGATGTAGAAGCACCAGTATTTAAGCATGACTTTGGTAGAGGATTAATTGTGATGTGGGGTGTGGAGAATGAGTCTTGGTATTTTAAACATAATGATTTTCTAAAACTTCAGCCATCAATGGGTTAGTCTTTGTAGCCATCTGTACGTTATATCACTAAGCCACATGCAGTGGTGTATGGGTAAAACCCAAATCACCAGACCCAGGCCAGAGCTGTAAAATCTGGAATGGGCACAGCTTGTGCAAAGATTGCTGATCCCATGGGGCAGCAATAAAAGATAAACTATGCAATACCCTCAATAATACACTTACCCCAGTTTGCATTTACCTGATGCTCATTTTTAGGCCTTATATAGTAATATATTCCTTCAAGAGAACAGCTTGTAATGAAATGTGTCGAATTTACATTGGCATTTGGGCATATGCACTTTTATATTATATGAATTTTATGTGTGAACTGTATATCAGTCTCTAAAAAAACAATTAAACACATCAAATGTCTTCAAAAACTTGTCTGAACATTTATTTTATTTATTTATTTATTTAAAAGTTTTACCAGGAAAGACATACTGAGCAGACTACCGCTCGATTCCAGATGCGTCCTGGGGGTAGAAGGAACGGGATAAGTACATTTCAAGTAAACAATACAGAAATTAGAGAACAGCAAAAGTTTACATAGGTTACATACAGTATGTACAAGGTTATATAATTTACAGTGAGAAAAAATCTAGAAGTGGTGTGTACAGGAGGCAAGAAACAGAGAGTGTGCAGCATAATATTAGGTAGAAAATGTAGAGAAGGAAATAGTAAACAAAATTTTGGTGGTTAAGCATTAGCGTGGGCAGCATGCACTTGGGGGTTGGCCCTTTACATTGTGCACACCAATTGACAAGGCCCATGCTAGTGCACATCAAGTTGACATGAGCAGCTAGTGGGGACTTGCCCTTTTTGAAGGTAGATTTGTTGCCGAGCAGAGGGGGAGAGCCGGATGACAGCCGGCAGAGAGTTCCAAAGTTTTGGTAGACGGACTCTAAAAGCCGACTGTCCAGCAGAGGTAGCCATGTGTGGGATTTGTAGTAGACGGGAGTCAAAACTTCTGAGTGAGTATGCTGATGGTGTTTGAGCTGTTAGGGTAGAGGCAAGGTAGGAGGGCAGTAACTGGGTCCAGGATTTGGCTGTAAGTCTGTTACAGTGGTAAAAGCACCTAGTGGTGAGGGAGGGAGGGTAGGTTAAGGTAGCTGTAAAGGTCACAGTGATGAGTGGAGGGAGGACAATCCAGAGCAAAGCGGCAGAAGAAGTTAAAAAGAGAATCCAGTCTAGCCAGGGTGGATTTAGGGGCAGAACTATAGACTACGTCCCCGTAGTCGAAAATAGGGAGGATCATTTTCTGTAGTATCTCTTTGAGGGCAGGCAAAGGGATACAGCTGCGGTTCCGGTGTAGCGCCCCCAGCCTAAGGTGTATTTTTTTGTGGGTTGCTTCGATGTGCGTAGAAAAGTCAAGGTGTTGATCCAGCCAGACCCCAAGGTATCTGAAAGAGGTGCAGACTTCTAGAGGGGTCCCATCAAGTGTTTTGAGAGTGGGGAAAGCAGGGAGGCGGGAGAGTCTTTGTCTCATGCCAAAGGTCATGAAGATCATTTTTTTGGCATTTAGGATAAGTTGATTTCTGAGAAACCAGTGCTGGACTTCTGTGAAGTCTTGCTGGATCTTGGATGCAACTTCCAGTGGGGAGTGCCCTGAGGCATACAGGACTGTATCATCTGCATACATGTGGATGTCAGCATGCAGGCAGGTCGATGGAAGGTCATTGAGAAAAATGGAGAATAAGATAGGGCTGAGGACAGAGCCTTGGGGGACACCAATGGAGACTGGGAGGGGGTTTGAGGTGGAGGCGCCAATTTTTACTGATTGGGACCTACCACCCAGGTATGAGTTAAACCATTGTGTAGCCGCACTGGAGAGGCCTGCCTTAGAGAGTTTCAACAGGAGGAGGGTATGTGAGACTGTGCCAAATGCCTTGGCTAGGTCGATGAAAATGGCAGATGTGATATGGCTTTTATCCATACCTGTGAGGATGGAATCTGTGAGTCTGAGGAGGGACATGACAGTGGAATGGGATTTTCTAAAGCCAGACTGGTAAGGGGTGAAGAAGGAGGAGGAGGAGGAGGAGTCAAGGAAGGAGGTGAGTTGCGAGAGGACGAGGTGTTCTTGAATCTTGGCTAGGGTGGGTAGGAGGGAGATTGGACGGTAGTTGCTGGGGGAGGATGGGTCTCCACTTTTCAGCAGTGGGATGACAGTGGCATGCTTCCATTTTGAAGGAATACAGGCAAAGGTGAAGGAGAGGTTGAATAGAGACACTAAAGGCATGGTGATAGCAGGTGCAGAGAGGTAAAGCATTTTGGCATCCATGCCAGTGGTGCATCTACCCTTGGAGGGATTTAGAGCAAGCAGAGCTTTGATTACTTCTTGTGGGGTAACCAGGGAGAAGGTCGGGTGAGGGGTTGGCATGGGTGTGGAAGAGGAAGACACGTTGTGTGTAGCAGGTGGGGGGTTTGAGGAAGGAGGGGACCCGCTGCTAGTAAACACAGTGTTGAAGACTGAGGCAACTGCTAGTGGTTCAGTTATGATGGAGCCACCCACATCTAGGGCAGGAGTGGGTGGCTGGGCGGGAGGGGAGAAAAGTGATTTAATAGACCTCCAGAACTTGGCTGGATGGTTTAGGTTTTTTTGGAAGGATGAAGTGAAATAGTGGGCTTTAGCCTGGCAGATAAGCCTGGTGCAGGCATTCCTAAGTGTTCGATAGTGTAGGTGATCGACGTGCATCCCCGATGTCCTATAGGTTTTCCACGCCTGATCTCTGACACAGAGGTGCTGCATGAAGTCGGCAGTGATCCAAGGCAGATGTGCTCCCCTGACTCTAACCTTTCTGGGTGGAGCATGGTAGTCCCAGATGGCAAGAAATTTTGACTTGAAGAAGTCATGGACATGATCCATGGAAGGGGCCCTGGATATGTAGGACCAATCCAAGGTCGCTAGGTCAAGTAGGAGACCATCTAGGTTAAGGGATTTATATGATCTAATAAGGAGAGTTTTCGGAGGTGGTGACTTAGCTTTGAAAATTTTACGTATTATATATATTAAATGGTGATCGCTCAGAGAGTCTGGTAGGAGGCATGAGGTTATAATCCTGTGTGGGTGAGAAGTGAGGGCTAAGTCGAGCAGGGAGTGGTTTTGCATTTATCTTCCATCTTGTCACAACATACAGTTGTCTCAGCAGTGTTTTCAGTTAGGGTACAGTACCTTCATGTATATGATGGCCTGGTTCTGTTGAGTTGATTGCTATAACAGTGCATAGAATAAAATGCAAAACATATAGGTAACTGTAATACAGGTGGTGGTATTATTTTTAATTATACAATGGCAAGGAAAAATGTAAGAAGCTCATTGGCTGCTGACCCATTGAAATAGTGATGTTATTACACAATAACATCACTGTTGCTTTGGATTTGGATCATTCCTTGCATTTTCTCTTAAGAAATATTTTTCCACATTAACAAAAGCATCCTTTAAAATTTATTTTGGATTCTGTATATAACAACAAGCCATTGTATAATTGCAATAAGGCACTCCAGGGCGTGTGTAATCACGTAATAACGTCACTCCTGGGGTGGTGGAAGCACTCGGCTTCACCTCGTGCTTCAACCCACCCAAGGAGTGATGTTATTGCATGATAACACACACCCTGTCTTGCCTTATTGCTTAAATATACTCTTTCTCAATATACTGTACTTTGATTCACTTAGAGTATGCAACAGCCTTCATGTGAACACTCTGGGCTTCTCTTTGACTCCCGATGTCTATTTGCTTTAGCTATTGTATATTGTTTGAACTGCTTTGGTCTTCTTGATGTGGTGCCTGTGTGCCTAAACTATGTAATCTGTTTATCTACTGCTACCCATGTATCTCCAGTGAATGATTGTTATAACTGTCTGCTCTCCGAGCCATTGTTTTTTGACTTGTTAACTGTGCTGTCTTTGTATTAGTTTCAATGAGGTGCCTTTGTAAATGAGTCTCTGACTCAAAGGTTTGTAAATCTGATATTTTTTAAATAAATAAATAAATGTTTATGTTTAAGCCCATGAAATACCCTTATCTAATAAATGCATTCACAGTCATAGTGGATCGGCCAGAACTTGTTTAATTAAGCAATAAGGCATGACAGGGGGACATTATGGTGGGTAATGGCCCGCCTTGGGTGGGTTGAAGCACAAGGTGAAGCTGAGTGCTTCCACTATCTGAGAAGGGCAGTTAGCCCACCATAACACCCCCCCGCCCCGAACTGTCTTATTGCAATTATGAAATGGCTCCCAACACTGTTAATATATAAAAACAATTAAACATCTCTGTGTTTCAAATTTGTAAAACATAAGAAATATAAAAAATTACTTCCAAAAAGAAAAAAGAAGTGCCTGCCCGAGTATAGGCTGCACTCAGGACAGTGAGGGCAGTGGCGACTTCATTCACTCACACCGGTCCGTGTACAACCAAATCTTCTCACTTGAGGTCTCCTTGATTTGATGGAGAGCTCAACATGACGAAGATTAGGGGTAGGAAGTTTGAGTGTTGCTGATGGAGGACCAGGCTAGAGGAGAACAAACTGGCCCTGCGTACCCACTAAGGTGAGCACCAGGGGGCAATCAACAGTAAGAAGGCAGAATTCCTGTCCAGGAAGATTGCTGCAGGGAAGAACCGACCAACTGTGCTTTTTTGGACTGCAGACATGCTGCTACATCCAGCCTGTCTGCAGCTGAAAAAAGCTTTTTCAGTCACTTTGTGTGATGAGTTTGCTCGGTTCTTCACTGACAGAGTGTCCTCTATCCAGCAAGGAATTCCACCAGTAAGTCGGGTTGTGTCTTGCAGTGATCACCTTGGTTGTAGCAGAGGCACTCCGCCTGTTTGGGAGAAGTTTAAACTAATGGAGGTGGCCAAGGTCATAGAGGTTGCTTTGAAGCTGAAGCACACATATTGCGAACTGGACCCAGTTCCAATGCATTTCTTAATGGGATGCATTGATTCCACTGGCCTGGTGTTCGCCTTGATTGTCCAGTGTTCGTTGTTGGAGGGGGTCTTCCCAGATTCCTTGAAAGGGGCTCTGGTGAGACCCCTTCTGAAGAAACCATCTCTTGACCCAGACATCATGGCGAATTACTGACCCATCTCCAACCTCCCATTTTTGGGTAAGGTCATTGAGAAGATTGTGGTGCAACAGCTTGAGGAGCACCTAATGACCTTTGACATCTATGAGCCACTCCAGTCTTGTTTCTGAGCCAAGCATAGCACCAAAACAGTGTTAGTTCAGGTGCACAATGGCCTCCTTAGGGTGAAGGATAGAGGAGATGGGTCAGTTCTTGTTCTCCTCAATCCCTCCTCAGTTTTTGACACTGTAGACCACTTTGTGCTGCTAGATAATCTCAGAGAGTACTGTGGGTTTGCTTGCACTGTCATCCGCTGGTTTGAGTCCTACCTCACTGACAGGAAGCAACGGGGAGTGATGGGGAATGTCTCCTCTTACCCAAAGCTTCTGTCGTGCAGAGTGCCTCAGGGATTGATCTTGTCACCAGTGTTGTTTGCAGTGTACATGCTGCTCCTAGGTGAGCTCATTAGAAAGTACAATGTGGGTTTTCACTGCTGCACAGATGATACCCAGTTGTACTTATCCTTTGCCCTGGGAAAATCCAATGCTGTGGTAGTGCTAAACATCTGCCTGGCCAAGATCAATGATTAGCTGTCCTTCAGTTGGTTGTCAATGAACCCCGATAAGACAGAGGTACTGGTAGTGGAACTGGGCTGAAGGTGTGACAGAAATGCCTCCAGTGTGGCAACTGATCTTTTTCTGGGGTTCACATCATTGATGGCCTCCTCTAGGGTGCAAGATCTTAGCGTGTTCCTGGATGACAGTTTGACATCTGAATCTCAGGTGTTATCAGTTGTCCAAAGTGTTTTTTACCACTTGGGGAATATCACCAGGATCAAGCCCCTAGTTCTGCCTGAGGACCTCCCTCCCTACCTTGGTGCATGCCTTTGTAATGTCCAGGCTTGATTACTATAATGTTCTTTACTTTGGGGTCTCGGGAGGTGCCCTCCACTGGCAGCTAGTGCAGAATGTAGCTGCCAGGTTACTGACAGGCTCTTTGAGGCTTTGTCTTGTGACTCTGGTGCTGCATGAACTGCATTGGCTGCCGGTCAGGTGGAGGATTATCTTCAAGGTGGGCTTGCTCACCTTTAAGGCCTTACATGGACTAGGCCCTGGCTATCAGTTTGATCTCCTAACACTTGCCATCCCAGTTTGCTCCTCCGTTCCTCCTCTAGGAGCCTCCTGGCAATTCTCAGGACAAGGCTAAAAACTGCCAGCAACAGGGAGTTCAGCCTCATGGAATTCACTTCCCTCTGCTATCAGGGAGGTCCCTTCAGTTGAAGTATTTAAGAGTTGCCTAAAGTTCCAACTTTTTGCTCTGGCCTTCCCTGATATAGTTATTTAATTCTGGCGAATGAAATGACCATTGAATATATTTATTAGCATTATTTTATCTGTTATTCCTGTTTTAAATATGTAATTATGTATGCCTTTTCACTCCCTACTTGTCTTTATGTGAGGCACCCAGAGTCCCTTGGAATGGGTACCATATTAATAAACTTTGCCTTGCCTTCACAGTAGGTGGCAGGAAGGCATGATCTACAGCAGGTTTCTGGCAGCTGTCTCTAGCACAATCAGGCAGTTTGCCTAAACTGGCAGCAAGTGTGGGAGCTTGTGTGACCTTTTTTTTTTAATCTGCGATCACTGAGCGGGTTGGAGCTGCCAGTATAACTGTGAAAGTGCAAGCATGTGGGAGCCGCTGATTTAAATCTCAGTTGCCAGCTGTGTCGCTTGTGGTCAAGACAGTAAAAAAAAATCTACCAGAGAGCAGTTTTTGAGAGTGGGACCCGAAGTATGTGTGTGACTGGGGAGAAACGGGAGCCTGGAGTTGCTGTTTGAGGTACATGTTTTGCGTGTGTGTGTGTGTGTGTGTGTGTGTGTGTGTGGAGGGGGGGAACAAGCAAGTATGCATTTTTGTGGGCAGTTGAGCCATGCGTACAGCTATTTGTCTGGTGCAGAGACTTTCACCCGTGCCATTGTGCTGGGATAATGGCCTGGCTGAAAGCAGTGCTCCACCAATCAAGAGCCGTCATTATTAAGACACATTTCATGATGAGTACTGTATCCTGCTTGTGCTTCTGCTGAGACGACTCATATAACCTAGTGGTGTCACTACCACCTCCTAAACCACCATTATCACTGTCATCATTCTCAACCCCTCCACCACCACTAGCCTTGCTTTGTTGATCTGCTGTAGAAGATCTCAAATAACAATGCGTGTGTATCATTTAAGTAGACTCACCAAAGAAAAGACCATTCCAAGGGTTCCTGATTCAGCACTGATATCTTTGATTGCCTGTTCATTAGATCTCAGAGTGGAATAAGCTTTTGCAATGCACATGGCTGCACTCAAAGAAAATATCCATACAGGCCACATCATTGAATTCCATAGCCTGAAACACAGATTTCTGTTCCACCAGTCTCTTCACCATATAAAAGATGGTGTTCCACATTGTTACCATGTCTTTAATGAAGAAATGCTGCAGAACACTGTGGTACTACTGGCACTGCTGGAGGACCTCAGCACATTTGGGGGAACACTGGAAATATCTAGTGATGTCCTGTGTGACACTCAGACAGCTGGTTCTGCTTAATGTCTGATTTTTGTAATATAAAAATGTGTTATTGAGTGTCTCTCATGAGACATGCTGAAATAGCCTGTAGAATGACCCCCCCCCCAGGGTTTAGCTACAAGGTGTTACCTGGAAGGCCAGGAGATAATTACAGGCTAGAAAAGGCCTAAATTAAGCATCTCCTGTTTAACTAGCTTATTTGTAACTTGCCAGCTGCTAGATTGGGAAATCATGAACTTTTATAACGTTTAGAGAAAGAGAGCAGGTTATGATACTTTAGTACGAAGTCATAAAAGATTCTTTGATGTGTCCTGGGAAGAAGAGCTACTTGAGATCAAAGAGGAGATGTTATTTAAAGAAAGTCATGTGGGGACATGAGTTTTGCTAAAGTCACCTTTATTAATTTACCTCCTGCTGGATAGACATCTTGATTGTATAATTTTTAATAAACAGAGGAGGAGCTGGGTGACATCATGGAGAAGGCAGGCTCAAGACAGTGTTTTAATTATGCTGTGAGTGACCTATAAAGACACACGTTTGGACTCTCTTGACAACAACAGCTGTCTATCAGCACTATTAGAAGAGATACATTAGATATATGTCTAATTGTCTGGTGGTAGGAATTTTGTACTATTTTTTTACCCTTATTCTTTTAAATGATTGTATGTTTTTGTGATATATGGTTCTGTATTTACATTTTACATTTTTTTATCTATTTTTAAGTAAACCTCTACTTTGGAGACTACTTGTTGTGCCTTTGAAATTCTTTTTCTTGACAAGTGAAGCATACATGGTTAATGTTGACACTGTACAAAGCTTACTGGTTTTACCAAACTGGGAAAAGGTAAGAGTTTATTCTGAGGTCTTTAATAGAGTTTTAAGGGTTCATTTTGTACGCCTGGTTAGGTGCCCATAGGCAAAAGATATCTGGCCCCCCGAAGAGCAGAATTATCTGAGCCTGTACATTGGGTACACGAGCAAGAGATTCACAGCTTGAATCCCTCCAGAACTTGAGACCAAAGTTTGATTCAAACCCACAAAACAGACAGGAGGGTTACCCTGTTCTGTTAACTGTTCACAAGACTGTGCTCGGAGGCACTGTGGGAGCAAAGGGCCTGATCTGCTGAGTGGGTTTGTGACATCCTGTACCATGTCAAGTATTTCTGTTAGCTGTGCATGTTTATCAAGCATATACTGTAACTCACCACCAGATTCAGTGCATGTGCAAACCAAGATGCATGGCAGAAATCCCTATCATTCAAGGCCTTCAGCATGTTACTCCCACACTCTGTCATGAACATTCCATTTGTGAGAACATATTCTGATGTCCAACAGTGACTAGATGAACCACAAAATGTTTTCCCTGCTGTGGTTCCCTTCCATGACCAACACATTAAGTAAGGCAGTTCCTCCATTGGTGTGCCTCTGTGAGTCTGTCTGTTTCAGTATAACTCCTGCAGGGACTGGTGGTGGCATAGATGGGGTAATGCTGCTTGCTGTGGACACAACCCAATGGGCAGTGAGACTTGAGAGGCTTTGGCTTGCACCACTGCTCTACATATTACTAGATAAATGCACATAACCCCCCTTGCCTCCTTCAGAAACGTCAACATGTGCATGCATACTGACTCGTATATGAGGGAGAACGTCTGGAAAATGTGATGGAATGTTGTATTTGGGCTTCAGTTCATGTGAATGTCTTCAGGACTGGTGTCATCTACAATGGAGACTGCCTGAAGATCAAGGGCCATAATCTCTCCAATCAGGTGAGTGATTCCGACAGAGATTGAGTGATTCGAGGGTAGTTTAGTGCACGCATGTTTAAGCAATAATGCCTGACAGGGTGTGTGTCATGCTGGGATAACGTCATGTCTCAGGTGGCTGGGCACGAGGCCACAGGCCGAGTGCGCCCAGCGACTGAGGCGTGACGTTATCCCAAACGACACACACCCTGGAGGGCATTATTGCTATTATACAATGGCTCGTTGTTATACAGAATAAAAAAAATAATTTTAAAGACGTTTTTGTGTGGAAAAATATTTTTGTTTTTTAAAAGAAGATGAAACAATGAAGCACATCATCAGCACATAATGAAAGCAAAAAATCATCTGCATGTTCACAGTGAGGCTGAGACTAGAGCCGTGATGTTGTACTGGGATAACAGCACGGGCCAGCCCAAGACTGACCAATCAGAGACCAGGATTATTTCTTGCCATTGCATAATATGGCTTAAGCACTGTACATTTTTGTTGGTGGTGGATGGCGTGATGCTTTTAAGGCAGCACCTAGGGGGATTCATCTGTTGGCTGCTATGGCTGCCATAATGGCTGCATTACTTGAACAAACAATTTTATCCTATCGCCCATACCGGACTATCCCTACTGCTGCTGGCCAGTGTTACCCGAGTGTTGACTGGCGAATCAATGTGACAGTTAGGACAAATGCCACGGCTCACACTTTTGATGATCAGCCAAAACATTGAGTCCAAATGTCTGAGTAGACAGACACTGGCTGATCTTTCTGTCACACAGACAGCAATGTGTTTTAGTGCATTTGGTGGGTAATCAGTAAAATACTCCCACACTGCAGAAGATCTCTGTTTTGTTAGTGACATGACTAAATTGCTGTGGGTTCTGTAAAAGTAAAAGAACAGCAACTGCAAGATGATTTTATATTTTTGTGCCATGGTGGAATGTCATGGCTGGCCTGTATGCACTGGCAGGGCAGTCCTGGCAACACAGCACTAGGGTTATATTAGGGCTGATCATTTCAGGCCTGGGATGGGCCACAACTTTAGAGTTCCCTGCCTGATCAATTTGCTTCCTTTTTATGGCTGTGGATGGAGCCTACAGCCATAACGCTTTAGTGACTACCCTCATTTGAAAGGTTATTTTGTCCTGAACAACTTTCATGTTGGTTGTATATTGGTAACTTGTATACTTTCTGAGATATTTACATTTGTTTGGCATGACTCCTACTGTGTTCACTCAGAGAGAAAAAAATGAGATTGCTTGGAAGACCTTATTTTACAAAATATGAAGAATTCAGATTAGTGACTACCCTCAAGTGAAAGGTCTTTTTACCCTGAACAACGTTCACACTGGTTGTTTTTGTGCACCTTGAATAGTTTTAATGATATTTAGATTTGTTTGGAAGGTGTGCACATTTGCTCTCAGATAAAAGCAGCTTGGCGTTCTGTGTCCATCATTCTAAAAAGAAACGAGTATTTTTTTTAACTGCCATAGGGATTTGCAGTGTTATGGAAGGATACACTGAAAACTACTAAATTGATGGCTGTGGGCAAATCCCTATGGCAGTTAAAAAATACTCCCTTCTTTCTTTTTAGAAAAAACAATTCCTGCAACTGGACCAGCCCCAAGTCATGCATACCCCCAGCCAACACTCTCTGTAGTTGGATCCCCCCAAAGAGTAGTCTGGCTGTATCTCATCCCCACAGCAGGAAACCTTCTTGCAGCTGCCCCCCGTGTTCAGGACAATGCTGGGGAGTGGAAGATTCACATAAGAGATCTTCTGCTACGGTGCTGCCCAGGGTCCCACTGTATAACTTCTGGTAGGCAACAAAAGCGCATCTCCCCTCCCTCCCTCCCTCTTTCCCCAACTCACAGATGCATGTGCTGGGTGGCACTCTTATTTATTTAATTTAAATGCACACTGGCGGATGTCAAGATCCAGGAGTGGTCCACTGATAGCCACGTCTTGGGCAGCGCTTAGTCTCTGCAGCATTTTAAATTATTAATATGTAACCAGCCAGTTCATGGGGTTACTAGCATCCCATCAGTGTTAGATCAGGCAGATAGCCTGGGCAGTTCCAGAGAATTTACAACTCTCTGGAAAACATTACAGAACCACTTGCTTAGTTCTGCTGAAGCAGGGGATGATGTCATGGAATTTGGAACCCTCGCAGCAGCATACATCACAGTGCTCTGCTGTTGTTTTGAACTGTGAGTCAATTTGGAGTTAAGAGTTCTACAAGCAAGTGGTGCTTTGCCAAATGCCACTTGTCAGAGGGAAGGACCTTCAGTTTGCTATTTAACACCCTAGTACAGTAAACAGTGGCTGGTTTTGTGGGACATGGTGGCTAGCAGATCCTGTGAAGCCCTGAGGGGGTAAAGATTTTTCACAGAAAGAGAAATGGGACTGATGTTTCAGTGAATACTCTGGGGCAACCCCCAAAAGAATAGGAGAACTAATAGAACTGCCCAGAATGTACACACTGTGTGTTTACAAATCAAAAGCTATGGATTTTGTGTGAGAACCATGGAATTTCAAGTGTTCTTAACAAATGCCTTGGGGGGGGCACATCACGCTGTAAGTACAAGGTTCATTTGTTACTCATGTGGGTTGGCTGGTGCCTGGCTAGGAGACCATCAAGGCTAGGATGCAGGTACTCAGGACCTTTGCACAAAGAATGTGCTGTAAGGATGTCTCTGGCAGCCCGTGTGGCTAGAGAATCCTGTTTTTCCTAAAGGTAATGGCAGAGAGAGTCTAGCTTTGGCCAGAGTGAGCTGAACTCTCATTCTATGTTTTAAAGGAATCTAAATGGTTACAAGGAAGGGTCGTAGGTGTTAACTTAGTTCACCTAGTGGTGTTCAAATTTAGTGATGTGGCAAGATCCACTATAAATGTACTGGTAAGTCCAGAGATCCCTTATAACAGGGATGGACGTCCATGAGGAAATGTTCTTGTGAAAAGTCTCAGTACTGTCCAAGTTGTGAAATGTTTTTGCCTGCTGCAAGTATGGCATCTGTTCTGTATAGCTACAAGCCCCGTGGGCACCACCCATTTCTGTTGACACTGTCAGGAATAAAGCCATACAATAAAATCCCAAATTTCCGGTTGTGGAATTCCAGCTTTGAGTGACCTGTGTGAAGTTCTTGGGGACCTGATAGATAAGAGACATACTATAGACCTGGCTTCTCTCCCCCGAACCTGGGTAAAAATAGAAATGTTATTTTGTGCCCTTCCCCCCCGACTTCCGAGATGCCCGAGCCAGGTGTTGCCCTAATGCAATAGGTGATACTTTTTCTGTCAAGTGTGGTTGTTGCTTTGTCTGAGTACAAAAAAGGGGGGCTACCCTTACAATAAGGGGGGGTCTGGGTTACAAATAAAACTGCCATGTTCGTGGATGCCAACCAGAGCTAGTGAGTTAGGGACAGAGAGGGAGGGAGGGAGGGGAGGTGCACTTTTCTTGTCTGCTATTAGTAATACTCTGGGACCCTGGGCAGCACTGTAGCAGCAGTTTTCTGTTGTGAATCTTCTGCTCCTTGGCCCTCAATGGCCAAGGCACCTAGCTTCACCTGAGCTCTTTCCTTCTAAGACTGCTTGAAAGGCAGAGTAGAGAAACTTACCAGAGCAAGGGAAAAGGATTAAGACTTAGTTTGGCTAAGCAGATTTATTGTGTGGTGGTGTTTTTATTTTTTACTCATAGGGATTGCTACTGTTTGTTGCTAACATTTCATTGCTTTATTTTTTCTCTGATTAAAATTGTTGTTGCTGGTATACCTTCTTCTGCATTATTACAAGGTGTGCCTACAGGTGTGTGCTAACAGATTACTGCTGTAATCTTCTGATTCAAATTGTCTTTTGCAAGGTATATCTTCTGTTACTGCTTTATTTTTCTCTGGAGCAAAGTGTTTCTTACAGGGTATATCTTCTCTGAAATTACTGTATTACAGGTGGAGCTTACATTTTTGTGACTTTTTATCATTGGGCTAAGCAAAATTACTGTTTGACACTGTGTTTTATTTTATTCTTGTTTGTTGAAAAGGTTTGTTGTCTCAGAGGTGTTTCAGTCTCCTTCTCACATTGAAGGAGCTAATTGCTTTTCCTTCCACAGCTCTTCCAAAGGATTAGGAGTGTATGTGGGGGTGGAGCTGGCAAACTGTCAGTAATTTCCAACAGAAAGAAAGGTTAAAAAGTCAGGTTAGTTGATATCTTGGAGGTAGAAGACTTGGTTTGCTGGCCATGGCACCTAGCTTTACCTGAGCTCTTTCCTTCTAAGACTGCTTGAAAGGCAGAGTAGAGAAACTTACCAGAGCAAGGGAAAAGGATTAAGACTTAGTTTGGCTAAGCAGATTTACTGTGTGGTGGTGTTTTTATTTTTTACTCACAGGGATTGCTACTGTTTGTTGCTAACATTTCATTGCTTTATTTTTTCTCTGATTAAAATTGTTGTTGCTGGTATACCTTCTTCTGCATTATTACAAGGTGTGCCTACAGGTGTGTGCTAACAGATTACTGCTGTAATCTTCTGATTCAAATTGTCTTTGCAAGGTATATCTTCTGTTACTGCTTTATTTTTCTCTGGAGCAAAGTGTTTCTTACAGGGTATATCTTCTCTGAAATTACTGTATTACAGGTGGAGCTTACATTTTAGTGACTTTTTTATCATTGGGCTAAGCAAAATTACTGTTTGACACTGTGTTTTATTTTATTCTTGTTTGTTGAAAAGGTTTGTTGTCTCAGAGGTGTTTCAGTCTCCTTCTCACATTGAAGGAACTAATTGCTTTTCCTTCCACAGCTCTTCCAAAGGATTAGGTGTGTATGTGGGGGTGGAGCTGGCAAACTGTCAGTAATTTCCAACAGAAAGAAGGGTTAAAAAGTCAGGCTAGTTGATATCTTGGAGGTAGAAGACTTGGTTTGCTGGCCAAGGCACCTAGCTTCACCTGAGCTCTTTCCTTCTAAGACTGCTTGAAAGGCAGAGTAGAGAAACTTACCAGAGCAAGGAAAAGGATTAAGACTTAGTTTGGCTAGCAGATTTACTGTGGTGGTGGTTTTTACTTTTTACTCACAGGGATTGCTACTGTTTGTTGCTAACATTTCATTGCTTTATTTTTCTCTGATTCAAATTGTTGTTGCTGGTATACCTTCTGCATTATTACAAGGTGTGCCTACAGGTGTGTGCTAACAGATTACTGCTGTAATCTTCTGATTCAAATTGTCTTTTGCAAGGTATATCTTCTGTTACTGCTTTATTTTTCTCTGTAGCAAAGTGTTTCTTACAGGGTATATCTTCTCTAAAATTACTGTATTACAGGTGGAGCTTACATTTTTGTGACTTTTTTATCATTGGGCTAAGCAAAATTACTGTTTGACACTGTGTTTTATTTTATTCTTGTTTGTTGAAAAGGTTTGTTGTCTCAGAGGTGTTTCAGTCTCCTTCTCACATTGAAGGAACTAATTGCTTTTCCTTCCACAGCTCTTCCAAAGGATTAGTGTGTATGTGGGGTGGAGCTGGCAAACTGTCAGTAATTTCAACAGAAAGAAGGGTTAAAAGTCAGGCTAGTTGATATCTTGGAGGTAGAAGACTTGGTTTGCTGGCCAAGGCACCTAGCTTCACCTGAGCTCTTTCCTTCTAAGACTGCTTGAAAGGCAGAGTGAGAAACTTACCAGAGCAAGGGAAAAGGATTAAGACTTAGTTTGGCTAAGCAGATTTACTGTGTGGTGGTGTTTTTTATTTTTACTCAGAGGGATTGCTACTGTTTGTTGTTAACATTTCATTGCTTTATTTTTCTCTGATTCAAATTGTTGCTGCTGGTATACCTTCTTCTGCATTATTACAAGGTGTGCCTACAGGTGTGTGCTAACAGATTACTGCTGTAATCTTCTGATTCAAATTGTCTTTGCAAGGTATGTCTTCTGTTACTGCTTTATTTTTCTCTGGAGCAAAGTGTTCTTACAGGGTATATCTTCTCTGAAATTATTACAGGTGGTGCTTTACAGGTTTTACAGTTTTATCTAACATTAGGATAAGCTTTCAGGGTTACTGCATTTGTTGTTGACTGATTGTTTCTGCTCTTACCTCCTTGTTCTTTCATCCGTGGTTCTTCTTTTAGGCAGGGAAGGGCCCAACCACCCCACTACACTCCTTTATAGGGTACCACAGTTGTGACATTTCCTGTGGCAGAGCAGGAAGGGCGGATCAGTGGGGCCTCCACAAGGTGATCTCATTTACAGGGGCACTAGTAATTTAACTTGTTATAACAAGTTAAACAAAGCACAATTAAACCATTACTTGCATTTTTTTCCTTTTTTTTTCCTTCTAATTACTCTGACTAGGTTACAAACCCAGCAACTTATTTGGAATGGATTTCATTAACTGCAGGTACTGTGGAACAATTTTCAGAAGGACAGTCTTACAGGATTTAGGACACTGTCCCACATGCTGGGCCTTTGGAGATCTTAGGGCTCAGCTCCGGGCAGCATGGGCAGAGATTGCACGCCTCAAATTTCATATTGAAGAGGAAATACATTATAAGAACCACCCGCCATTTCCCCAGCATCCAACAGAAAACCTCGACCGCAGAGGGTAATTGGTCCAGGAGGTTGGCAGGTGGTTAGGAGGAGCAAATCAGGTGCCCCATCACTCTCTGCCCTCCAAACATTACCTCCAAAACCATATAAACACTACAAACAGGTATCTGCCTCTATCTCTGAAATCAAATAAAGAGGCAGAAGACACTGCAGAGCAGGACACTGCGGCACAGGAGCTAGCACAACAAAACTCACCCAAATCAGGAACCAAAACAAAACAAGCACAAAGGAAATCCAAAAACTTTGATCATAGGAGACTCCATGATTCGGGAGTTGATACCCATCTTCAGCTAGGGTGATGGTCAGATGTCTCCCAGGTACATCAGCATGGAGAGACACTGACCGCATTACTAAAATTGTTCACAAAGCAGGAGAAAACATTGATGTCCCAGTACACATAGGGACTAATGATCTCGCCAGCCGGCTCAGTTGTGGAGACCAAGGAACACCTGACTAGGCTGGGTGACAAACTATCATCTATTTCGGGTCTGGCATCTCCTTCTCTGAGATCCTGCCAGTCTGGGAGAGGGAGCAGATGGACAGAAGGTCAGAGAAGGGGAGACAGGGAGCTAAACACGTGGCTCAAGGGCTGGTGCCAGGAAAAGGACACAGATTTGTAGGAACTGGCAACAGTTCTGGGAGCAAAGTTCTTTAAATTTGATGGACTACATCTGACTAAAGAGGAGTCAGTGCATTGGGGCAGAAGTTTGACGTCTTTGCAGAATATTTAAACTAGCAAATGGGGAGAGGGGTGCAGCACCCCATACGTCGAATGGGAAGAACACCCCTCCCCCCTCATCTAGTGGTCAAACAGGAATTCAGCATGTTTGCCGTTCATTTGCATCACCAGGTAAGAAAAAAGGTTTGTCTCCCCATACGACACACAGGGGTAATGCCAAACTTCACCCAACAACTAACAAAAAATCTGGCCAATGGAAAATCATGTACACAAATGCTCACAGCCTGGGAAATAAGATCCCAGACCTGCAGGCAATAATGTCAGAGGCTAAACTGGACATAGTAGCAATTAGTGAGACATGGTTTACCAGTAACCACTTGGGAGACTTGTACCTGGCTATGTATTGTTCAGAAGAGACCGAGGTGCAAAAGGGGGGAGGAGGCCCTGTATGTTAATGAAAATATCAAAGCTACAGAAATTCAGAATACACATAAGGAGCCAGAAGAACTGTGGGTCACCCTGAAACAGGAAATGGGACAGCCATAAGAACTGGGGTTGTCTACAGGCCCCAGACCAGAGGGAGGACATAGACACATTACTGTTAGAAGATATACAAACATGACAGCTAAAGGGAGGTTCTGATAATGGGAGACTTCAACATGCCGGATACAGATTGGTCAATACCAGCAGGAACATCTGCCAGAACTAGACTCATAGTGGATTCCTGCAGGGAGGGCCTCAAACAACTGGTACAGCAAACCCACAAGAGACAGGGCTATCCTAGATCTAGTACTGACTAACAAAGAAGGGATCACAGATCTCCAGGTAGAAGGTCACCTGGGGGCCAGTGACCATCACATGATATGGTTCAATTTGGCTACTACATCTAAATCATCCCATTCCAAGGCAAAAATATGGGACTTCAGAGGAGCTGACTTTGATAAGATGGCCAACAGAGTTAAGCTAGCCCTGGCAAAAAGAAACACAGGTGAGAGGGTACAGGCAAAGTGGGCAAGCATTAAGGATGCAATACTTGAAGCAACATCCCATTGTGTTAGACAGAAAAGGAAGTGCAAAAGAAGAAGGAAACCACTTTGGTTCTCAAATACAGTAGCAGAAAGGTCAGAGCCAAAAGGCCTTCAGGAAATATAAAGGAACACAGCGGGATGAAGATAGGAGGCATACCAAACTGCCCTAAGGGAAGCAGGTAAGGCAGTAAGGCAGGCAAAGTCCCAAACTGAGGAAACACTAAGCACTAACAGTAAAAGAAGGTGACAAGACTTTCTATAGATACATTAGTGAAAGGAGAAAGTCCAGAGGGGTATTGCTGTTTAATGGAGAAAATGGAGCATGTGAGGAGGAGGACTTAAAGGCATCTATCCTAAATAGATACTTTGCTCAGTGTTTACTGAAGAGAAGGTAGGGCAGGGCCCACAGCCCAGCATCATGGACACAGGGGGAGGGAGGTGAGCACTACTCCTTCACAAAAGAAAGGGTCCTACAAGAGCTTGCTAAGCTCAGGTGGATAAGGCAATGGGACCTGATGGCATACATCCCAAGGTACTTAAGGAGCTAAAGGAGGAACTAGCAGAGCCATTAGCAGAATTGTTTAGTGAGTCTCTGAGCACAGGAGAGGTCCCAGAAGACTGGAGAAGGGCTCATGTGATCCCGCCCACAAGAGTGGTAGCAGGGAGGAGGCAGGGAACTACAGACCGGTCAGTCTTACCTCAGTAGTGGGCAAGATTATGGAGGCACTCCTAAGGAAAGGATAGTGCAACACCTGGAATCCATAGGGCACAGGATCCAAGACAGCATGGGTTTACAAAGGAAGGTCCTGTCAAACTAATCTCATAGATTTCTTTGACTGGGTAACCAGAGTGGTGGACCAAGGGGAGCAGTTGATGTCAGCCTACCTTGACTTCAGCAAAGCTTTGACACTGTTCCACATAGAAGATTGATAAATAAGCTGGGTAGGCTCGGGTGGGTCAGAAGTTGGTCAACTGGGTGGCAAACTGGTTGACGGGCAGAAAACAGAGAGGTGGTAAATGGTATACAGTCAGAAGAGATGCAAGTCACAAGTGGGTACCTCAGGGATCAGTCCTGGGCCAGTCCTTTCAACATCTTCATTAGTGACCTTGCAGATGGACTAGAGGGTAAGGCTTGTCTGTTTGCAGATGACATCAAGATCTGCAACAGAGTAGATGATCCAGATGGGGTGGGCAGAATGAGAAGAGATCTGGATAAACTAGCAGAATGGTCAGAAGAGTGGCAACTGGATTTAATGCAAAGAAGTGCAAAATCATGCACATAGGGAGAGAAACCCTGAAGCCACCTATAGGCTGGGAGGAGTTGCTAGCAGTCACAAAGGAAGAAAGAGACTTGGGCATCATCATCACTGATGACCTAAAATCATCCAAGCAGACCTCTAAAGCAGTAGGTAAGGCTAGGGAGTGTTAGGGTGTATTAGTAGGTATCACAAGTCGTAAGAGGGAGGTAATAATCCTCTTTGCAAGACACTGGTTAGGCCCCATCTGGAGTACTGCTGGCAGTATTGGAGGCCACACCTTCACAAGGACATTAACCAAATTGAGGCAGTCCAGAGAAGGGCAACCAAAATGGTGCAGGGACTGCATCAGAAGACATATGAGGACAGATTAACGGAGCTCAATATGTATACCCTTGAGCAAAGGAGGAGAGAGGTGATATGATCGAGGCATCCAAACACCTTAAGGGCATAAACAAGGTGAAAGAGTCTAACATGTTTAAATATAAGAAAATAGCAGGACAAGAGGACACAGCATGAGATTAGAGGGAGGCCGATTAAGGGGAATGTGAGGAAATTCTTTTCACAGAAAGGGTGGTGGATGCATGGAATGGCTTACCACAAGAAGTGGTGGCTATGAATACAGTGCAGGGCTTCAAACAGGCATGGGATAGGCATAAGGGAGCAATACAAATGACTATGAATAGATAGGCCACTGACAGAGCAAAGGCCGATGGCACATTTATAAGGTAGAAAAAGAAATGGGTAGACTGGATGGGCCTTGCGGTCCTTATCTGCCGTCAACTTCTATGTTTCTATGAGAGGGGAGGTGCCTGCTGTGGGGTGGGGATGGGATACAGTAGGTACTGCCCTGAAGTAGCAGCGTCTAGGAACCCTAAAGAAAAAAGGCTTGCCAGGGACCACAGAAAGGACACGATGGGGTGCTTGGGGAACCCCTATGGGTCCACTTAGTTAGCCTGGGGGAAGAAATGTGTAAGAGAGCCTCATTTGGTGCTGTGAGATGAGTTATTGGGACAAACATGTATAACCACTGTGCCGATTTATGGGGTTACTAAACATGCCCTGTTGGCATCAGGTCCATGCATGCGCAGTGCCAGGCTTGCCAGGGGACGGAGCCAGGTAGCGTGAGGGATAATTCAAGTGCCCACTGGCTCAAGGGGGGGCCGTTGATCGGGCAGTCGTTGAGAACGGAGTGAAGAGTGAGGAGCGGTTGAGGCCTGCTCCTAGGCCGAGCAGGGAGGGCTGCCAGTCGAGGCCGGGAGATTGCTCCATGGCCCCAAAGTAGCAGCAGGACCCCCACCAGTCCATCGGTGGGGAGGGCAGACAGTGTCCACAGCAGCAAAGCAGAGAGAGAGAGACAGAGGTGAGTGTTGGAGTCCATCCGTCTCCGTGAGAGAAACCAACAATAGGGTGGCTGCCACAGAGGGCCCGGGCCACCGATGTGGCAGACAAGTGTCCAGGAGGATCCAGAGTGGCAGACTGGCCCCCGACTGTTCCATGTCCATCCATGTAATTTAAGGAGCTGCTATAGTGGAGAAAGGTAGAGAAAGCTGTGCCCAGAGAAAGAGGAAGGCTGCCGCTCTGTGCGAACGCTGCTCATGGATCAGCACGGTGGACAGCTGGTGAAGGTGGGACTGTTCCCAGTAACATCAGAGCCCCAAGGAGAGAAAAATGTCTGAGGTTGGATTTGCCCCATTCCCACTGATGGGGGCAGACATTTAGAAAGACTGCCTGTGTTCAATACCTTAAGAGTGCTGAGGTGAGGGGAAAGAGCCCTTTATGGCTCACAAAACAAGAACTGTGATGCGAAGCATCCAGGTTTGGGACCCAGGTCCCCCAAGTAGTTTGTGCCATGGCCACTAGGCCGTAGAGTTCTGTGAGGAAAGTAAATGAACTGTAAATACCCCTCTCTATGGAGCCAAATGAGTTGTTGCTTGAGCCTCTGACTTTTAAAATAAAAGGTGCCTGATTGCATCTGATTCCTTGCCTGGACTGAATCATTGTTTTCTAATCCTAAAGACTGTTGCTGTTGTGTTCCTAACAAAGTTTTTATTTTCAGAAAATAAATCCAAAGTCTGTGCCCACCAGATATTTTTTTTCCAATTGTTTAACCAGGAGTGGCACACTAAGCTGAAAGCTTGTTTACAGGTGTGACCTGGGAGCACAGAGAAGTTAAGTGATTTGCTCAGGGTCACATAGTATGCAAGTGAGGGCTGTGGGATTCAAACCCAGGTCTCCAGATTTGCAGCTCAGAGCCTTAAACCACTGTGCTATACTGCCTTAGTTGTGATGCGGAGGGAGAGATAACATCAGCCTGCAACTCGACGGAGTCCACGCCGTCACTGAAAGAATCCTATTTCTGTATATCAGAAGGTACTGGGGGGTGGGATATTCAATGGGTTGCAACCGATGCGCCCAGCGCGATATTCAAAAGGGCTGGCTGGCAAGAATCCCCAACGCGCCAGGCGCTACTCAGTAATATATGCAGCAGTGCGGGTGTGCCCATGAGCATGTAGCACATCCCGATATTGAGCTCGGGAGTGCGGGCATATACAGGCAATAAACCCACCTTTGCGCCATACAGGAAGGCGCATTGTTGAGCCCCTCTAATCCGGGAACAAGTCGGGGATACCCACCGGCCGGCTGATGCACTGCTTGGTGCAACACAGCAGCCGCCTGCTGTGGGTGGCCACCGGACCACCCAGGATACAGTCCAGGAGCCCCCTGCCCAGGGGGTGTCGTGCCCTCCCCACCTGATCGCAGGCATGATGTAAATAAAGCCCTGGTGGTCCAGTGGACCAGTATCTCCTGACCGATCATGGGCATATGTTTAAATTTCCCCTGGTGGTCCAGTGGACCCTATCCTCTGCCCGATCGTGGGCATGTATGTAAATAATCACTGGTGGTCCAGTGGACCGAACACTGTCGGCCACTCGCCAGCGGTAGTCAAACACCCTGTGGTCCAATGGTACCCCCTCCCCACCTGCCCATTGAGACCCCACCACCCTGCACCCCGGTCAAGCGGCGGCAGCTCCCGCCATGCTGCCCGACTGACAGCGCATAGTATGGCTGTACGCCTATTGTCCACTGCATGGGCCAATGGGCGTGCAAACCATACTGTACTATGTAGTCCCAAAATGTGAATGATTCATTCATATTTCGGGACTGTGTAATACAGTACTGTCTGCACGCCCATTGGCCCACACAGTGGAACAACAGGCGTGCAGCTGTACTGTACGCTGTCAGTCGGCTGGTGGCCGAGCGGCTTGCGGGTGGGGAGCTGCCGACCACCGCTGATGAGGGGGGAAGGGTGGCGAGGTCTCAGTGGGCGAGTGGGGAATACCGTTAGACCACAGGGTGTTTGACTACCACCCACGAGTGGGCGACGGAGATCAGTCCACTGGCCCACCAGGGATCATTTACATATATGCCCGCGATTGGGCAGGGGATAGGGTCCACTGGACCACCAGGGTTATTTTGTACATATGCCCGCAATCAGGCAGGGGATAGGGTCTACTGGACCACCAGGATTATTTTAAACATATGCCCGTGATCGGGCAGGAGATAGTGGTTCACTGGACCACCAGGGAGTGTATACGCTTATGCCCACGATCAGGCGATGAGGTGCGGTGCCCGCCGAGGGGCAGGGGGGTGTCGGTCCCCGACGGCTGAAGCCTGGCAGGGCGCCAGGTAAGTCACCGATCGGCATTTCGCATGCAAATGGGGGGCTATTATGACATGCAATGGCCCTATTTGGCGCCTTGAGTGCTAATGGCCTCATTTGCATGCCCAGTGCTGAATATCGTGGTTGATGCGCCTAACGCACCCACACTTGTGCATCCCGCTGCTCCCCAGCTGCCACTTGCGCTGGCGCGGTGCAGGTGCCCCCAGTGCCATATTCAACGGTGCTGAGCCATGGCACAGCACTGTTGAATATCGCCTGGACTATGCCCTGGCTCAACACAGTTGCGCTGCGCCCAGGCTTGCATCCCTGCCTGGCGCAGTCTGAATATCTTGCCCGTGGTGTTTTATTGCTCTGCTACAACTGCGAATGCTGGCACCCCCCCCTTCTTTGCAAACTATTCTATCAAAGCCCCTAGACAGTGAGGGGAGCCACACAGAAGTGCCATCCCTGGGACTGAGAGTGAGTGAGCTGCCTGCCTGTTCATGGACTGTGTGAATATTTTAGCCAAAAATCCAGAGCAGGAGCTAAAAAGAAAAGAGTGTATTACCAAGTTACTTCTGGAGGCAAAAGACAGAGCAAAGGGTGTACACATGTGCCCAGTAATACCCTGCATACGGCACAGAAACCCCCAGCACAGCCATTTGCTCCAGTAAGCATCCCTGCTGCCAGCAGCCCTACCGCAAATCCCATGCAGAACAGATTATCTCCCCTGCACAGCCCAAGCCAGAGAGCTCATTTTAAACTTTTACACCATTCAGACTCTACATCTGGCCACAAAACCACTGCCGATAAATAAAAAGCAGTACGTTCTATAGAAAAATCCACAAAGTAATAATGGTTTTATTTTACATGATTTTAAAAACCAACTTGAACTAAAGGCCCGCTAAAATGCGTGGATGTCAACTAGCCCACTTCTGGATTTTGACACCCACAGTACGGCGGAGCGCTTTACACTTGCGCTCGGCAGCACTGAAACACCGCCATTTTAGTCTTTCTTTCAAGTTCTGTGGTCCCACTGCACTGTACTTCTTTTGGCAGAACGCAAATTGTAATGAGAAAGAAATAATATGACCATTCTAAAGAAATTTCTAAGGCATGTTCGGCTTACGTCAAACAATATCTAGGTCGGCAGTAGGTCTGTGCATTTCCTAGGCATTAATCAATGCCCACGACTACTTTCAACCCATGACAATTACACATTTGCTGACCATACCTCTCAGCCTTTTGTCACTGAAATGAGGGAAATGGACATTTTTTTGAAACCCAAAATGAGGGACACAGACCCTCAGAAGGAGGGACACATCCTCAAACATGCGAGATACAAGCTCAGAACACTGTGAAAACCATAGCGTTTACTTATACAAAGTTCATTTTGGATTTAGTATTTTAGAATATTAAGAGTTTCTGCTTTAAAGTCTGAATTTATAGCAACGACTTTGTGTGGGCAGCACCTTTTCCATGAGGGACAGGGCAGTTTTAAGTGGCAAAATGAGGCATGTCCCTCGTAATCAGGGACACTTGAGAGATATGTTGCTGACATACCTCCCAACAGTACCACATTAAGAGGAACATTCCTCATTTTACTTCACAAAAGCTCCAGTTCCACATTGTGAGGACTTGTGCAATATTCAAAGTCAACATTTTAAAGCATAAATCCATAGTAAATGATGCCAAAAATATATTATTCGATTAATAACAGACTCTCTGAACATAAATGCAACATTTTAACAGTGTTTTGAGCTTCTTAGGTAAAGATGTGATTAAGTGTTCCTCATTTTGCCCAGTTGTTCCACATTTCGATAGGCAATGTTCCACATCTGGGGGGCCAAAGGTTGCGAGGTATGGTTGCTGACCATTTCATAATATGACCATTCCCAGTAGGTCACGTTATTTTCAGCACAATTTGTGCCCTAAATTGCTTCGGGACACCAAATACGGAAGCAAAAAAAATGTAATGTTCGTTTGGGCGGAAGTGAGACACTTTCCCTGGCTGCTACTGATTGGTGGACAGCACAGGGCCGCGGCCCGCGCGCACGTTCTGCGTCAGTGTCGGCGCACGCCTGGATGACGTCATCCGGCCGCGTCGCGGAGCTGTTCTCAAGCGGAGTATTTCGTTCGGGAAGCACTTGGGGCATTAGTAGTAATCATTCAACGGTCCGTAATGAAAATGTGATTTTTTTTATGTCAGTTTGATCAATATCATACGTGCTATTGGAAGAGTCCGATTTTGTTTCAGGATGCTTGGCTGGCGCCTTGCAGTTTTGCGGTGTGATTAGGTCCCGCATTAGTGTTATCCGAATGCATTTCAGTCCCAAGTGAAATAGAAAAATGTGCCACAGTACCACGTCCCTTAAACCAGCTGGAATATAATCTGGCTAGTCGCAAACATACAGTACTTTGTAATGAAATTATTACGGATTGTAGTTGCTTGACAGCAGAAAAAGTGCAATTGTTTATCCGGTCTGCCCGTGAACTGTTCCTCACTGGGGATTAGAACCTAGGCCCATGTTAAATACGGGTTTAGCGCTTTATCGGGTTCAGCTTTATTGAAATAGTTAATTTCTTTAATACTCTCGTTTCTCTTCAGAATGCATAGATCTTTCGCCTTTTATAAATACTACTTGCTTATTGTGAGTTCAGCTACATGCTCTTTGGAGTGTTTTTGAACCGGAGATGTGTGAATTATAGAATTGGTATATAACTTTTACATGTCGGTCCATAAAATGGAGTGTCAGATTCACTTTGTCTTGCATTGAGACCATGTTTAACACTGTCGAGTAGACCCGGCTGATTTTTACCATTTTCTTTTGTATTTGTATGTAAAGGGCGGACTTGTCTTCTAATGGGGTATAAGGCTAAACAATTATGACAGCATTTATATTCAGGAATGTGGCTGAAATAAAGAAACTGATCATTAATGCCTCGCTAAGGATCCGGTTACAGTCACTGTACTAGTCAACCTTTTGTTACTGACCTGTGAGGCTCACACTTAAAAGTGTGGGTTACTGTCTTGCCCTCACAGCGTGGATACATCATGATGATGGACAAGCTCACAACTGGAAACAACTGCAGTTTGTGCTTTGGCATTATAGATGATTATGAATTTCATCTTCAAAATCTCAGTTTACAGGACCTTATCTGTAGGGGCAGCATCATTCCATGTAGTATGAATGTGGGGCAGCAGTTTTTTTTTTTTGGGGAGGGTGGTGGACCTCCCTCATAAGGGACAGTGTAGAGGTATGATAGTCACTGGGGAGGGGCGAAGTGCAAAATGTGCCAGTTCTGGTCTCAGCGGCGCTCTGCCCCTCAGTATCGTCACTCACAAAAGCTGAGTGCCCCCGGTGAAAGAGATGCAGTGCGAATTGCAAATGTAGCTTCTAGAGGGTCTGATGCAAATGGTGCTTACATTTGCAAACAGTCTGGATTATGCCTGTGACTAAGTCACACCAGCACATGGGCGTCATGCTCAAAAGTATGCCCCCCCCCAAAAACGAGCTGTATGGTCCATGGTGGGCCAGTGGTCTAGGTCACTTTTTTCCTAACAGAATGGAAAAACTGGTATTTTAATGGAAATTGCCAATTTTAAACTCCACTTGAGCCAATTTATCATAAAAAAAAAAAAAAGTTGGCCCCACATTACAACTTCACATGGTAGCAAATTTGTGTAAAACCCACTTTTGTGTCGCAGTTTTTAGTACAAAACATGCTAAATTGAACTCAGTTTGGGATGAAAACAGAAACAAAGTGCATCAAGAGTTTGTAAAACAGACTTGCCCATTTTGAAAAAGGAATATCAGTTGCTTGGTGGCCAGTAACCCCCCCCCCAAGCCATCAGCTTATTTGACAGTCTAGGGATTCTTCCTTCCTAGCCGTAGTGTGTTGCAGTACCTGGCTGTCCATCTGTCTCTCCTCAAATGCTGTCCATATATTGTGTCATCTGTGACTGGTTACAGCATTGTGCCCTCATTACCACCTGCTTTTCTCAGGTGGCAGTCTTGTCTTGGAAGGGTTGTTATGTTGTTCTGCATGGCCAAGTATGCTGTTTTATATGGCAGCCCCCCCCCCCCCATTTCCTGACTGGTTGCTAAGATGGGAGCATAGCTCAACAGGGTTGCAGTGTGCCTTAGCACAAAGTGGTCCCACGCTAACCCCTTTGAGTATACCATGCAGCTGTAAATTGGGTCTTCTATTTTTACAGCAATGTGCACCTATTAATGAGAGCAGCTCTTCCTTACAGCTAGTGCTGAAATCAAAACCGATACTAGAAGTAGAGAAATGCTGATTTGAGATGAAGTACTGAGATCTGAAATTATAATCCTCACATGAAATATAATCTACGGTGCAACACAGTGCTGCAGATTTTGCCCTAGCTTTTCATTCTGTCCATTATGTTAACAAATAGTACACGGGGGCTCAGTGCTGTGGTCTCGTTGCAATAAAGGTTGTATTTAATGAATATTTTCTGAATCGTGTCTTTTTCTGCTGGATGCTGCTGTTGTTGTGCTTGTTATGTTAACAGTTTGTACCAAGTTCCTAGTAGAGACGGTGTGCTGCTTTCTTTTTGTAACTTTTTGTTTTAAATCTGCAGATGAGTGGCACGTCTGATGGCAATGATGAGTTCTATGAACAGCTGCAAATGCAGCAGATTTATGGGCAAACCAATGAGGGGAAGGATGACTACAATGATCCGTATCATTTTGTTGACCCATCGGATGGAACTGTCTATGAATGGGACCACGATAAGAAGGCTTGGTTCCCAAAGGTATGCATGCCATTTGTTGTCTTTAAATTAAATGTTATTCTTTGTCAGTGTGTGCTTTAGGTGCATATGGCATTAGTTTTGATTACTCAACAGTTGAGTTTGCTGTCTGTAAAAACTCCATGAATAATGCTCATATAACCAGTGGATTAAGCAGCAATAAACAATGTTTTATTTACTGTATTGTTCCCCTCCTGTGCATGAGTGTGCTCTGTTGATCACTGCTGTTCATTTTGGTTTCCAAATCCACTGATATGGGGCTCACATTCCATTTTATATGCACTGTGTTACAGTTTGAGTTATGTAGCCTGGACTGAACCCTTACACATACCTCTCAACTCTTCTTGGTTTTAGCCACAAAATGACCTACATCCCTCCTAGATTTGGTACTTTTCTCTCAGAGTCATGATTTCACTTAGTAGCATTACGGTTTAGTCCACTTTCAGAAAATGCATTTATCACTAATCCACATACTGTAACAGCATCTGGAACTGATCCATTTCTTAAGATATCTCTCTAATTTTGGTCTCTCGTTCCTGAATTTTTTTTTTTAAAGTCTTGTTCCTTGTACATGGGCACTTAAGTGAGAGGTATGCCATTATGTCTGTATTGTGCCTTAATGTCAGGGAGCAGTGTCTTTTGCGTGACAGTTCATCCGAAGTTACAAGAAAAGTGATGTTTAAATGTGAGTGTTCGAATACAGAAGAGACTATTTATTTGAATTTTATTAACCAGGTAGGGTGGCCTAGACAAGCATTTGCCTATTTACAGACTTACAATGTATGAACAATGACAACTTAGGAATAATGTTACAGCAAGGTCATGCACAAGGTATAAACGTGTACAATTTACAGTAGCATATGAACAAAACGAGAAGTGCAGGAGTATTGTACACAAGGGCAAATGGTAAGTCATAGTTCAAAGACTAGGAACAGGTGCGAACTGGTGGCTGTTTTAAGTAGGAGCGGTCGGTACTGCTCTCAGAAGATGTTGGTCATGGGACAGAGCCTGATGTTGACTGGGACAGTGTTCTGTAGTTTAAGGGCAGTGACAGAGAAAGTTCACTTGCCTAATTTGGTCTGGGTACTTGGTATGACTGGGGGGTCAAGGTGAGGTGATCTAAGTGGATTGGCATCTGAATAGGGCACTAGGAGAGAGGCAAGTGATAGAGAAACCTGATTATAAAAGACGCTATTTGTGACACCCAGGGAGAGATCATGTTGGACAGATAATATTTATGAAAACCTCGCAGCAGCCATATGTAATGATGCTTAGTCATTATTTGAAAAAGGGGAAAAAGATCTGAAACAGGGCAACATTTTATAAGACAGGAGAAAAGGCAAACTAAAATAGAATGAAAGGGTGGAGGAACAATGGGGAGTGATCAAAACTGCCATCGCAGAGGCAACAAGCCTTTGTGTAAAACAAATCAACAGAACACAACGAAGGAAAAAAACGCTATGGTTCTCAAAAGAGGTGGCAGGGAAGGTTAAGGAGAAAAGGATTGCATTCAGGAAATGTAAGGAAACACAGAAGGAGCAGGATTGAGAACTTTGTCAGTTAAAGCAGAAAGAGGCTGAGAAGGCAGTCAGAATAGCAAAGGCCCAAACTGAGGAAAGGATAGCCAACTCCGTTAAGAAGGGGGATAAGACCTTTTATAGGTACATTAGGGAGCGAAGAAAGACCAAAGGAGGGATACTGAGGCTTAATAAAGGGGAGGGAATGTGGGTAGAGGGTAACAATGAAAAAGCAGGGATACTGAATGAATATTTCTGCTCAGTATTTACAAAGGAAGAGGAGGGAGGTACCTAAACCAAACAAGAGAAACACTCTGAGTAGGGGGTCGATACCAGTCTATTTACAGAAGAAAGGGTTCTGAAATAACTAATAAAATTGAAGGTGGACAAAGCAATGGGGCCTGATGGGATTCACCAAGAATTCTAAAAGAACTAAGGGTAGAACTAGTGACACCGCTGACTACTCTCTTTAACAAGTCCTGGAGGATTGCCGCCCGTTAGGCATAGCGTTGGATTTCCGGCAGCGCGGCGACCAGGTTCGAGAACGGACCCGGGTCATCGGAGGGCTGACGGGAGGGATGGGCGTCTATGGACTGCTCTCCTTCTCTGGGGAGGGGTGGGGAAGCACTCGGAGTGCTGAGGACTTTGGTGAAGCCGGGAGGTCTCGCACTGCCGCGCTAGTCTCTGGGGAGGCGGGCGGACGCTCGCGTCATTGCACGTCCCCGCCTCCGTGAGGAAAAATATAGAAAATACAGGCGGGGCGAGGGCTACCTGTCTAAATGAAGTCCTCCCGGGAAGACCTCGCTAACCACTGTCGCTGCGGGTCCCCCGACCAGATACTGGTTCCGTGATCGCGGAAGTACGTGACCACGGCCCCGCCCTCCAGGGGGCAAGCTGGGGGTGACTGGGGGACCCCGGCAGCCATGGATGGTGGTGGAGGCTTCCAAGGGCCGTGACCAGGGCCGACTGAGTGACAGGGTCCTGCCGAAAAAGGAAAAAAAAGAAAGAAAAAAAATCCTGGGAGGATGGGGTGGTACCTGAGGACTGGAGGAGGGCGGATGTGATTCCTCTTCACAAAAGTGGGAGCAGGACAGAGGCAGGAAACTACAGACCAGTTAGTTTGACCTCAGTGGTAGGGAAAATTATGGAATCACTTCTGAAGGAAAGAATTGTTGAGTACCTAGAGGCCAGTGGAGCACAGGACCCAGGGCAGCATGGATTCACGATGGGAAGGTCGTGTCAGACAAATCTAATAGATTTCTTTGACTGGGTGACCAAAGTAGTAGACCAGGGAGGGACTGTGGACTTGGCCTACCTAGATGTTAACAAGGCATTTGATACAGTCCCACACAAAAGATTAATACACAAGTTAGCCAGCCTTGGAGTGGGTCCCAAGGTGGTAGCCTGGATAAAAAATTGGCTAGACAACAGGGCGCAAAGAGTAGTAGTAAATGGAGTCCACAGTGAAGAAAGGAGGGTTACTAGCGGGGTACCGCAGGGTTCAGTACTGGGACCGGTCATTTTTAATGTCTTTATAAGTGATATTGCAGAAGAACTGAAGGAAAAGTATGTCTCTGCAGACGACACAAAGATCTGCAACAGGGTTGATACACAAGATGGAGTGGAAAGGATGACAAGGACTTGGCAAGGTTGGAGGAATGGTCAAATGTATGGCAGCTCAGATTCAGTGCAAAGAAGTGCAAGGTAATGCACCTGGGAAACAAAAACCCAGGGGAAGAGTACACAGTGGGGTGAGATACTGACAACAGTAAAAATGGAAAGGGACTTGGGGGTAATTATATCAGATGACCTAAAGGTGGGCAAGCAATGTGAGAAGGCAGTAAGGAAGGTTGGGAGGATACTGGGATGCATAGGAGAGGCATCAATAGTAGAAAACAGGAAGTTGTTATCCCTCTGTACAGACAGTTGGTGAGACCCCATCTGGAGTACTGTGTGCAGTTCTGGAGACCCCATCTCTGCAAAGACATAGACAGAGTGGAGGCTGTCCAGAGGAGGGCAACAAAATGGTGCAGGGTCTGCACCAGAAGACATGAAGAAAGACTAAAGGAGCTTAATATGTATACCCTTGAGGAAAGGAGGGAAAGGGGGGACATGATAGAAACTTTCAAGTACCTCAAGGGAATCAACAAAGTCCAAGAGGGTAGTATCTTTCAGAAAAAGAGATGTGCAAGAACAAGGGGGCACAATTTGAAGATAGAGGGGGGATGGCTCAGAGGTAATGTAAGGAAGCATTTTTTCACAGAGAGGGTTGTGGATGCATGGGCAGCCTCCCTGAGGAGGTTGTGGAGTCAAGAGCAGTGGGGGACTTCAAGAATGCACGGGACAGACATAAGGCAGTCCTAGTGGGGGGTAGGAGGAAGTAAGCTGTTGGTTAACTAGGATCTGCAGCTTATCTGTTGGGTAGGAAAGTGGGCAGACTAGGTGGACCAAGCGGTCCTTCTTGACAGAAACATAGAATCTTGACAGAAACATCGAATAAAAACCATAGTGAAAAAAGTGTGTGTTTTGTTTTTTGCCGACATGGGGCACCTAATCCTCATGTCGGCACCAGCACCCCTCAGCACTGACAGTGTGGGACACTGGGGAGCCCACCCCAGTGTCCCCAGTTATTTGTAACCCTCATTGGGACACTGGGAGCCCACCCCAGTGTTCCCAAACAAACATAGTCCCAGTAATAAAAAAAAAAATTCCGACATCTTAAATTTTATTTACTTTTTAACCTGAAAAAGAAAACGGTCCTCATCGCCTCCCCAGTCCCCCATCCCCCTCCCCCTCCCTCTGCATACCCCCTCCCGCACCCCTTACCCATACTACCTCTGAGATCGGTAGCAGCGATCTTCTCTGAACTGGGACACGCCTGCACTCTTCAAAGCTGAACCGCAAACTAAAAAATCAAAGGTAAGCACCATATAATGGCAGTCATTGGGGGTTTCAACTTAGGTTGATATCTCAGCCATGTTTAGGAAGTTTGGCCCGAAATGTTCAACATGGGGTTCTTGCGACCCCACCTCATAAATTCACTGTGATGTCGTTATTCAGTCCCAAAAGGTGATTTTGTGGTCACTGCACGGAATCACCTTTCAGGGACCGACTAACGAAACAACAGTGTCACTGTTCATGAGATGGGGTGCCAAAAAGCTCATGTTGCAAATTTGGTGAAAAAATTCCCAAAATGACTTTGTTAAGAGAATAGGCTAGCAGTTTCTATGCACGCCAGAATCGCGTAGAATGTTTAATATTTTACTCCAGATTTTCAACAGTGCCATTTTTCACACCTCCTTATGAACAGTACAGCTTTTATTTTTCACATCTTTCCCGAACTGTGTTTTCGCACATTTGGCACACAATGGCGCAGTCGCTGTGGGAAATCAGTGTTCAGGACAGATGAAGAAAATCACAGTGACACTGTCCATGAGTGGAGGTCCCAAAATGGCTATGCTGAAAAGTTTGTGACAAAATTCCACAAAATGACTGTTAGGAGCGTGCATTGCGTGGTTTCCACCCACACTCGTAACTTCGAGGATTTTTTAATGTTTTCAGTCCAGATCTTCAACATTGCCATTTTTGCACACCTCCTTATGAACAGTACAGCTGTCATTTTTCACATCCTGCTCGAAATGTGATTTTGCACAATGGTCGCTGTCGCTGTATGATATCAACGTTCGGGACAGATTAACAGAATCACAGTGCCACTATTCATGAGCAGAGTTCCCTCAATGTTTATGTTGAAAATCTGGTGTAAAAAAACAAAACAAAATAATTGCATTAAGGGGGTGTGTGTTGCGCAGTTTCTACGCACGATCGTGACTTCAATTTTTTTATATTTTCACTTCAGATTTTCAACATTACCATTTTTTTACACCTCCTCATGAATAGTACAGCTGTCATTTTTACATCCTGTTTGAAATGTGTTTTCGCACATGTGGCGTCAAATGGCACAGTCGCTGAGCAAAATCACCTTTCGACTAACAAACTGATAGTGACATTGTTCATGGGTGGGGTCACAAAAAGCCCATATTGAAAACTTGAAAAAATACCAAGAAATTCCCAGGGTGTTAAGGGTTTCCTACCATAACATCCTGCCGTGTGGGGACTGACAGACGTCAGGGGTGTGACTTGAGATTGTTGACAGTAATGCTCACGCCATTCCACCCCCACCTTGCATCCAGTGACAGACAGTGAGGTGTGCCTTGGACTCTTCGTCCCCAGAGTTCACCCCATTTTCCTATACTGCACCCATTTCAGTGTATTTCCTTATGGAATGGGATGACTATAAAGCTGAACACCCCAAGGCACACCTCAGCACTTGTCGGTGTCTGCAGCGTAGGGTGAGGTGAAATGGCATGAGCGTTACGAGCGATGACCCAAAGGCACACTCTGCCTGCCCATCTCTGCAGGGTGGGGTTGGCATCACTTCAATATTTCACTGCCATTCCTATTCTGCATCTGTCTAACTCCTGCACTTCCAGTACTAATACCAGCAAGCAAACAGTCAGCATTGACAAATGCTTGTTTTGTTTTTGTTTTGCGAGAAATACTTGGCAGGATTCCTGTCTGAGAAAAATGTCTTTTTGGTTTAAGATAACAGAAGATTTCCTGGCTATGTATCAGGCCAACTATGGCGTTAACACAGAATGTGATGATACTGCTTCAGATGTACAGACTGAGAGTAAATTGCCAAAACAGCCCATCGAACCTGCTGCAGAAAAGCCTAAAGAGAGTGCAGAAAAGCCTAAAGAGAGTGCAGAAAAGCAGAGTGCAGAAAAGCCTGAAGAGAGTGCAGAAAAGCCAAACGAGAGTCGTGAACCTTTATCTGAAAAGAATGCCTCGAAACCGAAGGGAGAGAAAAGAAAAGCAGATCCAGGTAGAGAATTCTTTCACTGTCCTGATGATCACTTTTTTCAGTGGGAGTACAGATAACTATTTGGTATGTGCACAGCACTCGTTTTTATAAGGAATGTAACTTTTTACAACTACAGTTCTTGAAATGACAGCAGTTAAGCATATCTGCTCACTTATTTTTCAGGATGGTTTCAAGTTGAAGAGGAGAGAAACACAAATGTGTACGTAACTGGTAAGTAACAGTAATACTGTAATGTAACAACCTCCAGGTTCCCAGGTCATCTTTATGAGGTCTTTTCTTCAGAATGTAGCTTTTAATAAAGAAGGTACTCCGACATTGTCTCCTGAGACCAGTCCTCAAAGAGCAGCTGACAGCTGTGGGAAAACATTTGAAAACATATTGTTTAGACGCCACTCACTTTGTGTTAAACATAGTCTGTATTTTTTTGTATTCTTTGGTAACCAGGTAAGGTCCAGTATTTCCAAGGCCTGTTTTCATCAGCGATCCAGGATCACAGTGAAGGTTAAATGACTTGTTCAGGGTTACACTTTATGCACGTGTAGGTCGTGGGAATCAAACCCAGGTCTGCTGGATGGACCAAGCTCATTCACAGCTCATAACACTAACCTCTAGGCTATATTACCAGCCCCTGTATTTCTCTGTCCAGTACTTCTTACTAAGGACATTTTCATGCAAATTGTATTTTAGTCTCTTAGGGCCGCCCAGTCCTCAGACGGCTCCCTGCCCTTTTGCATGCACAGAGGCCCAGTGAAAGCCACAGACTGCCTCCTACATGTAGGATGTGCACCATTAGGGCACTCCAAGGCATCCACAGAGAGAGGGAAGTGTGCCTTCCACACGTGATCTGCACATGTGCCTACGCAGGTAGCCAAGATGGGAGCAGGCCATGGGACGGGTGTGGACATGCACTGCAACCTTAAAACAAGCTCTGTGTTGCTGAGTGCTGGAGGAAGGGGTGGCTGTTACATCTGCGTAGGGGCAGCATTATAGTGGCTGCACACCCCCTCTACACAGCCAGGTCTCTCTGTTCTGGGCTGTTTTGCTCCACCCCTTCCACTTCTCCTGTAGATACCAGACCTGGGGACCTCCACAGTAGGCTCGGGGATCACTGGTATTCGTTAGAGTGGTCTCAACCATTCCAAATATTCCAAGATGGGGATGCCACAGTTCTGGAGGACTGTCGTATCCCGACATTACCTGAACCCAGCACAGATCTGGATCCACTGGCTGACCAGCACTGGCATCTGATTGGATGCCTGTGGTCTGGACCAGCTCCGACCGTCCCTGCTCCTCCCTGTCCCACCACACCGCCGGCAGGAGCTGTGGATGCTATCCATTGCGGTCTGGCATCAGAGTGCGCAGAGCTGCAGCTGGGAAATGCTCAATTCGAGCATATACCTGCCACCTATGTGGGTTGGGTCCTTATACTCCATCTGCTGCTGTTGCTTTAGCCCCCATCTGAAGTCGTGCTTCTTTGATTATGACCTCACAGCCGCTACCTTTTCAGCAGATTGTGAATCACAAAGAGAGGATCAGAATTTGAAGTGGGAATGAACACTAAGAGAAGAGGAATTCTGTTATTTAAGAACCCACTTAAGTTGGTATCGTTCACGCTAAAGAGTGAGGGAAAATTAACACTGAACATATTTCAGTTCTAAGTAATATTGTGTCTAAATATGTTTCTCGTAGTCTTCCAAGAGGCAACAGTTTTTCTGTAGTATATGGTACTGTCCATGCACTAATGGGGTGGTCCAGTGATGCATTTAGTACAGTGGAAAGGCAGTTAGGAGATGGTTCTTCTGTTTTTCAATGCCATGTATCTATAAGTACTTCAAGTACTTTGCATTTCACTATAAGGCATTAACCTTGGAGTGCAGAATATCTTATGGCTTCTGAGTCATACATCTTAACTGTCCCTTTTTATGACAAAGGGTCATCTTTCATTTTACCACTTGGCAGTTGTCTTGTGCACAAAAAATGTTGTGAACTGAGATTTTAAACAAATTCATATTGATATTCGATACTACATTAACAACAAACTATTACAAAATGAGAACAGCGGCTTATACAGAGCTCTGAGCTTGAAACCCCACGTTTGGTGATGTGTCCCACATTTGAAAGGCCAGCGTTTCACATCTGGGTAATGAACAGTTGAGGGGTATGTTCCAAGTAAACATTTCTCCCCAAAATTGCCCTTTGTGGTGAAACAGTGCATCTTTAATTTTTCACTAACGGACCCATCTCAAGATGCCCACTTTACAAGTTTTCATTTATTAGTGCCTTCCACTGCCAAGCTCAGTGTACCTGAGCAAACTGATGAAAGCTCTTCTACAGCCGTGTCCCAGTTGAAGCCTGTTCTCTTTATAGCCGTTAGTGCTTTATGGCTGAACTGAACCATTTGTCTTTTACGCCTGAGGTTGCTCGCCTGAAGCATCCTATACGGCTCCCTCAGCTCATACTGATCTGGATATACTGCTGATGTATCTACTACAGCTCTTGTACAGCCCTATGCATTATACCTGAAATGTTTACACTGAAACGCAGTATTCCAGTTAGATATTCCCAGATAAGCCAGCCTAAACAAGTAGAATTCTTTTCTGCTCCATTCCATGTTAGGGGCTGCATGGTCTAGTGGTTAGAATGCCAGTTTGGCAACCAGAAGATCACAGGATCAGGCACCACTAGAGAAGTCAAATACTTATTGTTTATCCTTCAGAATACCACTCAACTTCCCTTTGCTTCAGTCCACTCAGCTGCAGAAATAGAGACCAGGCCTCCCTGAAAATAAAATCCTGCATCTCGGCTGGTCTATCCCCGAAAACAAATTGTAAATAAAATATTATCCCACGCAACATGTTGAAAACTGACATGCCCAGCAAAATGCAAGCGTAAGACATTCACAGTCAAAATATGCTGTCCTTAAATGTTCCCCCAGAGAAAAAACGAAAGGATATGAGCATTTGTGGAGCAACATAGGCATGGTACAGACTTTATCCTTCTCTCACCATTTTTTTTTTTTTTTTTTACTATCCCTCTCTGTCAGTCCTTAGACTTGATTGTTTATCTCTCTACTTTTCAACTTTCTTGTGTTCCTGCTCTGATTCCCACTAATGCTGTACCTGAAGCATGACTGGGGACCAGGCCACTTCGTGAAACATGGGGGAAGGATGGGGGTGTTGTAAAAACATGGGAGTTCCAGATCAGAGGAAGGGGCACCCCATGTATTGATGCTGTAGTGGGAACAGTGTATTCTGTTTAAGTTATGTACAAGTATTGTGTTTGTATTTTATACCAGTGTCAGATTTTTGTCTTTCCTACAATCACAGTACAGTACCGGATACAGAGCACTGCCTGTTGAATACTGTGTTTTTAATTTTATAATTATTAAAAACTAGATTTGCTTCAACAGCTCATTTGTTCAGGTAAGTCTAATTTTTTAAAGCAGTTACTGACTTTGAGTGGAAGTGCTTTAAAGACAGCACCTGGATACTACCCCCACCCCCCAAAAAAAATGCATTACAGTTCCATAACTAGGCAGGCTTGGGCAGACTGAATGGTCCGAGAAACCTTTATCTGCCGTCATTCTCTGTTTCTGTTATGGTTTCTGGAAGCATGAATCTGTGCAGCAGACAAACATGTCTGTGGTACTCACTGCGTTTGGGTGCAGCTGAGAATACATGCTGTGTCTTGATCCAGCTACAGTGAAAACCAACTTTGGGTGTACTGTCATGTTTTTTTTTGTTTTTGTTTTGTTAGTATTTATGTCTCCTTGCTCTTCGTTCTGGCCCCTTGCTTCCTTATGGTCCCAGCCCCATCATTCATCTTCCCTTGGACTTGCCCCGGCTCTCCTTCCTCCATGGATGAACCCCCATGGTAGGGTCGGCAGGGATTGCCAGTCCTCTGCGAGGTCCAAAATATGGTGCGGGGTGAGCAGAGTCGATTTTGCAGGGTCTTTCCGAACCACCAGTCTTCATTCTGGGAGAAGGGGGTCTTCTGATTTTCTTGGCCCACCGTCCTTAGACATGCTGACGTGAGCATGGTTACAGAGCATGCTGTTTGTGGTATCAGTAGGTGTCTGCCATCCTCTCTCCATGGCACGACAGATTGCAGATCCGCCTGTGGTCACCTATGTGTTAGTGCTGTGGCAGTGTTGCTTCCCCTCCCTCCCGGAGAAGGAGAGTGCCTCCTGGAACTCTCAGATCTCCTCCCAAGGCCATCGAGTGCACTGTCATGATAATATTTTAGGCTTGTATTGTATAAAGGTAAAGCAATACCCATCAGCCACAGATTCTTTTTAATATCGTTAATTGTATCTGCAGTTTGCAAACTCACCAGCACCGTAAGGTACTCTTTTCTGATGGTGAATATTTCATAGTACTGTTTTTGAAGTTTTTACAGTTTTCTAGATGTGCTTAGGGGACTCTTGTCTCCTTAATACTCTTAGGAAACGTGTAACCTGAAACATTGGTGAATTTGGCAAACTGGGATACTAACAAACCAATGAAAAAAGATTTTGCAGCTAGTGTGACTTGCTTTACATTTGCTGATTTCGAATGATGCCTGGTTCTGCACCTGACCACAAACTAGAAGACTAAAAAGGAGCTTGCAGCCGCCATCTTACTTGCCCGGTCTCCTTACTTCTTCTACCCCGAAGGTGAAGGCAGCATCCTTGCAGCCACCCTCCAACTTGGGAGTCTGGGACCTCTGGTTCTTCTTCCATGGGGACTTTGGTCCCGCCGTGTAAGGTCCTGACTTTGGTCATTCCTGGGGCTCTGAGCAAGCCCTCCGAGCACAGGGAGCGGGAGTCAGGTTCCAAACGGGCTTCGGCTCACCGCCCCTCGATGTGGCTCAGCTTACAAAATCAAAGCTGCTGACGGTTTCCAAGCTGGACAGCTCCAAACTGATGCTGGCGCAAGAGAAAGAGCGAATGCCGGCCAAGGCGTCGCCGGTCACCGAATCTTCACCGGTCCATAGGGCCTCTACACCTGAGGACCAGGAAGACGGTTCCTCTCTCAGGGACCAACCTGACCTTCCGTCCTCACCTGTAGCTTCTCTGACACTGGACAAACCTTGCCACCCAGCGGGGTCTGCCGCTGCTCAGTTTTCTAAAGAGGAGCTCACAGAACTTTTCCAGTTCTGGTGGGATCAGATCAAAAAAGACATACTTCCACCGCAACCGGATCCAGCTCCGACCCTGGAGGAAGTAAAGGACAAAGGCTGGGTCGAAAAGTTATTCTCTCCCGTGCCTAAAGGGTCCTCTTCTAAACCCAAACCTAAGTCGTGGTCACGCACTCAAGCGGATGCCTGTGGCTGGACTCTGCACAAGGAACGTCGGCACCGATGATGCTTCAGGTCTCCTAGCACCACTCACCATCGCTTCCTTAGCAGGAGGCAATCATATAGCCGACGCCAGTCTGAAAACCATCCTTAGGGCTTGACCAGCTGTCGCCAGTCTACCAGTAGGTGACATTCTTATGAGAGGAGCAGATCCCCAACTCATTCCATTCAGCCTCCTCCTCCTCCTCCTCCTCCTCTGAAGGCCACGGTTCGCATCCCAGTTCTTCTGGGTCCAACCGGTCTCTCTCACGAGAAAGCCCAGTGTCCCCGAACGAGAAGGACACCCCCAGATCTCCTCCTGATGATCTGACCTTCATGGACGTCATGAGGCACATCCAGTCCTCCAATGGATGGGAGATGGAGGATCTGGAGTGCTGGAGGTTGGCAAAGTACCTGAGGCAGAAGCAGCCAAAGCCTTTGGTCGTTCCTCCTCTTAAGTATACCTTCCAGGATCTTACTCGGCTCACTTGGAAGCATTTCTCCACCACTCTGGCATTTCCCAGGAAATTGGGTAGGTTGTACCGAGCCCTGAGGTAGGTAATGATTATGACTGCCCATGATAAAAAATCCTAAATGCCTTAGTTCCCAGCCTCCTGATGTTGAGTCCAGATTCTTGGATCAGGTGGACAAGAAGATTTATTCTGCCGCCACCTGTTCTATCTGTTCTTTGAACTTCCTCACGCATATGGTCCAGTACCAGAATGCAATGTGGGAGAAGGGCTTAGGAGTGGCTCAGGCCTTACCAGACTCTGCACAAAAGACAGAACTTCTGGACATTCTGAAGTCGGGTTCGGATGTAGGTACCCATGTTTTGAGAGCCTCGTACGACACTGCAGACATGGCCTCGAGGGCAGCGGCTTCTGGCATTTGCCTTAGACACCACACCTGGCTTAGAGTCTCAGGATTCTCCCAGGATCTGCAATCCGGAATCCTGGACCTTCCATTCTAGGGTTCCATCCTTTTTGGGGTGGAGACGGAGAAACTTGTCTCTCGCCTCCAAAATTCCTGGAAGTCCATCTGGTTTGTCCGAAAGCTATATAAGGGGGACCAGAAACCTTTCCGCAAACGTCCCTTTCGTAAGTCCTAAGGGCAAAATACCCACAGCCAGTTCCCGCAGAGAGGTGGCTTTAAGAGAAAGGCTATAACCAAAGCTTCTGGGAGCTCTACCTCTAGAGGTTCCAGGTCCTCCCAGCTCTCTCTGCCGGTTCCCAGATCTACCCAGTGACTCACTACCAGGCCCCCTTCCTCTGGCGGAGGCAGTAGGAAGTCACATCTCCCTCTTCCTAGAGGGATGAAGCAGCGTCACAACAGACCCCTGGGTTCTAGATCTGATAAGGAGAGTTCATCAAGATCCCTCCAGAAAAACCACCTGGGTCCTCCCGTTATCCTCCTTCGCACATTCCTCTGATAGAAGGAGAGATCCAGGCCCTTTTGCTAAAATGGATGATAGAGCCGGTGCCCCCAGGGACAACGGGGATGGGGCTACTATTCTCATATTTTCCTGCTTCCAAAAAAGACCGGGAACCTTTGGCCCATCCTGGACCTCAGTTCCCTAAATGTTTTCATTGAGTACAGACGGTTCAAGACGGTCACTCTGCTTGGCCTCATTCCCCCCTTGCACCAAGGGGACTGGCTGTGCTCCTTGGATATGCAGGACGCCAGTATGCACATAAGGGTCTTCCCTCCCCATCGGAAGATGCTGAGGTTCCACTTCAGGGGAGACATTATCAGTTCCGAGCCTTACCGTTCGGCCTCTCCTCCACTCCTGGAATCTTCACCAAATGCCTAGCAGTGGTTGCTGCGGCTCTCAGATGCCAGGGCCATTACATCTTCCCCTACCTAGATGACTGGCTCCTGGCAGCACCTTCCAGGGCTCAGCTACTTTGCACTCTCAGAGACACCTTTACTCTCTTCCAAGAGCTGGGGATCACCCTGAACCTTCCATAGTCTTCCCCAGAGCCCAGTCAGCGACTCCTATTTATCGGAGCGGTCCTCGACACAGTTCAGGGCATGGCTTTCCTCCCGCAGGACAGGGTGGATCGTCTAAGGGGTGTAGCCTGGATGGTATCCATGGCTCCACAGATCCCAGCCAGGACCTTCCTCAGACTTCTGGGGCACATGGCGGTGGCCATCCCCACAGTTCCTTTGGCTCGCCTCCACATGAGGGTCCCACAGTGGATGCTTAGGGTGCAGTAGGACCAAAGGTTAGATGATCTTAACCAGCCGGTCAGGATCTCCGACCTGGTAAGAGGGACTCTTTCTTGGTGGTTGGACCCCTCCATCCTGGAACAATGGATCCCTTTTCGGCAGGAGCCCTGAGACTGATCCTAACGACAGATGCCTCCTGTCTTGGTTGGGGCACTCATCTGGGAAACAGACAAACCCAGGGAACATAGCCTCCAGATGAGCAACAGCTCCATATCAACATTCTCTAGATGCGAGCGGTCCTGAACACCTTGTGGGCATTTCAGACTGATCTTTCACTAGGCCCTCTTTTCATCCAGACGGACACGTCAGTAGTGTTTTACGTCAAGAAAGCGGCACACATTCCTGCCCTCGATGAGGATCTGGTATTGGGCACTGGAACACCGCCTAGACCTCACTGCTGTTCATGTTCCAGACGTCTAAAACGTCTTGGCCGACAGCCTAAGCTGGTCTCTGTCCAAGGCTCACGAGTGGGAGCTCCACAAGGTCGGTAGCCGATCAGTTGTTTGACAGGTGGGTCACCCAGTGTTGGACCTTTTTGCGTCTCCACTCAGTGCCAAACTGCCCAGTTTCTGCTCGCGAGAGCCCGCGCCTGGTGTTTTCTGGCCAGACGCATTGTCCCTCTGTTGGACAGGGAGGTTTCTGTACACCTTCCTTCCCTTCCCCATTCTTCAGAGGGGTTCTTCTGAAGCTATAGGCCGATGGAGCAGAGATGATCCTCATCGCTCCAGAGTGGCCTCGGCAGATTTGGTTGCCACTACTTCAGCAGCTGGCAGTGGAGCCTCCAATTCAACTGCTGCTGAGCTCGCACTTACTATCTCAGGGTCATGGAGCATTGGTCCACCCAGACCTCAGATCCCTGCATCTTTATGCTTGGCTCCTGCAGACTTGGTCAAATCCAGGTTTGGAGTCTCCCAGGAGGTGGCGGACGTTCTCGTGGCAGCGAGAAAGCCCTCCACTAGATCCACTTATGCCATGAAGTGGAAAAGATTCTGTCTGTGGGCTTCACCCCGTCACATAGACCCTCTCACCTGTCCACTGAACTCCATCTTAGGAGTATCGTCTCTCCTTATTAAATCAAGGCTGGAGCACCTCCTCTATAAAGGTACATTCATCAGCAGTTTCTGCTTACCATGTACCAATGGCAGGTAAAACACTCGCCCAAGTGGACGTGTCCCATACTTTTTTGAGGGGCATTTTGCACATTAAGCCTCCCATCAGAGATCCAGTACCCCACTGGGATCTCCTATTTATGCTGGAGAGGCTTACCCTTCCCCCATTCGAGCCTGCTGTGTAGTGTGAGGTTTGCTTCTTTTCATGGAACGTGTTATTTTTAGTTGCAGTTATTTCTGCTCGGAGAGTTTCCGAGCTTCATGCCCTGATGTGAAAAGAGCCTTACTTAATTTTTCACAGGGATAGGGTGTCCTTGTGAACCAGTCCTAAGTTTTTGCCTAAAGTGGTGCCTGCGTTGAATCAGGACATCAATCTTCTGGTATATTACCTAGATCACTCGAACAGAGGGGAAGTGTTTCTGCAAACTTCGTATGTCTACAGGGCACTCGGGTACAATTTGAAATGCACTGCTCCACACTGTAAGACAGAGCAGTTGTTCGTGGCCTTTGCTCCTCGATGCCAAGGTGCTCCAGTGTGTGTAAACAAACACTATCAAAGTGACTGGTTAATTGTATTGTTTTCTGTTACAGCAAATACAACAAACTCCTGCAGAGCTGGGTTAGGGGTCATTCTGCCAGGGGAGTGGCTACTTCCTTTGCATCCTTGTGAAATGTCTCCATTGGAAACATCTGTGCAGCGGCTACCTGGAGCTTGGTGCATATCTTCATTAAGCACTACAGCCTGGACATTGCTTCTAGGCGAAGGGCAGACTTCAGCCTAGTATTCCTTCAGGGCCTTCTATCCTAAGATGCCCCTTTTTCTAGCACTGTTGTTTATCTGCTTCCCAATTACCTGACAACAACAAAAATGAAAAGGGACTGAGGGGTAGTTATACCAGATGACCTAAAGGTGGGTCAGCTATGTGAGAAGGCAGTAAGGAGGGCTGGGGGGATTCTGGGATGCATAGGGAGAGGCATCAGCAGTAGAAAACAGGAAGTTGTTGATCCTCTGTACAGACAGTTGGTAAGATCACATCTGGAGTACTGTGTACAATACTGGAGGCCCCATCTCCGAAAAGACATGGACAGGGTGGGGGCTGTCCAGAGGAGGGCAACCAAAATGGTGCAGGGTCTGCACCAGACGACGTATGAAGAAAGACTAAAGGAGCTTAAGATGTATAGCCTTGAGGAAAGGGGGGGGGTACATGATAGAAACTTTCAAATACCTCAAGGGAATCAACAAAGTCCAAGAGGGTAGCATCTTTAAGAAAAGAGATGTGAAAGAACAAGTAGGCACAATTTGAAGATGGGGCGGCTCAGAGGTAATGTAAGGAAGTATTTTTTTCACAGAGAGGGTTGTAGATGCATGGAACAGCCTTCCTGAGGAGGTCATAGAGTCAAAAACAATGGGGGAATTCAAGAATGCATGAGACAGACATAAGGCAATTCTAGTGAGGGGTAGGAGGAAGTAGGCTGTTGGTTAACTAGGATCTACAGCTTATCCAATAGGTAGGAAATGGGCAGACTAGGTGGGCCAGGCGGTCCTTATCTGCCATCAGATTCAAGCGTTTCTGTGTTTTTGCAGGACTGCTTGGGATTCAGTCCCAATTGTGATAGCCTGCTGCAAGAGCTCCCCCTCGAAGTAAGATAGTAGAGTTACGTAAGAACTTACTGTAACAGTAGATCTTCGAGAGGCGCTCTTGTAGCAGGCACTGCTTTCCCTTCCTCCTTCCCCCTGGTGAGCTGTTTGCATCTTTAATTACAGCAAGCTTCTGCCTGGTCCACCTGCTGGCCTTCCAACAGATCTCCGGCGGGCGAACTGAGGTGGGGCTGGGCACCGCCCCCGATATACCATTGGCCTACATCAGGGTGAAGCCGGTGTCGGGGTCGGCCCTCACTGGAGACTGATAGCTGAAGGTTTCCAATGGGTCCTATTGCCTGTGGCTTAGTCCTAATTGTAATAGCCTGCTGCAGGAGCTCCTCTCAGAAGATGTACTGTTACGGTAAGTTCTTATGTAACTGTATTTTAAGGAAGTAGATATATCAAGTCAGGATAGGCTCAGTGGTAAAATAGTAGAGAGGGTTCAGGGGTTTAAGAGAAAGGCAAGTGAATAGAGTTCATAGGCTCAAAGGGCAATAGATTAGATTCAGAGCTTAAAAAGGGCGAGGGGATATGATATGGCTGTGCTGCAGTGTAATGAGTTCAGAGCTGCAGTCTTCAGGGATACTTTCTAGAGACTGAGGTGCTGCACATATACACACACCTCCCTGGGCGGAGGGTGGAGGTCGCTGGACTCCGAACTGAGCTGGGATCCAGAGGACCTCTGACCCCTCTCAGGGGCCACTGATAAAGCCGCCTTTGTCTCAAAGGATGGCTTGGCCTGGGAGGGAAGGCTGGACCATGGTGGGCTCTGGGAGTGTGGGGTACGCAATCCTCAACCTCTGCTGTTGTGTAATTCCTTCGCCATTCTGGTGGGATGGGACAGTCAGGAGGCATCCAGAGTGGTGGAAAGGGAAGAAGTGGAGAACCCCTGAAGGGGAGGTTCCGGGATGGTTGGAAAAGGCTCCCAGCAGAAGAGGAAGCAGCTGCTAGTGGGAGACTTGATTTTGAGAGGGATAGATGAGGACACGGGGTAGGAGAGCAGAGAGGGAGGTAAAATGTCTACCTGGTGCCTCGGCCCAGAGTGAAGGAGAGAGGAACCTAAGGATTGCTAGGGCAGAAGATGAGAAAGATCTGGATGCCACAGTATACCTTGGTACTGATGACCTGAAAAGGAAGTAGCGGAGTGGGAGTTGTGCAGGGGCTGTTCAGGGAGCTGTTGAGGGGTCTTAAACAGTAGCACGAATGGTGGCATTCATGGAGGTACTTCTTCGCTGTTGGCTAAGGAAAGATGAAGTGACACCACACTAAGAACGTCACCATTTGTTCACAGGTATGGTACAGAGAGGAGAGATTCAGATTCATTAGGGGCTGGGGGCTATCTTGGAAGGATGTGGGCCTATACGAAAGTGACGGCTTACGTCCTTCTGTGACGGGAACCTCAGAACTCCAAATGAGGTTTAAAGGGAAACGTTCACCTCTTATCGGGCCCCACCTCCGTGTGAAGCAGGGCCCAATTAGCTATATTATAAATAGCAGTATTTTATGTACATACTGGTGATTGTTTTATTTTAAATGATATCTGGTTGATCCTGCGCTCTCCCCACTGGCATTTTAGGATAAGGAGTCCTCCCCAGTTTGCGCACAAGCACCCGTGGCTCTCCCTGTGATGACATGTCGTACGTGGAGCAGCCGTGGCTCATCCATAGCCTTCCTATAAGGCTCATGTTTAAAATGGCTCCAGTTTGGAGCCTAGGAGTTGCTGTGTAATCCGGATACTAGGAAAGGGATGTCGGGTACCCTGCCAGTTGGTACCTGGTCTCGGTATAGCACAGACACACGCAGACGCCAAACCGGAGCTATTTGAACATATGGCAATACAGATACAGAAAGGGAGAGGTAAATTGCACAGAAAAAAAGAGCAAACAAGGGAAAGGGGATTTAGGCGAAGGTGCAGGAAGCATCATAATCGGAAAGGGGAAAGATAATAGGGGCTGCAGGGTGGAAACAAGGTTTGGAAAGTCATGTGCACAAATGCAAGAAGTCCAGGAAATAAAATTTCTGACCTAGAGGCCATCATAGCAGAGGAGGAGGACTTGGATATAGTGGCCATAAGAGTGGTGCACTGAAAATCATGACTGGGATAGGACTGTTCCAGGGTACACTCAGTTCAGAATTGATAGGGAGGGAAGGAAGGGTTATCCTGTATGCGAAGGAGGGCATCAGGAGCATGGAAGTGAAAGGGAACCTAGGGGAATAAAAAGAGGTGGCGGTATTGTGGGTCATACTGGAGACTGGAGCAGGGGTCATTGTTCCCACGGGGGTGATCTACAGACCTCCAGCACAGGGAGAGGAATTTGACAAGGCATTAGGGGAAAAAATAGGCAGGATGTTGAAAAAAGAGGAAGGTGCTGCTGGCTGACGGCTTCAGTATTCCTGATGTGGATTGGAGCCTTCTAGCAGCAGCTACAAGTAGAAGCAGGGTAGTCCTGGACTGTATATGGGAAGTGTTTCTCACGCAGTTGGTAAGTGAACCCATTAGGGATGAGGTAATACTGGACCTGGTGCTCTCTAACAGAGTAGCAGATGTTACAGTAGGCAGCCCCTGGCATCAGCGATCACGCACAGAGTGGTTCAGTATCGAGATGGGTACAGAAGCAAACCACATGAGGATGAAGGTCCTGGACTTTAGAAGGGCAGACTTTAAAAAAATGGGAAACTTTGTTAGAAACAGCCTGGCAGCAGTGGCTGGCCAGGTTGGGGAAGAGGACCAGTAGCGACATATCAAGGAAGATACAGTGAATGCAGCTAGCCTCTGTGCAAAGGAGGGGAATAAAAATGGGGGTGGGGGGGGGACCTGTTTGGTACTCTAAGGAGTTGGTCATGAAAGTGAATGAAAAAAAAAAGATGGCATTTAGGAGGTACAAAGAATTACAAAGAGAGGAGGATTGGGATAAGTACCAGGTAAAGCAGAGGGAATCAGGGAGGGTAGAGAGGCAAGCAAAAGTGCAAATGGAGGAGAGAATAGCCAGAGGAGTGGTGGAAGGGGACAGGGCCTTCTTCAGGTACATAAGCGAGAAAAAGAAGGCACGGGGGATGGGTTAGTGAGGATGTAAGTTTGTAGAAGGTGACCGTGCAGAGGAGGAGCTGGAAAAAGCTGACATTCTGAACAGATACTTCTGTTCACTCTTCACAGTGGAGCGGGAGGGGCAGATCAGCTAGGAGCAGCAGGAACACAGAAGGGGTGGAGGTAAACACAAGTCTATTTACAGAAGAAAAGATCTTGAAGGGATTTGCAAACCTGAAAGGGAACAAGGCCATGGGGCCAGACGGGATACATCCGGAGGTACTAAAGGAACTCTGGGAGGAGCTTGCTGCACCACTGGCAGCCTTATTCGGTATATCACTAGAAACAGGAGCGGTTCCAGGGGAGTACAGTTCTGCAGGCCACATCTTGGGGACCAACATGGTAGAGACGGTCCAGAGCAGGGCAGCTAAAATGGTACAAGGGTTGCCTGAGAAACCGTATGAGGAGTGTCTGAGGGATCTCAGTATGTACATGAGGGAGAGAGGCGACATGAAAGAGACGTACAGGTACCTCATAGGCATGAACAGGGTACAGGTGAGGAGCCGGATTCAAATGAAAAAGTGCAGTAGAACAAGAGGGCATGAAATGAAGTTGAAGGGGGAAATTTAAGAGGGATGTGAGGAAATACTGCTTCACTGAAAGAGTGGTGGACACATGGAACAACCTGCCGCAAGAGGCAGTAGGAGCAAAAACTGTTGGGGTTTCAAATATGCATGGGATGGACATCAGAGAATACTAATAAATAACGAGAGTTGGCTAGAGCCAACAACAGCTGCCTCAGAATTGTTTTGATTTGTAAGGTATTATATTATTTTAGAAAATGGGAACAGCAAATCTGGTTTTCTGATTGGTTGGTTATTGCCCGTGCATGAAATATGTTCCATGCATGGGTGATAACAAGTACTCTAAAGCAGGACTGCATAGCATTAAAAGTCAGTGAGCCATTAGAATGCTGAGGTTTTAAAAGCCGTTATTTTCTTTTGCCTCGCTAACGCGACTCAAACTTTGCCTGCAACTGCCGAAGTCCCTGCCCACTCCCCGCCCTTAAGTGTAATAAAAATAAAGCAATTCTCTGAAACAAAAGCAGAAATGTTTTCTGTTCTCACCCCGCTGGCACTTCTCTGAGTCCATGCCTGCAACTGCTCATCCCTTCTGTACCTGCTGTGCCAGCATACTGTGGTTCATAAAACAAAAAACAAAACAAAAATAAAAACAGTTCACCTTCTCTCGATATGGAGCTCCTTCCCATTAAAAAAAAAAAAAAAAATCTACAAAAGTACATGGGGTGCAGGGGTCGTGCTCCTGCATTACGCGGAGCAGAAATTAAACTACTACTGGTGCAAGCAAAGGACACACTGTGCCCAGAATGTACATAATGACGCCATTCTGTAATAGGCGGAAGAACTGTTTTACACTAAATTCACATAAGCAAATCTATTTTTCTACATACAGTATTAACACGATTTTTCTAACTGTAAAAAGTTCAAAAAAATAGCCCATTTTATAAGCACAATAAGACACTCCAGGGTGTGCATGGAACATATTTCACCACATGGCCAGCGGCTAAAGTCACTCGCCTCATGCCTTATTACGCCCCTTGGCCGTGCGGTAAAATATGTTCCATGCATAATTTGGCCATGTCTTATTGCTTACTTACTGTATTGTGATGCAGGTGTCACGTACTGTAGGGAACTGAGTGGTAATTTGAGTAGCCTAACCAGCAGTAATTCTGTCTTGCACTTTTCTACAAGATAGCCCTCCAACACTTACATCACAGCAGTACAATGAATTAGTACAAAAGAAGTTAGTGCAGAATGTGCATTTATTTCTCACTTGAATTTTATTGAGTTTTAAAGAGTTGTACAAAACAAAAATATAGAAACTAGAGCCGGCCCGGTGGCGCTGAGGGTTGAGGCGCTGGATGCCACACCTTGTGCCACGCTGGTGACCCGGGTTTGGGAACGAGCCCAGGCCATCGGGGGTCGGTAGGGAGGAAGAGGATTGAGCGCCTGAGGACAGGTCTCCTCTCCCGGAGGAAGGGGGGTTCGCGGCGCTTTGACCATCTCTGGCAGAAGTCGGAGGGCACAGTGTTTAGAGCGAACGTCTAGGGGATGGGAGTGGCGACGCTGGTGGTGATGCCTTGGCATCTGGGTAAGTGCCACTCCCCCAACAAGAACGTGGGTAAATATCTCTTTGCAGGCCCCAATAAGACAGAGCACTGAGGCAGTGCCCCAAGTGCTTCCGACTGCCTGATCCTGTGGTCCCCCGATGAAACTCGAATTGTTCGGGTTGTCAGCCCGCCCCACCTCGTCCCCATCCGGGGGGAAGAACTGCGGCTCCATGGGGGGTTGACTGGAGGATTCAGGTAGGTGGCTGAAGCAGGGACAGACTTCATGGGTGCTCCCGACGATGCGGAACCTGTGGAGACGGAGGGAATAAATAAAAATGTAAAAAAAAAAGTGTATATATAAATAGATATACATATATATGTATATATATATATACACACACACACACACACATACTAGAATAGATACTCTCTGAATAGAACCTAAAGCACAAGTGCAAAAATGCATTCTGGCCAGGATTTGAAAAATAACAGTTGTCACATTCATGAGTTGGTGTGAAAAAATGGCTATGTTGAAAATTTGGGGTCAGAATATTGAAAATTACCAAAGTTACTATCACACATTGAAAAATTTCAATGTACGCTCATAACTTTGTTGTTTTCTAATATTTTTTGCCTCACATTTTCATCATAGCCTTCTTCTGAACCCACCTCATGAACAAGGGTGGAGAAAATTTACAAAGCCTGCCCAAAAGGTGATTTCGTACATTGACTGCAGAATCGCCTTTTGGGACAGATTTGCATAATTTCACCGCCATTGTTCATGAGGTGGGGGTCCTAAAAAGGCCGTGTTGAAAATTTTGGGAAGAAATCTTAAAAAAAAAAAAAAAAAAAAATGACTCGGTTATGAGGACAAGTTCAAAGCCCATTGAAATACATTGACGCGCATACGATACCTCATTTCGTCAGTTTGCGGTCCGGCATTGAAGAATGAAGACGTGTCTCTGGTCCAGAGAGGATTATAGCATTGGACCCCTGGTAGGTAAGTAAGCAGGTGGTGGGTGCTGAGTGGGAAGGTAACAGTGGCGGTGAGCCGGCGGCGGCAACAGATTTCTTTTTTTACAGGATGTATAAAAACAAAAAAATGAATACAAGGGACGTTTTCTTTATTTCAGGTACTGGCACTGGGGATTGGGCACCCCAGTGTCAGTGTTATGTTTGGCAGCTCCGAGTATGGGCTCTTCAGCGTTGCATACTGAAAATGATCAGGGTGGTGGGTACTAGCTGGCACCTGCCGGACGAGCACGCTGAATGCGGCTTTTGTTTTGTATAGAGAGGGCCTGAAGAGCAGCTGCCGTATATGGCATTGTTTTGTGTCCGGGGACTGAGACACAGCTGCTAATCGTGGCTTTGTTTTGTTTAGAGTCCCCCATCTATGTTGTGTGTGTGGGGGGGGGGATAGGAGTGCATGTAAGGGGGAATGAGAGGAAATGACATTGACCGAACTATGGAGACATGCAAGTGCAGATTGCTTTTTTCTGAAATGCGGCTTTGTTTACAGTGTCTCCTCCTCCTGAGGGGAACATCTGAGAAGCCACCGACTGTGGCTTATTTTTTTGTATCCCCAGAATGGCAGTGTTGAAGATGGGGAGGTGCTACCACCTGCATGTTACTATCGCAGTTACTGTGATGAGGTATGAAACTAGTCCTTACACAGTAACTGCATAGTAACATGGGTAAAAGGCCTTTCCAGATTCCATAAATTAGTTAATACTAGTTCCAAGAAGTCTGCCCTGACTGCATTAGGCATTGCTAAAAAGGAGGCAGGGTCGCCGGCAACCAGTTAGGGTCCACTGGGACATAATAGGCAAGGAAAAAAATTGGGCAGACTGGGTGGGCCAAGTGATCCTTTTCTGCTGACAGATTCTATGTATCTGTGTAACTTGTAAGAGATCCAGTCCCTCCATAGGTCCTAAATATGTCTCTTGCCCAGCGGTTGGAGGCTCCCTTTGAGTCTATGGCTACTGCTGATTTAAAATATGTCACATGGAAAACAGTTTTCCTGAGTGCCAAGATGTCTGCCAGGAAGGTAAGTGAGCTGAAGGCCCTCTGTATAGACCCAAACTACGTAATCTACCGCATGGATAAAGTAGTCCTTAGAAACGGTAGGAAGTTTTTACCTAAGGTGGTGTCTGAATTCCACTTGAACCAGTCAGTTACCCTTCCTATGCTCTACTCTGAACATTCCAGTACAGATGAACTGAAACTACACTGCCTGGATGTGAAAAGAACATTAGTCCACTACCTAGACCAGACAAGGGGCATCATGTCCCAGGGTACACATCCTTTCATTACTTGTAGAGAGGAGGGCAAAGATGAGCCAGCAGCTAGGACTATCTCCTGCATACAGTTCTGTTATGAAGAAGCTTGTAAAACACCTCCCAGAGGCCTAATGGCACATTCCACAAGGGGTACTTCTGCCTCTGTGACAGCCACGAGGGGCATTCCCCTTCTAGACATTTGTAAAGCAGCTACCTGGAAAACTGCACACCTTATTTATTAATTTATATTTAATGAAAGAGATATACCAGGAAATACATACTGAGCCATAAAGCTCATTTCCAGATGTGTCCTGGGGGAACCGGGGTGGGAGTAAATGCATAGTACAAGGAAAGCACAGTAATCTGATGAGCAAAAGGCACAGCTATGTACGGTATATACAGTAATGTAAATGGCAAATTGCTAAACAAGAAAGATAGATGGGAAAGGAGGAGAAAAAAGGAAGCTGTTGCCTGGACATACAGTACAGGAGGGGTGCCAGTTTTGGAACTGCTGTCTTGCAGAACCTTTTTTTAAGTGGATTCTGGACCCATCCTCTCAGGGTACTGCTAGAGAGTCTGTTTATTGTACGGCACCGTTGATGGATTCCTAGTGTTTGTTGGAAAAAAAAAAAACCACACTGTAGTAATTTGCTTCTTAGGGATCCAGCAATGCGATTTACAATTTCTGACCCGGTCTCCCCTTACAGAACCTAAAAATAGATTCACACAAGAATCTGTTCTTGTCTTAAGATTGCTTGAGCATTTCTTATTGCAGTTCCTCAGCAATTGTTAGAATGTGATCAGTTAAATGTTTTCATATTACCTGCTTATAATTTGTTTCGTGTTAAAAAAATTGATTACATTTTGAAATGTTTTTCAAGCCAGTTAGTTAGTTTTAGTGGTCATACATAGCCTGGGACAGTGCTAATATGCACTAAAAGGGCAAATGTTGCATCCTGCCCAGAAATGACCCCTCTTCCCTTTGCCAGTGGGTCCAAATTGATTCACTTGCTCTATAACGATATTAAAAGAAAGGGAATATGAAATGTTCAAAATCTGACATTGATTGTGTTTTGACCCAGTAGGCTTCTCTTGAGACCCACATTTATAACACCAGTGGGTACAGTACAACCCATGTTTTGGCCCCCCCCCCCCCGATTCTGTCACTGGTCACAGCTTCCCCTAGCTATTGAAACAAATCTGACAGTAGAACACTAGGTGGAGACTCGAACTTTCAAGGAAGACTTGCAACGCTGACAAGCAATAAACTTGCCTCTAATACAGAAAATAGACTGTATCCATATGAATATTTTATCTAGAATGCTATGTTTTTCTCAGACCCATCCTGGTTTCCCCACCGAGAACCCTGTTCCACACCTAGACAGATTGATAGCCCGATTCATCTTGGGGGCAACCCCACATCAGATATAAAACTCTGCAGCTTACAGAGGCAAAGGCCTGGAGAAATATGACCAAGCATCCCAGCTTAGGACAGCTTTATACTGGCTGGCTCCTGGGTACTCAGCCCTATGGAAATCCCTGGAATTAGTGGAAGAGCATTTGCTCCCTGCCAACCGGAAGAATTTATCATTCCATTCCAACTCCTCCTCTCAGCGAAGAGAGAAAACAACTTACGATTTACATTGGGACTTTGGAACAAGATCCTTTGCTGCCCCTCCCTGCAACCGTATCTATACCTAATCACCCATTATGCAGGCAATCCAGAGTTCCCCCTGGCTGCTCTAGACCACATGTACTGGAAATGGGAGTATGCAGCTCTTTACCTTCCCTTTCATTGTATGCATGCAAAGGATTTCCTAGATTCTGCCTTGCCGGTTTAAGACCCTCAGATTCCTATCGCTGCATTCAGTTCAGGGCATATATTTGCTGGGCTGAAGCATTTTGCCCAGTAGACCGCCCATTCCTCACCTTATACTGTTGATACAGCAGGCCTTGCTGGGAGCCCCGCTGGACTCTGAGCTCTCTGATTTCAGCTTTAAATACAAGGACAAATGCTGATAAATTATCAATGTCAACTTCCAAGGGTGAACTCCTCGAGACGGTTAACGTTTTTAAGTACCTTGTTGTCCATATAGACTCAGACCTGAGTTTTGGCCACCATATAAAAAAATCTAATGTGCAAAGTCCATCAAAAACTAGGGCAGCTCTACCATATAAACACATTTCTGACATATGATGCCAGGCTTTATTGCAAGACATCATTTGCATTCCTTATTAGACTGGCTCCTTGGTTGTTGACACAGCACCTAAAGTCATTCTTGACACACAAAAAAAGTTCTGTACCATAACATTTCAAAGTTTGTTGGTCAGCATGGTAACAGAGTACATCACTGCTTAATTCTAGAAGGTTTAGGATGGCCTACTTTCGAAATGAAATCCAGGGTAGCTCTGGCAAACCTCAGTTTCAAACTGTTAGACAAGTAACAGCCTGCGAGCCTTGCATGCCAGTGTCAACCGGTTGCACCGAATTTCAGTTAAAGATCAACCCAAAATCTCTGCTTTTCGGTCCCGCGCATGTCTACAAGCATGGGCCAAAAATAGTTCAGTTTTCGTGCCCCCTCTATATAGAACATTATCCCTGTCCCAATCAGAACACTGACTAATTTTGCCTCATTTTCTAAAGAACTGAAAAATCATGTCTTAACACTGAATGACTGTGTGTTCTGTCGGAATTCCTTAGTATTTTACTACTGCCTCCTTGTCTGTGTGTTGAAAATTCTTACTTTTGTTGGTTATTGTTCTGTGTATACCTATACCCGGTTCTATGTGATTATAGTGAGCACAAAACAGCGACTCACAAATAACGTGGACAAGACAGCGACTGTGGTTTTTATGGGGGGGGGTTATGCCCCATGCAGCCCCACGCCCCCGCCCCCTTACTATGAATAACCAACTCCGGTGGGGCGTAAGTCGAGGGGGGATTACCGAAGTCGCTAAAATGACAATCCGTGTTTTGTCCTCGCTGTTTCTGTTCCTTGCCATTTTACACTCGCAATTATTATGGGACACTCCTAAACCCTGTTCTATGGCATAACTATGCTGTAACTACAGGTATATGTTGTATTACCTGTTCATATAGTAACTCATCTGTAAGTTATTACACTGTTATATGTTGTACTGTTGTACATCGGGTCATGCTTTTAAAAGGTGCCTTTGGCACCAGTATATTTCACCCGGTCATCAAAATAAAAAACAAGAAACGTGTGGCATTAACTGACATTTAATGTACACTCATAAACCTGCCTCCTCACATATATAGAAGACATTTTCATGGAAGGGTTTTGTTTGCTATTTTTGTACCCTATCCCAGCAGTCGAAATATAGTTCACCGTTTACATCAGACTGCTGGAGAGGTTGTGGGGATTAAAAGGCTAGCCATGCATATGTATTTTGGATGTGCCTCAAATTCTAAACCTTTTGGTCCCAACTCCAGACAGAGTTTGGTGACCTCTTTGACCTTTCACTTGCTTTTACTTCACAGCTGCTGTTATTTTTAGATATGCCGCTGGGATTTAGATGCCCTCTGTGAGGAAGATATTGTCAATCTGTTTACTGATGACACGGAAAGCAGTAACTAAGAACTGGCCTTCTGATAAGATACCTACCATAGAATTATTGCATAATTCTATGATAGATACATACATACACTGTAGGAAAAACTAGCAGCCAGAGTATCACAGACTCTCCCCATGTTCGGATTACTGTGGAGAAGATGGGTAACACATCATGCAAAGGTACCCCAAGTTTGTATCTTAAAAGCATTTACACTCGTTTTAGTACAGCTAAACGTGACTGTAGAGAAAGTTGAAATAGAGATTTATAATATAAATTCTATATTGACATACTAAGCTACGACCCTGCAGCGATGTGTTGTTGTAATTGTTTGTTGTTTAAGAAAACTACAATAAACATATAATTTAAAAGAGAAAAGGAACACTATGGGGAATGTGACCACAGTGCAGAGTTTGAATTTCATTCTTTTTCCATTCTGATTAACATAAGTTCTGTCTCTGGGGCATCACACTGTACCAGGAAGACGATGCCTGTTGTAAATTACATTGATGGATTCCTGAGAAGAAATAACTTTACTATGGTGAGTAATTTTTTTTTTTTTTGAATTGTTGTGGGGCATGTTTGAGCATGGAAAGGGGGGGGGGGATTTACAGCAAGGCCTTCATTTCAAATAGTGGGTATGGTAGCCAGTCCAGCGGCGTGGCAGCAGTGCATTTCATTGTGACTTTGGAGACTGGGTGTGCGTGCAAGTCCTATAATCCCACACCAGGGATGACTGGGGAGCGAACACAGCGTGGAGGTGTTAGCTGGCCTAAAGTCACCTACTGTATATAAAGATTTAATGACTATTGGAGTAAAATGTGTATAATTTTTCATCCAGTTATAAGGTTGAAAAATGAAGCTTCTTTGATTCTGTTTTCTCTCTTTGCGAAAACACCAGGCAGGGGATGTGCCGGCATCAGCTGCATAATCATTGCCAGCCACTTGGGCCTCTCCCTGGTGATATTTTTACGCACTGCATAGCGTGGGCCTAGGCATTTCTTTTCAGGATGGTAGCAGAGAGATTTAATACTTCACAAATACACAACAAAATCAAATAAACATTGTTTTACTCTCTCCTCCTGAGAAAATTGCACTCCAAGAAATATGCATTAAAAGGTGCATAAACTTTGTTTTATTTATTTATTTTTTTATTTAGAAGTGCCCACCCTAAAGCCCACAGGCTGTCCTCTCAACAGCCCTGATTTGGGCATTCAGGATTAGCCACAACTTGCAGCTTGGCGGCCAAAACTTGGCCGCAGCTCCTGCCTGCCTGCCCACCCAAATGCTCACAGACTCTTCTCTCAGCAGCCCTGATTTGGGCATTCAAGATTAGCCACAGCTTGCGGCTTTGTGGCTGAACCTTGGCTGCAGCCCACCGACCTAAAAGCTCACAGGTTTGGAGGACTTCTTGGACTCTGCACTTGACACCTTTTTTCTTAGCCTGTCTGCTGTGTCCTAGGGTAGCTGCTGCCATCTTAGCTAGCTAGCTAGCATAAATGAAATGTGAACTGTAATTGTATTATTCCGCTAGGACTTCTTTAACTGTTAGCTAGCCTGATTGTGACCTGTGTGATTTTTGCTATTCAGCCAGGATTTGTTAAAAGCTTAAGCCAGAGTGATTTTTTTTTTTTTTAAACCTTATGAAGCCTAATTCCAAAAGCTGGTATTTAAAAGTTTTTTTTTCTACTGTTTCTCTGCTTCCACTTTCTCTCTATCCCTTCCTCCTGTTTCTGCTATCCCTGTCCCCGTTTTACATAATGAAGGGAAAGGCTTAATTTAATCCCCCTTACCTTTCCTTACTGGCTCTTTTCTCAACAGCCCTGATTTGGGCATTCAGGATTAGCCGCGGCTTTTGGTGGACAAACCTTGACCGCAGCTCCTGCCAGCCCTCCCACCCAAACTCTCACAGGTTCGGAGGACTGCTTGGACTCTGCGCTTGGTGCCTCTGCTTATTCCCGCCCACCCTGTCTGGACGCCTTCTTTTATAGTTAGCTGTGGTCACATGGTTGTAATTAGTATCTAATTCCCCATTAGCAGCCTATACCCGTTAACCACTAGAGGCAATGCTGAGCACACTGTAGTTGTACGGACACAAATTTTGGCTTGCCTTTCTAATCCTCAGTAAATTTATGCCTTCTTATTCAATCTTGGTGTTATCCAACAAGGTTTTTAAATCCCTATTTGCTCTTGTTTCTCTACTGGGGCCTGCCAACCTGCTACATGGCCAACCTCACATTAAGCTCACACATAAGTATTAACCCCAGAATAACTCTCCAAGGCACAGAACCCCTATATACCATGCCCTTGTGTGCCTCTGACCACTTCTCACTTATTAGTTTCCCATTGCCAAATGTCATTGCGCTAATGTATCCTTTCCTCCAATCTATCGTTACTGTGAACCACATCTGTAAACTAAAAATCTCAGCCAGCCACAGAGGCCACACCACGACCACCGTGATCAAGTGCTATTTCACCTGGATCATCCTGCTTCTCCTACTCCTCTTATCTGGGAATGTTCTCCCTAATCCAGGTCCGCAGCAGCCACCAAATCACCAAAGTAACTCCAATAAATTCCTAAAACTTGCATCCGTCAACATTCGTAGTCTGCTGCCAAAGCTTGATGATCTTCAAGTCTGGGTTACTCAGCATAAACCTGACGTTCTCTCACTGTGTAAAACCTGACTCTTGCCCAGGGTCTCTGACAGTGCTATCGCCCTTTCTGGTTACACCTTGTTTAGGCTCAACAGGATTGGGAAAAGGGGTGGGGGTTGTGCAATATACGTTAAGGACACTCTTAAGGGTTTGACCCTACCGCAAATTAATCCAGTCAATAACGCGTAGGCTCTTGCCATTAAAGTAATCCTCATCTCTCAAGGTAAATCTCTTGTCATAATATCTGTCTATATACCCCCTGGGGACAAGTCATCTGGATTTAGCATGATCCTTGACTATATTGAATCCCTCCCCCAACATACAGAGGTAGTGGTCATGGATGACTTCAGTATTAAGTGGCTCACCCCTGAAGCTGACCAATTCAAAGACGCCATAGCAGCCCTAGACTTAACCCAAGTGGTCACTACCCCAACTAGACTCAGTTATAAGGTAGGTACCAGTTCCCTGTTAGATCTGATCATTACTACCCACCCGCACAGAATTACCAGTGCATTAACCCTCCCTATTGGGCGAGCGCTCAATAGGGGCTGGCTACCGAGCAGACACGAAAGACCGTCAGGCCTAATCTGCTGGCTTTTAGTATGTTAGTATGTTAATGCCCTAAGCGATTACTCCTCAATAATTTGTCTCTGGTCAAACAAGGTGCTCGAACCCCAAATGAAAATCATCTACAAACATGTACTGAAAAAATGCATGTTAGCGGACTTCCAGGCCCACCTGTCCCAGTGCAGCTGGTCCCCTCTATATACCTCCAGTAACATCGAACGTGCTCTGAACTTCTTAATAACACAGTTCGACAAGGCATGTGACCTATTTGCCCCCCCTGCAGAATTAAGACCAAGGGTCCTCTCAACCCCTTGCTCACCCCAGCCTTGCTTAATATGGTGAAACAAAAGGATACCCTCTGGCACCATGCCACCACCACCAAAAAGCAGGTTGATATACAGAACTATAAAGTGGCTCGTAACCTCTGCACCCGAGAAGTACGCTGGGCTAAAATCAAACATTATCAGGGTGAACTTATTAACACATGGATTAATAGCCAGAATTTCTGGGACAGCATAAAACATCAGACAGGTAAATCTAACAAAGCATTCCCAGCTATGCTAGTGGTTGATGGAGCCACTACACAAGATCACAAGCAAATTGCAGACACCTTCAACGCTGCATTCACTGATCTCAGTGGGGTCTTCCTCCTGACTTCTTTTCTGAACCTAACTTGCCAGAAAGAAGTCATCCCTCTGCCCCTCCTCCCAACATCACCGCCTTCTATTTCCAGCATATTACTTCCATTGAGTCTAAACAATACCTCAAAAAAGTCCTTGGCAAAGCAAGATTTTGCAGTGACACACTAGACCTCAAACTACTGAACCTCATGCTAGATGTTACACTAAAACCTCTGACTAGACTCCTCAATCTTTCACTTTCCCTGAGTCCGTTCCCACAACAGTGGAAGGCAGCAATTGGTACTCCTGTACATTAGAGTTGTGATAGGGCGCAGCATAATAACTACAGACCAATAGCCATCCTTCCTCCCTCCCCTCTCTCAAGCCCTCGAACATAGGTTCCATGTTAAAATGGGGAAGGGGACCCTGTGGACCTCTCTGTTTGGAAACTCAACCACCTCTAACTTCCATTTCAGCCTTTGCCCTTTCAGCTTAATCACTTCCTGTACAGAGAGTCATGATTTGACCTTTTGCCTTGTTTTTTCAAGGTACATGACTTTTTTTTTCCACTATCTGCTCTTTTAAGCTATTTTTTTTTGCTATTTTGACATTCTTTTTAAATCATTTTTCATTTTTTTTTATTTTATTCTTTGGTAACCAGGTAAGGCCCACTAGGCACAAGTGCCTGTTTTCAGGGGTGACCTGGGAGCACTGGGGGGGTTAAGTGACTTGCTCAGAGTCACACAGTATGCAAGCGGAGGTTGTGAGAATCAAATTCTGGTCTGGTCTGCTGGATGTACCAAGCTCGTTCATACCTCATTCCTCTAACCTCTAGGCTATACTGCCAGTCCTAGGAGCCCTAGCACTAGGATCTCTCTAAATGGCTTAACAGAGTCTCCTAGTACATTCACATGCTGAAATATTTCAAGAAGTCATTTTTCCAGTTATTGGCAACGGCTGACTGCCAAGAGCTTAAATCATATTGCATAGGTTCAAATCACAACTTTAATTTTTGTGAGTTCTGCATTATTGCCCCAACCCCACCCTCTCCACACACACACACACACACACACACACACACACAAAAAAAAACCTCTAAATAAAGGGCAAATACATTAGGAGTCATTATGGCTTCTCAGTCTGCCTCCTTGTCACCAAAAAAAATTTTTTCCAAAAAGGCTGTGAGGGAGTTCCTAATGATAGAGAAAAACACACATCGGAGGGTTCTGTTGCCTCATGTTCAGTAGCAGCAACAAAAAATGGAAAAGGGACAAGAAAAAGATGAAGCTGCTCAGGCATCTGAAAGGCATGGTACGGATAGATCAGATAGCAGGGTCTCCGGAAGGGGGGAACCCTGAATCCGTTGATGGCAAAATATAAGAGTCTGAGCAGACACTGGAAACAGTGTCTGCCAGAAAGAAGTTTAAAGGAAAAAATGTTTGTGTCACTCCTCCTGAACGGAGAAAGGAGCAGGCAGCTGATGAAAGAGGAAATGCCACCATCAGAGGACATATCAAAAATGTGGCAGTTTTTTTCAAGCCTTCCAGGCAGTGGGACATTTTAATAATACAAATGCCACCAACCTCCCCAGGCTCAGGTCCCAGCCTATCTACGGAGGAGGAAGAAGAAGAAGACGTATAAGTGGAGGAAGGTCATCCCATGAAATCAAAGGGTCCACCTGAACAAGGTTTTGGCTCTCCTCCATTGCATAATGAGGGCTACACTTCATTCTCCTCATTTATCAGACATATGCTTGATACTCTAAACAGCCACCCTCTGGAAACTGAGGAGGATGAAGACGATGCTGATTTTAGGCTATGATGGGAATGGCTCCCTCAAGGAGGTTGCTAGTCCCCGTACTACACAAGTCCTCTAGGAAGGCCACATTAAAAGTCATGTCTGCTTCTACTTCATCTGCAGCCATCTGTAAAAAGATTGAGAGAAAATACCAGGTGGGTAGACATGAGGTAGAATACCTGTATGCCCATGATCATGAAGGTGTAGTCCAGGCTGCTGCCTGTGAAAGAGTGAAAGCCAGTCTGTCTGCACAGCTTCCAGGAAAGGACTCCAAAAAAATTAACGCTATGGCCAAAATGTTTATACTCGTTTCCCTGCTCATTAGACAGTTTATTCAGCATGCCTAGCACAGTACCATATGTGATCTGGCACAGGACTTGGTTGTCACCCTGGACGTCACTAAACACCATTTCGACAGTGATATAGGCACAAATGTCACTGCTGCTAGAGCTCTAGCACATGCGATGTCCTTCAGAAGATTCTCCTGGTTAAGGACAACCATCTTTTCCCAGGATGCCCAAACCAAAAATCATGCATTTCACCTTTGAAGAAAATGAACTTTTTGGTCACAGAACGGAGACATATATGAAAAAAGTGGATGAATACCAAATCAATTCAATGAGAGAGAAAATCTTCTAGCTCCTGTAGGCACTATGAAAGGGGGAGGCAGAGCACACAAGCTCCAGCCAAAACGAAACCCTTAACAGTTCTGTTCAGGCCGCCAATCCACTGTCATTTGGGGGAAGAGTATCTCATTGCCTTCAGAAATGGGTAAATGTTACCTCAGACAAATGGGCTGTGGAGGTAGTGGGCCAAGGACTGTCTCTGCAGTTCAAAACATTTCTCAAAACTGCAGAAACACAAGACATTTCCCAGCACACTCTCCAAAAGAGAGAACATTGCTGGAACTGGAAGTAAAAAAAAAAAAAATTACTGACAGCAAAAACTTTAAATAAGGTCCCTGCCTCTCAGTGGGTCATGGGCCCGTTCTCAAGGTACTTCTTCACCCACAAGAAAAATGGATGGTGGTGACCCATTTTAGATCTTGGGTATCAGAGCAAGCATATAAAGAAAGAGAAAGTCGAGATGGTCACACTGTGAACAGGGATACCATCTCTGCAGTCAGGACACTGGTTGGGATCACTGGATGCCTATTTTCATATCCCAGTCAGGCTATCACGGAGAAAATACTCTTATCTCCAGTTCAAGCTAGGAAACTGCCAATACCAGTTCATAACTGTTCCCTTTGGCCTCATGTCAGGACCAATCGCATTCACAAAGTGCTTGGCGGTAGTGGCATCACACCTGAGAAGACAAAGTGTGATAGCTGTTCCCTACCTGGATGACTGGTTGTTCAGTAGTAGGGGTGGAAGACTGTATGGAAAGCTTTAGAGAGGCCAGTGAATACAGCAGATGTAAGAGGTCTCTGATCCAGCTGGGTAAGCATAGAGTCTGTGATCCATAACAGAAGTAGCTCTGTCCTTTCTTTGACAAAAATATTATGAGATGTGCCCAAGAGCCACACGGGTAATGGCGCACCAGCTGTGGCGACAAAAGATGAGGGCTACTGGGTGGTGATCAGGCGTCCCCTCAGTACTGCGCTGCGTAAAAGAACAGACGCAGAAACTTTTTGTGCCTGTCATGCACAGCTCTTTGCTCCTGAGACTTGCCATGATGCTGAGGCCACAGGAACCTTCCTGGAAGCCTCACTCTTCCACATCTCTCACGAGAGCAGACTGAAGCCCTGATGGGCCCTGTATGAGGGCAAGAGCTGGTTTTGTGCATGGCAAAAGCACTGAAGGCCCTGGGACCTGATGGTTGTATGTTAGAGTTTCACAAAACCCAAAGGGACCAGCTGATATCACCACTCCTACCATCTACTGTATACAGTGAAGTACTGGTGGGGGGGGTCTCCGAAACATGGCAGTGTGCTACCATCTCCGTAATACCCAAACTGGATAATAACCTTAAGGACTGTGCTGCATGTCACATGATATTTGTATTGAATGCAAATTATCAATTTTTTAATGGCGATCCATCTTTACCAGCCCTGGTACACCCTAATCAGACTGGCTTCATGTGGGCAAGGCAACACACAATAATATCAGACATACCCTGCATATTTTATATCATGTTCACACCACCTTATCCCTACTGGTCAGTCTCAGTGCTGAAAAAGCATTAGACCAGGTGTCATGGTCATATTTATTTGCAGTGCTTGGGAACATGAGTTTTTCACCCACATTTGTTTCCCTCCTACAGAGAGGCTACCAGAATCCGCAGGCTTCTGTAAAAGTCAGCAGTCATATCTCATCACGCTTTCTGTTGGGCAGGGGCAAACGGCAGGAATGCTGTATGTCCCTGCTGATGTTTGCAGTTTACATGGAGCCTGCGGCACAGGCCGTTAGGGAGAGCAGTTCAGTTCAGGATATTCTTGGGGGTTGGGGCAGGGAGCACCGGGTGGCCCTGCATGCGCCCGTATCTCTCAGACCCAGAAACATCTCTTTGAGGGGTATTTCAGATTCTGACCCTTTTTTGCTTGCTTTCCACATGCAGGCTTAACACCACAAGAACGGAAGGGATCAGCTATTTACAAATTTATTATCCCTTCCACTCTTTACTGGTCATTATTTTGTGGGAAAAATCTATTCAGACGGGGTGCCGCTCAGGTAAGGCACCACACCATGTGGTGCACATGGTATTTTGTTTAAATTAGCGAATCTCTTTAAGCTTCCACACATGTTGGACAGGTTTCATAAAGCAAATTCTGGCCCCTGAAGCTTGCAGTTTGTAGTTGAGTGGCAACACTGGCATATCTTCCTGGACCTAAGTCTCCACCACTCATTCACACTAGTGGGATTAGGGCCGGAGGCACTAGGACCCATCGAGCAAACTTTTTGCTGGAGGGTCGGCGAGAGATGGCGCATGAACACGGCTCGCCAGCCGGTGCTCGAGCGGTAACGACCTTCTCGGCGCCGACCCTCCAACCGCCTCAGTTCCTTTTTTCCCGCCGTCGAGTGCGCTTCAGTATACGACGTCGCTCGTCTGTCGGGAGTCAAACTTCAAACTAGCGCTTAGTTTTCAGTTTGTTTTTTTGTAACATTATCACGATAGTAGTATCGCTTAATTTTATTCTATTTCGAAAATTTTTTCTAATATCTTAAATTTAACTTACTTGAAGAAGTCTCGGCCTACTGGACGGAGTCAACCATGAGCAGGTCAGGTGACGGTAGGGAGACTTCGTATGAAAGCTGTTCAGTCAGCCGGGCTGGGTCCGGTCAACCTCCTTCTCAAGAAACTCAGCGGGGTTCCGACAACGGTCAGTCCGATGCCGGGGATGGGCGGTCCTCTGGCCAGGCATAAAATAAACGGTCGCTTTCACGGGCACCGCTCGCTCGAGGCTCTTCTTCGCCCACAGGTCAAAAAGAGAAGGCATCTCTCGAGGTCGCCTGGTATGTCTGCGCGGCCGACGGTCGGTTATCATTGCTAGTTGCCGTCTCTCTTCGGAGTCGCCAACTCTGGTAATCGTCTGCCCTCGACATCGGAGCCCCTCCCCGCCTATAGGTAGGGCTCCAGATGAGCAGTTTCATCAGTGGGCCGCTCTATTGGAGCGATGGGCTCGGAGGTTGGTTCTTCTGCCTGGCTCGGTTGCCTCGGAGCCCTCGGGCCCCTCCGGCGATCAGGTAGGGCGGTTGGACCTTCCTAGTCGCGCGGCGCCTTCTTCGGTGCCTGCGACTCCGTGCTTAGGTGTTTCCCCCCCTCACATGGCTGCGGCGCAGGGGGCCACACCGATGCCCTTATCTCCTGGTTTTGTTTCCTCCTCTTGCTTTCCAGGTTCCTGGGGCTTTTCCGGCGCCTTCTGCGGGTCTGTTGGCTTGTCGGCGCCGTTTTTGGTGCCGGTGGGTCTTGCGGAGCCGTCCGCGGCGCCGTTGATCTGGCGGCACCGCCGGTCGGCGGCGCGCTAGTCGGGCGCCGCTGTGCGCGCGCTGCCGGCTTTGGCGGCGCCTGCGGCCGCGGCGTCGGCTTCGCGGCGCTGTGGCGCGGGCGCCCGCTTTGCGGCGCGCGCCTGGGGTTTTACGGTAGCCGCCATGGGTCACAGGCCTCTTTGGCGCCATGTGCCTCTGGTGCCGCCGGCCGCTTGCTGCCTCAGCCAGGGGTCCTCGGGACTCTCCTTGTTTTTCTGATATTTCCTCCTCTCTAATTTTCATTCCTTTCCTGTCCAAACAGTCCTTTCTGGACCATCAGGAGATGATGTTGAGCCTGACCCAGACCTTCGGTTGGGTGATGAAGTGGAGGAAACAGGATCTTTCTTTGCTACAGAGCCTGTGGTCGAGGACCTGTCCTTTAAGTCTCTGTTGAAGAACCTGAGATCCACTCTTCTCTCCAGACTCACAGACATCGATCCTGGGAAGATATTAAGACTCAGTACCTTCATGCTCGGAGATCCCTACGGATTTGACCTCCGATCCAGCTTTCCTTCGAGACGCTGTCTCAAATGGTATGGAATAATCCTGCTCTTAATCCTTCAGTGGCTAAATCCATTGATAAGAAGTATTCAGCTCCCAAGGATCGTCCTATTTTTGGCATCCCAAGCATTTGCGGATCCTATTGTAGTCCTGGCAGAGAATGACAAGGTCGTTCTTCCTCAAACTACTTCAGCTCGACCTATTAACAAAGAGTCTCGTATGATTGATACATTAGGTAAGAGAGTCTTTGCTGCCTCCACTCTAAGTATGCTGTGCCAGTTATCAAGGCTATTTTTTTCAGTATGAGTATATCCTGTGCACTCTATGAAAGAATGGTTGAAGCTCTTCCAGATTCGGACTCCAAGTCAGAGCTTCTATTGACCGTTACTAGAGGTATTGAATCCAATAACCAACAAGTCAAAGCCGCCATGGACGCTTCGACACTGCTTCTCGCTCAGCTGCTGCAGGATTTGTACCGACGCCATTCCTGGCTGCGCTTTCGGCTTCACGAAGGATGCTCAGCAGCAGGTAATGGCGCTGCCTTTGATGGCACCTATCTTTTCGGCCTCAGGTGGAGCAAGCCTTAGAGCCTCCCAAAAGACTAGATCGCCATTAAATTGCCAGAACCTCCGCCTGCCCCTCTCGCGGCATGCGAACAGACGCCAGTTTCTTAGTCGTCAGTCCTTTCGAGGCAGAAGCAGGAAGCTTCCATAAAAGCCAACCTGCCCAACCTCAGAAGAAGACGCAGCAGAGCGCGAGGGGCCTAAAGCCCCAGCGCCACCTTATGAGTTGTTGGCCCAAGTTCCATCCACACTGCCCGAGATGGAACTTTCTCCTCCAGTGGGAGGTCGCCTGATGTACTTCTGCCAACAGTGGAAGTCCATAACTTCAGACAAATGGGTCCTCGATAATTCGCGAGGTTACTCTCTCAATTTCCCCCAAATTGTTCTCCCAGACGACAACCCAGGTTGTCGGCTTCTCAGTCAGACCTCCTCACCGCCGATCGAGGGCCTTCTGAACAACAGGGCAATAGAACTGGTGCCCCGCATTTTGGAGCACAGGGTTCTACTCCCATTTCTTTCTGGTTCCAAAGAAAACTGGGGATGCGCCCATTCTAGACCTCAGAAAGCTGAACAAATTCCTCCCAGGAGAAATTCAAAATGATTTCCCACGACCCTGTTACCCTTGCTGCATCAGGACGACTGGCTGGCCTCTCTGGATATGCAGGATGCGTACCAGCATATCCCGTCCACCCGACCCACCGCAAGTTCCTCAGGTTTGTAGCTTTGGGTCAGCATTATCAGTTCAGAGTCCTGCCTTTTGGGCTATCCTCGGCGCCGCAAGTTTTTACAAAGTGTTGTGCAGTTCTCGCGGCGCATCTCAGGAAAGGCGGACTCCGAGTCTTTCCCTACCTGGACGATTGGTTTTCAGCAAGCCCGCCCGCTAAGGGACTTGGAAGCCGTGCAAACGACTTCTCGCTTTCTCTCACGTCCATGGGAGCTCTGCTGAATCTGAAAAATCCCAACTGCAGCCCTCCCAGAGGCTCCTTTTCTTAGGGACTCTTCTAGTCACCTCTTCCGCGAAGGCTTTCCTTCCAGAGGACAGAAGACTCGACATCCTTCGGATGGCCCGTTACATCGGGGAGAACCAATCTGTTACAGCTCTCTCGATGCAACTCATGTTGGGTCTCATGGCGTCCTCGGTGTTCACTGTACCCCTGGCCTGGTTGCACATGAGAACCACCCAATGGATGCTCTCCACTCAGTGGTCTCCGACCTCTCACCCCCAGTCTTATCCCATCAAGGTGACGCAACCCCTTCGAAGGTCTCTCACCTGGTGGTCTCAAGAGAGCAATCTCCTCAAAGGGTTCCCCTTTGCTCTTCCGGACCATCAGATCTCCATCACCACAGACGCATCGCTAATGGGATGGGGAGCTCACTGTCTCTCCCTCCACACTCAAGGTGTATGGACTCCATTCGAATCTCATCTCCACATAAATGTCTTGGAGGTGAGAGCGGTCCTCTATGCGATCCAAGCTCTGAAGGATGTCCTTTGTCACAAGAACATTCTCCTTCAAACGGACAGCAAAGCTGTGATGTATTACATCAACAAGCAAGGCGGTGCTCACTCTTATCCCTTTGCAGGAAGCAATGAGGGTATGGGAGTGGTGCTTGAGCACAAGTCCACTTCCTTGCAAGTCAATCTCTTGACCCAGGGCTCGTTGGTCCATCCAACCTGAAATCACTTCACCTTCATGCTTGGCTCCTGAAGAGATAGAAGTGAATTGGTTCAACGCCTCAGAGTCTCGAGCATCCTTCTGGGCTGCTCGAGCCAGCCACATCGGAAAACATACGCATCCAAATGGACGCTGCTCTCTGGTGTGCAAAGTCCTCTTGAACCCCTTTTCCTGTCCTCCTGACAAGGTTCTGGAGTATCTTTGGACCTATCTAACTCAGGTCTTCAGTACTCCACAGTTAAAGTTCACCTTAGTGCCATCTCAGCTGCCCATGAGCTGGTTTCATCCCTGACTCTGGCTCAGTTACCTATGGTGAAGAGATTTCTTAAGGATTCTTCATACCAGACCCCTGTTAAGTGTCCAGTTGCAGCCTGGGACATTAACCTGGTGCTGGACATGCTCACTCGGAAGCCTTTCAACCCCTAGCTACCTGTGAGCTAAAATTTCTTACCTGAAGACTGCCTTCCTGGGGCCATTCCTCAGCCCGCAGAGTCTCTGAGATACATGCCCTGGTTACAGACCTCCAGATACTGTCTTCCATAAAGACAAAGTAGTTCTCCGTACTCATCCAAAATTTCTTCCCAAGGTTGTGTCAGAATTCCATCTAAACCAACCTCTGGTACTTCCCGCTTACTTCGCTAATTTCCAAAATGAAGGGGAACGAGCTCTTCATTCCTTGGATGTTAAGAGAGCCTTGAGGTTCTATTTGGACAGAACCAAGGATGTTCGCAAGACTCAACAACTCTTTGTTTCTTTCAGCGACACCCGGCTGGGTCAACCTGTCGCTATCAGATGCATCTCCCTTTGGTTAGTGGCATGCCTTCACATTGCTACTCCATGGCTCAGGTTAAATTAGAAGGTAGAGTGTACGCCACTCTACTAGGGCGGTCGCGCATCCCTGGCGGAAATTTGCAATGTTCCAATTGCAGATATCTGCAACGCCGCTCACTGGAGCCTCGCATACCTTCGATACACTATGCACTGGATGTTCATGCCAGGCGACATTCCGCATTCGGCAGAACCATCCTTAATGGCTTCTACCTTAGACATGTGAGCTCTGGCTCCTCCTGCCGCCCTTTGGGGATTATCAGCTTGGTACCATTAGTAGTGATTGAGTGGTGGAGACTTAGGTCCAGGAAGATAGGAAAATTACGCACTCACCGTAATTTTGATCTTCTTGGACGAGTCTCCACCACTCATTCACACGCCCACCCTCCATCCCCGAGCTCACCGCTGTGTTGGCCTCACCCTCAAATCTTTAGGCTGTGAGGACTTCTTTACTGACCCTTCTTACACGGGTCGTACGGACTATCTTATGTCCGTGTTTTTAATGTTACAGTTACTTTACATTAGTTACGCTGCACCTCCTTGGTAAAAAGGTACTGAGGTGGTTGGAGGGTCGGCGCGAGAAGGTCGTTACGCCGAGCCGCAGCTCATGGGGCGCTGTCTCGCGGGGCGCCTATCTCTCCGCAATACCCTCCAGCAAAAAAGTTTGCTCCCGATGGGTCCTAGTGCCTCCGGCCCACTAGTGTGAATGAGTGGTGGAGACTCGTCCAAGAAGATCAAGAATTACGGTAGGTACGTAATTTTCCTATCCTCCCATTGAGCCTGATAAGACGGGTGGCTTCAGTGAAGATGGTGGTACTCCTGCTCTTCCTGTGTTTTTCAAATATTCCAACCCCAGTCTCTGAAGCAGACTATAAGGAAGTGGCGAACTGCCATACCCTAGTATATATGGGCAGTGTGTCGTCCCTGCATCCGGCTCCAGACTGATGTTCTCGGAGGCCAAGGGAGGTTTGGCATTTATCTGACCTTAAGACATATTATGAAGCTGCAAAGCTTCGCATCTGATTCCACTGGCATTCGGCAGGCACAAGTCCAAAATGGCTTGAATTAGAGTGGGACATTCTACCTTTCCATGTAATGGGCTGATATATCTTTGGAATGCAGGCAGGGGACCGGCCTCTAGTGGATCATAATCCTTGGATCTGGAGAGTACATGAGACATGATCTGAGAGATGTGCATGTTGGGTCTTGCCCCCTACCTGTTATATATATCCCACAGCCCTGCTAGTGACATTTCTCCCTGCCCGGCTGGACCATACTTATGGGAATGGGGAGGAAAAATCTAATGTATATCCCACAACTCCTGATCAGGGACACCATTAAATCTTTCCATGACCTCCAGCAACAGTAAGGCCTGGATATGTGGGATTTTTATCACTACATTCAAATGCTGGATAATTCACTTTTCTTCTTGCTTGTGCATTTGGAAAATTAGGAATAAAAGAAAATGGCTGCCTTTCCTTTTTATAGGCAGCTGCAGGTAGCTTTTGACTAGGTAAATTGTGTGTATTCATAGATGATTAATACACTGTATTCACATATACTTGATGGGAAGTTCTTCTCTATATCACCTTAGTTTTTAAAGAAACACCACAAATCGAAAAGCCCTCCCAGCTGACAGCTAATCCTGATTAGTGTATTTTTTGTCTCTAAATGAATTTTGTACAGTTCCTTAGAACACTTGTCCATAGTTTCTGCTTACAAAGGCTGCCTGTCACCATTTCTCAGGCAGCCACGTATAGCTCTGGCTCACCCGATGCTAATGTGCTTGGCAGACTCTGCCATTGATCAGCAGGGCACATTAGCATAACGCGAGTGAGAGTAGTGCATGGTTGGCTGAAAGATGATGGTGATCAGCTTCTGTGAATGAAAGATCCAAATGAGAGTTACTGAAAATAAAAAATAAATATTTTATTTATTTATTGCGTAAGATCGGAATTACAATCCTTTGAGTCAAAGACTCTTTTGCAGAGGCTCCACGTTGGTTACAGTGGGTGGAGGGAGTACAAAAATACAGAGGTTACAGAGGGTGGAGGGATTACAAAAATACAATGAACCAAACATAGTTCAGGTAGTAGTCAGGGAGAAACATACAATTAACAGTCAGCATTCTTAAACAGTACTGGCAGTGCAGTCCAGGCGTTAACTTAGTTTTCCAGAGACAGTGGTAAGCAGCTGTCAGGTTTCCATTAGTTAGGGATAGGAAGGAAGAGGATTCATGGGGTGGGGGAGGACCCTGAGTCAGTTGTAGGGGGAAGGGGGGGCACGAGGAGGGAAGGGAGATTAGCCACAGTCACAGTTTGCAGTCTCAAGTAGGTGAACTTTGAGGCCTGCTTTGAATAGGGAAATGCTGTGTGTCTGAGAGAGCTGGGGAGGTAGAGTATTTAGCCAGAGGGGAGCACGGTACCGGAAAGATCTTTGGCCTAGAGATGTTCTACAGTGGGGGACCTGTAATGTGGTGATTGCTGCGAGCCATGTATTTCGCCTGTGGGGGACAGGGCTGATTAAGGGGAGGAGGCCAATGGGGGCAAGCTGGAGATGTATTTTTTTTGCGAGAATGCAGGTGTGGAACTTTAGTCTTTGTTGGAAGTTTAACCAACCGGCCAATTCGTATAGGTCACAGGTATGGGTTAGCCTGTCACTGCCGGTGACTAGTCGGCAAGCTTTATTCAGGGCAGTGTTAATACTTCGTAGAGCGGTGGGTACAGCTGATCCATATATCGTTATCCCGTAGTCAATTAGGGAGAGGATTGACGCGGAGACAGCTAAACGCATGGCCTGTGAGGGTAGGCAGTGTTTGAGTCTGTAGAGTATGCCTACTCCGGCGTTGACAGCTGAGGAGAGGTGTTGAATGTGACTATGGTAGGAAAGGGAGGTATCTAGTGTGATGCCCAGATATTTGAAGCTTGTTACGTGTTCAAGGGGGGTGCCTCGTGAGTTTATGATAAGGAGGGTCGACTGCCTGTGAGGGCTTTGCCGGTGCGCAAAGATCATGGATTTAGTTTTTTTAAAGTTGATGATAAGACGGTGTTCATTAAACCGTGTCTCCAGCTCCCTGAAAAAACCCTGAAGGGCCAGTTGGAGGGTACTTGGCTGTGGGTGTTTCCAGTATAACACTGCATCATCAGCATAGAGAAGCAGATGACCACTGCAGGCCTAGGGAAGGGAGTTTAGAAAGAGGGTGAAAAGAAGAGGGCTGAGAATAGAACCCTGTGGGACACCAGAGCGCAAATCTTTGCAGGAGGAGATGGTGGTATTTAACTTGACTTGTTGAGACCGGCCTGAGAGGTAAGGTAGTCTTTGTACCAGGCCGAAGTCTCTGGGACCACATTTAGTTTAGGGAGGACACGGAGCAGCAGATCGTGACTGACCGTGTCAAATGCCTTGGTCAGATCCACAAAGATTGCTCCAGCGATAGAACCTTGGTCCAGTGCCTCATGGATGAAAGAGGTGAAGTCAGTGAGAGCAGTGACCGTGCTATGGCCTGTCCGGAAACCATGCTGGGCCTGGCAGAGGAGTTTGTGTTTGGTTAGGTGTTCAGTTAACTGGTCCGAGACTATTTTTTCCAGAGCTTTGGAGAGAGGGGGGAGTATTGAGATTGGTCTATAGTTGCTTGTGTGCGTAGGGTCACCACTCTTCAGAATGGGGTTGATTATGGCCCTCTTCCAGGTTGATGGAAACTGTCCGTGGCAGAGAGAGAGGTTAAGAATTTTAGTAAGGTGGGGTAGTATGACATCAAGTGTCAGCCGGATAAGTTTAAGATCAAGTGAATCATTGCTGTGACGAGAATTGGCGATAGCTTTGGAAATGTAGTGTTTTGCCTCAAGGCGGGAGATGACTCTCAGCCTACAAGGTAATGGGTCTAAGTTACAGGGTGTGTCGGGAGGTGGGTGGGGGGAGCAGGGTGGAAGAAATTAGGGGGGAGGATATGGAAGAGGTCTGAGAAGGCGGAGTTCAGGGCTTCTGCAATAGTGTAAGGATCTTTGGTGACAACGCCATTTATGGTGAGTTGGGAAGGGGAGTGCGATCCCCCATTGAGTTCTTTTATGTTGCTCTTAAATGTTAAGATACTCTAAAAAAAAAAAAAAAAAAATATCATTTATAGGCTGACGAGGCTAATCAGAAAATTAACTGTGAAAGAGGGAGGATTTTTCAGTGGTGGTTTACTTTAGGGGAATATTTACTGTTGAACAAGCTTGTTTTCACGTTTGCCTTTCAGGTTTACCTCCGGACTTTACTTTTGATGAATTTGTAGAACTCATGTCCAAGTATGGTATTATTATGAGAGATCCCCAGACAGACGAATTTAAAGTGAAACTGTACAAAGACGGCGATGGGAATCTCAAAGGAGATGGCCTCTGTTGTTACCTCAAGGTCAGTTTTTACACTTATTTATTTATTTGAATATTCAGAGTAATTTTGAGCAGAGCTCGTTTACAAAAGTTCCACATCAGAGATGCAGGTAGTGTACAGATACAGTTCCGTTTAGGAACGGGCATGAAAGGACCATGCAAGATCCCAAGTACGTTTACAATCTTTACAATATTTAGGAGATCAAATGGGACTAGTTCCTATGCCCCAAGAATAATACAAGGTGCAGGAGCAGGAGATGATGCAGTGTCCAAGATTAGGGCTTTAGGGCAATTGCAGGGATGCAGTTTTGTCTACAGTCGACACTTAACATCAAGATATTGTTGTCTTTTATTGCAGTGGCTTTTTTAATTCTAGTTTCTGAAATACCAATATTCTTTCCAGTTCTTTCTTTGATTTAAATTATTGTTTTGCTGTCCTGTACAGATGTGAAGCAAGCTGAGGATGTTTTATTTAGGTAATGTTAATTTCTCAGCGTTTTAAGTCCATTCCCAGCAGGTTGTAGCATCGTACCCAACAGAGGATAAGTTTGACAGTAGTATCGGGTTCTACCATCTAGTGAACCTCTCCCCCTCTGCCCTGGACCACGTGGTAACCATCTCTTCATAGTTCTGTTGACTGGAACAATCCCTTTTCCGTTGCTGTAATTAGTGGATCCCACAACTACAAGAATCTTTCCCCTGTGGAATTTACATTACGTTGTGTATACTGAACATTAAGGCAAGATGATAGATTTTTCACTTAGTTTGCGTGGCAGGTGGGTCACAGCTGAACAATACGTTTCCTAGCGTTAAATGAGTAGTACAGTCAGAATTTTAAGAAAGCTGTGCAGTCCCAGTGTTTCCTTCCCTTTGTCTATTAGCCTGCTAGTTTTATGGTAGTTTTATGGGTCGTGTGGATTTCCATCTTGGTTTGTTTATTTGAATCTAGGATTACAAGTACCTTTGAGCCAAGGCTCTTTTTCCAAAGGTTCCACGTCAGAAGGAGTACAATACAACACAGGACAATTCAGTACAAGTTGTGGATAAACATTGGGTTACAGAGACAGTAAGCCTAACTTATTTTGTCAGTGAAAACATGAATACTGAGAGGATACTAGAGAGGGATACAGAGGTAGGAGCAGCCAGCGGCATTGTCAGCGGTACTTAGGGAAGTGCAATGGAGAGGAGGGGGAAGGAGGACATGATGGGGAGGGGGCTAGGTGTGGGAGAAAGTAAGTGCTTAGTAGAAGGGGCAGTGGCAGCAGGGAAAGGTTGTTGGACCGGAGGGCTGTTTAAGGGAAACAGTTGCATGTGCTGGAGGCAGAGAGGAGTAGACGAAGCCTTGATTTGAAAGAGCCAAGCTTGGGAAGGGAGGAGATATCTTAGCATCTTATAATGGTTTAGTGCTCTTCTTGTTCCTGCAGTGCCTCCTGTCTGATGTGATAGTGATGTATCTGGGACCATGGATTCTGCAACCTCTGGTTTAGAGTCAATTTACAGCAGCAGAGTTATGATATTAAGTAACTTTCCATATCCAGTGAGTACTAATGGCTACATGTACAGTTTAGCAAACACTTGAAGCCTGATTGATCAAGTTATTCTGTAAGAAATCGGCTAGAGTCTTATTTATAGCATTGATGATCTGAGGTGATTTGTGTGCTTTTTATTGCTGGATGAAATTTGATGAAACGAAAATGTTTAACAGCAAAACATTTGTTCCTGCTGGCTACACCTGACACACACATATAAAGCAAAAATACTGAATTAGAGCTATTTAGTGGAGGCCAGAACATCGGGCCTGTATCTCTAGTGCTTGCCTAATCAGTGGTCATGGATGCATCACTGTCACGTGGGACAGGAGGTATGATAGGGAAAAGAAGAGCAGTAAACCTTGCTAAGATGGAGGTCCCCAGGGGCCACAAAACTGCCATATAACTAGCAGGCCAAATTAGGAAAAGGTCTTAATAGCAAACAAGGGGGACACACCAGACTACACACACAAATCAAAACACTCTGCACAACATATGTTTTTGCAGTTTTGACTGCACCCCCTCCTCTAAGGCAATGTCCCTTAATGCATGGCACCCATTTCTGATCCCTTCCTGTGTATGAGTCCCTAATAGGAGCTCGGAGGTGTGGCAGATCAATACCCTTGTCATAGTATTTATTTATTGTATCATAGGAATTACAACCCTTTGAGTCGTAGACTCATTTACAAAGACCCCGCGTCATACATACGAACAGACATACATACAATGAGTCAGAAGCAGTAGTAAGACATCAAAGATTATACAAGGGATTTACAGATAATGGCCAGGTCGGCTGTTGACCTATACATGTAGCTAGGGTACTAATGTTGATACAGGTGGTACACTTATATTATAAGTGCAGCCTCTGGGGCGTTGTCATATAGTTGGAACAGTGATCGGTGACAAAGATGAGATATACAGCGGGGCCTATACTGTTGGGGACCAGTGTAGGGCAGCTTTGTGAAAGGCCAGTTAGGGGGATTAACACTTACATTGGCATTGATGCAAGGAGAGAATGTGTTTTTTAAGGTGGACTTAAAGTGCCCTAAGTTGGGAATGGAGGTTATAGCTGTGGGGAGTCCGTTGTACCAAGCAGGTGCTCTATAGGGGAATAATCACTGCGCAAGGGAGGTTCTGACCCTGGGCACGGCCCCAGGTGTTTGTTGGCAGCATGAATAGCTGCAGTGGGGGAGAACGAGAGTAAGGAGGCAGAGACCTCCCTGTGGGGTCAACCCCAGGTGGATTTTTTTTTTTTTGTGAGGAGACAAGTTTGGTATTGTAGTCTTTCACCTAGGGTGAGAATGTTGGTGAGGGCGTAGAGGGTGCAAGTATGAGAGCGTTTGTCTGCTCCTAGGAGGAGTCGGCACTGTGCTGTACTGTAGTACTGTGTACAATGAGCCAGAAAGGGACAGCCTTGGGACATGGTACTGTTATGTGTATTAAACAGACCCCTGCATTCATCTTACATTTTGGACAAATAGAGTCCCTATCCGGATGAGAAAAAAAAAAAGTACCAGTTTAACTACACACAGCATTAGGCTGGCATGAGTGTAAAAAAGTATTTTTTATTGAGGCATACCATGGAGAGACAAACCCCTGTGGTCAAACCAACATTTCACACTGCTCCCTCAGCACTTTATGAAGGTACAGTGCACCCTCCAGTGGTCACATTTTTTATAGCAGCATCAATTACATATGATTTAAAGTGCAAGTGAATTCATCAGTTTTACTGCATTATTCTTGCATATTGGCAGAAATGGATAGTAAAATGTGCAAAACCTAATATAGACAGAATCAAATGTACTTTAGTACAAACACCACACTCACGCTGTGCTAACCAGCCCACACATAACATAAAAACACAGTGCCACACACAGTAGTCAAAAAGTATATCTTGAAAATGGAAAATGTCTTTCTTCCTAGTTGGATTTTCATCGACGGCATGCTTTTTATGGGAATGAAAACACTGGTTAATCATATCTAGCCGGGGGAAGGAGAGAGAGAGAGAGGGAGATCTGTATATAGTTCTCAGTTCAGTTCATTACACATAAGTCACCTGAGATGATCCCTTTATGCTTAGTTTGTTAGATCTTGCAGGGCAGAAGACTACCATTACTAAGATGGGGACCTCTCCATATTTTATAATATTACTGAATTAATATGGAGAAAGTGGACCAAAGATACATGATCTAGATTTAAATATATTAGTGATTCTCATCCTAGGAATTCTTCTGTATGCTTCTACATAACGCAGTATGCAGCTGGGTTCAGCTGCCCTGGAGGTGGGGTCAATGCTAATGATTTTTGGCATCAGCCAGTCGGAGAGCAGTAGCGAAAGTGCTGCCTGTAGCTAGAGTGGGAGGTCAGTCAGATTAATTTCTCCGCTGACTAGACAACACTGCACCAGAGTCCTATCTTCATAACTTTGCTTGAAGAAGTTCATTTTTTTTATAAGCCACTGAGTTTGTCGTGGTGCGCAGGCGCAGACAAACTCATTTACATGAGCGGTGCTATACAGGGGTGTGAGGGGGGTGCACTCAGTGGAGAGCTTCATAGCAAGTGGCAGGCCAGAGAGTTGGTAGGTTGGGGATGAGTCATTTTCTGTTGTTGGGGTGGAGTTGGCCAGCATGTCAAAGGACAGAACCACACCAGTAGTGGCACGGCTCGGTCCTTTGATGTGTTAGGTTGACTTCTCTGGTTGCACATTCAGACTGTCGTAGCCTTTACAGTGTGAACACGCCGAGCCTGCCCACTGCTCCTGTCTTCCCCTTCAAGCCCCCCCCCCCCACCAGCAGATCACTCCCTCCCACTGCTGCTATGCTCCCCACACCCATGTTCTGTTTAGATCCCGGAGCCGCCATCAAAATTGTGGGCTGCAATTCAAGAGTTCATATCAAACCCCCCCCATGGCACCAGTACACACAAAGAACGTTCGGCATTGACAAAAGCTTGTTTTATTTTAGTGCTGCCTTTAGTGTTTTTCGAGGTATTTTTCTGTATTTTAGCATTTTTTAGCGGTTCCCAGGAACCATAAATTTTCTTTACTGCAGCGCTTTCTACCGCGGTTCCCTGCTCTTTTTCTGAACTAAAATTGTAGCACTTTTTGAACTAAATAAAGGTGGAAGACTAGGTTTGCTGGCACAGGCACCTAGCTTTACCTGAGCACTTTTCTTCTAGGTTTGCTTGTAAGGACAGAGCAAGAAACAACATTATCAGAGCAAGGAAGAAGATTAAGGCTTCTTTTGGCTAGGCAGATTTACTGTGTGTTACTATTTTCTTTTGTGCTCGCAGGTTTTGTTACTGTTTTTTGCTTACATTTTACTGCTTTATTGTTCTCTGACTCAAATTGCTGTTGCAGGGTATCGTTTGTGCTGCATTATTACAGGGCGCGCCTACAGGTTTGTTACTGTTTTGTGTTTACAGATTATTGCTGTAATCTTCTATGTGTCAGTTTGTTTTTTTTGCAAGGTATATCATCTGTTTTCTGCAGGTTGTGCTTACAGGTGTTGCTACTTTTTTACTGCTTTTTGTTTCTCTGTAGCAAAGTGTTTTTTGCAGGGTATATCTTCGGTGAAATTGTTACAGGTGGTGCTTACAGGTTTTACAGTTTTATCTATCATTGGGTTAAGCTTTCAGGGCTAATCACAGGAGCACATACGAGATACAGACTTGAGGGATAGCGACGGCATTTGTTGTTGGCTGATTGTTTCTGCCCTTACCTCCCTGTCTCTTTTGTCTGTGGTTTTTCTTTTTTGGCAAGGGAAGGGTCCACCCACCCTACCGCCATCCCCAACCACCCCATGCTACACTCCTTTTATAGAGTAACACAGTCATGACATTTCCTGTAGCAAAGCAGGACGGGGAGGATCAGAATGGTATCCACACAGTGACCTCACTTACAGGGGCACAAGTAATTTAAATTGTTATAAAAAGTTATACAAAAACAAACAAATGAAAAAAGATATATATAAAAAAAATGTTGCTTTTATTTTCCTTCTAATTACTCGGACCAGGTTATAAACTCGGCAGCTCAACTGGAATGGATATTATTAAGTGCAGGTACTGTGGGACACTTTTCAGAAGGGCAGTTATACAGGATTTAGGATGCTGTCCTACATGCTGGACCATCAGAGATATACGGGCTGGGCAGCATGGGCAGAGACTGCGTGCCTCAAATCGCATATTCAGGAGGAAATATATCACAAGAACCGCCCACCATTTCCCCAATATCCAACTGAAGCATCTCGACCACAGAGGGTAGTTGGTCCAGGAGGTTGGCAGGTGGTGAGGGGCAAATTGGGTGCCCCATCACTCAGTGCTCACCAACGTAACACCTCCACAAACCCTGTAAAACTACAAACGGGTGTCTGCCTCTGTCTCCAGAATCAAAGCGGCAGAGGACACTGCAGCACAGGAGCCAGTGCTACAAAACTCACCGAAAACAGGGACCAAAACAAAAAAAGCAAACAGGAAATCCAAAACACTTCTGGTCATAGGAGACTCCATTATTCGGGGAGTTGATGCCTACCTCCGTCTGGGGGGTAATGATCAGATGTTTCCCAGGTACATCAGTGTGGAGAGACGCTAACCGCATTGCTAAAATCGTGCAGGAAGCAGGGGAAAACATCGAGGTCCTGGTACACATAGGAGCTAACAATCTCGTCAGTCAGTTGTGGAGACCAAGGAACACCTAACTAGGCTGGGAGACAAACTGTCATCCATTTCATCCGGCATCTCCTTCTCTGAGATCCTGCCGGTTTGGGAGAGGGGACAGGTGGATGGAAGGTTAGAGAAGGTGAGATAGGGGAGCTAAACATGTGGCTGAAGGGCTGGTGCCAGGAAAAAGGACTCAAATTTGTAGATAACTGGCAACAGTTTTGAAGCGAAAGTTCTTTAAATTCAGTGGACTACTCTGACTAAGGAGGGGGTCATGCATTGGGGCAGAAGTGTGACGTCTTTGCAGAATAGTTAAACTAGCAAATGGGGAGAGGGGTGCTGCACCCGATATATCAAACAGGAAGAACACCCCTCCCAGTGATCAAACAGGAGTTCCGCATGTTTGTAGTTCATTTGCATCACCAGGTAAGGAAAAAGGTCTGGCTCCCCATACAACGCACAGTGGAAATGCCTGACCTTGCCCAGTAACTAACGCACCGAAGTCTGGCCAGTGGAAAATCATGTACACAAATGCCCGCAGTCTGGGAAACAAGATCACAGACATGGAGGCAACAATGACAGAGGCTAAACTGTACATGGCCATTAGTGAGACATCGGTCACCAGTAACCACACTTGGAAGACTTCAGTACCCGGCTATGTACTGTTCAGAAGAGACCGAAGTGCAAAAAAAGGGGGGTGGGGAGTGACCCTTTATGTCAATGAAAATATCAAAGCTACAGAAATTCAGAATACACATAAGGAGTCAGAAGAACTGTGGGTCACCCTGGAAACAGGAAATGGGACAACCATATGAACTGGGGTTGCCTACAGACCTTCAGATCAGGGGGAGGACATAGACACATTACTGTTACAAGATATACAAAACATGGCAGCTAAAGGGGAAGTTCTGCTAATGGGAGACTTCAACATGCCAGATTCAGATTGGTCAATACCAGCAGGAACATCTGCCAGAACTAGACACTTAGTGGATTCCCTGCAGGGGGAGGACCTCAAACAATTGGTACCATAACCCACAAGAGACAGGGCTATCCTGGATCTAGTACTGAATAACCGGGAAAGGATCACAGATCTCCAGGTAGAAGGTCACCTGTTGGCCAGTGACCATCACATGGTATGGTTCAGTTTGGCCACTAGAACTAAATCATCCCATTCTAAGGCAAAAATATGGGTCTTCAGAGGAGTTGACATTAATAAGATGGCCAACAGAGTTAAGCTAGCCCTGGAAAGACAAAATACAGGTGAGGCGGTACAGGCAAAGTGGGCAAGCATTAAGGATGCAATACTTGAAGCAGCCTTCCATTGTGTTAGGGAGAAAAGCAAGAACTAAAGAAGGAGGAAACCGCTTTGGTTCTCAAAAACAGTAGCAGAAAAGATCAGAGCCAAAAGGTTGGCCTTCAGGAATTATAAGGGAACACAGCGGGACAAAGATAAGGAGACATACCAAACTTCCCTAAGGGAAGCAGGGAAGGCAGTAAGGCAGGCAGAGGCTCAAACCGAGGGAACATTAGCGCGAACAGTAAAAGAAGAGAACAACACTTTCTGTAGATACATTAGTGAAAGGAGAAAGTCCAGAGAGGATATTGCTAAGATCAAAGGGGATATGGGGGACTGTGTGGTGGAGGACCAAGGAAAAGCTTCTATCCTAAATAGATACTTTTGCTCAGTATTTACTGAGGAGAAGGTAGGACAGGGCTCACAGCTCAGAACCATGGACACGTGGAGGAGGGAGGGAGGTGTGCACAAGTCCCTTCACAAAAGAACGGGTCTTTCAAGAGCTCGCTAAGCTCAGGGTGGACATTGCAATGGGACCTGATGGCATACATCCCAGGGTACTAAAGGAGCTAAGGGTGGAACTAGAAGAGTCATTATCAGAACTGCTTAGTGAGTCTCTGAGCACATGAGCACATGGAAAGTGGTAAAGAAATTTGAATCGAAGAGAAAGGAATAGATTTGAGAGAGAACGAGATGCTCCTGAAGTTTAGCAAGTGTGGGGAGCAAGGAAATGGGGCTATAGTGGGCTGAGAAAGTGGAGTCACCGCCCTTGGGGAGAGGAAGGACGATTGCATGCTTCCAGGGCGTGAGGACCATGGCTGTCATAAAGGAGAGGTTTAGGATTTCCGAAACTGGATGGGCAATGGCTGAGGCAGAGAGAGAGAGAGAGCTTTGGGTCAAACTCATCAGGAGAACTACCTTTTGATGGGTTAATGGTTAGTTGGACACTAAGGGTGTCTGCTGGTGAAACCAAAGAGAATGAGAAAGGGTGATGGTCATGAGTTTTGAGGGCGTTGCAATTTACAAATTTGGGTGGGGCAGGAGGGGGGAAGGAGGCTAATAGAGCTGAAGCACATGGGGTGAAATATGAATTGAATTCTTCGGCTACTGAAGTGTGATCTGCAATAAGGGAATTGTTTATTTTAAGGATGGGGGTTGGGACGAGGGCATGAACCACTTACCAGATTTTTGAAGGGGAATTTAGATTAGTGTAAAATGTAGAGTTGAAGTACTCGGCCTTGACTAGCCTGGTAGCTCTGGTGCACACATTGCAGCGTTTACAGTAGCTGATAAGGTCACTTAGTTCATTAGTTGCTTTATGTTTCCTCCATGCTTTATCGTGTTCCCTGAGGCAGACCAGCAGTTCATAAGTAACCCAAGTAGCATGGTTTCCATGTACCCTGGTACGCTTGAGTGGGGCATAGTGATTCTAAATGGCAAGGAATTTATCTTTGAAATAGGCCAGGGTAACATCCACGTGGGAAGCAGAGGATATCGGGGTCCAGTCAGAGTTAGCCAAGTCATAGAGGAGTGGGGCTAAATCAAGGGATTTATAAGAGCAAGTAAGTAGCATTTTATGGGGAGGTTTTGGCCTATGGACCAAGTGATGGTCACGTAAGGCGTCTGGTAGGATACCTGATTTAACAATACGACAAGGATGGGAGGTGAGGGCCCAATCAAGCAAGGTGTGGTTTTGAGTTTTATAGTTCATCTGGGTAGGTACTTGAATAAGCTGAGTTAAATTGTGGGGAGGCAGTACTATTGCGTGCCATAGACTGAGTAGGAGACAACCAGTTTAGGTTGAAATCTCCCAGGACGAACAGTTCTCCTGATTGCGAATGGGAAACAGTAGTGGTTGTGAGGTCAGTGGCCACTGACGAGGGAAGGTTGGGGCGACAGTAAACACCCGCAGCAAAGATTGGGAGCAAGAAAGGCAGGGAGAGCGTAATGCCAAGAGCATCATACTTAGATGGCTCAGAGGTGGCAAGGCTGATGGAATATTGTATAGAAGAGGAGATGTACCTAGTAATGCTGCCATGTCTACCGGAGCGGTCTTGTCAGGCCAGGGATAGAGATGGCATGGTCAGGTATCTTCTTACTGAGCCAAGTTTCAGAGAGAGGATTAATATGTCAGGAGACAGTGAGAGCACCATGGTTTCAAGGAGGTCTAGTTTGGGGAGCAGACTACAGTACATATATTTAGGTGCAGTAACTTTAGACCTTTTGTTAAAGTTAGGGGATTAGAGGAGTCTAGGGTTGGATTAGATTACATACGAACATACGAATGTGCCAGCAGAAACAGACCACCCGGTCTGTCTAAGTCTGCTGGAGTGTGCAGCTAGCACCCCTAGTTTGCAGCTGCCCCACCCCCTCCCTTTTGTCATCCCACTGCCACCACCACCTCCCCCACCCTCACTCTCCCTCTCCCCTGTTCCCTGTCTCATGCCCTTTTGAAACTGTTCACAGATTTACATGATACCACCCATTCTAGTAGGATGTTCCATTTTGCTACCACCCTCTCTGTGAAATAGTGTCTCCTCATTTCCTTCCTAAATCTTACCACCTCTATTCTTAGCACATACCCCTGGTGAACCTCCCCCTTCTTAACTTAAAGGCCCCATCTGCCCCATACTTATTGATTCCCCTCAGATACTTGAATGTCTCTATCATGTCCCCCCTGTCCCTTCTATCCTCCAGGGTGTACATATTCAGGTCTCTCAGCCTGCTTTGTAGTCTGTCTCTTTCATTCCACATGTCATCTTTGTTGCCCTCCTCTGCACCCTCTCCAGTAGCCTGATATCATGCTTTAGGTATGACCTCCAAAACTGCACACAGTACTCTAAGTGCGGCCTTACCGGCGACCTGTAGAAGGGCAGGATCACCTCTTTTTGCCTGGACAAAAAAAACCCTCACTATACACCCCAGCATTTTGTTCGCTTTTGCAGCCACTCTCCTGCACTGGGCAGTGTTGTCCATGGTCTCTGTTATCATTACCCCTGGGTCCTTCTCCTCCTCAGTGATCCCCAGCTTAACCCCTCCCAGCCAGTATTCTCTCCTTGGGTTATTCACCCCAAAGTGCATAACCTCACACTTCTTTGCATTGAACCCCAGCTGCCACCTTTCTGACTACTCCTCTAGCTTGCTTAGGTACCCCTGCAGCTGCTTCCATCCTTCCTCTCCATTCATCACTGCTCCGATTTTAGTGTCGTCAGCGAACAGACTTACCTTACTCACCACCACATGTGCAATGTCTGATATGAAGAGCACGAACAGTACTGGCCCCAACACAGAGCCCTGAGGTACCCCACTCGTCATCGGCCTTGGAGTTGAGAGCTCCCCTCTCCACCACCCGTTGCAGCCTCCCACTCAGCCAGCTTGTAATCCAGTTCATCATTTTTGCCCCTACCCCTACACCAGTTAGCTTCCCCCCAAGCCGCCCATGAGGCACAGAATCGAAGGCCTTGCTGAAGTCCAAGTTAACATCCACCGCATGACCCTTATCCAGCTCACCTGTCACCCAGTCATAATATTGTATCAGATTGGTTTGACAAGACTTCCCTGAAACAAAACCATGCTGCCTCACATCCTGGAGGCCATTGTCCTCCAGGTACGACACCAGTCTTTCCTTTAGTGTCGTCTCCATGAGTTTGCACACTATGGAGGTAAGACTTACCGGATGATAATTACCTGGTTCATCCCTTGGTCCACTCTTGTGTAATGGTACTACATGTGCCAACCTTTAGTCCAGTGGTACACATCCCGACTCCAGTGAGGTGCTGTACAGATCCGCCAGTGGCTCCGCTAACACCTCCGCCATCTCCCTCGGCACCCTGGGGTGGATACCATCTGGTTCTGGTGCCTTGTCTACCTTCAGTGCCCTCAGTCCCTCTAGGACTCTCCTTGCCTCAATTCTTTCATCTGTTGTCCCCTCCCCTGTCCCCACCTCCCAGCCCATGATGGTCGTGGTCCCCCCTTTCTTCAGTGAACACTGAGTAAAGTATTCATTCAGTGCTTCTGCCTGCTCCTCACCCTTTTCTGTCAACTCCCCACCCCTTTTTATCCTCACTGTTGTCTCCTTGCTCTTCCTTTTCTCCCTGATGTATCTGAAAACTCCCCCCCCCCATTAATTCCCTGCGCTATTCTCAGCTCCCTCTGGGCCCTGGCTTCTCTCATTTTTTGGGTCACCTCCCTGGACTGTCTTGCATACTCCTCCTTGTCCACTTCCTTCCCTGTCCTTCTATACCTCTGGTGCGCCTCTCGTTTTGCTCTCACTACCTCCACTACCTTGCTGTTCAACCAGCATGGTTGTCTTGCTCTGCTCCTCTTACTCTGTGTCTTGGTGCAGGCTTCTGTTGCCTCTGTAATCCCCCTTTGAATAATATCCCATTTCTGCTCTGCATCCATCTCCTGCCTTTTGCCATCTAGTTTCCCTTTCAGTACTTCCTGCATCCTCCCAAAGTCTGCCTCCCTGAAGTTTACTACCTGAGTAACTGATTTCTCTGGCTCCCCACACATCGTGATATTAAACCACATTGTTTGGTGATCGCTGTTGGCTAGTGGGTCCTTCACCTTTATTTCCCTTACTGCCTCCCCATTCGCCAACACCAGATCTAAAGTGTTCTTTAGCCTAGTAGGTACACTAACCGTGTCAGGAGACCCTCCTGGATTGTGTCCAGGAGCACTTGCTCCCTGGCACTGGAGGTGACTGGAATGCTCCAGTCAACCCCTGTCAAGTTGAAATCCCCCACGATGACCATCTTCCCTTTTCTACATACCTTTCTGATTTGTCCTGCTAATTCCCAGTCAAGCTCCTCAGACTGGGACGGTGGCCTGTATACCACCCCAAACGTTTGTTTCCTACCCCTTGAGTCTAGGAGCTGCAGCCAGATTGCCTCTGTTCTCCTTTCTTCCCCCTTGTCCATTTGATCCCATCCCTCACATAGACTGCCACCCCACCGCCCCTCCCTTCCTTACGGTCCTTCCTGTATAATTTGTATCCTGGGATTGCCAGATCCCAGTCCCGGTGCTCAGTTGCCCATGTTTCTGTGACAGCTGCAATATCCACCCTCCACACTGCTAAGAGTACCTGTAGCTCAGCAGATTTGTTGCTTAAGCTTCTTGCATTCAGCAAGACCACCCTCCATCCTGCCCCTTCCCTTCATTGACCTCCATTTCCTTCCTTCCTTCTACTCCCTCCTTTTTTGGCCACCCCGAGTCCTTCCCTGCTAGCCTGGGAGGTAGGCTCCACTCTGTCAGATCCCTGCCTACCTGCTGTCCACTTGCCACCCCCTATCTAGTTTAAATCCACCTTTGTTGCAGTGTACCTCCCCAGTCTTTGCTTTAATACCTCCTTCCCCTCTTCACTCAGGTGCAGCCTATCCCTTGCAAACAGATTGTTGTTATCCCAGGTACTGCCCCAGCCAACCATAACCCCATATCCCCTAGTTTGACACCATTCTACCAACCATGTGTTCAACTCCCTAATCCTCTCCTTTCTCACTGTGCTTGTGCAGGGTACTGGGAGCACTTGGGAGAATGCCACAGACTCCCCAGTCTCCTCACACAACCTTCCCACTTCCTCAGTCCTGTCTTTTGTTACCTCCACCGTTTCCCCTGCTAGGTCATTTGTCCCCACATGTACCACAATGTGTGACCCCTCCTAATGCACCTTAGGATTGCCTGTCCTGCCTTGTCTGCCTTTAATCCTGGTATGGACTCTACCCATATCTGACTGTGCCTCTCCCCCTTGCTGCACCATCTGATTCCCTTGAGTATTGAGTCCCCCAACACTAGTACACCTCTCTCCTCTTTTTTTGTGCCCGTCGCCACCCCTCCACCCAGGTTCTCATTTCTGGGGCCACTCAAGACGGTGCTTTTACAGTGTGTCCCAGTGTCGTCCCTCTTGCCCGTCTCAATTGAGACTCCTCCCCACCTCCTGTTTGGCTACCAACCTTCCGCTCCCTCTTCACCTCTCAGAGTATTATCCCTTCCCCTGCCATGCCATACTCAGACTCTCCACTAGTAATGCCCCTCTCTCCCTTCTCTTTGTGAGTACTGTCCCTTGTGCAGTCTCCTCCTGCGTTTTCTTTCCCATGTGTTGCTAGTACAGCAAACATGTTCCCTCCTCCCTCTGCCTTGTTGTGTGTTTCCTCCTCCCTACTACTGCTCCTCTTTTTCTAGGTCCTACTAGAGTCCACCCTTCATCAACTGGCTTCCTGTCTACTGTGCCTCCTCCCCCTGAACTCTCCCTTGCCCCACTGTTCCTTCTCTGTGGTGCCCCCACAATACTCTCAGATGTCAGCCCTCCTACCAACGCAGTCCTCTCTTCTTCCCCAGCTCCCTCCCAAGCCACTGAACCTCTTCCTCAAGCCTCCTTAGCCTGTGGCATATTGGGCACCCTCCCAGCCTCCACAGTATGTTCATCTGCATTGCTGCCCCACAACCATTGCACCCTGCAATCCTACTCGTGGTCCACACTACCTATACAGCCTCTCCACACCACTCTCCCTAAGGCAAGTAGAATTAACTAATCCTAGCCCAGCCTCTAACAGAAATTGTTATTCTAAATGTGCTTGCATGCAGCATGACAGTCAACTACAGTACTAACTGGAAACCACAATCCTACTCATAAGGACTATAGATCTACTCTCATGTTTTGTATATTTGTATGTCCTTAAGACTTGGCTCAAATGGCTGTTCCTTGTTTCCTCCTTCCTGGCCTGTTCTGAGGGCTCGGATCAGTTTGCAGCTCCCCAAGCTCCTCAGTCACAGCCTTCAAACCCAACCCCCAGTGGTATTTCAGTATTTAAAAAAGGCTGGTGGAAGGGCTTTTACAGTCACTCCAGCCACAGAAGCCTTTAAGCTAAATTCTACTTTAAGCTAAATTTAAAAATAAAATAAAACAATATCAAAACTTAGAAAAATCCTCTATGCATTAACTCCTTCAACAGCAAGTAGAATTAACTAATCCTTCTCTCCTGTAGTTTAAAAAACAATAACAAAACTTACAGAAATCCTCTCCACAATCAGCAAGCAGACTTAATCAATCCTTGAGTAGAGTCAGGTGAGGTGACATCATCAAGTGGTTGTGGATTGGAGTGGACATTACCTGAGGAGAGGAGCAGGAGAGCTATAATTATGTTGTGCAACTTAGGGTTTCTAAAGAATTGCCTGGGCTTGTAGTACTTAAGGTTAGTGGGTAACGAGTCGGGTGGAGTGGTGGTATTTAATAGGAGCCTCATAAGAGCGTAGCCCTTGACAGAACTGTTTACTGAGTCACTAAACTAAACAAAGGGGAGGTCCTGGAGGAATGGAGGAGGGCCCATTTGATCCCACCCCATAAGAGTGGCAACAAAGAGGAAGTAAGAAACTACAGGCCGGTTAGTCTGACCTCAGTTTTGGGTAAGATCATGGAGTCACTCCTTAAGGAAAGGATTGTGGAACACCTAGAATCCATAGGCACAGGATCCGAGGTAACGTGGATTTACAGCAGGAAGGTCCTGTCAGACTAATCTGATAGATTTCTTTGACTGGGTAACATGGGAGATGGATCAAGGGGGTGTGGTTGATGTAGCCTACCTTGACTTTAGCAAAGCTTTCGATACTGTTCCACATAGAAGATTGGTTAACAGGCTAGGTAGACTTGGTTTAGGTCAAAAATTGGTCAACTGGATGGCAAACTGGCTGTCAGACAGAAAGCAGAGACTGGTGGTAAATGGTAGCCAGTCAGAAGAGATGCAAGTTACAAGTGGGGTGCCACAGGGATCAGCTCTAGGGCCAGTCCTCTTCAGTACCTTCATCAGTGATATTGCGGTTGGGCTGGAGGGTGAGGTTTGCCTGTTTGCAGATGACACCGAGATCTGCAAAAGAGTGGATGATCCAGGTGGGGTGGATAGGATGAGACGAGCCCTGGAAAAGCTGGAGAAATGGTCTGAAGAGTGGCAACTAGGGTTCAGTTCTAAGAAGTACAAAGTCATGTATGTGGGGAGGAGAAACCCAGAAGCTAAATATAGGATTGGGGGGGGGGGGAGAGTTGCTGGCAATCACAGGAGAAGAAAGGGACTTGGGCACCATCATCACAGATGACCTGAAAGCCTCCAGGCAGACCACAAGGGCAGTGGGGAGAGCTAAAGGGATGTTGGGATCTATCAGTAGAGGTATCATAAGCCGAAAGAAGGAGGAAATGATCCCTCTGTACAAGACACTGGTTAAGCCCCTGCTGGACTACTGCATCCAGTTTTGGAGGCCACACCTGCAAAAAGACATTGACAGGATTGAAACAGTCCAGAGAAGGGCAACCAAAATGGTGCAGGGGCTGCAGCAGAAGTCATATGAGGACAGATTGAAGAACGTCAATATGTACACCCTGGAGCAAAGGAGGGAAAGGGATGACATAATAGAAACTTTAAAATACCTTAAAGGCTTTAACAAGGTGGAAGAGTCTATCATGTTTCAATACAAGAAACATAGCAGGACAAGTGGGCATGACATGAGATTGGAGGGAGGCCGGTTGAGGGATAATGTGAGAAAGTTCTTTTTCACAGAGAGGGTGGTGGATGCTTGGAACAGCCTACCCAAGGAGGTAGCGAAAATGAGTACAGTGCAAGGCTTCAAAAGAGCATGGGATAGGCACAAGGGAATAATACGATGAGTAAGAATAAAATAGGCCAATGTTCAGAATAGAGATGTAAGTAGGTAGAGATAATGGGCAGACTGGATGGGCCTGATGGTCCTTATCTGCCATCAACTTCTATGTTTCTGTGTATGAGGCAGGAACTGACAGTAATGAGGCTGCAGGGGAAGATGGAAGTGACTCCAGTGTAGGAGGAAAGGGGTAGGGGAGATGGCACTAAGTGTATTTATCAGGTGGAATTCAGTAGACCGGGGGGTGGGGACAACAGTAGGGTTAGAACGGGGAGAGAAGGGAAGGGATAGGACAGGGAGGAAGGGTAGGAGAAGAAAGTGAGAAAGAGGTAGGATCAGCATTTTCGAGGAGAAGAATTATTGAGGTTTATGAGAAATTAAGAGGAGAGACAATGCTTGGTGTACAGAAAAGAAATACATTTTGATCTAGTGTAGTAAATTTAGGGGAGGGAGCTTATAAAGGAAGAGACAGAATTAGTGAATGCCAGACTTGATCAGAAGGGGGCTATAACTTCATGACAGCTGTGCCAGTAGCTTGGCCAGTAGGGAAAGGCTTTGATGAGGAGGGAGGGGTTTAGGTGGATTGAAAGCGTGCTGGGGGTGGGCAGGAGAAAATTCAAGAGGACTTCACAGTTGTTGGTGAAGTTAACATAGAAATGTAGAATTTGACAGCAGATAAGGTCCACTTGGCCCACCCAGTCTGCCCATTTCCCTACCTGATGGATAAGCTGCAGATTCTAGTTAATCAACAGCTTACTTCCTCCTACCCCACCCCACTAGAATTGCGTTATGTCTGTCCCATGCATTCTTGAATTCTCCCACTGTTCCTGACTCCATAACCTCCTCAGGAAGGCTGTTCCATGCATCCACAACCCTCTCTGTGAAAAAATACTTTCTAACATTACCTCTGAGCTGTGCCCCCTTGTTCTTGCACATCTTTTTCTGAAAGATACTACCCTCTTGTACTTTAATTGTCTTGAGATACTTAAAAGTTTCTTTCATGTCCCCCTCCCTCCTTTCAATCAATCAAAAATCAATCAAAATTTATTTATAAAGCGCTTTTCAATAAATCAGAGTGTTAATACATAACAAAAGATAAAACATCAATAATAATAAATAAGAGCATAAACAATAAAATGTCCATAAAATAGTCTATTGAAATGCCAGTGTAAATAAATAACTTTTCAAAGACCTCTTAAATGATTCCACGGACAGGCACTCTCTAATCTTTTCTCAAGGGTATACATATTAAGCTGCTTTAGTCTCTCCTCGTATGTCTTCTGGTGCAGACCCTGCACCATTTTGGTTGCCCTCCTCTGAAGAGCCTCCACTCTATGTCTATGTCTTTGCGAAGATGGGGTCTCCAGAATTGCACGCAGTAATCTAGATGGGGTCTCACCAACTGTCTGTACAGAGGGATAACAACTTCCTGCTTTCTACTGTTGATGCCTCTCCCTATGCATCCCAGTATCCCCTAGTCCTCCTTACTGCCTTCTCACATTGCTGGCCCACCTTTAGGTCATCTGATATAATTACTCCTAGGTCTATTTCGACTTTTGTTGCTGTTATTATCTCACCCCTCATTGTGTACTCTTCCCCTGGGTTTTTGTTTCCCAGAAGCATTACCTTGCACTTTTTTGCATTGAATCTGAGCTGCCATATATTTGACTATTCCTCCAACCTTGCCAGGTCCCTTTTCATCCTTTCCACTCCACATTGTGTATCAACCCTGTTGCAGATCTTTTTGTCATCTGCAAAGAGTCATACTTTTCCTTCCAGGTGCTCTCCAATGTCACCTATAAAGACATTAAAGAGGACCGGTCCCAGTACCGAACACTGCGGTACCCCGATAGTTACCCTCCTTTCTTCACTGTGGACTCCATTTACTATTACCCTTTGCATCCTGTTGTCCAGCCAGCTTTTTTATCCAGGCTACCACCTTGGGACCAACTCCAGGGCTGGCTAACTTGTATATTAATCTTTTGTGTGAGACTGTGTCAAATGCCTTGCTAAAATCTAGGTAGGCCATATCCACAGCCCCTCCCTGGTCTACTACTTTAGTCACCCAGTCAAAGAAATCTGTTAGTTCATTAGACATGACCTTCCTGCTGTGAATCCATGCTGCCTTGGGTCCTGTGCCAAACTGGCCTCTAGGTACTCAACAGTTCTTTCCTTCAGAAGTGATTCCATCATTTTCCTTACCACTGAGGTCAAACTAACTGGTCTGTAGTTTCCTGCCTCTGCCCTGCTCCCACTATTGTGAAGTGGAATCACATCTGCCCTTCTCCAGTCCTCCGGTACCAGGTACCACCCTATCCTCCTATGATTTGTTAAAGAGAGTAGTCAGTGGCATTACTAGTTTTACCCTTAGTTCTTTTAGAATTCTGGGGTGAATCCCATCAGGCCCCATTGCTTTGTCCACCCTCAGTTTCAATAGTTCTTTTAAAACCCTTTCTTCTGTGAATGGACTGGTATCTGCCCCCCAATTCAGAGTGTTTCTCTTGTTTGGTTTAGGTATCTCCCCCTCCTCTTCCGTTGTGAATACTGAGCATAAATATTGGTTCAGTATCCCTGCTTTTTCACTGTCACCCTCTGCCCACATTCTCTCCCCTTTAATAAGTTTCTATATGCCTCCCTTGGTCTTTCTTCACTCCCTAATGTACCTATAAAAGGTTTTATCCCCCTTCTTAACAGAGTTGGCTATCTTTTCCTCAGTTTGTGCCTTTGCTATTCTGACTGCCTTCCTTGCCTCCTTCTGCTTTAACTGATAAAGTTTCCTGTCCTGCTCCTTCTGTGTTCCCTTGTATTTCTGTTGCAGTCCATACCCTGTGGCTGGCTCGAGGGGGCAGATGCAGGTTCCTTTCTTGCCCTCAGTGGCAGTCGGGCAGGCTTCCTAAGCAGCAGCTGCGTGGGCAGCAGTGGCCCCAGATGGGCTATGAGTTCCTAAGGAGAGGGACAAGAGGAGAATTAATAAATCAGTATTCAGGAAAGTCGGGGGATTTGCAGAGGCGAGGGGAATTACTGTAAGAAAAGGATACAGTTAGGCTAAATGGGTCGGGTCATAGACGAGGCAGGTGCCAGCAGGGTCCGGGAGGTCAAGGAAAGCAAGGGGGGTCTGAAAAGCAGGCGTGTTGGGAAGAGAGCAACTCAACAGCAGCAGTTAATGTATGCAGTCTCTAGTAAGGTTCTAATTAAATCAAGATAATAATGCAACTTCAACAAAAAAACAAATCCAGATAGGCAGATTAAAAGAACATACACTGCAGCGTGACTAAGAATCCTGCAATATCCCTTTCTGGCAGAAAATTTACACAAGGATGCAGCAGACCGAGATACACTGTGTCCAGTGTTACAACTGGGTTGTAAAAATAAATAAAAAAACACTCAGCTGTGTGCAGCTTTATAGTCAGGCAGTGGGCTACAAAGTAAAGAGTTGCAAATTCCAAGCAAGGACCAATGAGGGCACAACCATGGAAATGGTGCCACTCTTAAAATTCAAGAGGACTGCACAGTTGTTGGTGAAGTCGCGGTCCATTCTTTGTGGCTGGCTTGAGGGGGCAGATGCGGACTCCTTTCTTGCCCTCACTGGGAGTCAGGCAGGCTTCCTAAGCAGGGGCCGCGTGAGTAGCAGTGACCCAGACAAGCTATAAGGAGTGCCTTGTGGCTGGCTTGAGGGGACAGATGGCAGGCTTCTTCCTTGCCCTCACTGGGAGTCAGGCAGGCTTTCTAAGCAGGGGCCCACACTGGGAGTCCGGCAGGCAGGCTTCCTAAGCAGGGGCTGCATGAGCAGAAGTGGCCCAGATGGGCTATGAGGGGAAATGCATTGAACTCTTGTCAGTTCCAGCAGCAAGACGTGTCTTCAATTGGAGAGCACATCTCAAAGCTGGGACCTGTTCAGGTGAGTGAGGATGTGTTTGGGTGTACTGGATGGTGTTGGGCGGTGGGCACTGAGTGGAAGAAGGTGGGTGTGAGTCTGGTCAACGAGGGAGTGTTTCCTTTTTTTGCAGGTTTAAAAAAAAAATCAACTTACAAAACGTGGACAGTGAACAGATGGTGGGGGGATGCCACTAAACGCCAGGGAACGAACGAATAACGGACAGTAATCTGATGGTGGGGAGTGCAAAGACAAAATAATTGGGAAAGCGATCGAATAGGGGAGGGGGTGCCACTAGACACCAGGGATAGAAAAAAAGCATTACGGGGTCGGCGATTGCTGGAACGGGGCACTAGACGCCAGGGGGAAACAAATAAACAGCTGGCATTCAGAGGGTGGTAGACGCCATTAGACACCAGGGAACATAAAAAAAAAATACAGTGGACGGCAAGCTTACATAATGAGCAATCATTGATAATCAAGCTGGCAATTGACTCGCAAATTCCTGATTTCTGGGTTGCAGATTGCGATACAAATCTGCTTAATTTTTCCCTTGGACAGAGCCCACCACAGTCCAGGTGGCTTTCCTTCTTGGCACCCTGTGAGACAACAGTGGTGCACTTGGTGAACCCCTGGGTGGGGGAAGACGTCCTCTGAATCCTAGGCAGCTTGGCATGGAGTCGAGAGACCTCCTCCCTCAGCCCAGAAAGATGCACACAGATGGGGCAGCACCTCAGTCTCCAGAAAGTCTCCCTGAAGACTGCTGCTCCACAGCCACTGCATTGCACCATTCCCAGCATTTCCAAATGTACTCCCTTTATGTCCTGAAAAATAATTTATGCCCTTACCCCTGATGAGGTATTTCTTGATTTGTTTGGTTTACCCCTTTTTGCCATAAGCAGTATAGCGCAGTGGTTAAGGGCATTGAGCTGCAGACCTGGAGACCTGGGTTTGAATCCCAGCAGCCCCCACTTGCATACTGTATGATCCTGAGCAAGTCACTTAAACTCCCTTGTGCTCCCAGGTTGCACCTGGAAACAAGCTCTGGCTTAATGTGTCTTTCCTGGTTAAACTATTTCCTCTTTCCCTACCCTAGGTAGTAACTTGATTTCCCTTTATTTGTTTGAACTTGTGAATAAAATGTGTATTCACACTCCTTTGAGTTATAGTGCCTCCAGGAACCAGTTAAACACATGTCCATTTCTAAAGTATTAAATGTGTCGCAGCTCTGTGACTGAATAAAGGGGGTTAACATACTATTTGCCAGCAGATTAGTCCTTATGGTCTATCGAGTCTGCTCAAACCTCAGATCCCTAGTTGGGTGCCGAGGCCCTCCCCTTCCTTGTGTTCCAGAAACCTCTATCATCCATCCCCACCCCCCCAGGACAGGCCATCATCTGATACATCCACTTTCTGTGTCTGTCCCACCCTCTCTTGAAGCCCTCCACTGTGGATCTCTGAACCAGCTCGCCAGGCAGTGCATTCCAAGGGTCCACCACCCTCTCAGTGAAAAACCTCCTCCTCTTTTCCCCCCTCACCCTTCCTCCTTCCAACTTCAAACCATGCCCTCTGGTAATACCTCCCTGCTTTAGTCTAAAGATCCCCTCCATGTGTACCGTATTTATTCCCTTGAGGTACTTGCTTAACTTGCAACAGCTTAATCTGGTTCAAGGTCAGTTGACATTCATCTGTATCCCCCTCCCCCGGGTCGTGCCTGAAAATAGGCAGAATCTGCCTAGTGCGCTTACCCGGTCAACAAAAACTAAAATAAAATTAAAAAAATAAAAAAAATTAAAAAAAAAACTTGACCTCAATCATGTCCCCCCTGTCTCTCCTCTCTTCCAATGAAAACAGGCAGAGCTCCTCAAGTCTGTCCTCATACGTCAAATCCCCTAGCCCTCGTATCATCTTAGTTGCCCTCCTCTGTACCCTCTCCAGGAGCTGTATGTCCCTCTTCAAGTGTGGCTTCAGTACTGCACACAGTACTCCAGGTGTGGTCTAACCAGTCCATTGTACAGCGGCAAAATCACTTCCTTGCTCCTAGAGGTGATCCCCTTACGATGCATCCCAACATCCTGTTTGCCTTGCTAGCCGCTCTCCTGCACTGCTCAGAGTTATTCATACATGCATCCACCGTGACCCCTAGGTCTTTTTCCCCTATTGAGGCCTCCAGCGCCTCCCCTCCCAGGGTGTACCTGTGTTTAGGGTTTCCCAAGGATGCAACACCTTGCACTTGGTGATATTGAAATTTAATTTCCATGTGTGAGCCCAGCTTTCCAGGGTGTCCAGGTCCCCTTGCAGGGCCAACCTCCTCTCTTCTCCCTCAACTACTGCTCCCATCTTGGAATCATCAGCGAAGAGACTCATTTCACACTGTATACCCTCTCTGATGTCGGATATGCATGCAGTATGCGCCTCTTAGTGGGTTGCGTCGATAAGATTGGCCTAGTCCTAGCTCTGATCGTATGGAAGTCTTTGGAGAGGGGGAATTTTCCAGATCCCCTCAAAGAGGCTATAATTAAGCCCCTTTTAAAGAAACCCTCCTTAGACCCATACTGTCTAGCAAATTACAGGCCAGTCTCTAACTTACCCTTTGTGGGTAAAGTTATTGGAAAGTGGTCGCAGTGCAGTTGGAGGATCATCTGGCCCAACAACATCTCTGATCCCCTCAGTCTGGATTTAGGAAAAGGCATAGTACGAGACAGCGCTCGTAAGGGTACTAAATGACCTCCAATGGCTAGAGATCGTAGACCCGATCCATCTTGGTACTACTTGATCTCTCGGCAGCATTTGACACCGTTGACCATGGTGTGTTATTGGAGCGCTTGCGGTCAGTCTGTGGACTATCTGGTACGGTCCTCAGATGGTTTCAATCTTACCTTGAGGGTAGGACTCAGAAAGTGGTATCGGGAATTTTTTCCTCAACATCATTCTCCCTGCCCTGTGGGGTACCGCAGGGCTCCATTTTAGCACCCATGTTGTTTTCGGTGTATATGCTACCATTAGGGGCGATTATTAGACGGTACGGTCTGGGCTTTCACTGCTATGCTGATGATACCCAGCTATATATGTCTTTGTGCCCGGTCAGGACGCTGCCTTGTCGGTATTTAATAACTGCCTTGAAGAAATCCAAGAATGGATGAATGGGAGTTGGCTGAGGTTAAATCCGGAGAAAACTGAGGTGTTGGTTGTGGATTTAGGTTCGCTGTGAGGCGGGTCTGCCAGAAGGATCACCCTCAGGCCTGTGGCTTGAGGTGTCCAGCTGATCACCTCAGACCAGGTGCAACCTTGGCATAATACTTGATGACCTTTCACACTCAAATCCCAGGTGTCAGCGGTTGTGAAGACTTCCTTTTTCATCTGAGGAATATTGCCAGGGTGAAGCACTTGGTTCCTCCAGAGGACCTTCCAACATTAATCCACGCCTTTGTTACCTCCCGACTTGACTACTGTAACTCCGTATACCTAGGGCTATCAGGGGTTTAACTTCGCCGTCTGCAGCTGGTGCAGAATGCGGCAGCCAGGCTGTTGACTGGAGTCTCTAGATCCAGTCACATAACGCCTGTGCTCCACGGACTGCACTGGCTGCCGGTGTTCTGGCGAATCACCTTCAAGGTCGGTTTGCTGACCTATAAAGCCCTGCATGATCTGGGACCTGCCTACCTGAAAGAGCTCCTGTGCCCCTATGGTCCCTCGCCCCTCCGATCCACTGGCGAGGTGCTAGGAATTCCCAGGGTACGTTTGAAAACATCTGGTGCTAGATCATTTAGTTTTATGGCACCTACCTGTGGAACTTCTACCTCAGGTCGGAGTCTGCCCGACCGTCCTTAGTTTTAAAAGGGAGTTGAAGACCCACCTTTTTAATATAGCTTTTAAGGATTTCTGTTGATTGGATTTATTATATTTATTGTCATGTTTATCTGTACAGGCGCTTTGATTTAAGAAAACGCCTTTTAAAAATAAAGTTGAAATTGAAAAATTGAAATTGAAATTAAACAGGATCGAGCCCTGCGGTACCCCACTACCAACCTCTCTAGGGTTTGAGAGCTCCCCACAGACCACTACTCTCTGGGTGCGTCCAGCTAGCCAATTTTCAATCCATCTGACCATCAAGGGGCCTACTCCTAACCCCATCAGTTTCTCAACCAGACCATTGTGGGGGACAGAGTCAGATGCCTTGCTGAAGTCCAAGAATAATACATCCACAGGCTTTCCCCTGTCCAGTTCTGATGTTACCCATTCGTAGAACTCCACAAGATTGGTTTGACATGATCTACCTGGCACAAACCCATGTTGCCGACTATCCAGACCTCCCACCTCCTCCAAGTACACCCCCAATCGTTCCTTTAGTATACTCTCCATTAATTTTCCCACCACCGAGGTCAAACTGATGGGTCTATAGTTACCTGGTACTTCCCTCGACCCCCCTTTATGGATTGGCACCACATGTGCCTCTCGCCAGTCCCTAGGTACCCTCCCTGTCTCAAGTGACCTGTTGAAGAGCTCCGCCAGGGGTGCAGCCAGTATGTCCGCCAATCCCCATAGTACTCTCGGTTGAATGCCATCCGGCCCAGGAGATTTGTCTTTCTTTAGGGCCTTTAGGGCTAACCACACCCTTTTGGCGGAGATAGCATCATCCGCCCCTCCACCTTTACTGGCCTTTTTATCCTTGTCCAGATGTGACACCCTGGGATACCTCTCCTCCATTTCTGTTGCTCCCTTGATCCCACTCACTGCCGCTTCTATCCCCATCGTGCCTTGCTTTGCAGATATCCCATCCCCCTCCCTAGTGAACACAGAGGCAAAGTACTCGTTAAATACCTCTACCTGGTCCCTCGCCTCTTCCACCCACCCTCCTTCTGATCTCAATCTGCTGATATGGCCCTTAGATTTTCTCCTCTCTCCAATGTACTGGAAGAACCCCTTTTCCCCTCCATGTATCCCCTGTGCCAGCCGCTGCTCTTTACTGGACTTTGCTCCCCTTACCAACCGGGTGACTTTTCTAGATGCAAGGTGGTACATTTCCTTATCCCTATCCCCTCTTGTTGTTTTATATTTTTTGTAGGCTGCCTTCTTTTCTCTGACCGCTACCTGTACCTCACTGGACCACCAGCATGGTTTATGTGACCTTGCTCCCTTACGTTTCCACTTAGCGCAGATCCTGACTGCCTCATGAAGTCCCCGTTTTATGACCTCCCATCTCCTTTCCACACTTGTCATTGATGTAATCCCCTTCAATTGATCCTTGAGAGTATTTCCCATGCCCACAAAGTCTGCCCCCCTGAAGTCCACTGCCAGTGTCCTAGATCTCACCCCCCCCTCATGCTTATTTGAAACCAGACAGTATTGTGGTCGCTCTCAGTCAGGGGGTCCTCTACAACCATGTCCCTTACCAGATCCCCATCTGCCAGAACCACGTCCAGGACATGCCTTTCCCTTGTGGGCTCCATCACATGCTGTGTTAAGAACACATCCTAGAAGCCGTCCAGCAGCCTCTGCTCCTTGGCCACCTTAGAGGACATGGTTCCCCAGTTAGTACCTGGCATATTAAGGTCCCCCATCAACACCACTCCTTCCCCTTTTGGTCCACACTGGGCAATGATGTTGTCCAGCAAACCATTCTCTAGAACATCACTCATCCTGGGGGGCCTATATACTACACCCAGCTTGACGTTATCTCCTGCTGTGGATCGTAAGGTGACCCATAAGGCCTCCACATTTCCCTCTGCCTCTTCTACCCTAGCAATTTCTGTGTCATCTCTAATGAACATAGCCACTCCACCCCCTCTTCCCTCCTTTCTATCCTTCGTAAGCATAGTGTACCCCCGCATGTTTAGGTCCCAGTCATGGTTTTTGTTGGCCCACGTCTCCGTGACCGCCGCCACATCCACCCCTGAACAGCATGGCCTGGAACTCTGGCAACTTGTTTCCCAAGCTCCTGGCATTTACTAACACCAACCCCCACCCATTATCCCTGATCCCCTTTGTCGAACCCCACCCAGGTTCCTTATACTTCCATCCTCCCTCTGCTCCTCCTGAAACCTCCACCCCAGTCTGTTTTCCCCTCCCCTTGGGTTTGAAGGCTACTCCCCTCATCTGGAGGAGAGGGCTTCTGGTCAGACCCTCCCTTATCCCTTCCCCTTCACAAGTTTAAACCCCACCTTTCTTGAATGTAGTCCGCCATCCCCTGTTTAAGGACTTCCTTCCCTAATGGGGCAAGATGAAGCCTGTCCTTGGCATACAGTCCCTTATCCTCCCAAACTCCTTTCCAGTTCCCTAACACCCCCAACCCACTCTCTTCACCCCACTTCCTGAGCCAGTCATTAACCACTGTGATCTTCATTTTTTTCTCCACTGAGGCCTTTGGTACTGGCAATATCTCCGAAAAGGAAATGTTGCACCCATTATCCCGACAGACTCTGGCAAGTTCTTGGAACCTTGCTTGGATTTCCAAAACGCTATTTCCCTCTAGATCGTTAGTTCCCAAATGCACCAGGAAATCCGGTTTCCCTCCACATTCCCTAACCAGTTCATACACCGTGAACTTTGCTCTGTCAGCCCAGAGATACTCACTACCTTCACCAGGCTATGGCATCCACCCCCCTGTCCCTCCCACTGGATACCCCTAATCATCGAGTCTCCCAATAACAGAACCTTAACACCGCCATCATCTTCTGTTCTGATCTTTCCAGCACCCTCACCCAGAAACAGTTGAAATCACCCCTAAGATCCCCCGAATGTAGCTATTTCTACAGCCAATTTGGGAAGAACACTGCATTGCTGGTGTTAGTATCATAAATATTTCCAGTAGCTGCAACCTCGCCCATACTAAGTGAAACCTTTTTTCAGAGTGTGTTGGCCTCCTACATGACTCCAAATGTGGACTATTGTTCCAGGAAACCATGCCCTCAGCTAGATGGCTGTAGTCAGATTTTGAATTACATGCCCTGTGTCACATCCAACTCCAGTTTTGGGGCATGTGCTGAAGCTCTCTCTGGAGAATCCTCTCCTCATTTATGCTGCTCCAATGTTATGGAATTCCATTCCATCTGATATTGGACTATGTCCTTTGGCAGCCTTGTTCCATGGCAAGTACTGTGAATACCTGCTCAGTGTGTCCCTGCCCTTGAATTTGCACTACTTGTTTATGTATTGTTAACTATTTTAAGTATATAATCATGTAAAGCTTTACACACCTGTACGGTACGACAGTGACTGTTTATTCAAAGTGAACTCCTCTTGTCCCCTGTCGTTATGTTGCTATATTTGCACTAGTTCTCATTGTGTTTTGTGTAATTATGACGTACTCATTTCTACTTATGTTACAATGTATGCTGATATATTTTTATCAACGTTTTTACACTACACTAGACTGTGGAATATGTCACCTCAGGACATTATGTATTCTAAAAATGTGCTTACCTTTAAAACTAAATTGGATAGTTTGATGAAATATGGCAGCCTGCTTGGCTGCACCCACTGAGAAGGGGGGGCAGTTATTAATGGACACTAGCTGACTGCTGCCCTAAAACCCAAGTATACTTACTTTTACACTGTGTCATACTCTGTAATGCATTTTTTTTGTATTTAATCTCTCAGGTCCTGCCCAAAAATAGGTACATGTTTGCCTAGTGCACTTACCTGGTCAACAAAAACAAAATAAAAAGATGCCCATTTGCTCCTGCCAGCCTCGCATCTCCCTACTGACCGCACGTGGCCAGTGGGGGCTCATGGTTTGTGGGAGGAACTGGAGTAGTGGCAGGTTCATTTTGGATGGTATATTGGAACATGCCATCAGTGCTCTCTGTGTGCTTTGGGCATGTTCCAGCATACCTGTGGTTATCTCCAGGCGTTCATCACATTATGCCAGTAGGTTTCTATAGGCACTCCTTTTCTCCTGGAGCAAATGTTTAGTGAGAGCAATCTAGGCTCTCCAGATATCCGCCTCTGTATTAACACTGTTTTTTTCCCCCCTCTGTAGAAAGAATCTGTTGAACTCGCACTGAAGCTTTTAGAGGAGTATGACATACGGGGCTACAAGGTGCATGTTGAAGTTGCTAAGTTTCAGCTGAAGGGACAGTATGACGCCAGCAAGAAGAAGAAGAAGAGTAAAGATTATAAGAAAAAACTTTCACTGCAAAAAAAGTATGTAACAAATATGGGATTCGGTTTCTTTGCCCGAATCTGTTTTTTTCCTTAGCCTTTTCTCCCTGTTTTTTGTCTCTCCTGTCAGTCTTTCCTGCTCATCACATTTAAAGTGTTGTGCAAAATTCTTTAATAGTATGTACAACTAGTTAAAAAAAATACTGATATTCAAATGTTAAACTATATATCCATGTTTAAAATGTCCCATCCTAAAGCAGCCTTGCCTTGCCTTGTAACCCAAGGCAGGACAGGGTACTTTGCTGGCTGCTTGCCTGATGGTTTAGTGTCAGCCATGGAGGTAGCAGGAGGAAAGGTAAGGGTAAGAGGGAAGGGAAACAAACCAGTATGTGCAGTGAGCTGGGCGATGAGAGGATGGAGGAAGCATGCATAGGGATGGATACAGTGAACAGTGGGGTGGGTGGGTGTGTGTGTGGTTGTAGCAAAATGGCAGGAGTTGCAGAGGGTGTCCAGTCTGGCGAGGAAAGTGGAAGGGGTGATGCCATAGATCACATCCATGTAGTTGGGGATCACCATTTTTGGTAACAAGCTCCCTGCGGACATGTGGAGATGAGCAGTCCATGTTGTGGTACAGGGTACTGAGCTTTGTACTCAGTTTTGTGTGGATGGCATCAGTGTGGGCTAAGAAGTCGAGCTTTTTGTCCAGCCACACTCCAGTGTACTTAAAGAACTGAACCACTTCAAGAGGCATGCCATCCAGAGTGGGCGGGGGACAGTAAATCTGACCAGTTCTAGGGGCGTGGATATGGTGTACTATCCACAGAACGGCTGGAAGGTCTTCAGGCTGGCTCCTTCCACCCATCTGGGTGGCATCCTCCTGGGCACCGCCCTGCGACATCAGATCATCCTTTCCGCTGGAAGCATCCGGTTCCTTCCATCGCAGCTCCGCACTAGGTGTAGGCCCTGACTTTTCATGATGACTTTTCAGTCTTCAAACTTTGCACTTTTGACTTGTACTTTTGGAAAATGGAATCAGGAGACCTGAAATCCAGTCCCAGCTTCAAACAGTACTCTAGCGGGCAGAAAATGTCATGCACCGACCAGCACACCACATGCATCTACTGTCTGGGTTGGCAGCGTGGCCCGCAGGCTTGCGGCCTGTGCCGTACCCTCTCCCCCTTGGCTGTCCATGTGAACAGGACCATCCTGTTAAATCTAAGGATGTCCACAAGGTGGTGTCTGCGACAGCGGGCTTGGCTAAACAACTTACCGCATTTTAGGAGGCAGCAGCCCAAGCGTCATTTGCGTCCACCCTCATTCCTACGGGCTTTGATGCCTTGTTTACTGGGGCATTTTAGGACTTGTGTCTGTCCCTTCCTACTCTTGAGGAGGGCCCTTACCAGGGGTCTAAATACCCAAAATCTTCTAAATGGGACTTCAAAAGCAGAAAGTACCATCACAGGTCGTGGGATAGTGCACACTTTCGGGCCTCGGGTTCCCACGCTTCTGCAGGATCGGCAGCTGTTGAGCTGTGGGCTTCGGCTGATGTTTCTTTCCAGGCTACTGGTCCACGGAGTCCCCATCAGGCTTGTCAGCCGAGACGAGGGTCAATCAACCTGTCGAGATCGTTCTCAACCTGGTCGACCCGTTGTCACTGGACGAGGGGGACTCCCCCCACTCCAGGACCATGGTCCTACTTGATCTCTCCCACAGGGTGGGCTGGATCAGCATGCTGAGCTGAACCCTCCTTCCGGGGAGCCTGACCTATTGAGGGATCCAAGGCGTCCATCGCCTGTCTCCTCGCCGACTGGTATCCCAGCAGTCGAGTTAAGGATCAGGTCAAGGTCTTGTAGCTTGACGTCACGCGATTCCCCACGTGGACGTCAGTCCCGCTCTTGACACACGACGAAGAGATGCCTCCGATACTCCTCATCCTCTTCCTCTTTGGGGGAGGACCGGCTTTGCTGTAAAATGTGGTTCAGTTACGAGGAAGTCATGTGGCAACAGTGGCTTCTCGGCACCGGCTGCATGCTGCCGACCATGGCACAGCCCACTCTGTCATTCCCATGGCTGCTGCACCCTTTGCCTGAGCAGGCCCTGTCGGTCAGGCTGGCACTGGCCTCTCCGCTCATTCCAGTGGAACTCCTGCCTCTGCAGTCCAAGGAGGAGGCACCTCCTAAAACTGCGCACTCAGCCACCGGGCTTCCCTGCCAGCCACTGTTACTCACACCGACAAGCCTGACAAAGTCAGTGGGGATGCGGGGCCTCCCCTGGTGTTCAAGGAGTCCTCAGACTCGGATGGCTTCTCGATACATTCTCACCTGACCCTGGACTTCGACCACAAGTCTGGGGAGGATCTCTCCATGGAGTCTGTGATCTGTGCAACCTTGTCCCTAGGCCTTCGGCAGGTTAATTTGGCTGTTGTGATGGCCAGCTTTGCCCATGCGTTTTAGGGTACCTTGGATCAGGTTATCCTTCGGCTCCTGGGTGACCTGCAGCTGCTGGTCAAGCTGGTCTGTGATCAAGGCCACGCTGCTCGGAGCACCTTTTTCAGCTTCAGAAATACGATTTTAAGCGCCTTTCAGCACAGCATCTCTTAACGCTCGGCAGCTCCAAATCTATTTTTTCCCCGCCCCCCATTAAATAGACTTCAGCTCCTCCTCCTCAACATATCTCTCCTTCCATTGGCCCTTGGCACTTTGAGCTACAGCCCCTTGGCGCTACCCCTCCACCTTGCAGTAACCACACTTATTAAGGTATCTCCGCCCACCGTACACCCCTAACATTTCTCTACCCTGGACAAGCAGACCCTTACCCTCACCCTGTACTCCTCCCCCAATCCCATCTCCCCCACGCACACTGGACATGATCACCCCCTGCATCCCCCACCTATCCTTCTCCACCCCCAACCACCGGTTAAACTGGACTCAGCCCATCCTGGCCATCCCTGCCCTCAGCTCCTTGCCCATCCCTGTACTCCCCCACCAGGTCCCCACACCAGGTCCCCACACCAGGTCCAGTGCAGCAGAGATGGCCATCGCAGCCCACTACTCAGACTAATCACCCTACTTCTTCTGTTCTCTGGGGAACGTTCACCCTAACCCTGGCCCTGGGTCATCTGCCCCCCACTGGATGTGGCCTTCGCATTGCCTCAATGAACATCTGCAGTCTTCCAAAGAAAACTGCCGCACTCCAGTGCTGGGTTGTGTCAACACAGGCCTGATATTGTTGCGTAGTGGAGACCTGGCTTCTGCATCTATCCCTGACTCTGCCGTCTCCCTCCCTGGTTTCACCATCCTCAGGGAAGATAGAGTTGGCAAGCATGGGGGGGGCGGATGTGCAGTCTACCTCCGTGACTCTCTCCTTAGCCATGCTCTCCCGACCCCCAAGCTCGATCATGGGGCCCAAGCTATCACCATTAAAATCTCCCCTGAGCCGGGCAGGGGCCCTCTCTATCTCATTACTGCACCTTAATATCAGCTGGCTTAGCTCCACCAGAAAGGGTGGTAGATGCATGGAATGGCTTACCACAAGAAGTGGTGGCTATGAATACAGTGCAGGGCTTCAAACATGCATGGGATAGGCATAAGGGAGCAATACAAATGACTATGAATAGATAGGTCACTGACAAAGGCCAATGGCACATTTATAAGGTAGAAAAAGAAATGGGCAGACTGGATGGGCCTTGCGGTCCTTATCTGCCGTCAACTTCTATGTTTCTATGTTTCTATATGTTTCTATGTTACATACCCCCACGGAACCAGGGACCAGCAGTCCACTCCCTCACCGACTATCTATCCACCCTGCCCCACAAAGCTGAGCAGCTTGTCCTCGGCGACCTTAATATCAGCTGGCTTAGCTCCACCACCATACATATGAAGGACACCTTCACTGCACTTGACATCTCTCAATTGGTCACACTTCTGACCAGACTCAGTCAGTCAAGTGGCACCAACTCCCTCCTTGATATAATTCTCTCCAACCGCCCCCACAAAATAAAGGATGTTAATATCTTAGCTAACTCACTCAGCGACCACTCCCCCATCCTCTGTCACTGGTCCTCATCCACACAAAAACCCGTGCCCCAAGTTGCCTCCCAACGCCGGTTTCACCCAAGGGGCCCTAGTAAGCTGAAACAGCACCTATCCCAAACAGACTGGACCCCAGTCTCTCTCTCAGCCGATACAGACACCGCGCTAGCCCACCTCACCAGTGCTTTCTGCAAGGCCTGTGACCTCTGTGCCCCGGTTACCAGCACCCTCCCCAGGCAACAAAATGCCCCTTGGATCTCCCCCATTCTCATTAAACAACTGAGACAGAGACAACCTATGGCATATCGCGGTGGAGTCGGGCTGGCCTGTGGACAGACAGGTCTATAACGCTACTCGTTACAAGTGTACCTGGGCCATACGACAGGCAAAAGCCAAACACTACCAAACCACCCTGGCCTCCTCCTGGGGCACCGCACTTGCATTCTGGGACAATATTAAGGAGCTCAATGGAAAAACCTGCCCCCCCCCCAATCCCAGATAGCAGTCAATGGCAGTGTCACCGCTGACCCCCTTCATATTGCTGAATGCCTCAACACGACTTTCTCAGATCTTAGCTCTGTCCTACCTACCCACTTCTTTGACCTGATTATTCCTTCATTCCCTCCCGGACTGGAGCGACCCCCATTTCACTTCCGCACCATATCCCCACCATATAGCCAAACCTCTCCTACTAAAAGCCCTCTCCAGCCACAATCCCAAATGCGACTCATTCGACTCCAGGATTCTCCAGCTAACACTGGATGTCATGCTAGCCCCTCTCACTGACCTGCTAAACTGGTCCCTTTGTCTTGGTCAGTTCCCGAGCGCCTGGAAATCGGCTGAAATCACCCCAATTCATAAGAATGGAGATCGCACAATACCAAATAACTACAGGCCAATCTCCATCCTTCCTCCTCTTTCTAAAGCCCTGGAAAAAATAGTCTCCACCCAACTCGTGGAATACCTCAACAAATACAACATACTGTGTCCAGAGCAGCATGGCTTCCGCCCTGGACACAGTACTACGTCGGCCCTACTGGAGTTCTCACAACACATACACTCTGCACTTGACTCTGGTGACGTTACCGGGGCAGTGTTCATAGACCTGTCTAAGGTCTTTGACACTGTGTGTCACCCCCTCCTGCTCGACTCCCTCCATAGTTTGGGGTTCTCGTCTGGCCCCCTTGCCTGGTTCTCTAGTTACCTCCATGATAGATCCCAACGGGTCAAGATAAATGGTACCCTATCAACCGCGCTACCTGTTCGCTTCAGTGTCCCCCAGGGGTCCATCCTGGGCCCTACTCTGTTCAGTCTCTTTCTCAACACTCTTCCCAGTACCTGCTCAGGCAAAATGCTCTTATATGCCAATGATGCGGGTCTTGTCGCCTCCCACCCTGACCCTACCGCTGTCCAGGAATCCCTTCAGATCGTTTTCAGTCAAGCTGAAAAATGGTTCCATGACCACCACCTGGTCCTGAACCTCAAAAAATACTAAATCCATGCTTTTTGCCCATCTTCAGAGCACCACCAGATTCGCCCCCTCCCATTCTTCCAGCAAACACCTCATCAGACAAGTTACAGCATACAAATACCTGGGCATCACCTTGACTCAGCACTCACCTGCCACGCCCACCTCACAACCCTGTCCACCGCAGTAAACACCCTGATTGGCCTCCTGTACCGCCACAGAGACTGTCTCCCTCAGGCTGCCCTCCGGCTGGCTATCACCTCCTCTATCCTGTCCTTGGTGGACTACGGGCTTCCTATCTATGCTACAGCTGACAACACTGCCCTCTCCAATGTACAGACCTCAATAAACAAGGCCTGTAGACTCCTGACAGGTGCCCATAGCAGAACTCACACATGCCAACTCTAATCCTCCTCAAATCTACTTTTCTTTGAGGAGCGCCTGCGCTACCACACCTGCATACTGGCCAGAAAAACAATTCTTGGGCTCTCCCCTCCTGGGGTTACCTCATTTCTAAAACCAGCCTCTCAGACGGTTGCCACCCGAAGTGCAGCCAGGGCCGCCTTCCAGTTTCCAAGAGCTAGGACCTCACTCACCCAGAGGTCCTTTTATTACAGAGCACCCTCCTGGTTTAACTCTCTTCCCCCTCATATCACCAGCATCCCCAAAATAGGCCCTTTTAAAACTGCCCTCCGGAAACACCTCTCGGACACTCGGATCTGTAGGTGCCCCTGACTGTCCTAGAGACAGCACTCTTTCCAGCTTTCTGTATATGACAGTGTCCTCTCGGACTGCCTCCTCACCCTCCCCAGGTACCTCCTACATAGTTACACCAGAGCAGACCTATTATATTGCCTTGAGAATGTTTGTCTGTTCTGTAATTAATTGCAAACCAATTTTCTTCAATGTATTGTCTGAAACTACTGTGTATATTTCTTCTGCTGTACCACACCTGTATCGTCCTCCTTGTCTCCCACTGTCACATGTTGTCTCCCCTCCCTGCGACGAGGTGCCTTTGTAAATGAGTCTCTGACTCAAAGGTTGTAAATTCCAATTTATAAATAAATGAAATAAAACAGCAGCTCCAAACGGCACTGGACATTGGCGACTCTTGTGCCAGATCAGTGGTGGCTGTGCTCGCAGGGCGTGGCTGAGGATTTTGACTTTCCCAGCCGATACCTAGCATAAGTTGGTGGGCATTCCCTTTTTGGGCACCGACTTGTTTGGGCCCAGTGTGAATAGCCATCTCACGCATACTGAGAAGTCCAACACCACTCTGGACCTATCATGTTCATCCAGAAGGATGTTAAGAGCCAGAAACAAAAGAAAAAGTACTTTCAGTTTTGGCCCTACTCTGCTCCTGTGGCCAGACCACCTCAGCCCCTAGTTTGACCGAAGCAAGCCTCCTCCACCGCCAAGAAGTCCGGAGGGGGAGGGCCAGCTGCTTCCTTGGCTAGGTCTGCTGCTGCTTCCAAGCCTGCCCAGTGATGGGTTGGGAGGGTGTCTCCCTTCCGCCTGTCCTGCCAAGCCTGGGACCTTCCATGGGGGGCCGGCTCCACCACTTCATTTCCACCTGATCCATTATTACTTCAGACAGGTGGTTGCTCAAGGTGGTTGGCAGGGGTCTGCTTCTGGAGTTTCAGGCTGTCTTTTCCAGCCGAGCCCGTGCCCTACGGGAGGATGTGGTGTCAGTGAATATGTTGTCCTCCCTTTGGGAGGACATTGCCCAGCTCCTTCAGAAGGAGGCAGTGGTTCGTGTCCAGGACGCTATGGCTGGTTTAGGGTTTGTCTCCAGATACTTTCTGGTTCTGAACAGGATGGGGGGTTGGCACCCCATACTGGATTTGCGTGACCTCAACAAATACCTCAGGCCGCGCAAATTCCAGATTGTCACTCTGAATCAGATAATTCCATCCCTGGAGCAGCACGTGTATGTCTACTCTCTGGACCTCCAGGGTGCTTTCTTCCACATCTTCATCTGTCCGTTCCACTGGCGGTTCCTCCGATTTCGTTCAGAAGGGATCTTGTACGAGTTCCGGGTCATGCTGTTTGGCCTCTCCTCGGCCCCCAGAGTCTTCACCAAGGGCATTGCGGTGGTGGCAGCCTTCCTGAGGTACCGAGATATCTGTGTGTACCCTTACCTGGACGACTGGCTGATTGCCGGTTCCTCCAGAGTGGAGGTGGAGCGGTCCAGAGACCTGACCCTCCAGACCTACTTGGTCCTAGACCTCCTGGTCGGTGAGGCAAAGTCGGAACTCAGTTCATCGGGGCGGAACTTGGCTCCCTTCAGGACAAGGCCCAACTTCTGGTGGACAGGGCGGAGGATCTTTTCTCCTTTGCCTGGGTTGGGCAGTTGCACCCTGCCAGGGACTTCCTGCATCTGCTGTGGTACATGGCAGCTTGTACGATCATGGTCCGGTGGTTATGATGGAGAATGCGCCACCTGCACTGGGAGCTGGACCAGCAGTGGTCTGAGTGCCTCGTTCACTCCACCAGCCAGTCACGGTGATGCAGCTGATGTGGGACACCACCCAGTGGTGGCTGGTCCTGGAACATCACCAGGAAGGAGTCCCGTTTGTCTGCCCAGAGACGATGGTCACTCTCATGTACCAGTGCCTCTCTGCTGGGATGGGTAGACCAACTGGGGGACCACAGAATCCATCTGCTGTGGACCCCTGAGGAGTCCTGATGTTACTTCAGCCTGTTGGCGCTGCGTGCAGTGCATCTAGCACTGACGGCCTTCACTCCGCATGTTTGGGGTCAGGTCGTCCAGTTCCAGACGGACAACACGATGACCATGTACTACCTCAACAAGCAGAACACTGTACATTCCCTCCCATTGTGCCAGGAAGCTCTCTGCAACTGGACCCTCCAATAATTGTTCCCTAGAATTAGCTCCATCCCCAGAAATTGGATGAATACCATCCACAGTGAAGGCCCTGTCATTCATTTTGTTTCTACATATTTGACTTCTGTACAGGGCTTTAAGTAAAGCATTGGATGTTATATAAATAGAAGTTATTTTATAATCCCCTGCTTGGGATATGCTAGGCCTCAGGGTGGGTCTGTGGCTTCTGCTTGACTTTGCAGCAGTATGGGAGCCTATCAGGATGGCCCCCCTTCCCTAGTGTTCACTTGAGGCTAGGAGCAGAGACATATTTCTAGCCATGTTCCACTCCAAATGTTGATGTCTCATGAGGTGTCCTGTGTTGGACAGGTATCCCAGTGTAGCCTTTTCCCTACTTGGGGGCGGATTGAGGAAGAAGTGGTGGTATATGTAGATGGTGGGTGTGGAGGTCACCGATAACAGGGACAGATCTTCCTACAGCAGAGAAAGGGATGAGGAGGAATTGTTTTCTCAGAGGAAAAATGAATAAAGATAATTACAAAAAGAATCATTTTGAAAAATTATTCCCTGTACACGTTGTTTTTGCCTTCCAGTTCAGAGCAGTGCATCTAACATACGTGTATATAGTGCACTGAAAATTAGCAAATGTGTCCAGCAAATGATGAGATGTTCTTGTTTTCACAGCATAAATGAGAAAAGGCGTTGCATCTATCCACCGCATTACCATATATGTGTACATATTTAATCATGTGCTGCTTTCTCTCTAACTCTTTTTCTCAAGGCAGTTGGACTGGAGGCCGGAGAAGAAATTTTCATCAAGATTGCGACATGAACGTGTTGTTATTTTTAAGAACATGTTTCACCCTAAAGATTTTGAAGTAGGTAGTGTTTTTGTTTTATTCTGTTTGGGTACTAGTTTATGACTGATTGCAAGCTGCATATTTATTTATTTATTTAATTGCAGTTGTTTCACCAGGAAAGGCACACTGAGCAACAAGATGCTTGTCTCCCGGTGCGACCGGGGATGTTACACATGGATATGATAACACACAGGTTATCAAGTGAACAGTTAACAGAAGCAAATAAAAAGCAGCATAAGGATACCCGACTGCATGAATATACAAGCAACGCATATTGAATGCTTTGAATATTATAGTATCAAATAACGATTTTTGTGACAAGAAGCAGCAGACAAGGTAAATTAGCACAGTAGTAACAGCTGTAACAACAGAGGACGTATATCACAGTTATACACAGTACATAGGGTACACAACAAAGAACATATATCACAGTTATACACAGTACATAGGGTACACAACAAAGAACATATATCACAGTTATACAGTTATACACAGTACATAGGGTAAACAACAGAGGACATATATCACAGTTATGCAGTTATACACAGTACATAGGGCAAAATAGGCCCAGGACAGAAGTGCAAGGTTGGAGTTATATGGCAGCTTCTGTAGCAAGGCTAAGGCCACTGGTCAGGCATTGGGGAGGGGATAGTGGGGCATGGCAAGTTCAGGGAGAGGAGCAATTTGTAGTAAGGAAGTTTGCTAGGGTGGTAGACAGAGAGGAGGAAGAGTGTCAAATTTGCGGTGGGAGGGCGTTCCAGAGCTTGGGTAGCTGGTGAGAGAAGGCAACTTGACTGGCAGAGGTCTTCCACCTAGGGACTAAAAGTTGGCGGGAGTCACTGGATCTAAGATGATGATGGGGGGGTGTATCTCTGTGTATGGTGGCAAGATAGGAGGGGATGGACTTGAGCTATAGGTTGGAGACAAATTTAGCACAGTGAGAGATGCGGCGGTTTTCGAGGGACAGTAGTGCCAAGGCTCGGTAGAGGTCGCAGTGGTGGTGGTATATCACTGTTGTTTATTTTTAAAAAAGTCACATCTTTTTTTTGTTTGTTTGTTTGTTTTATATAATATTAAAACACTGTGTGCACTTGGAAAAAAAGTACAATATAAATCATTTCACCAGAAAAAGAAAACATTTCATAGAATTGTGAGACAGAAAGTGACGGCACTGAGGGTGAACTTGAGCATTGTAAAGCACAGATTGCCCCTCAGCGAGCTCACTGTCTGAAGTAATGTAATGAGATGGTTAATGCCTTGATGCACTGTAATTTGCAGATGGTCATCTTCACACTGCTGATGCCTTCAGGTATGCCCTGTGTCTCATTTGAAAGATGATTTCACGGGAATACAGAATTTTGGGACCCATCACACTTGCCTTCCCCTGTAAGTAAGTAAGTAAGATAGATTGAGGAAGGTTAATAAAAGCTTTGGTTGGGGGTACAGAGAGAGGGGAGGTTAAACGCAGAGAGATTAATTTGCTTGATCATAGTCTCACTTTGAGTTGTAGTGGGGTATTAAAATCTAGATTGCCAGATACTCGGTTCTGTCCCTCGTGTACGCTGACTCCTAGAAATACAAAAGGCATCCCACTGATCTGTAACAACTCAAGGGGGAATAAAACTTCATTAAATGAGAATGAGCCAGTGTAGCAGGGAGCATATGGAAAACAAGCAATAGCATGATAAGTTTGTTCTACCAAGGACTGCGGAATTCCAATTGCTGCAAAACTGGAGACGGATTCTAACTCGCCAGAATTAAATCCTGGCTTCGGAGAGGAATCTTGCTGTCAGACCAAGGCCAATGAGGCAGCTGAGTAAAGAAGAAGTCCACCCAGAATGTGCAAAAACATTTGTTATGTAGAGTGTTTTGATATGTATGTTAAGCCCTAGTGTGTCCTTCCCTCTGTCTGCTATTAGGAGTTTTTTCTAAATTAGCCTGCTAGCTGTATGGTAGGGATCTCCATCACAAATAGGTTTATTGGCTTTCTTTCTCCCTCCTACGATGCACCCTGGCTCATGTGACAGTGATGTAGCTATGCCCTTAGATTTAGCAGGGTCTGTCACTGCTCAGACACAAAGATAATACTTCTTTCAGAGAAGTCACACTGCTAGATTTTGGGTGAGTGTAATCATTATCATTTTTTGATATTATTACCTTGTCCTGCTATGTTACAGCCTATAAGGTGATGTCCATGTTTTGCTACTTAGTACTGGTGCAAAAACTGAAAGTGAGTGAGAGGAACAGAGTAAACAGTGACATGATAGACACACACACACACACACACACACACACACACAAGAACATAGCAGGACAAGGTACTGATATCAAAAAATAATAATGATTACACTCACCCAAAATCAAGCAGTGTCTCTTCTCTGGAAGAAGTATTTTCTCTGTGGCTGAGCTGTGACAGACCCTTTAACAAGACACTGGCTTCCTGCAGGGGCAATTAGACATCACACCAAAGGGCACTCTGGGAAGACTACAGGCCATAAAAGAAATCAGCATGGCATCCTCCAAGGGCAACAAAACAGTTAGGGAAAGTTAGAAAAAACATATCTCACAGCCAGAGGAAAAGAAAATACTGGGAACTGGTTAGAACACAGAAATAAAGACTACTACATATCTTTTTCTGATTTTAACATGGAGTTTTCCTTTAAGGAGCTAGAACCTTTCTACCAGACAAGAGCATCTGCAAGGTAAATTGTGACCTTCAGGGTCAAAATAAAACAAGAGTCGGTGTGCTTATCTGAGTTGGGGGAATGGAACTGTTATCTTTGTTACAGTTAGCTATGTGAGGAGGAGGGCTGTAAATTGGGGTGGGGGGGATTTAGGCAGAAGTAAATCAGGTGTCTGCATTTAAACTTCCCTAGTTAGCTTTTGGCATAAAGGGATCCTGCTGTCAGAGCAATGCTAAGGAGGCAGGTGACTAAGGAGCTAGAACCTTACTACTAGATGGTATCGCCCTCAGTTGTACTTTTATAAGCACTGGATTTGACTGACAACAGGAATTTCCTGTTTTGGAGCAGGAAGGGAGGCATCACTGAGACACATACGACTCACCATTCATGAAAGAAAAGAATAGCCCCCCGGCCCCTAGCTGCTGGAGGTCTGACTCTGAGCAAGAAAGAGGGAGACTACAGACTAATACAGGAACTTTCTGTTCCAGAACAGGAAGGGCAGGAGCTGTAATGACACAAAGCCTGTAGGAAAGTAAGGAGGGAAAACGAAACAAAAAAAAAAAACACACTTCTTCATGCATTAGGGACAACCTAGAGCAGACAGCCCCAATAAAAGGGTGAAAAGAAAAGGAAAAAAAAACACACACAGGCGGTATGGACCCTATCAGTGACACCCTAGAAGATAGGAACGTAGCCGTAACAACCCCAGAAACAGGACTTACATATAGGCACCCTTTGAAAAAATAACACCCGGCATAGTAAAAACGGAGATCTTAATATCTCCGTACATAAGAGCAGTGGGGAGGAGGAGGAGGCAGAACCGTGTCGTCATATCGCGGTATTTGCCAGCAAGATCTGCCAGGGGGTTCCTCTCCATTACTCAATATGCCAGCTGCTCCAGCTTCAAAGTAAAAAGTTACGAGGGATTAGGTAATTTGCTGCCTGTTTTTTTTTTTGGGGGGGGGGGGAATCAGGGTACTCGAGCCATAATCTATGCACCAGTGACTCGAGTTCCCCTTCCAGTAGCTCTCCTTTAAGTTAGCCATAACAGAAGCCACGACCCTTTGCGTGTTAGGCAAATAAGCAAATCAAAGAAGGAGAAAAAGCTACTCTGGTTCTCACAGGAGGTGGTAGGGAGGGTGATGGGGGAAAAGACAACATTCAGAAAATGCAAAGAAGCACAGAGGAAAGAAGACAGGTGTATCTGGGAAAGCTAAAGGAGGCGGGCAAAGCAGTCAGAAAGTTTAAGGCACAGACAGAGGAAAGAACAGTCAAGGCAATTAAAAAAGGAGCCGACCTTTTTTAGATACGTTCGCAGTGGTTCTCAAATGGTGAGGCCAGCCTCCCAAGGGAGGCCCCAAATTGTTCCAGGGGAGGCCCAGTCAAGTCTGGGAATGTACAGTATTTAAATTTTAAGTGGTGGCTGTTTTGTGTGAAAGGATAAAACAAATTAAATATGGATAATTGCAGGTGAATTTCTTTACTTATGAACAAATGTGTGACCAGGAAGTCCCCGTTGAGCCAAAGCTTGTTTATAGGTATGTGGAGGCAGTATAGCGCAGTGGTTTAAGGCTCTGAGCTGCAAATCTGGTGACTTCCAGCAGCCTAGACCTGGTTTTGAATCCTACAGCTTCCACTTGCATACTGTGTGACCCTGAGCAAGTCACTTAACTTCCCTGTGCTCCCAGGTTGCACCTGTAAAAAAGCTTTCAGCTTAGTGTGTCTCACCTGATTAAACAAACAAAAAAAAAATTGTATATGTAAATTAATGCCTGGGGAAGGCACACTGAGTCAAGGCTCATTTCTATAGTAGGTATTTATATGTAAATTAGTGACTGGGAAGGGCACAGTGATCCGATACATATTTTCAGGTGTGACCTGAGGTAAGGATACAGGAAGTTACTTAAAGGAAAACTACACCCTAATATAATTTCAATTTTACTTGTTTCCATGCCAAAAGACAGCTCCTTTCCTGTCGCTGTTAGGGCTATATGTATGGCCTTTAGTTTGTTTTTACTGCCCATAGTAGCTTCTGTGACTGCCCTGGGGGTCTCCCATTTCATGGTTGTTGAAATCTCATTGTCCATGTGAACTGCATTAGCATATGAGAACATGATGTCAGATCAACCATTCGTTTCATGTATCTCTATACTGAAAGACCAAACACCCTGCAAAAACTCTCTGGAAACATATAAACTGAATGAAGTTTAAAGGGAAAAACCCTGCATTAGAACTCGGATACTTTGCAAAGCTCACTGAAGGTAAAAGTGGTATTTCATACCTTCTTGCAGCTTTTTTCTTTGAAGACTAATTAAGCAGACAGACATACTAGGGACTTTAAAGGCTGATTATGCATCATGTTCTCATATGCTAATGCAGCTTTCAGGGACAGTGAGATTTCAACAACCACCAAATGGAGCATCCCAGAACAGTTACATGGCTTAGTATGAAGTGTGAAAACAGACTAAAGCAGATGCATACATCTCTAACAGCTACATGAAAATAAGAGTTGTCTGTTGACATGGAAACAAATAAAATTTAAAAGATATGAGGGTGTAGTTTTCCTTTAACAACAGGCTAAGAGAGGGAGAGATGAAGTGGCTAGGTTTTGTTGTTCCAGATAGAGAGGAAACAGTAGCAAGGGCCCAAGAGTCAGAAAAAAAGGTGTGACAAGTATAACCTGGGGTGCCTGGTCAGGGGTGGAGAGCAATAAGTTGAATAAAAGCAGAATATACGCAGTCAACTTTATTAGTTTCACTTTATTCCTGGTGTACTGTGCAAAGTAGGATTTATTTTTTTCTGTGGGGAGGCCAAAGATTTTTTTTTTCCAATATGAGGGAGGCTCAAAATCTTTTTCATGGTTTGGAGGAGGCTCACTATCACAAAGTGTGAGAACTGAAAAGAGAAAAACCAGGGTGGGATTGTGAGACTAAAAAGGGATGGGACGGGGTCAGCAGAAGGGGATCAAGAAAAAGCAGAAATCCTGAACAAATATTTTTGTTTACTGTTCGCTGCAGAAGGGGACGGGGAGGGACCACAGCTAGGTACAAGGAGTATCAGGGGGAGGAGTGTAGATACCAGTCCGTTCACAGTAGAGGGAGTCCTAAAGGAATAAGAAAAACTAAAAATAGATAAAGCAATGGGGCCGGATGGAGTACATCCCAGAATTCTAAAGGAACTAAGAAAGGAGCTAGCAGGACCACTGGCAGTCTTGTTCAACAAATCGTTAGAAACGAGTGTGGTTCCGACAGACTGGAAGAGGGCGAACATTGTCCCTCCCCATAAGAGTGGGAGCAAGGAGGAGGCTGGTTACAATAGGCCAGTCAGCCTAACCTCAGTGGTAAAAAAATTGATGGATTCATTACTCAAGGAATGGATTGAGACAGACCTTGAATCCAGCGGACAGCAGGATCCAAGACAGCATGGTTTCATGGCAGGCAGGTCTTGCTAGCCAAACCTGATGGATTTCTTCGACTGGGTGACAACGAGCTTGATCAGGGAGGGGCAGTAGATGTGGCCTACCTGGATTTTAGCAAGGCCTTCAATACCGTCCTGTATAAAAGGCTAATAAATTGAGCAACCTGGGAGTCTGATCTGGGGTGGTTAACTGGGTTAGAAATTGACTGAGCGGTAGGACACAAAGGGGGTGATAGTGAACGGAGTTCAATCTGCAGAGAAGGAGGTGACCAGCAGGGTGCCTCAGGGATTGGTGCTAGGCAGAGTCCTCTTTAATGTCTTCATAAGCAACATTGCAGAGGGGCTAGAGGGGAAGGTGTGCCTCTTTGCAGATGACACAAAGATCTGCAGTAGGGTAGACACACCAAGGGATGAAAAGAATGAGAAAGGACCTGAGCAAGCTGGAGGATTGGTCAAATGAATGGCAGTTGAGACTCAATGCAAAGAAGTGCAAAATTATGCTCTTAGGTCACAGGAACCCGAGAGAGAAGTACTCAGTGGGAGAGGAGGTACTGTTGGCCACCAAAAATTAGAGAGGGATCTAGAAATAATTATATCTGAGGACCTAAAGGTGGCTGGACAGTGTGAGAACTTGGTTAGACGGGCCAACGGGATGTTGGGGTGCATAGGGAGGGGCATCACAAGCAGAAAAAAGGAAGTGGTGATGCCACTGTACAGATCATTAGTGAGACCTCATCTGGAGTACAGTGTCCAGTTTTGGAGGCCGCATCTTGGGAAGGACATAAACAGAGTGGAGGCTGTCCAGAGAACTCCCCGCAGGGGTGGTAGAGTGGAAGAATTCAAAAATGTATTGGACAGACACAAGGGAACCCTGGAAAAAGGGAAGAGTAGGAAAGCTGCAGATCAATTACAGTCTGCAGCATAAGTTAAAGGTAGAAAAAATGGGCATACTAGATGGGCCAGGCAGTCCTTATCTGCCAACAAATTCTGTGTACCTGTTAAGTGCATATCACTGCAGTTGTGCAGTCAAGGATACTAGCTACTGTCTTGTCGGTTTACATGTGAGCGCTCTGGATATGCAGGATGCTTACCTGCATATCCCTATTCGTCCTTCCCACCGCAAATACCTGCGTTTTGCATTCCAGGGAGACCACTACCAGTTAAAGGCCCTCCTATTTGGTCTCTCCTCAGCGCCCCAAGTGTTCTCCAAATGTCTTTCGGTGATAGTGGCCTACCCAAGGCATCTGTGGGACACGGCGGTTTTCCTGCATTCTGGACGATTGGTCGGTCTCGTCCAGGGAGGAACTCCTGCACTCCTTTCCCTTATCCTGCAGGTTTTTACCTGCCTGGGTATTACCATCAACCAGTCAAAGTCCCACTTGATCCCATCCCATAGACTCCGGTTTATCAGGGCGATCCTGGACACGACTTCCGGCATGGCCTTCCTGCCACTGGACAGGGCGGCCTCACTCCAGGCTCAGGTCAGCCTGTTGTCCAGCCGCAGGTGGGTCAGCGCCAGGTCGGTCCTTCGCCTCCTCGGGCTCATGGCGGCTGTGATTCAGACAGTCCCTCATGCTCGGCTCCACATGAGAATTTCTCAGTGGACGCTTCGATCTCAGTGGGATCAACTGGTGGACGACGTAGATCAACTCGTTCTGGTCTCCACTCCTATGACTCTGGGCTTGCAGTGGTGGATGTTTCAAGAGAACCTTTGCTGGGGAGTTTCCTTCTGTCTTTCTCCCCCCTCCCAGACACTGACTACGGACGCCTCAGGCGAGGGTTGGGGAGCCCACCTAGGGCCTCACAGGACCCAGGGCTCCTGGTCCCCGCTCGAGAAATCTCTCCACATCAGTGTGCTCAAACTGCGGGTTGTGCTGTACGCTCTTCAGGCTCTGCATCTGCATCTACTTCCCGGGCTCTTGGCTGTCCAGGTGGACAACATGTGTGTGGTCTGGTACATCAACAAACAGGGAGGAACTCGTTCTTACCCTCTTTGCAGGGAGGCAGTGTGAGTTTGGGATTGGGCAATGCAGCACAACCTTCACCTCATGGCAATTCACGTCCCGGGAGTCGAGAACACGTTGGCACACCAGCTCAGTCAATTGTCTGCTCACACTCACGAGTGGGAACTGGATCAGGGGGTAGCAGACGATATCTTCCTACGTTGGGGAACCCCACAGGTAGACCTGTTCACATCCCCTCACAATGCAAAACTTCCCGACTTGTGCTCGCTCGCTCCAGGGCGCAGCATTTTTTGGAGAGACGTTTTGTCTTTAGGCTGGAAGGGCAGATTCGTCTATGCTTTTCCCTCGATCCCCTTGATTCCGAGGGTCTTACAGAAACTCAGTTCAGAGGGAGCTTGAATGATTCTGATTGCTCCTTTCTGGCCCAGGCAAGTTTGGTTCTCACTTCTGCAACAGTACTCAGAAGAACCTTCTCTTCCTCTTTCTCTGTCGCAGCTTTTACTGACCCAGAATCGGGGTCCCCTGGTCCATCAGGCCTCAAGTCCCTTCAGTTGCACTCGTGGCTCCTGCAAACGTAGCTCAAGCCCGATTTGGGGTTTCCCCCCCGAGTAGCTGAGATTCTGGTGGAGGCCAGGAAACCCTCCACTAGATCTACTTATGCCATGAAATGGAAACAGTTCACTATCTGGGCCGCCTCCAAAGATTTCGAGCCTTTGTCGTGCTCTGTTGGGCGGCTTCTGGATTACTTGCGGCACCTCTTCGATCTGGGTCTCGGTTCATTCATCCTTGAAGGTTCCATTTTGGCCTACCATGTCCCTTTTGCAGACAGGATGTTTGCTCAGCTGGAGGTCTCTAAGACCTTCCTTAGAGGGATCCTCCACTTGAGACCCCCTATCCGTGTTCCTGCCCCTCCTTGGAATCTGAATTTTATTCTCAAGAAGCTTACTCTGCCTCCTTTCGAGCCAGCAGCCTCAGCAGACCTGAAGTTCCTCTCGTGGAAGACTCTCTTCCTCATGGCCATTACTTCTGCTCAAGGATTTGCCCAGGCCCTCATGTGCAAAATCCTGTATTTGATTTTTTCACAGGGAATGTGTGGCTCTGCGTACCAACCCTAAGTTTCTCCCCAAGGTGATAGCTGATTCTACGCTGAATCAATCCATAGAGCTACCTGCTTTCTTTACGCAGCACTCCAATCAAGGGGAGTACCTCCTGCATACTCTGAATGTTCACCGGATTCTGAAATACTACACTAACAGGACGAAGGATCTCAGAAAGACTGATCAATTGTTTATCTCTTTTGCTCATAAAAGAGAAGGCAATGCTGTTTCCAAGCAACGCCTGTCTAAATGGTTGGCTCATTGTATCACTTTCTGCTATGACAAGTACAACAAGACCCTGCCTGGTCAAGTCAGAGGCCACTCCACCAGAGGGGTTGCTGCCTCTGTGGCTTGTTTCAAGAATGTGTCAGTGGCTAACATTTGTGCAGCCGCTGCTTGGACTTCTGTCCATACCTTTACGAAACATTACAGTTTGGACATTGCCTCCCGCCGTAGAGCAGGCTTTAGGTTGGCTGTTCTGCAAGGTCTCCTTTCCTAAGGCCTTCACAGCCAGAGGGTCTACTCCTGAGTAGTTTTCCTCCTCCCGTTTGCTTCTTCTTGTTCCAGACTGCTTGGGACTCAGTCCTATATGTAATTACCTACTGCAAGAGCCCTCTCGAAGTAAGATAGTACAGTTACGCAAGAACTTACCATAACAGTAGATCTTCGAGAGAGGCTCTTGAAGTAGGTAATACCTTCCCGCCTTCCATCCCCTAAGCTTTTTCAGCTCCTTTTCCAGGATGGGAACTATCTCTCCCATCTTGCCTTTTGGCCTTTGGTGGGAAAGAACTGGAAGGCGGGCGTCGGGGGACCGCCCCTTTATACTGACATCGCACGACGTCGGTCACCTGATGTGGGGGCGGTCCCCCGCCAGTGACTGCTAGCTAGAAATTTTTCCGTGAGGTCCTGATGCCTGCCGGCATCAGTCCTATGTGTAATTACCTACTGCAAGATCCTCTCTCGAAGATCTACTGTTACAGTAAGTTCTTACGTAACTGTACTTTCTGTATCATTGGACCATGGTACAAAGGGTGCAAGTTGACTTTCCATTTTCTTCATTTTCTTAAACGTTGTACGATCAGGGCTGAACAAATATAACTCCTGTTAGTGCATGTATCTCTCTTCCTTTTTTTTTTTTTTTTTATTTTTTTATTTATTTAGATCTCGGATTACAAATACCTTTGAGCTTAGAGCTCTTTTACAAAGGTTGCACGTCAGCAGCATAATAATACAACAGGTTAACGGAACAAAAAGTATGGCAAAACAGTATACATAGAGAAAGGAGGTCAGCAGGTTTAGACTAAACAGGGTGTGGTTAAATAATTGTAAATAAGAAAAGAAGCAATAGTTGACATTCACAGTGAATTAAAGAATAGAAACGAGTAACGCTAAGCAGTTTCATGCACAGGAATGCATACAGTAAACTGGAAATCAGCCAAAAAAAGCTTTGTCAGTTATTGGTAAGATCATCAGGTAAGTTGAAATCAGCCAACAGGCCTTGTCAGGCCAGACGGGGGGGGGGGGCATTAGGTAGACGGGAGGAAGGGTGAAGGGGAGTAGGGTAGCAGGGGGAGGGATGTCAGAGATGGTGCCAAGGAGATTAAACAATAATCAAGTGCTAGGGTTTTAGATTGCCAAAAAGGGTTTAGCGGAAACAGTCACAGGAGCGAGTGGCAGAGAGTAGTCGCTGTAGCTTGTATTTGAAAGGGCCCAATTTGGATTCGGAGGAGATGTCACAGTTGAGGGCATTCATCCAAAGAGGGGCTCTGTAGGCGAACAGTCTTCGTCCCTGGAAGGTACGGCAGCGAGGGACCAGAAAGTGCTGGGATTCAGAGCCACGGGTATGGCGGCTATTAAGAGAGGGTCTGAGAAGACCTTGAATTCCAGGTGGTAGGAGGCCTAGGGTTATTTTCTTGACCATCAAGCATGTTTGATATTTGATGCGATCTTTGAGCTGGAGCCAACCAATTTGAGCATAGAGATCGCAAGAGTGGGTGAGACGGTGGGCTCCTGAGATGAGGCGACACGTCTTGTTTAGAGCAGTGGAAGTGCGCCGGAGGGCAGTTTCAGTGGCAGGTCCGTAGATTATCAATCTATAGTCAATAATGGAGGTAACACAGCTCTGTATGGCCAACCTTGAGGCTTCTGGTGTAAGGGAGTTCCTGTGTCTGTAGAGGAGGCCGATGCGAGTATTGCCTGCTTTGGCAATGTTGTTAATATGCACCCCATAGGACAAGTTGCTGTCGATGGTGAGGCAGAGATCCTTAAAATATTGTACCTGCTCAAGAGTGTTCCCAAGGCGGTTAGAGATAGTCCGAGGGTGATGCCTGTGTTTATTGTGGGAGCTGCTGAAGAGCATGAGCTTAGTTTTTTTTATAGTTTAGCGCCAGTTTGTAATCAGTGAATCATTTCTTTACTGATGCAAATCCGAATTGCAACTGACTTTCAAGAGGCGTGGGGTCTGTGTGACTTGTGTAGGTAACAGCATCATCTGCGTATAGTAGGATTTGTCTGGAGCAGGATTTTCGGAGATTGTTTAAGAAGAGACTAAAGTAGAGGGCCCAGGATGGACCCTTGTAGGACACCTGAGCAAACTGGTTTAGAGTCCGAGATGGCATTGGCAATTTTGACTTGTTGAATGCGGTTCTCCAGATAGCTTTTAAACCAGGCATTAGAGTTGACGGAAATTCCAGCGTTGCTTAGCTGGAGGTGCCTCGACTGTTGCCAACATCCTCCAAGACCCGCCACTGGTCCCCCCAGCAGTCAAGGTCGAGATTCCGGTCTCGTTCCCATGGGTCAAGCGGCTCGCGCTGACCTCGATGCTCTCAGTGCTCAGGAAAGCGGCGCTGCCACAACTCTTCATCCTCCTCATGTGAGGAGAGGCTTCAGCACAAGTTGCGTCGATGCTACTAGGATCTTATGTGGCAATTGCTGGTATTTGCCGGTATGAAGCCCGTTCCACCTTCTACCCTGGCCATCACCTGGCTTTTAATGCAGAGGCCGAAACCTTCTCTGCTTCCACCGGAACAGACCCGTAAAATGGTCCTGGCTCACCCTTCCCTGGCATCTCCACCGATCTCGGTGGAGCCATCCCAAAACAACTGATAACCAGCACTTCAACGAAGGAGTCTTGGCCGGCTTCGGGTCTATCTTCCTGGACATAAGTCTCCACCACTCATTCACACTAGTGGGATTACCTGGAGACACTAAGACCCATCGGGAGCAAACTTTTTGCTGGAGGGTCGTGTGAGAAGGCAGCGCCGTGGGCAGGGCGCTTGCGGGGCACGTGCTCTTCGCGCCTGCACCTCCTCGGGTTCTTCGCCTGTCTGCTTTGCCTCGCCGCAGCCCTTGGGGACTGTCCTGTTTTCTGCTATTTCCTCCTCTCCTAATTTTCACTCCTTTCCTGTCCAAACAGTCCTTTCTGGACCATCAGGAGATGATCTTGAGCCTGACCCAGACCTTCGGTTGGGTGATGAAGTGGAGGAAACAGGATCTTTCTTTGCTACAGAGCCTGTGGTCGAGGACCTGTCCTTTAAGTCTCTGTTGAAGAACCTGGGATCCACTCTTTCTCTCCAGACTACAGACATCGATCCTGGGAAGATATTAAGACTCCAGTATCTTCATGCTTCGGAGATCCCTCACGATTTGACTCCTCCGATTCAGCTTCCTTCTGACGCTGTCTCAAATGGTATGGAATAATCCTGCTCTTATTCCCTCAGTGGCTAAATCCATTGATAAGAAGTATTCAGCTCCCAAGGATCGTCCCATTTTGGCATCCCAAGCCTTTGCGGATCCTATTGTAGTCCTGGCAGAGAATGACAAGGTCGTTCTTCCTCAAACTACTACAGCTCGACCTAGTAACAAAGAGTCTCGTAAGATTGATACATTAGGTAAGAGAGTCTTTGCTGCCTCCACTCTAAGTATGCGTATTGCCAGTTATCAAGGCTATTTTTCTCAGTATGAGTATATCCTGTGGCACTCTATGAAAAGAATGGTTGAAGCTCTTCCAGATTCGGATTCCAAGTCAGAGCTGCTTCTGACCATTATTAGAGGTATTGGGTCCAATAACCAACAGGTCAAAGCCGCCATGGACGCTTTCGACACTGCTTCTCGCTCAGCAGCCTCAGGGATTTGTACTCGGCGCCATTCCTGGCTGCGTACTTCTGGCTTCACGAATGATGCTCAGCAGCAGGTGATGGCGCTGCCTTTTGATGGCTCCTTTCTTTTTGGCCCTCAGGTGGAGCAAGCCTTAGAGGCCACTCAGAAGACTAGATCGGCCATTAAGTTGGCCAGACCTCCGCCTGCCCCCTCTCGGGGGCATGTGAACAGACGTCAGTTTCATAGTCGTCAGTCCTTTCGAGGCAGAGGCAGGGGAAGCTTCCATAAAAGCCAACCTGCCCAACCTCAAAAGAAGACGCAGCAGAAAGCGCAGGGGCCTAAAGCTCCCAGCGTTACCTTATGAGTCGTTGGCCCAAGTTCCATCCACTCTGCCCGAGGTGGAACTTTCTCCTCCGGTGGGAGGTCGTCTGATGTACTTCTACAACCAGTGGAAGTCCATAACTTCGGACAAATGGGTCCTTCGGATAATTCGCGAGGGTTATTCTCTCAATTTCTTGGAAACCCCCCCGAATTGTCCTCCCAGACGACAACCCAGGTTGTCGGCCTCTCAGTCAGACCTCCTCACCGCGGAGATCCAGGGCCTTCTGAACAACAGGGCAATAGAACTGGTGCCCCCGCATCTGCGAAACACAGGGTTCTACTCCTTTACTTTCTGGTTCCAAAGAAATCTGGGGATGCGCCCATTCTAGACCTCAGAAAGTTAAACAAATTCCTCCCAGGGAGAAATTCAAGATGATTTCTAGGTACCCTGTTACCCTTGCTGCATCAGCACGACTGGCTGGCCTCTCTGGATATGCAGGATGCTTACCAGCATATCCCCGCCCACCCACCCACCGCAGGTTCCTCAGGTTTGTAGCTTTGGGTCAGCATTATCAGTTCAGAGTCCTGCCCTTTGGGCTATCCTCGCGCCATGAAGTTTTTACAAGTGTTGTGCAGTTCTCGGCGCATCTCAGGAAAAGTCGGACTCGGTGTTTCCCTACCTGGGCGATTGGCTTCTAGCAAGCCCTTCCGTCAAGGGACTTGGAAGCCGTGCAAGCGACTTCTCGTCTTCTCGTCCATGGGAGTTCTGCTGAATTTGAAAAATCTCAACTGCAACCCTCCCAGAGGCTCCTTTTCATAGGGACGCTTCTAGACACCTCTTCAGCGAAGGCTTTCCTTCCAGAGGATAGAAGACTCGACATCCTTCGAATGGCCCGTTACATCAGGGAGACCCAATCGGTTACAGCTCTCTCGATGCAACGCATGTTGGGTCTCATGGCATCCTCGGTCTTCACTGTCCCTCTGGCCCGACTGCACATGAGAACCACCCAATGGATGCTCTCCACTCAGTGGTCCCCGACCTCTCACCCCAGTCTTATCCCATCAAGGTGGACGGAGCCCTTGAAGGTCTCTCACCTGGTGGTCTCAAGAGCAATCTCCTGGAAGGATTCCCCTTGCTCCCCAGATCATCAGATCTCCATCACCACAGGACGCATCGCTAAGGGATGGGGAGCTCACTGTCTCTCCCTCCACACTCAAGGTGTATGGACTCAGTTCAAACTCATCTCCACATAAATGTCCTGGAGATGAGAGCGGTCCTTATGCAATCCGAGCTCTGAAGGATGTCCTTTGTCACAAGAACATTCTCCTTCAAACGGACAACAAAGCAGTGATGTATTACATCAACAAGCAAGGCGGTGTTCATTCTTATCCCTTTGCAGGGAAGCAATGAGGGTGTGGGAGTGGTGCTTGGAGCACAAGTCTCTGATTCAAGCGGTTTATCTGCCAGGTATACAAAACGACCTAGCAGATCACCTCAGCAGAACGGAGGCAGACCCTCACGAGTGGTCTCTCGATCCAGCCGTAGCTCGTCCCTGTTCAAAGAGTGGGGACTCCAGACCTGGACCTTTTGCATCCCCACCCAGCGAAAACTGCCTCTCTTCTGCTCTGGAACCAGGGCCTGGCATTTTCTGTCAGGATGCGTTCAGGCTGCGGTGGACAAACGCTTTCTTTACGCCTTTCCACCGCTTCCTCTAATCCAGAGAGTACTCCTCAAGTTCGAGTCTCGGGACCACGATGATTCTCATTGCTCCTTCCTGGCCTCGGCAACTATGGTTTCCTCTACTCAACAGTATGTTGGCAGCCTCTCCGAGACCACTTCCTTTGCAAATCAGTCTTTTGACTCAGGGTTCGTTGGTCCATCCCAACCTGAAATCACTTCACCTTCATGCTTGGCTCCTGAAGAGATAGAAGTGGATCGGTTCAACGTCTCGAGAGTCTCAGACATCCTTCTGGCTGCTCGGCGAGCCACACCGAAAACGTACGCTTCCAAATGGAAACGTTTTTCTCTCTGGTGTGCAAAATCCTCTTGGAATCCCTTTTCCTGTCCTCCTGGCAAGGTTCTGGAGTATCTTTTGGACCTGTCAAACTTAGGTCTTCAGTACTCCACAGTTAAAGTTCACCTTAGTGCCATCTCAGCGTTCCATGAGCCGGTTTCTTCCTTAACTCTGGCTCAGTTGCCTATGGTGAAGAGATTTCTTAAGGGGATTCTCCATACCAGACCCCCTGTTAAGCGTCCAGTTGCAGCCTGGGACATTAACCTGGTGCTGGACATGCTCACTCGGAAGCCTTTCGAACCCTTAGCTACCTGTGAGCTAAAATTTCTTACCTGGAAGACTGCCTTCCTGGTGGCCATTACCTCAGCCATGAGGGTCTCTGAGAATACATGCCCTGATTACGGACCCTCCGTATACTGTATTCCATAAAGACAAGGTAGTTCTCCAGTACTCATCCTAAATTTCTTCCCAAGGTTGTGTCAGAATTCCATCTAAACCAACCTCTGGTACTTCCCGCTTACTTCGCTAATTTCCAAAATGAAGGGGAACGAGCTCTTCATTCCTTGGATGTTAAGAGAGCCTTGCGGTTCTATTTAGATAGAACCAAGGATGTTCGCAAGACTCAGTAACTGTTCGTTTCTTTCAGCGACACCCGGCTGGGTCAACCTGTCGCTATTAGATGCATCTCTTCATGGTTAGTGGCATGCCTTCGTCATTGCTATTCCATGGCTCAAGTTAAATTAGAAGGTAGGTGTCGCTCACTCTACTAGAGTCGATCGCGACATCCTTAGCGGAAATTCGCAATGTTCCAATTGCAGATATATGCAACGCCGCCACCTGGAGCTCAGTGCATACCTTCAAGTACAATTACGTACTGATGTTCATGCTAGGCGACATTCCGCATTCGCAGAACTGTCCTTAGTGGGCTTCTATCTTAGATCGTGAGCTCTGGCTCTCCTGCCGCCCTTTTGGGGATTATCAGCTTGGTACTCTCCACTAGTGAATGAGTGGTGGAGACTTATGTCCAAGGAAGATAGGAAAATTACGTACCTACCGTAATTCTTGATCTTCTTGGACGAGTCTCCACCACTCATTCTACGCCCACCCTCCATCCCCGAGCTCACCGCTGTATTGGTCTTCACTCCTCAAATCTTAGGCCGTGAGGACTTCTTTGCTGACCCTTCTTACCGGGTCATACGGACTATCTTATGTCCGTTTTTAATGTTGGGTTTACTCTTTCGTTAGTTACGCTGCACCTCCTTGGTAAAAAAGGTACTGAGGCGGTTGGAGGAGGTCGTCGCTGAGATGGTCATTACCGCTCGAGCCGCTGCTACGTGCGCCCGTGTCATGGCGGCCGTCTCGCGTCGACCCTCCAGCAAAAAGTTTGCTCCCGATGGGTCTTAGTGTCTCCGGCGCTAATCCCACTAGTGTGAATGAGTGGTGGAGACTCGTCCAAGAAGATCAAGAATTACGGTAGGTACGTAATTTTCCTTTCCTATTGGCGGTCGGTCACCGTCACTCCTGACTGTCTGCAGAGGGTTAGCGGGGATTTGGGAGGTCAACCCCTCTTTGACGACTCCTTGGAGTTGTAGAGTTTTTCCTTGCACTCTCATCCAGTGGACACAGAGTCGGCTGGGGATCTCTCCACGGATGAAGGCCCTATCTCCTTCATAGGCCTTCTTCATCTGATCTCGGAATCCACGTGTTTTAAGATGGAGCATGTCAGAAGCGGGCTCAGTACCCGCTTTCCGAGATCTTGGACCGGGGTGACTCCCCTGGGGAAGCCTTTCTGGTAGCAGAGGCCATCCTTGGCCCTGTTTTGGAGCTCTGGCAGCGCCCTGACTCCTGCCCAGCATGGTCGGCTCAGCTGGCCTGCAGGTATGCGGTTTCCTTTTGGGGTTCACAGAACATCCGTCTGCTGAGGGCTTGGTGGCAGATTCTGTGTTTCGATGCTCTAGCAACGTGGGAGATGTTGACAAACCGCCTGATGAGTCCAAGAAATTGGATTATTAAGCAAAAAAAGTTTACACTGCCTCTTCACTTGGCCTTCGCCAGGTGAGCTCAGCCCTCCTGATGGCCCACTTCTCTCATGCACTTTTGGGCACTCCGGATGGAGGTGCTCCCTCACCTTCCATCGGACCTCCAGCCCACGGTCAACCAGGTCCGGGACCAGGGTTGAGCTGTGGCATAGCAGCAGCTCCAGACGGCCATGCCTATTGGTGACTCCTGTGCCTGTTTTGTAGTGGCCACAGTGGCCATGCGCCACAGGGCTTGGCTGCTGATCCTGACCTTCATGGCAGACGCCCAGCACAAGCTGGAGGATATACCCTTCCCGGGCACCGACCTGTTCAGGTCCGGGGCATCTCAGAAGCATTGAAAAGTCCGGTGCCACCTTGGACTCGGTGACATCTGCCCAGAGGGACCCCAAGGGCTCAAAACTGCAGAAAAAGAAGCCCTTTCCGTCCACCTCCAGGCTTGGCAGCAGGCTCAGGCCTGGCGACCTTGGCCAAAGTCAGTGGCCTCGGTCATCTGCACGTCTGGAGTATGAGGCCCTGGTGGTTCTTCAGCCGGGCCCTCCTCTGCCTCCAAGCCTTCCCTGTGACAGGATGAGTGGTGCCTCCCTCATGCCCGTCACACCACCCCTGGCTCCTCCTCTGGGGCGCTGGCTCCACCACTTCCTTTCCGCCTGGTCCGCTGTCACTACGGACAGGTGAGTTCTTGATGTGGTCAGTCCAGGTCTGCCTTTGGAATTCGAGCAGTACCCACCTTGCCAAGCCACGGATACTGCACCAATAGGATGAAGGATCTCAGAAAGACTGATCGGTTGTTTGTCTCTTTTGCTCACAAAAGGGAAGGCAATGCTGTTTCCAAGCAATGCCTGTCTAAATGGTTGGCTCATTGCATCACTTTCTGTTATGACAAATACAAGACCCTCCCAGGTCAAGTCAGAGGCCACTCCATAAGAGGAGTAGCTGCCTCTGCAGCTTGTTTCAAGAATGTGTCTGCAGCAGACATATGCGCTGCCACCACCTGGACTTCCGTCCATACCTTTACGAAACACTACAGTTTGGATATTGCCTCTCGCCGTAGAGCAGGCTTCAGGCTAGCTGTTTTGCAAGGCCTCCTATCTTGAGGCTTGCACAGCTAGAATTACTTCTTGGAGTAGTTTTCCTCCTCCCAGTGCCTTTTCTTTGTTCCAGACTGCTTGGGATTCAGTCCTATATGTAATTACCTACTGCAAGAGCCCTCTCGAAGTAAGATAGTACAGTTACGTAAGAACTTACCGTAACAGTAGATCTTTGAGAGAGGCTGTTGCATTAGGTAATACCTTCCTGCCCTCCATCCCCCTAAGCTTTTTCAGCTCCTTTTCCATTTAGAGAAATATCCGCTCCTCTCTCATCTGGCCTCTTTCCGCCTGTGGCGGGAAAGAACTGGACGGCGGGCGTCCGGGACCGCCCCTTTATACTGACGTCTCCTGACACCGGTCATCTGACGTGGAGGCGGTCCCTCGCCAGGGACTGCTAGCTAGAAATTTTTCCGTGGGGTCCTGCTGCCTGCCGGCGTCAGTCCTATATGTAATTACCTACTGCAAGAGCCTCTCTCGAAGATCTACTTTTACGGTAAGTTCTTACATAACTGTACTTTCTAGGAGTGGTATATGGTGTTCATCCACACTGACTCACCTGACCTCCCCTGGCAAGTGGCACACCGGTCTTGCTTCCAGCGGGTAAGATCTGACATCACAGGGCGGTGCCGAGGGAGTTACCACCTGGGTGGGTAGGAGGAACCAGTTTGAAGACGTTCCGGCAGTCCTTAAAGGGGAAAGGAACACTGCCTGAAGTGTGGATGAACACCATATACCACTTCTGGAACTACTGTTACAGGTGAGTAACCTGTTTATACGCGCTCCCAAAGGTTACGGCATCGCCAAGAATGGCCCTGTATAAATTTCACTGTTCCATTTTAGCCGTGGGTGACCTAGGTTGTTTGTTGGCGAACAGCTGTTGCAGAACAGTAAGCAGATGTTGCTTCATCGCATCGTCTGAGTCAAAACTGAAAGTGCCATGAGGAAGCTGTAGAATAAGCTTGGCCGGGAATTGAATTCTGAATTTTACTGTTCCCTGGTGGAGTCTGTGTTTAAGTTCATTATAAGCCTTTTCTTTCTCTCTCACCTGCATTCTTAAATCATTAAAAATAAAGTACCGATGATTTTGCCAGTAAAGAGACTGTTGTACCTTAGCAGCCTTCTGGATATGCAGCTTGCCCTGGAAGTTGAGGAGATCGCAAATGAGGGTGCAGGGTCTGTCTCCTGGCTGTGGTACCGAGTAAAGGGCTCTGTGAATTTGTTCGATGACATACCCTTGGCTGTTCTCCGGAGGGCCCACTAGTTGGCAAAAAAGATCACTGAGGAACTTTACTGGGTTTGAGCCCTCTGTACCCTCTGGCAAACCGATCAGGAGCAGATTATTCCTCCTGCTCCTATTTTCGAGATCATCCACCTTTTTTTCCAGTTTTGCCACTCGTCACTGTAAACCTGTCATCTCCCATTTGTCCACTTGGGTCCAATCTTTCAGGGAGCTAACCCTTGCCTCTACATTGCTGACTCGAGTTGTCAAGGATTCCACTGACATTCTGATGGATTTAATGTCCGTCACCAGCTCAGCAAGAATTAATTTTATAGCGGCAAATTCTTGCATGTAAGAGTCCTGTCTATTATTCCTAGACTGTTCTGGTATGGAGGGAAGATGTCCCGTGACAAAATCCAGCTTATGTCATTTAGGTGGTTGTGGTGGTTCAGGGCTCAGCGTCAGGAGAGATAACGGTGCCGCTGCATCAGAATCTGTCTCCTCCATCCTTGAGAGTAGAGAATTAGGCAAATTATAATGAATTAAATTCCCTAGAGGATGTTGCTGTCGTTTTGAGTGAAAAACTGATGGCATTTTACCGCATGTCAAGGAGAAGTGCTGTGACATGGCACGGAGCATACCACCGTGCGACTGCTGCCATCAGCTTCTTAACTGGAAGTCAACAGCACATTTGTATTACAGTGACCTGTGCACACATGGCACAGTTGATTGCTGTGGAGTGTCTGAAAATATGAAATAGGTATTACATTGCAGTCAGACTCACAGTGATTATTACAGTGACCTGCTCAATAGTCATTTGTATATTTAAAATTTGTCGGCCAGGAGAGGTGCACCAAGCCATACCATGATTCCAGGCGGGACCTGTAGAAGGGGTTACAAGGGAAGAATACAGCAGTGAAATATGGCAGTACAATGTGTATGGAAAAATACAGTAGTAGAGTAATAACAGATGCACCGTTCACAGATTTTCCAGTTTCTAAAATTTATGAGCAGTAAGAATACAGTAATTTATCATTTAGTGACTGCTGAGGTAATCTGGGTTAAAGAGCAGCTTCCTAGTAGCTGCTTGCCCCAGCCCATTCGATAACTTACCCCCACAGATAGATACATAGACAGTGTCTGCAGATAGGGGCCTGTGGCCCACCCAGTCTGCCCATTTGAGCTTGTAAGTTCAGTTTATGTTTTCCTAGAAGTCTGTTGCCCCTTACCCCTGACCTCCAGAATTCCTTTGTCTATCCCATGCATTCTTAAATCCCGTGATTGTTTCAGCCCCCACCACTTCCTCTGGCAGGGTGTTCCACTTGTCCATCACCCGTTCTGTGAAGAAATTCTTCCTCACGCTTCCTCTGAATCGCCCCTCCTCCAACTTCATCCCATGCCCTCAGTCCTAGAACGCCTTTTTCGCTTAAAAATAGTGTATTCCTGCACCCTGTTCCTCCCTGTAAGATACTTGTTTGTCTCTATCATATCCCCTCTCTCCCTCTCCTCCGGGGAGTACATGTTCAGTTCCTTCAACCTGTCTTCATAGGACTTGTGATGCAATCTATGCACCATCTTAGTTGCCCTCCTCTGAACCTTCTCTACCCTGTCTGTGTCCTTACGTAGGTAAGGTCTCCAGAACTGTACACTATTCTCCAGGTGGGGCCTCACTAGTGTCTTGTATAGTGGAAATATGACCTCCCTTTTCCTGCTGGTGATGCCCCTGCCTATGCATCCCAGCATCCTATTTGCTTTACCTGCTACCTTGTCACACTGTTTCCCTACCATGAGGTCATCAGAGATGATAACCTCAAGATCCCTTTCCTGCTTGGTGTATGCTGTATCCTCACCCCGAACTGATATATTGTGCCAGGGTTTATGTGCCCCATATGCATTATCTTGCACTTCTTTGCATTGAATTTCAACTGCCAAACCCCTGACCATTCTTCAAGTTTCTACAGGTCCCTTCTCATTCTGTCTACACCCTCTGGTGTGTCTTCTCTGTTACAGAGCTTTGTGTCATCAGCGAACAGTGAAATTCTGCCTTCTAGGTCCTCCGCAGTGTCACTGATGAAGATGTTGAATAGGACCGGTCCCAGCACTGATCCCTATAGCTTCCAGTGAAGTGTGGCATAGCAAGTTGTACTGTATTAAAAGTTATTTTACTCGTAAAGTTAAAATCACCACTGGCAAAAGAACTGAGCAAACACGCCCTTATTGCTATTATCTACACAGCCCTGTTTTGTGATGTCACAAAATTAAGGCTGTGGAGCGTGCCCCATAGTCAATCGACCGCTTTGATTTATGAAAATCCCGACAGAAATAAACTAAAACGATGTGACAATATCAGCCCCATTATAAGTGAACGGGGCGCGCTCCCACAGCCTTCGTTTTGTGACATCACAAAACAGGGCTGCGTGGGCCAACGTGGGGGCGTGGTTTGCTTGGTTCTGTTTTTGCCGGTGGGCTTGATTTTAATTTAATGAGTAAAATAACTTTTAATACAACACAACTTGTTATGCCACACTTCATTGGGAGCTGTCTGTGGGGGTAATTTATCGAATGGGCTGGGAGAGGGCAGCACAACCATCAGTAGGAAGCTACTCTTTAAGTCAGAAGTAGTGGCAACAGTGTAATGTATCAGCGAGTGTCAGAATATGGGTGGCTGCAGGTCCGTCATAATGATGTGAACATTGCCACCTCCACATTGCCCTCATGAGACCAGCCTTGTTTGCACAAACAGCTCTTATTTATAATCTTTTTCTTTCTTTGAACATTTTGGTTCTCTGTTTAATAAAGTGTCTAAGGTGCTGTCTGATAGATGTTAGATTAAATAAATATGTTGTGAATAACATGCAGTTGTTACCCCTAAACAAAACATGACAAGACACCTATAAAACAACTCATGGCAAAGTAATTTCCTCTATTTCAATATGTTAGTGTTGTTTTTAGTGGTTTGGAAGGTTTCTTCTTATAACAGCTGTTTCTTTTTCTATAAAAGGAACTGTAGTAACTCCAGATCCAGTGAAACGGGTTTTTTTTATGCCTGGTGTCACACTGGAATGTAGGTGTGTCTGCTTTAGAATGGGGCCTTTCTGCAGGCACTAAGAGTATGTGACAGCGCTGAATTGCTGTATTAGTAGTGTAACTAAAGAGATGGCCAGTTAAGAGGACTGCAGGTTAAAGTGCAATTTTTTTTTCAGGCTAGTACCACGGACAATTAATGATACCACTTTTAGTTTACTTTGCAGATTTGAAAAGTCAGGGATAAACACCTCCTCGTAGTCTAACACATGGCATTCCCTTGTAGCACCCTAAAGAGCTTGTATACTACCTACAGTTGATGCTGACTTTTTCAAAAGTGGTTAACTGTTAATTTTTAAGGCTGCAGTGGTTAGAGCCTGCAGCCATGTTGCGATGAGAGCTAAAAACTACTGACTGGATTCTGAACGCAGCGCAAATTTGGAGCTGCAGCACAGTCCAGTCAGTGAAAGAACTTTGCTCATCGTGCATCCACACTGAGCTCACGGCGGAACAGTCCACCATGGCCAAGATGGTTGCCGGAACAAATTGCACATGCACGACTTCCTCCACTTAGTGTGCGACCTCATGCATCCTGAGGTCTGGTGGCTAATTTGGGCACAGTGCACTATTCTACCATGAGCTCAGCGAGAGTGCAGCTGCAGCCGTGTCAGCTCTGGCCAGAGCTTGTTATATTTGAGGTACTTTTCATTTTCTGTATGCCTAATTAAATTATTTTGTACCTTACTGTATTATGTATGATGTGTTGAATAGTACTCCATCAGGTGACATAGCTAGTTCTGTTTCCCTTTATACCTATCCGCATTGTGGCCTCACTGACTGTGACATCACAAGTGACCAAAGAGAGGCACTTGCTGGCTGCCAGACTGGTCACTTGTGGTGTTATAACGTCTGCAATCACAATGCTGGTGAGTGTTAAAGGGAATTTGATACGTCAGCTTCCAGGTAAAGTACTGCCTTACATATCATTCCTAATAGTAATGGGTAGAAAACTCTCTAATGGAAAAAGAAAAATACTTCAGAAGTACAAAGTAACAATGGATCTTACTTCGGGTGGGAGGTCTTGCAGCAGGCTATTACCATTAGGACTATACTGCCAGACACTAGGACCCCACGGCAAACTTCTAGCTAGCAGTGTCCAGCGGGATCTGCCCCCCGATGCCAGCTCTGCCCAGATGCCAGCTGATGGTATATCCGGGGCGGTCCCCATCCCCACCTCAGTTCTTTTCTGCCGCATACCTGTTGACTTCGGCTCTTTGGTGAGCTTCTGGAAGAACTAGTGTCTGTCTCCAATTTTTTTCTACTGGTTTCTTTGGTCGAAAAGTTCACTTTTCATCTTTTCCTAGCTGTATGTTGTCTTCTCCTTCGTCCATCTCTTCCTCCGAGAAGACAATGACAAAGTGCACCTTTGGTCGCCAGATACCGTCGAAGGATAGGCACAACACCTGTGTCTTCTGCCTGGGGCTGGACCACAACACCAAGGCCTGCTCGGTGTGCACAGGCTTTACTGGCCGGATTGGAATTCGCCGCCTGAAAGCATTCAAGGCCTGTCTTCTAGAGCAGCAGGTGGCAGTGATTCAGACCTCACCAGCTGAAAAATCTTCTTCGTCGTCCTCTTCTCAGAAACACAAAGACAAAAAGAAGGACTCGGATCGGATTACCCAAGAAAAGGACCGAGGTTGGTCAAAGGGGCCTTTGTGTTCCTGGTCCCATTGGAAGGAAGAAGCCATCCTCAGGGTCAAACTTGGGAGGATCCGATCACTCTTCCCACCATTGTCATCAGTCTTCCGAACGGCAAGAGGCTTCCATTCCCACCAAAACCATGGCATCGGGGAATGGCAAGCAGGATTCTGGGTCTCTAACCCAGACTTCCTTGAAGTTGAATGCAGTTCCTTTATGGACGTCCTACACCTCAGGGGTCTGGACCTCTACTTCCACTGCAGGGACTTTGGTCCCTCCACGTAAGGTCCCAATGTTGTCACCGCACCCTTCCCCCACCGGTGCGGCCTTGGCTTCCAAGGATCATGACTCACCGATCCTCAGCAGCACCGATCATGGTTTCCAACCATCGGCTTTAGGCCGTTGTTGGTTAAGGAGAAAGAACATCCGACGAGCAAGACTTCCTCTAAGCCTGAGCATTCACCGGTCTACCGGGCGTCCACACCTGAGGATAATGGGGACCAGCCCACTCCTTCACCGTAGGATTTACTGGAACTCCCCGCCTCACCTATTGCACCGCCTACACCAGAGCGGCCTTCTCCTTTTGGGGGGTTCGATAATGGCACAGTTCACCAAGGAAGAGCTTACTTAACTGTTCCAGTTCTGGTCTGGACAGGTTCAGAAAGATGTTATTCCTCCGCAGCCTGACCCTGAACCGGCTCCGGATAAAGACGAAGAAAAAAGGCCGGCCACAGAACCTTCAGCTCCTGTGCCAAAGCCATCTTCCCTGAAGCCAAGGACAAAGTCTCACTTACAAAGCTCCATGGACTCTCGTGGGTGGACTTTGTACAAGAAGAGGCGACTCCAACATTGCTCTCTGTCTCGTAACTCTGACCGCTGCCACTCCCATAGCTAGTGAGCAGTCATCAAGCTGTCAGTCTCCTAGCCATCACCAGCATTCGACCAGCCGTCGCTGGTCCCACTCCCATTGCTGGTAATCTTGCCGTTGTCATTCCAGCAGTGGGCGGTGTTCCCTTGGAAGGCACAGATCCTCTTTGGGATCAACTTCCCCTTCCTCTAGGGGCCGAGGTTCTGAGCCCAGCTCGAGTTTCCGACCGTTCCCTATCCAGGGGCAGGCCAGTGTCCCCGGATGAGAAAGATGCTCCTAGGTCGCCTCCTGACAATCATACGGTTCATGGACATCATGAGGCACATCCAGTCCTCTAACGGATGGGAGACGGAAGATCTGGATCCTGAGTGCCAGAAACCTGCAAAGTACCTGAGGCAGAAGGAGCCCAACCCTTCAGTTGTCCCCCCTCTTGTGGATACCTTCCAGGATCTTACGCAGATCACATGAAATCATCCATCTACTACTCCGGCAGTCTCGAAGAAGGCAGACAAGCTGTACAAAGTGCCGGGGGATGAGCCTTTCCTGGTGGAACACCCTCAGGCAGACTCCATGGTGATCATGGCCGCCCATGACAAGTCAAAGTAGCCGAAGCACTTTATTTCACAGCCTCCTCGTGTGGAGTCCAGGTATTTAGATCAGGTGGGCAAGGTCTATTCTGCCTCCACCTGCTTCATCCGGTTCCTGAATTTCCTAATGCATATGGTACAGTAACTGAATGCATTATGGGAAAAGGGATTAGAGGTTGCTCAGCCCTTGCCAGACTCCGCACCAAAGACCGAGCTCCTGGACATGTTTAAATTCAGTTCGGACATAGGCAGTCACGTTCTGAGGGCCTCATACCACACTGTTGATATGGCATCTAGGGCAGCGGCATCTGGCGTTTGCCTTAGATGCCACGCCTGGCTCAGAGTCTCAGGATTCTTCCAGGATCTGTAGTCCGGGATCCTGGACCTCCCTTTTCAGGGTTCCATCCTTTTTGGGAGGAGACTGAGAAATTGAGCTCATGTCACCAAGACTCTGGGAAGTCAATCTGGTCTGTCCAAAAATGTACAAGGGGGACCAGAAACCTTTTCGCAGGTGGCCATTTCGTAAGACCTCTGAGCAGAATACCCGCGACCAGTTTTCACAGAGGGGCGGCTTCAAGAGAAAGGCACCAGCCCAGACCTCTGAGAGCTCTACCTCAAGATGCCATAAGTCCTCCCAGCCCTCTCTGCCCACTCTTGGAGCTACCTAATGACTCCTTACTGGCCCCCCGTCCTCCTCCAGCAGAGGCATTGGGGGAGGCGGTAGGGGGACGCTTCTCCATTTACCTCAAGGGCTGGAGCAACAACACTTCAGACAACTGGATCTTTGACCTCGTAAGGAGAGGGCATACCCTCGAGTTCACGTAGATCCCTCTGGATATGCCACCAGGGTCCTCCCATTATCCTCCTTCACACATTCCTTTGATCGAAGGAGAGATTCAAGCCCTGTTTCAAAAGTGGGCGATAGAGCCAGTTCCCGCCCCCCCCCCCGAACAACAGGGGTGGGGCTTTTATTTGCACTTTTTTCTGGCCCCAAAAAAGACAGGAGACCTTCAGCCCATTCTGGCACTCTAAATCTGTTTATAGGTTACAAGAGGTTCAGGATGGTTACCCTGCTAGGCCTCATTCTCCTCTTGCATCAAGGGGACTGACCCTGTTCCATGGATATGCAGGATGCCTACATGCTCATCAGGGTTTTTACTCCCCATCCGAAGTTCCTGAGGTTCTGCTTCCAAGGGAAACATTACCAGTTTTGAGCCTTACTATTCGGCCTCTCCTCCATTCCTCGAGTCTTCACCAAGTGTCTGGCAGTGGGGGCTGCAGCTCTCAGACACCAGGGCCACTACGTCTTACCTTACCTAGACGATTGGCTCCTGGCAGCTCCTTCCAGAGCTCCGCTCGTTCGCACTCTCGAAGACACTTATACTCTCTTCCAGGAGCTGGGGATCACCCTGAATCTTCCAAAGTCTTCCCCGGAGCCCAGCCAGTGACTATTTATCGTAGCGGTCCTCCACACAGTTCAGCGCATGGCCTTCCTCCCACAGGACAGGGAGGATCGTCTAAGGCAGCAGTTTTCAACCGGGGGTCTGTGGCCTACAGGGGATCCGCATGAGACCTGTTGGGGTGCCGCGGATCACTTGTTTAAAAATCATTGCCGCTCTAAAATACATCAGGGAATATTTGAATTCTGACCGCAGTGCTAGTAAAGCAAGAAAAGCGGTCATATGCAGTCATACAGTACTGCCTGTTAGACACAACTGTGAGTGTGTAATTAGTAACAGCCATTAACTCCATGGTTCGCTAGTAAGGTGTTAACGGCTTTGATTATTGCTCCAGAAGTCAATGGTCACAGCACAGCTACTTCTCCCCTCAGTCCCCTCCTAATATTTAGCAGTTGTGCCTGATCTGATTAGGATCTTCCACTACAAGTGTTTCTTGCCTGCATTCATACCTGGTCTCTCCTTCTTGTCTGTTGTGACTCTGCTTGTGAAAACAACCCAGTCCTCCTCTCAGATTCAACCCGCTTCAGCCTGCTTCTGTCTCACCTTGGCGTTTGGTAAACGGCTTACTCTGCGCTTGTCTCTCCCTGCTCTTTTCCTGGATTTTAAACAAATTCATTTTGGGAGATGAGCAGTGTAGCGCAGACATGGAAAGTTAAGGTTAAGGTGTGAGATTCGCTTGCCGTCGGTCCTCCTCCTTAACGTATTCTGAACGAACTGGGAATAAGGACAGCAGTAGACTTAAATTCACCTGAATTCTTACAACATCTGTGAATCCATGAAATTCACCTCAGCAGTCTGGATTCATGCGAGGTAATATGTGCCTCTGTACCACTTCATTCAGCTATATTTAATTATTTTGACATTAAATTACAATATTATACTTCAGCCAGTTAGTGGGATTACATATTTTTGCTGACTTAAGACAGTTTTCCCCCAACCCAGTATGCAGTGAGGTATGAAATCTGCAGCGGTTTGTAGGGGTCCTGGCATGGCTGACACTTGGCCTGGGGAACCTCAGACCCAAAAAGATTGACAATCCCTGGTGTAAGGGGCATAGCCTGGACGATATCCATGGCTCCACAGGTCCCAGCCAGGACCTGCCTCAGACGTGGCCATTCCCACGGTTCCTTTGGCTCACCTGCATACGAGTCCCACAGTAGATACTCAGGATGCAGTGGGACCAAAGGTCGGATGTCCTAGATCAGCCGATCAGTCTCTGACTTGGTCAGAAGGACACTTTCCTGATGGTTAGACCCCTCTGACCTGGTACAAGGGGTCAATTTCCGACAGGAGCCATCAAGATGGACTCTCACTATGGACGCCTCCAGTCTCGGTTGGGGTGCTCATCTGGGAGACAAACAGACCCAGGGACATATTTTCCGGATGACCAACTACTCCATATCAATGTTGCGAGTGGTCCTGAACGCCTTGAGGGCGTTTCAGACGGACCTGTTGCCAGGCTCTCTTCTTATCCAGACGGACAACACATCGGTGGTGTTTTACATCAACAAGCAAGGGGGCATGCACTCTTAACCCCTTTGCAGGGAGGCGATGAGGGTCTGGCATTAGGCACTGGAGCACTGCTTAGACCTTACCGCTGTTCATGTTCCAGACATCCAAAGTGTCTTGGCCAACAGCCTAAGCCAGTCTCAGACCAAGGCTCACGAGTGGGAGCTCCTCCAGTCTGTAGCAGATCAGCTATTCGACAGGTGGAGCCATCCAGAGTTGGACCACTTTGCGTCTCCACTCAATGCCAAACTGCCCAGTTTCTTCTAGCTAGAGCCCATGCCTGGTATTTTCTAGCAAGATGCTTTGTCCCTCTGTTGGACAGGGCGATTCCTGTATGCCTTCCCTTCCTATTCTTCAGAGGGTCCTACTGAAGCTTCAGGCAGAAGGAGCAGAGAGATGATCCTCATCGCTGCTTTGTGGCCTCGGCAGATTTGGTTCCTACTACTTCAGCAGCTGGCAGTGGAGCCTCCAATACATCTGCCGCTGAGCTCACACTTGCTGTCTCAGGATCAGGGAACGCTGGTCCATCCGGACCTCAGATTCCTGCATTTTTATGCCTGGCTGCTGCAGACTTAGCCAGAACTAGGTTTGGGGTCTCCTAGGAAGTGGCGGACATTCTCTTAGCAGTGAGAAAGCCCTCGACTAGATCCACTTAAGCCATGAAGTGGAAACGTTTTTGCTTATGGGCTTCACTCCGACACCTGGACCCACTTACCTATCCAGTGAGCTCCATCCAACAATACCTCCTCTCCTTGCAGAATCAAGGCCTGAGCTGCTCTTCCATAAAGGTAAACCTTTCTGCAATCTCTGCTCTATCATGTACCTATGGAAGGGAAAATCCTTGCTCAACTGAATGTGTCCCGTATGTTTTTGCGTGGCATCTTACATATTAGACATCCCATCTGAGATCCTGTTCAACCCTGGGATCACCTTTTATGCTGGGTAAGTTAACTCCTCCCTGTTTGAGCCTGCTGTGGAATGCGAGCTTCGCTTTCTTTCATGGAAAACATTATTTTTGGTTGCAGCTACTTCAGCTCAGAGAGTTTACAAGCTTTAGGCCCTGATGTGTAAGGAGCCTTATTGGATTTTTCCTAAGGACAGGGTGTCCTTGAGAACGAATCTAAAGTTTTTGCCAAAGGTGTTGTCCAAGCTTACGTTAAACCAGGACATCAGCCTCCCTGTTTACTATCCAGATCGTTCAAACAGAGGGGAAGCAATCCTGCATACCTTTTACATCCACAGGATGTTACGCTACTACCATACCTGCTCCGCACTGTAAAACAGAGCAGTTGTGGCCTTTGTGCCATGCTGCAAAGGCACCGCTGTGTCTAAGCAGACACTTTCTAAGTGGCTGGTCAGCTGTATTGATTTCTGTTACAACAAATATAACAAGCCCCTTCCAGGCTTAGGGGTCATTCTACCAGGGGAGTGGTGACTTTGTTTGCCTCTCTGCATAACGTCTCCATTGGAGACATCTGTGCAGCGGCTTCCTGGAGCGCAGTGCATACCTTCATCAGGCACTACAGCCTGGACATTGCCTGTAGGAGAAGGGCAGGTTCTAGGATCGTGGATATGTTGTCCATCCACACTTCTTGACATGTCCCTTTCCGGCTCACCAGAAGGCCTTCAAGCCGGCGCCTCCCAACCACCCAGGTGGTATATCCCTCTGCTGTGCCCCATGATGCCAGATCTTACTTTCCGCTGGAAGATTCAGGTTGCCTTCTTCGTACTCCCGCATTTTGTAGGCCCTGGCTTCAATACCTTTATTCCGAAAATTCATCTAGTTCACATTAGCGATCATGACTGTTTATCTTTGATTATGGAATTCAAGTCTCCCCCCTGGATTTCACTGGTGTTCGTGCGGCCAGAAGATGCCGCGCACCGATCCCCACACCGCATGCGTCTATTGCTTGGGTGTCGCCCATGACACCTCAAAGTGCGATTTTATTTATTTTTTTGGGTCTTCCATTTCACCCTAACGCCCTCGACAAACTGCCTCGCACGCCTGAAGTTGGGGGCAGAAAACGGAACCCCTGTGAGAAATCAACGGAGGCTCGGTGTTTGCCTCGCCATAGGGATCCGTTGTGCAATTGGAACGCACCAGCCTTCGAAGAGGAAGCAGCTCGTGCCAGGGAATCCTTCTTCTAGGAGCTTCTTCATTCTGCTCAACCTGAGCTCCACTTTCCTCAGGTTCTTTCCGAGAGTTGTGCCTGTCTCTCCCGACTAAGGGAGAGGGTCCTGTGGACACACACTACTCTAGGTCCCGTAAGCGGGAAAAGGACCCGGGATCATCTTCGTCTCGGCGAAGATGTTCTTGGGATCGGGAGAGATCTCGGTCCCAGGAATCGGCAGTCTCGAGTTTGGTCGAAATTGCCTCTTCGGCCACTGGCTTCTCAGCTTTGCCATCCGGCCAGTCAACCAAAGGGTCGATCGATGAGGTTGAAATGATCATTGATCCAATCAACCCATTGTCACCAACTCTGGTCGACTGTTCTCTCAGTCGGACTCCAGTCCTTTCTTTCCCCAACGAGGAGACTCTGCCCACTGAGAATCCCGTGAAGGAAGTGGTCCCCGACCCTGGGAATTCACCGGACCTACCGGTGTCTCCCAAGCAACCAAATCGGCCTGTCCAGTCTTGATCGAGGTCGAGGATCCCCTTGACCGCCAGGCATAGGAAGAGCCACAAGCGCTCGAAAAAGAGACGACACCATCGGTCGTCCTCGTTCTCCTTGGGTGAGGAGAGGCTCCGGCAGAAACTCCGGTGGCGCTACGAGGACCTCATGTGGCAACAGCTGATTTTGACCGGTCACAAGCCGACCTCGGCTTCTACCCCGGACATTACTTGGCTTTTGCCTCCCAGGCCGAAGCTGACTCCTTTGGAGCCGATTAAGTTGGTTCCCCCAACCATGGAGCCAGCAAAACCTCTGGTTTGGCCTAAACTGGTCTCTCCACTGATAGTGGTGGAACCACCGCTGAAGCAGCCTGTGGGAGGGGCTACTTCTGAGAAAGCTAGACCAGACGCTTCCCTGGCGTCTTTTGGTCACCGTCACCCTGGACCGCCCTCGACGAGTCAAAGGTGACTTGGGTGGTCGACAGCTGTGTCTAGATTCCTCAAATTCGTACGAGACCGGTCTACGTTCTCATCCTGGGGATGATGAATCAGCTGGTGGGATAGAGATGGAGGAAGGTCCTTCATCGTTTCAGGGCATTCTTCGCCTCATCTTTGAGTCTACAGGGATGCCTCTAGAGCCCATCCAGAAAAAGGTGGAGTACCCTCTCGCTGACATCCTCAAGAGAGGGGATACCTCGACGGAGGCCTTTCCTCTGGCCGAGGGCCATAGATGGCCCGGCCTTAGAACTTTGGCAGCACCCTGCCTCTTGTTCAGCTCCATCTGCTCACATGGCCCACAAGTATGCGGTGCCCATGGGGCCCCTTGCAGGGTTCACAGAGCACCCTGCAGCCGAGAGCATGGTGACCGCTCTTTGTGTTCAGGCGTACTGGTAGTTTTGCCGACACTGATTGCCAGCGCCCAGAAGGAATTCAAAACTTGGATCATTTGGCTCGGAAGGTTCTATGCGGCCTCATCTTTAGGCCTCAGTCAGGCAAGTTCGGACGTCATCATGGCACACTTCTCCCGTGCCCTCTTGAGGTCTTCAGATGAAGTCCTCCCACATCTCCCTGCGGACATGCAGACCACGGTCAAGCAAGTCCAAGACCAGGGCCGGGCTGCTGCCAAATAGCAGCTCCAGACGGCCCTGGACACTGGGGACTCTTGTGCCCTCTCGTTGGCAGCCGCAGTTGCCTCTCGCCGCAGGGCTTGGCTGAAGCTCTCCTCTTTCCTGGCAGATACTCAGCACAATCTAGCTGATGTGCCTTTCCTGGGTACCGATCTCTTTGGCCCAGGTGTGGCTGGTCACCTTCAGCATATTGAGCAGTCCAGTGCAACCTTGGACGCCACTTCTGCTAAAGGTTCTTCGAGTAAGAAGCACCAGAAGAAGAAGAAGCCTTTTCAGCACTCTTCCCCTGTGGCCCAGTAACCCTTCTCTCAAGGAAGGCAGCAGCAGCAGGCTCAAGCTTGGCGTCCCCGGCTCAATCCCAGGCCTTCCCTGGTCCGTAAAGGGGGCCAAGGTTCAGGTCCTGGATCATCATCCTCCAAGCCTGCTCGTTGATGGGATGGGGGCTGCCACCCCCTCTCCTGTCACTCCAGCTCTAGGTCCTTCTGTGGGGGGCCAGTTCCGCCACTTCCTTTCCGCCTGGTCCGCTATCGTAGGCCCTGGATACTAATCGATGGTTTTCACTGCAATCTATGAGTTTACGATTCCAATCCGAGCGCATCAGACATGGAGGACAAGTCGTCCCTAGGTTTCGCCGGTGTCCTTGAGGACAGAAAATGTCGCACACCGATCACCACCTCTCGTGTGTTTATTGTTTGGGTGTCGTGCATGACACCTCTTCGTGCTCCAGCTGCTTGGCCTTCCATCCCAACATTCTGGATGACCACAAGGCGCGCCTTAAGCTGGGGAGATAAGAGCTTCGCAATCCACTGGTGAAATCGAAGGAGGCAAGGTGGGTGGTTTCCGAGGCCGTGGGATCCGCTGAGCAGCTCGACCAGATGGCAGCATTTGAAGAAAAAGCTGCCCAAGCCTTGGCCAGCCGAGGTTTTTTCGTGCCGCTAAACCTTGGCTGTACCTTCACAGGATCCTTTCGGGAACTGTGCCAGTCTCTCCCCACCAGGGGTGAGGCACCCTCGGGCATGCACTCCTCCCGCCCTGGAAAACAGGACAAGGACCCTAAGTCTTCTTCTTGGAGAAGACGTTCCTGGGACCGAGAGGGGTCTAAATCCCAGGACCTTGCGGTCTCTGCCTCGGTTGAGATCGCTTTCTCAGCCGCCGGTTTCTCGGACCTTCCATCAGGCCAAGGCACCGAGGCAGAGGAAACGGCCGAACCGGCTGAGATATCTCTTGACCCAATCGAGCCGTTGTCGCTGACCCCGGTTGATGACTCATTGGAGAGGACACCTATCCTTTCCTTCCCCAAAGAGGAGACCCAGCCCTCTGGTATCCCGATCGAGGGACAGGAGCTGGAACCTCGGTTTTCACCGACTCCGGCCTCTCCCGATTGAACAAACCGACCCCGTTGGTCTTGATCGAGGACTAGGACCCCTTTGGTCGAAAAACCGAAAAAGGGTCACAGACACTTGCAGGAGAGGCGTTGCCACTGATCCTCATGCTCCTCAGATGAGGAGAGACTTCGACGGAAGCTCCGGCGTTATGGGGACCTTATGTGGCAACAGCTATTCTAGGGACATGGATATGTTGTTCATCCACACTTATTGGCAGGTTCCTTGCCGCTTTAAATCTTGCCGGAAGGTCTTCAAGCTGGCTCCTCCCACCCACCTGGGTGGTAAAACTCTCGGCTCTGCCCCATGACGCCAGATCTTCCTTACCGCTTGGAAGCTCAGGTTCCCTCCTTAACGCGTTGCGCTTAAGACTGGTTCCTAATTCTTCGAAAAGTTCGAAATTGAAAAGTTTTTGCAAAAAGACTTCGGTCTTCTCCTCGCGGCGAGTGGACAACCGACTCCGGATTTTGAGGTGCCTCTTGCGGCAGAAGATGTCTTGACGGATCCGCACTCCACGCATGCCTACTGCCTGGGCCTTGAGCACCCACCCGCAGGCCCGCGATTTGTGCTTTTCCTTTTCGCCTACGCCCTGAAGACCGTGCTGCCTGATTACAACTGGGGTGCCCCAGAAAAGAATTCCACCGGTGAAATCTAAAGAGGCCCGATTATGTGTGTCCGCGGAGGGTCAAGCGGATCAGCTTGAGTAGATGATCGCCTCAAGAGGAGGCGGCGTGGCTGCTTCTACCTCGGCTAGTGCATTTGTCCCGCTTCTCTCTGTGCCTCTTACTCGGCTTCTTTTAAGGAGCTTTGTCTGACCCTCTCGACCAAAGGTGAGGGTCCAACCTTCTCGGACCTTCTTCCAGGTCCAAAAGAGCAAAAGTAAGTCTCCGTCGACGCCTTTGGGGAGCGGAAAGATCCCTCCCTTATCGACAGTCGACTTTGGTCGACCCTCAGCTTCGCCACTGGCTTCACGGTGTCCCCGCAGGCCAGTTGTCGAGACTCCGCCGACGCTGCCCAGATTTTTCTCGACCCGCTGGACGGGTTGTCGGCTGGAGAAGCTGAGAATCCCTCCCCGGTTCCCCGGGTGGAGCTGGAGGGTCCCGCCGGCTCGCTCACAGCGCCTCCGTCCGGAGCCTCGGTGGATCACCGTCCGAGCCGAGGGGAGTGCCGATTTCCCGACACTTCTCCCCGCCTTCTCGGCCTAGTCGAGACTCTTGTAACGGTCTCTGACATCCTCGTGGTCCAACCGATCCCGCCTGGCATAGGGCGTCTCGGTCTTTGGCACCATAGCCGGGCGCCGCTTTTCCCGGACGAGGGGAGGCTTCGCAAGTTGCGCCGGAGGTACGAGGAACTTATGTGGCAACAGCTCCTTTTGACCGGGAATAAGCCGACCCAGTCGTCTTCCCTGGCCATTAAGTGGCTGTCACTGGAGCAGCCGAAACAACCCCTCGTTGTAGTCGAGGAGCATGTCCTCAGGCCGGTTGTTCGGCCAATTCCAGCTGCCCCACCGATTCTGGTGGAACCTCCGCCCCCACAGCCATTAGTTGGGGCTCCGACCAAAAATTCTCGGTCGGCTTTGGGTTTGCCCCATAGGCTGTCGGTCACCTCACTCCCGATAAACCCCGGCAGGTGGAGGGTGCCTGGCCGAGGCAGCTCTTTGAGGACTCTTCTGAGTCCGATGATGGTTCCTCCCTTCTCCAAGCGCATAGACTTGAGTCCTCGGAGACAGTCAATGGACGATAGCCCTCGTTCTTCTTAGGGTTGCTTTGACTCATCTCGAGTCCACCGATGAAGCTCGAACCTGCTTAAACGGGCAGGTATCCTCACGGAGATTCTGGACTGAGGATTCTCCTACTGAGGCCTTCCGTGGTCGGGTTACAGTGGGTCCGGCCTGAACTTATAGGCCCTGCTTCCTGCCTCCGCCGCCAGGTTGGCTAGGAAGTATGCGGTCCCTACCGTTCCCTGTCCGTTTTTTCGGAACACCTTCGCCGAGGGTTGGTTACCGACAGCGCTTCCTCGCGTGCCGGGAACGCCAGGATGTGGACAAACCTCCCGACAAGGAATCCAAGAAATTGGATTATGCCGGGCGAAAGTCTATGCTTGCCCTCTCTCGGCCTTCTCTCTGCCAGGCCAGTTCAGCCCTTTATGGCACATTTTTCTCACGCCTTTTGGGCTCCTGGATGAGGGTTGTCCTCATCTTCCGCGAGATCTGCAGACTACCGCCAGGCAGGTGCGGACCAGGCAGGGCAGTGGCTAAACAGCAGCTCCGGACTGCGTGAGACATCGGGACTCATGTGCCAGGGTCTGTGGCGCCGCAGTGGCTATGCGCGCTCGGGCTTGGCTGAGAATATCCACCTTCTGGATACCCAGCACAAGTTGGCGGATGTTCCTTTGGGACTGACCTTCGGCCCTGGGGTGGAAGGTCACCTGCAGAGGATTAAAAGTCCAATGCTACCTTGACCTCGGTCTCTTCCGCCAGAAGGACAAAGGCCGCAAGCCACAGCCTAAGCCCTTTCGCTCCTTCTGAGTCACGCCGCGCGCCTGCCCAGCAACGTCAGGGCCAGCAGGCTCACCTTGGTATCCAAGCCTGCTGCCGGCTTCCTCCAACAGGAAGCAGGAGGTAAAGGCCCAGGAGGTTCCTCGGCCGGGTCCCTCCTCCAAGCCTGCCCAGTGACGGGCTGAGGGGTGTCGCCTGTCCCTGTCACCACCCTGGTTCCTCCGTGGGGACGGCTCAGACACTCCTTTCCGCCTGGTCCACTGTTACCACGGACAGGTGGGTACTGGAGGTGGTGGGAAAAGGCCTACCTCTGAATTGAGCAGGCCCCGCCTCAGAGCCGCCGCACTGGGGGCCCTGGGCACAGCTTCACTGGCGGCTCTCGCCGAGCCGATATCGCCTCCTCCTCCAAAAGGAGGTGATCACGGGAGGTGAGGACCCCTTCAGACCTGGGGTTCGTGGTCCAGGTATTTCTGGTTCCGAACGGACAGGGCTGGCGCCCATTCTGACCTACCACCCACTCCGAACAAGTTCCTAGGTTCAACCTTCAGAGTGGTCACTGGCGCAGATAATACCATCTCTGAACACGGCGTGTGGTTCTGCTCCTGGACCTACAGGACGCGTTTTTCACGTCCCTATCCGTCCGTCACATCGAGATTCCTCCGCTTGCCGGAGGGATCCTCTTCAGTTCCGCCAGCCATGCCCTTCGACTTATCTCCAGCTCCCAGGGTCTTCACCAAATGCATGGCAGTGGTGACAGCATTCCCACGGCGCCTGAGGGATCCGTGTACCTTGCCGGATGACACTGATAGCAGCCTCCTCCAAACGGGAGGTGGAGCGGTCCAGAGATCTGGCCCTCCAGGTTTGCTCTCGAGTTGGCCTTCTCATCAACGAGGCCAAGTCGGAACTCGAGCCAGAGCAGGTGATCCTGTTCATTGGGGCAGAGCTCGACTCTCTTCGAGCCAGAGCACGACTCCCAGTGGACAGGGCCGAGGTTCTTACTTCCTTTGCCCAATCATTTCTGGTTGGGCAATCGCGCCCTGCCCGGGACTTCCTGCGCCTTCTGTGTCTTACATGGCGTGCCTGTACCAGCGTGGTCCTATGGGCCCGCTTGGCACATGCGCCCCTTCTCAGTGGGACTGGCCAGCCAGTGGTCACAACGCCGCATCCTTGGACCAGCTAGTGATAGTGACCCAGGAGATGTGGAACACCCAGTGGTGGACCGCTCCATTCCATTTGCAGGAGGGCATCCCGTTTGTCCGCCCCGAGCCGACGGTCTCTCTATCGACCGATGCCTCTCTGATGGGTTGGGGTGCCCATCTGGGGGAACACCGAGTGCATGGCCTCTGGTCCTCGCGGGAGTCCCGATGCCACATCAACCTGCTGGAGCTCCGAGCGGTCCGCCTAGCTCTCACCGCCTTTGCTCCGTTTCTCCGGGGTCAAGTGGTCCGAGTCCAGACGGACAATACCACGACTGTAGTACTACCTGAACCGCCAGGCGGACGCTCCATGCTTCTATGCAAGGAAGCTCTCTGCATTTGGTCACTGGCAGCAGCCTGAAGGCGGATCTCCAGCCATTCATGTGGCAGGAGCCTCCAACACCCTGGCCGATGCCCTGAGCCGGATAGGGGCTGCATCTCACTTAATGGTCTCTCCTGCCGGAGGTAGTAAAGATCTGTTCTCCCACTGGGGCACACCTCAGGTGGACCTGTTTGCCTCCAGGAGAACGCTGGCTGAGGCTGTTTTCATGCCCGCCTCAGCAGGGCTCGCTGCAGGATGCCTTCGAGGCTGTGGACCTCGGGGCCTCTTCACTTTCCCATTTCCCTTGATTCACAAGGTGCTTCTCAAAGCAAGGAGGACAAGGCGCAGGTGATCCTGATAGCCCAGACTGGCCCCCGCCCACTCTGGTACCCAGATCTCCTCAGCCTCAGCTCCAGGCTCCAAGGCAGCTTCCAGCTCGCCTGACCTGCTTTCAGTCAATCAGGGAAGGTGTTCCATCCGACCTTCAATCCCTGCACCTGACAGCCTGGTTCCTGAGCGGCCAGCTGCCCAGGCCTTGGGTCTTTCCGAGGTCTCAATGTTGTTGAGGCGTCTCAGTATGAGTCACCTCAGAAAATGCTACGCCCAAATGGAAGAGATCTCCATTTGGTGTCAGGCAAGGGCTTGGACCCTTCCTCCTGTTTTGTGGCAAGCATTTTGGACTATTTATGGTCTCTTCTAGTCAAGGGCTTAGGTCGACCACTTTGGTGCACTCAGGTAGCCATCTCGCTTACCGGGCGCCGGCCGGAAGCAGTCGATGGCAGGAAAAGGTGGTCGGCGCTTTTCAAAGGCCTGATCACATTTCTCCGTGCAAGAAACCCACCTCCGTGATTTACTGCTGGTATTGGCAAAGCTCATGGGCAAGCTTATTCTCAACCAATGCACAGGTGTGATCTCTCACCTGTCGTGGAAGACTGCCTCTTGTGGCTATCACGCCAGCCAGAAGGATGGGAGAGCTCCAGGCGCTTTGCACTCGAGTCTCCTACCTGGTCTTCCACAGGGACAAGGTTGTCCTGCGCCCCACCAAATTCCTTCCAAGGTGGTGTCGGAGTTTCACCTAACCAGGTGCTGACTCTGCCGGTGTTCTACCCCAATCACACCGAGGTCAATATAGGCTCCATACTCTGACTCCTAGAAGGGCGCCGCTATTATAAGGAGCGCACGGCTGAAATTGAGAGAGGGTCGCCAGCTGTTTGTCACCTATGCTGAAGCCGCACCTGGCAGACCTGCAGCTAAGCGGACGATAGGCAGGTGGTCACCTCCTGCATAGATCGCTGCTATAAGTTGGCGGGCATGGAGCTCCCAGAGGGATAAGAGCTCATTCTCCCACCTGGCATACTGCTGCATCGGTGGCTGCTTCCAGGACGCCCCTATCCAGGGAATCTGCAGGGCTGCTACCTGAAGTCAGCACACCCTTTATTACCCATTACCACATCGACCTTGAGTCACGCCGGGATGCTGGTTTTGGGGCCTCGGTTCTCCAGTCCTTATTTCCCAAGTAAGTATTGGGGTGTGCGCCTTGCCTCCCTCCTCCCGGAGAACTGCTAGGAGTCTGCCAATAAATGTGGATGCACAACATATCCATGTCCCTAGAAATACAGGTTACTCACCTGTAACAGGAGTTCTAGGAATGGTATATGTTGTTCATCCACACGACCCACCTGACCTCCCCGCACAACCTGAGCTTCCAGCGGGCCAGATCTAGGCCATGGGGCGGAGCTGAGAGTTTTACCACCCGGTGGGTGGGAGGAGCCAGCTTGAAGACCTTCTGGCAAGATTTAAAGCGCAAGAAACCTGCCAATAAGTGTGGATGAACAACATATACCATTCCTAGAACTCCTGTTACAGGTGAGTAACCTGTATTTTCTGACCAGTCATAAGCTGGCTCCGCCGGCTACACCGGCCATTACTTGGCACCAGCCTCTTAGGCCGACGCTGACCCCGACCCCTCCGGAACTGAAGACTCCGGTTCTTCCTCCGGTATGACCAGCACGCATTCCTGTTCGGCCTGTTCTGGTCTCCCCACCAATTTTGGTGGAGCCACCGCCTAAGCAGCCTCAGGGAAGGGCTCCCTCGAAAGAGGACCAGACGTCTGCAGGAAGGGATCCCGTTTGTCCGCCCCGAGCCAACGGTCGTTCTCATGACTGATGCCTCTCATATGGGCTGGGGAGCCCACATGGGGGACAACAGAGCCCACGGGTTCTGGACCCCCGAGGAGTCCCGATGCCACATCAACCTGCTGGAGCTCAGAGCAGGCAGACTGGCCCTGTCAGCTTTCGCTGCTTGGCTCTGTGGTCAAGTGGTTCAAGTCCAGACGGACAATACCACAACCATGTACTACCTCAACAAACAGGGCGGCACGCACTGCTGTCTGCTGTGCAAGGAGGCGCTCCGGATCTGGACCCTTGTCAGCCGGTTGGAGGCGGATCTCCTTGCCATCCATGTGGCAGGAGTCTCGAACCAACTGGCGGATGCTCTCAGCCGCATAGGCCAGACATCCCAGGAGTGGTCTCTCCATCCAGAGGTAGCTTACAATCTGTTCTCCCACTGGGGCAAACCGTTGGTGGATCTGTTTGCCTCCAGGGAGAACACCAAGCTGAGGCTGTACCATGCCCGCCCCCTCAGCAGGGCTCGCTGCAGGGGGATGCCTTCTCGAGACCGTGTACCCCAGACCTCCTCTACGCCTTCCCTCCATTTCCCTTGATCCACAAGGTGTTAAGGTGAGGAGGGACAAGGTGATCCTGGTAGCCCCAGATTGGCCCTGCCAGTTCTGGTATCCAGATCTCTTCAGCCTCAGCTGCAGGGCCCCGGAGCGGCTTTGTACACGCCCGAACCTGATGATATTGAACCAGGGGAAGGTATTCCATCCGGACCTTCAATCCCTGCACCTAACAGCCTGGTACTTGAGCGGCTAGAGTTCCAGGCTCTGGGTCTTTCCGAGGATGTCTACACAGTTATGCAGGCATCTCGTAAGGAATCGACCAGGAAATGTTATGCCTTCAAATGGAAAAGGTTTTCCATTTGGTGTCAGGTTAAGAGGCTGGACCCCTTATCCTGCTCTGTGGCTAACATTTTAGACTACCTTTGGTCTCTCTCTCTCTCTCTCTCCAAAGAGGGTCTACGGTCATCGACCCTTAGGGTGCACCTGTCAGCCATTTCTGCTTACCAGGCATGGGCCGGTCAGTCCACATTGGCACAGGAGACAGTGGTCGGGTGCTTTTCAAAGGCCTGGATTACATAGCCCCTCCGGTGTGTGAACCTCCACCTCCGTGGGATCTTTTGCTGGTTTTGGCAAAGCTTATGGGCAAGCCATTCGAACCCATGCACAAGTGTGACCTCTCACACTTGTCGTGGAAGACTGACTTCCTGGTGGCTATCACATCAGCCAGAAGGACAGGGGAGCTCCAGGTGCTTTCGGTGGACTCCGCTTATCTGGTCTTTCACAGGGACAAAGTTGTCCTGCACCCCCACCCGAAATTTCTTCTGAAGGTGGTGTCAGAGTTTCACCATAACCAGGTGTTGACTCTGCCGGTATATTACCCTAACTACACCTCGGGCGCCGAATACTGGCTTCATACCCTGGACCGTAGACGTGCTCTCTCCTACTACAAGGAGAGGACGGCGGAAATTTGGGGAGAGGTTCGCCAGCTGTTTGTCACCTACGCGGAAGCCGCTTCTGGCAGACCTGCAGCCAAACGGACCATTGCAAGATGGATTACATCATGCATAGGTGTGTGCTGAGTTGGCAGGCAAGGAGCCTCCCAGAGGGATAAGAGCTCATTCTACCCGCCATACTGCTGCATCGGTGGCTGCTTCTAGGGACATCCCTTTCCAGGAAATCTGTCGGGCTGCTACATGGAAGTCAGAAAACACCTTCATTACCCATTACCACATTGACCTTGAGTCACATTGGGATACTGGTTTTGGGGCCTCGGTTCTTCAGTCTCTGTTTACTAAGTAGTGGGTGTGCTCCTTGCCTCCCTCCTCCCGGAGAACTGCTAGGAGTCTGCCAAAGAGTGTGGATGAACAGCATATCCACGCTCCTAGAAAAACAGGTTACTCACCTGTAACAGTAGTTCTATGAGTGGTATATGTTATTCATCCACACGCACCCACCTGACCTCCCCGGCCTTAAGCGCATCACCTTGCTTCCAGCGGGCTGAGATCTGGCGTCATGGGGCGGAGCCGAGGTATTTACCACCTGGGTGGGTGGGAGGAGCCAGCTTGAAGACTTCCGGCCAGATTTAAAGGGGAAAGGGACATGCCAACGAGTGTGGATGAACAACATATACCACTCCTAGAACTACTGTTACAGGTGAGTATCCTGTTTTTTCTGTGTACATCTCTATTTCATACTTTAAACTTTTATGTCTGTTCATTTCCATTCAGACATATGCATTTCACTGTGTTGTGAGCCTAGCATTTTAAGGAGAAGGGACTGGATTTCCTATAGGCAAGGCCACTAGAATTCTGTGGCCACAGAATTTTGTGCAGAACTTCTGCAGTGCCGCAGAATTCACTGTTGTTGGTGATTTTTTTTAGTAATATTTCTGTTTATCCGTAGAATCTGGTTCCCTTCCCCTCTTTTTATATCCAAAATCCCTCTAAGCTCAGAATGTGATGTTATCATTGCTATAACATCACACAATAGCTAATAAAATGGCTGCATTCTGCAACAGAAATGAACAGTCACTTATCTACCACAGCTCCCACTGTCAGAGATGGTGGCACAGCACATCAGGCCTGGTGATATTTGTTCAGCCTGCACTACAGCCTAATAGAATTTTCAGTCTTAGTTATTGCATTACGGCTAACTTAAACAAAACCTTGACAATAACATAGACCTGTTAAGTCCATACTTTACTTTGTGCAATCTTATTTGTGCCTTTAAGGTATAGAGATGCCATCTGAAATGAATAATTGGTAAAATGAATGTGCCTGTCATTTTTATGAGAAATAAAGTAATCATGCCCAGAAAAGTGGAATATAATGTGTAGACCTGCTGAAAGAACAGACCTGTTAAATAAATAATTGCACTGTACACATTTTTGCCAGGGTTATTGATTACATATTGCCACTGGTTGATAGAGCCACCCAAAAGTTATGGAGAAATGTGTTCAGGGCCAGCTGTTGGGCCAGAGGGTAGCATGTTGTGTTTCTGTGCCGGCAACTCGTGTTCAGAGATGAGCTCTTGGAGCTGGCTGGGCAGCGCAAGGACTGGGGGAACACATCACTGCTCTGAGCCTGGGAAGGTATGGTAGAGTGTTCTGTCACACGGTGGACACATGGAGATTGGCTGGAGAGCTCTATCTCACAATCGGTTCACTTACATGTCATGGTCTGATGGTGGTATGTAATGTTTCAGGGGAAGCAGGTTGGCATGAAAAATGAGTTTTGCAATAACTCCTCTATTCTGTTTATTCCATTTCCAATGGGACTTATATGAATGAGGATGCAATTTCATGGAAATTTAAAAAAAAAAAAAAAAGTACATACATATATATAAATAAATATATATATATATATATATACACACACACACACACAGTATCTCTCTCTCTTTCTATATATAACACACACACACACACACACACATATTTGTATGTATGTTACAGATTGCATGTAAATATATAAGCGATACACAGTGGGGACCTTATGAGTGGTATAGATACCATGCATATAGAAGTACCTTATTTATCACATAAGGTCCCCTCTGCATATTTTATTTATGCAATAGGTTGACATATTTGTTTTGCTTTTTTTTTTTTTTTTTGCTCCCTACTTGCTCCCTGGCCTGCCACTCCTTCCAGCTGCTCAAGGAACCCCCGACCCCCTCGCCCTGACCCCCCTCCACTCTCCTCAGATCGTAGCCATCCCAGGGGTGGCCCGGCATGTCCCTTCACCGGATGGGTCCCTTTCCTCTGAGGGGGAAGGCGCCAGGAGGGGAAACCAGCGCACTACTCAATCAGTCCCCAGGTGCTGCTTAGGTGGATTTCGGGGCGTCAGGGCACTCGAGTTGGCAGGAGCCGGCAGCCATCATCCAGCCGACCAGGAGGCTGAGTTTCCGCTTTTCTCCTCCTGGCAGAAGCTGGGAGAGCCCACAGCTCAAGCGAGCCCCACTGCACACAGGGGCTTGGTGAATGTTGGCATTCGCCTTGTCGTCTGTGGCACACCACGCCCCCTGTGTGCAGTGGGGCTCACTTGAGCTGTTGCTCTCCCAGCTTCTGCCAGGAGGCGGCAGACAGCGAACCGCATCCCCTCTCTCCCCGCGGAGAAGGTGAGCAGCCGCAGGATGCTGAAGCCTTCTCCTCCCGGATGGCTGTCCAGCAACCCGAGTCCATTCCTGAACTCGGGCCACCGGCATCACAAGTGGAAATGCAACCGCTGCGCCGATGAGCCGACTGTTTTGCTTTTTTAGGCATAAAATTATTTCTATAAGTCTGTTATTTTTTGAGCTAGTGTTACTGTGCTCTTCCCCATCCTGATTGCTATAACCACTGCCACGAAAGTGAAGTCAGGAAGACAAGCTGACACTGTGATGTGGTAGTTTTAGTGCTGCAGAACTTCTGCAGAAATGGCAAACCACCACCGCAGAAGTTCTGTGGCAAATGGTAGTCTTGCCGCAGAACTTGGTCCCACTGTGCCGAAGAAAAGTAGGGGCCTTGCCTATAGGCCCTGGAAGTTTTGGTAATTAGCTCAAAGGGAAAAGTCAGCAGGCCTTTTCTGACTTCAGATATTTTCCCCTCACATGGGCAATGTTAATAGAATTAGAAGAGAAGCAAACATGCAGCTAAGTGGGAGTACCACGGGCCAAAGCAAGGAAAATAGCACTCATAGGTGATTTAACCTGGTTGCATTGGAGTGCCAGATGAAGCTCTTTCTCAAGGCAGCCTCAAGGAAGCATTTTGTGTGGGACGAAAACATTCGGCCAAATGAGGGAGTGCCACGTTCAGTTTCTTCTGCCATTGGACTTACTGTAACAACAGTGTGTTCCAGTGTATCCTGCAGTCGAGCTAAACAATCTGTATTAAAAGAATCATCTAAATGGCGATGACATGAACCTCTTTACGCCTGACATACAAAAGACACGCAACGGGTGCAGATGGAGCTGACAACACTGTAGTCCACTTTGTTTAGCGGTAATAAACTCATAACTGAAGCCCACTGGTTCAGCAGCAGGCACCTGGGAGTGCAGGATCCGTTTGCAGTCCCCAGAATCCCACACCACAGCTGCACATGTCATGGAGGGCAGTCAGCTGTTGTGGAGGTCACAGGCCACCTGGCATCTGCACATGCTGTGTTGGATGACTAAGGAATAGCTCTAGTGTTGGTCATAAGGAAGGGTGCATTTATGGGGGCTCAGATGGGGAGGGACAGACAAATGATGGAGATTAGGAAAATAATGCAACCCCCCCCCCCCCAAAAAAAACCGTCATTGCAGAGATTAAAAGCCACAGCTGGAAATGGCCTTTAAAAGACGTTTCCAACCATTGTATTGTGTTTTAGGTTTCCGACAGCCCTTGTATAGGCTAGTGTGTAAACTGACCTCATGCTTGCTGCCTTGACATTTTAGTCTGTTGTTTCTGACAGTGCTGTGCCATGAACAAGTGCACTGTGCAGCCAGGAAGCACTCTGAAAAGCTTGTCATACCGTCTTCTTCAGTTTACAAAACAAATTGTGAACCCTGGAATGGACATCTAAAAACTGCAAGATTTTACGATTTGTAGCTTAAATTGCACTATACAACAGGACAGGAGGAGGCGTGGCCCATAGAGAGTCTCCACATGTTCCAATAAGAATCAGAACTATTATTTCTCTTTTCCATTGAGCACCCAGCCTTTAAGTCTAGTAATATTTTTATTCCATTACCTCCTGTGACAGTGAGATCCCGAACTTTGTCACCCGATGTGTAAAGAAGCAGCATCTCCTAGTTAGTTTACTGAAATTGCTTCCTAACTTATGACAAGGGCCTTGTGTCTACCCATGGTTCAGACATTCCCAAAATTCTTGTACACCCGCTCCTGTAACCCCACCCAGCATCTGTTATTTAGTTAGCCAGAATGGCTCAGCTGAGATGGCAGCATTTAGTTTCCATAGACGTCCTGTTTATATCCATTCCCATAGGTGGGTGGACTGGAGTGCCGGGAGGTTAAATGACTTGGCCAAGGTCACGCAGTGAGTATTTTGGCTGTGGTGGGTTTTGAACCATCAGTGTCTTGGTTCCTAAGTTGGTGCTCTAACCACTAGATGACACGTCCTCTAGAATACAGTTATCAAATCTCTCAGTCATTTTATGCTCCACAGAGTATGTTTTTACATTTCTAACCTGTCCTCATAACTATTTGTGAAAGTGCATGCAGAAGTAGATACCTGCTGTTTAATGAACATGCATTTGCCCATTTTGTCTTACACTTACATTACCCTACCTGTGGCAGCTTATTCTTATAAATAGTACCTTATTCAGCTTTAAACCTTAAATTTGCTTTCCTTGCTGCTGTTACTGCCACCAAGGACCACCTTATAAATCGGGCGCTATGTCTCGAAGCTTAATCCTGAGTATTAAAACTTAATAAAAAAAAAAGTGTTAAAATAAAAATGGTAATTTAGGTTAGAGAGCAGATAAGAACAATTCTGACAGAATAGTATAAAATAAATATAGTTCCAGGAGTCTGTTTCTCATGTTTGTTTCTCAGCAAGCTTCTTGCTCTGGAGGAAGTGATTGTTTGCCTTAAAACACTTAATAAGCTTCACGCTTCAAGCTACTGTTGACCTATTTCAGTAATCCTGAGTACTGTATAAGGTGTTTACTGAAATAGCTAATGCTTTGGTATTCAGCTTTATTGTCTCAGCCAGTCTGTGTACAGTATAGAAGCACTTTATGAGGCTGCATGGAAAGAAAAGGAATAGAGATTTTATATAGCTCCTTTCAGGTACTTTCATTACCAAATCATTTTATACCAACAAAGAGTGATGAAAGCCACTAGGTGTGCACAGGAAGGTTAAGGAGCTCGAGAGAGGTTACAGAAAGCTTGTGGACAAAGTGGAGGAGACTGAGGAGAGGTTAAGTATGGGGAGGTTGTGAGATCTTTGAAAACTCGCGCTGTATGTGGTAGTGAGCCAGCAGAATGTTGGGGTACATCAAAAAGGGGTGACCAGCAGAGTAAAGGAAGCAATCCTGTCATTTCCCAAAGCCCTGGCAAGTCCCCACCTAGATTACTGTGTGCAGTTCTGGGCTCCTCCATACAAAAAGGACATTGAGGCAGTTGGGGGCAACACAGGGCCACCAAACTGATCAGGGACTTGTTGGAGAAAAGCTGTGAGGAAGGGTTGCAGGTACTTGGAATGTTTCCCCAGGAGAAAAGGAAATTAATGGGGAGGACATGATGTCAATTTTCCACACACTTCAAAGCGTAGACAAGCATGAACAAGTGAAGTTGTTTGATCTGGTGTACTGTAGGAGGATGCGGGAACACATCCTAGAGCTCTGATGCGGTAAATTAAGGGGTAACATTAGTAAGCACTTCTCTCAGAGAGCAGTGAACCTATGGAACAGTTTACCAGCGGAGATGGTGGATATGAAGACCGTACAGGCCTTTAAGGTAAGCTGAGAAAAATTTCTGATTAACTACATTACACGGTACCCAGGGTAGTAGAATGGGTAGGGTAGCCCTATAAATGGGAACATGTTGGCACTGCATACTTTATAATCCTTGATTTTGAAGCAGGGGAGGGGAGTGGATCTGATGGAACTAGAGTCCCTTCGGACCTTAAATTACTGTGTTGCAACTGTATTCAAATGGCAGCTGCCTTCAGGGACATTCCCATCCAGGAAATCTGCTACACACCTTCATGTCCTATTATAGCATTGACATCATGTCCTGTCAGGATGCTGCTTTTGGGGCCTTGGTTCTCCAATCTCTCTTCACCAAGTAGGGGAACGCTCCTTGCCCCCACCTCATGGAGAACTGCTAGGAGTCTGCCAGAGTGTGGATGGTAAATTGTATCCACTTCCTAAGAAAGACTGGTTACTCACCTGTAACCATTGTTTTAGGAATGTTATACAGTTCACATCCACACAACCCACCCAGCCTTCCCTGGCAAGTGGCACATAGATCCTAACTTCCAGCAAGACAAGATCTGACATCACGGAGCGGAGTAGAGGGATACATCGTCTGGGTGGTGGGATGGGCTTAGCTTAAAGATGTCCAATGGAAAATCTGTTTCAGTGGAACTGCCGGAGTGTTGTTGTAAACGGTATACCACTCATAGAACAACGGTAACAGGTGCATAGCCTCTCTTTGTTACATAGGCAGAGATGGGCAAAGGTAAGCCAGCAGCTAGGAGGACTCTCTCTTTGGATAGTCTCCTGCATATAGTTCTGTTATGAAAAAACTGGTAAAATATCTCTCAGAGGCCCTAGATTACATTTCACAGGCAGCAACATGGGGTATCTGCCTTCTAGACCTTTATAAATCAGCTACCTGGAAAGCACTACTCACTTTCATAAAGCACTATAAATTGCGTCTCTATATAATCCAGGAGGGATGCCAGTTTTGGAACTGCTGTTTTGCAGAACCTTTTCTGTTGCTGGTGCTTACAAACAGGGACAGCATAGAAGACATCACAGTGGGAAGTTCAGTTGGTACCACCAGTGATCACCGTAGAGTGTGGTTCAGCGTAAAGACAGGAGCACAGGCAAACCACACAAGGACAAAGGTTCTGGACTTTAAAATGGTGAATTTTAAAGGGGGACTGTCAGCTTCCCAGAAGGAAATCATCGGAATGTATAGGTTCTGTTTATCAAATTTGCAAATAAGAGCTGGCCTGGTGGCGCTGAAGGTTGAGGAACTGAACGCCACACCTTGCGCCACACTGATGACTTGTGTTCAAGAATGAGCACGGGTTGGCAGGGCTGGAGAAGGATCGATCATCCGGAGGACTGCTCTCCTTTTCCGGGGGAAGGGGGCATCAGCAGTCGGAGCGTGGCTGCCCCCTGGTGGAAGCGTGGGGGGGGACAACACCACCGATGCTGCAGAAACAAGGGGCTGGAGGAGGCAGATGTCAGGAGGAGCGCATACAGAAGTATGCGCGCTCCATCCCTTGGTGTCATTGCACACCTCCTCCAGTAAGGGAACTACTCTACAAGAAAAATCCCCGGCAGCATGAATGCTGCTTGCCGGCGCTACCACAGTCCTGAGCCAGTAGCTCCCTCCTGGGTCCACCCTCCTGGTCTCTGTGGTGGTCGTAGAGACCGAGTGGGGCAATGGCGGGGAGGTCGAGAGCCTGCCTGGGGTGGAGCGACCTGGCTGGTTAGGATGGGGGTGGGAGGAACCAAGGCACAACCTCCCCAGTCGTGGAATAAAAATAAATAATCAAAAAAATAAGTAAGGTTCATTTTTTATTTTTTGTCACTTGTCTGTAAACCTTGTATCTATCTGGTGATCCTTTGACACCCCACCCCCGCCTCTCTGGCCATGTTTCTCCCAGAATCCCCCGCAGCCAACCCTCCGATGACACACATGACGGGCTAAACCGCGTGGGACTTCTGTATGCCTATAGGCTTATTGTAACTGCTGTTTTTGTATACTGCACATTATTAAGTTTACATTACCAGTATCAGTTAGCCAAGGAAAGCGCTTTCTTCGGCTGATTTCTAATGGTTATGTAAATGTGATGATGTGCAATATACAAAACTAGCAGTTTCTGTATACCTACTGGCTGGCTGCAGGACACTGTGGAACAAAAATGGTTGACGGTTGGGGGGTCACAGGATGAACCAGATAAATATGAGGTTTACAGGCACGCAGTTGACTAAAAAGTTCCCGTCACTTGCGGTTTTGCTAATTGGGATCTATAGGCCCTGATATTTTCCTTCTGGGGAGCCGAAAGTTCTCCTTTAAAGAATTAGGTTACTGCCTCTGGAACTGCCTAGGAGGGGTGGTGGAGTGCCAGGGAGGAGTAGAGGCACCGTGGGGGGGAATAAAAGAGGCTAACTAAAGCAACAACTTATGTTTGAAGGAGCTGAGCAAAATCGGAAGGAAAGGTGACCATTATGGTTCTCTAAAGAAGTGGCAAGGGTGGTAAAAGGAAAAAGAGTAGTATTTAAGAGGTATAAGGAAATGCAAAGAGAGGAGGACTGGGAGGTATGTCTAGAAAAGCAGAAGGAAGCAGGCAAGGCAGTGAGGGACGCAAAGGTACAGACCGAGTAAAGGATTGCCAGAGGGGTTACTACAAGGTATAAGACTGTCTTCAGGTATATAAATGTGAAGGGGAAAACAAGGGTAGGGTTAGTTAGTACGAGAAGGGAGGAAGGGGAAGATTGTGCAGAAGGAGATAAAAAGCTGGCAGTTTAAACAGCTACTTCTGCCCAGTCTTTACAGTGGAGGGGACAGACCACCTATGAGAAGCAGGGGCAGGGTATAGGGTGGGTGGGCACAGGTCCTTTTTCAGAGGAAAAGGGTGCCGAAAGGACTTGCAGCTCTGACTGTGGACAAGGCTGTGGGACAGGATGGAGTTCACCCCAGTGTACTAAAAGAACCTAAGGAGGTTCTGGCTACCCCACTGACCACCTTGTTCAAAGCCTCACTAGAAACAGGAGTGGTTCCAGAGTACCGGAGAGGGCTAATATTGTCCCGCTACATAAGAGTGACAGCAGGGAGGAGGCTAGCAGCTCATGGTGGGGGAATTGACTGAAGTACTGCTGGAAAAAAAAGGATGATAGAGTATCTTGAATCCAATGGGCTGCAAAGCCACAGACAACACAGATTCACAGTGTGGGTTGTGGGGGTCATGCCAAACAAATGTAACAGAGTTCTTCGACTGAGTTACCAGAGAACTAGATATGGGGAGAGCAGTGGACGTGGCTCGTTTAGGCTTTAGCAAGGCCTATGGCATGGTGCCGCATAGAAGGCTGATGAGGAAGTTGATCAGCCTAGGATCGGGATCCAGAGTGGTAAACCGGGTGAGAAACGGGTCAAAGGACAGGAGACAGAATGTGGTGTTTAAAGGCACTCATTCTGAAGAGGGGAGTGTGACAAGTGGGCTTGGTTCTGGGAGCAGTCCTCTTGAGTGGCATTATAGGGGGCGTTGAAGAAGAGCTGGAAGGGAAGGTGTGCCTTTTTGCGGATGATACCAAAATCTGCAATAGGGTGGACACACAGGGAGGGGTTGAAAAGTGTACTGGGATCTTGGGAAACTCAAGGAGTAGTCAGACCATGGCAGTTGGGATTCAGTGACAAAAAGTGCAAAATAATGCACCTAGGATATAGAAACCCTGACACCGAGTGTGTGATGGGGAGGGGGAGAGCTCTGAAAGTCACTAGGCAGGAAAGGGACCTTGGGGTTAGCGTATCTGAGGACCTTAAGGTGGCAGGGCAATGTGACGAGGCAGTGAGTAAAGCAGGCTCTGTGACAGGGCATTGGGTAAGGCTAGTGAAATGCTGGGTTGCATAAGGAGGGGTATCTCCAGCAGGAGGAGGGAGGTGATGTTTTCATTGTATCGCTAGCTGATGTAGCCACACATAGAGTAGTGCGTTCAGTTTTGGAGACTACACCTCAGAAAGGACATAGACTAGAGGTGATCAGGGGAGGGCAATTAAAATTCCTCATTGTTGGCACGAGAAGCCCTACAAAGAGAGACTGAGGGATCTCAGCATTCACACTCTGGAAGAAAGGAGGTAGGGAGGTTATGAAAGAAAGCTACAAGGACATCAAAGGGGTGAACAGAGTAGAGTTGGGGAGTCTCTTTCAAAATGTGAACAAGCACCAGGACCGGGGGCATAGAGTGAAGATTGAGGAGTGATGTGAGGAAATATGTCTTCACTGAGAGGGTAGTAGATGCCTGGAATAGATTGCCAGCAGAAGTGGTGGAGGCAAGAATAGTAGGAAGCTCCAAGCATGTATGGTTTAGACATAGAGATATTAGACAGGCTGCAGGGAGGTGGGAGGGTCGACGGAGTCTAGATAAGGTCTGCAGAGACAGAATAGGTAGGGAACATTTGGACAGACTAGGTGGGCTAAGCCCGCCTTTGTTGTCATCATAGTTGGTGCTTCCATGTTCAGCCTCTGCCCCCTGTTGCTGTTTACTTAGCTGACACCAATCTGCCTACTTGAGTCGACTTTCTTCATACCGCTCATTATGTTCAGCACCCGAATCATACCGCCACCCATCCTCCTCTCCTTCAGAGCTGGTCCCGGCTGCAGTAGTTTGTACTTCATTCCCATAATTATCCTGCCTGAGCTCCTCTGAAGTTTTTCCAGATTATCAGTTTTGTTCTTCAGTGCAGTCTGCATATCTGGACACAGTACTTCAGTTGTGGTCTCACTTGTGCTTGAAGGATATTAACATGTATGAGATGCCTTGGAGGCAGCGCAGTGTCAAAATGTTACTCGTATGTTTCAGAACCCTGTCAAATAGGTTGAAGTAAAACTCAGCGAACGCAAAAAGCAACTTTTTAACCTCGATGAATTAGATATGATAGTTTTATATTGATGTTTCAAATGTATATCAGCATATCTTTTCATTATATGTTGATACAAATTCTGCATGTTAACATGGGTTTAATATTTTCTTTGGTTCAATATGTTACAAAATGTGAACATACAGTATATACTTTGTGTCGAAGCGGTGATTATATATGTCACTAAATGTATCAGCATATGACAATACATACATTGTATGTAAATGCTAAAATGTAAGTTAATGCAAAATAGCTGTCCCTAGGGGCTTATTTTGTTTTTATAGATTTTAATTTGTATAAGAAATTTGGATGTTATTTTAAAGGCAGGTGAGATTAGACGATACTAATGCAGTTTCTGAAATAAATATTCTGCATCTGTTTTTCTTTAATAAATTGCTTAAAGGGGAACTCCCAGGAACCCCAGAGAAATAATGTGTGCCTGGAGATGCTAATTAGAAGAAACAATTACCTAATTTTGTTGAATTTGAAGCAAATATCTGGTTGATCATGTGACTCCCCACCACAGCCACCGTGCTGATATGAAAACGTAACCCATTGTCCCCCATGGCTGGCGTGAGCCATAGGTTTAGGTGTGGGGGAGAGCATCAGGGCACAGTATCGACAGTACTTAAGTGCACATCTTGACTGAGGCACAGAATGGCACTGAATCCATGGAGATTGGTACCGTTGATGTCAGCAGCACTCGGTGCTGTTACGTGCCTCAGTCAGTCATAGTGTGCACTTCAGTACTGGCAGTACTGAGCCTGTCGCCGATGTTTGCTGCATGTGGCACTAGGATGTGTTTTCATGGCAGGCAGGCGGGATGGCGTGAAAGAATCACTCAAAGTAAAATGTAGACATAAAGTTTCTCTTTGCGATTCATCCAGTTGGGACCTCCTAGTGCCACCTAATTCCTGAGCTTTCCCCTTAATTCCTATCTTACATTCTGACAGAAGCTTATTAATTGGTTGTAATTATTCCCTTCAGGAGGACGCATTAATTTTGAATGAGATACAGGAAGACCTTCGTACAGAATGTGAAAAATTTGGGAAAGTAAAGAAAATTATTATATTTGATGTAAGTATTGTTTTTTTATTGTGTATTATAAAGAGCATGTGAGACTATTCCTTGTGGCAGGCTGTTTCTGGCTGAGGATCAAAATTAGCCTGAACTGATTTTTTAAGGGATTGTTCGGTTATGTAGCTTGCTTCAAGCACAATTATACATCCAAATATATCTAAGCACCTGTCGCATCCCCCCAAAAAAAAAAACTACTTTTGATGATGGGAAGTAGAAAAAGAACTACAGGGCTACTTTTAGATAGATTACTGTTTGTTGACCAGGAAATGAGGGCTAGGCAATGATGCCTACTTCCAACCTCGTCATGGGGGGGGGGAAGGGGTACAAATGCAGATCAACTAAATTTGAGCCAGATTAAGGTGTTGTGTTTTGGTGACTAGGGAACATTATTCTAGGATAATGTCACTCTGGCTCAGATCATTCCATCCTTGGAATGAGGCATGTGGTTCTGTTCTCTGGACCTTCAGGACACGTTCTTTCATGTCCCAATCCTTCCGTCTCACCAGCGATTCCTCCACTTCAGGGCAGAGGGATCCCTTTACGAGTTCCGGGCCATGCCCTTCGGCCTCTTTCCAGCTCCCAGGGTCTTCACTAAATGCATGGCAGTGGTGACAGCATTCCTGCGGCGCCGAGGGGTCCGGGTGTACCCCTACCTGAATGACTGGCTGATTGCAGCCCCCTCCAGGTTTGAGGTGGAGCGGTCCAGGGATCTGGCCCTCCAGGTCTGCTCTCAGGTTGGCCTTCTCATCAACGAGGCCAAGTCGGAACTCGTGCCATCGCAGGTGATTCAGTTCATCTGGGCAGAGCTCGACTCTCTTCGAGCCAGAGCACGGCTCCCAGCGGACAGGGCCTAGGTCCTTTCCTCCTTTGCCCAATCATTTCTGGTTGGGCAGTTGGTTCTGGGACCTCTGTTCTCCAGCCCTTATTCCCTAAGTAAGTGGTGCGTGCCTTGCCTCCCTCCTCCCGGAGAACTGCTAGGAGTCTGCCAATATGTGTGAATTGAACAACATATTCACATCCCTAGAAATACAGGTTACTCACCTGTAACAGGAGTTCTAGGAGTGGTATATGTTGTTCACCCACACAACCCACCCGACCTCGACGCGCAACCTGGCTTCCAGCGGGCTAGATCCGGCGTCATGCGGCAGAGCTGGTGAGTTTTACCACCCGGGTGGGTGGGAGGAGCCAGCTTGAAGACCTTCCGGCAAGGTTTAAAGCAGCAAGGAATCTGCCAGTAAGTGTGGATGAACAACATATACCACTCCTAGAACTCCTGTTACAGGTGAGTAACCTGTGTATTCCACGCCCGATCAGAGGTCACTAGCTGGTTGCCTCCGAGCCAATGCCCGGATGGCTGTCCAGCCAATAACCTCTCTGCCTGACGACTTGGGTCCACGACCAGCACCTCAGTCTCTTATCCGAATTCAGCTTAAGCCAGTTGGCACTCATCCAGTCCTCAATCTCAGAGAGGCAGTTGTTAAAGACCGAAACTGCGTCATTTTCTTCAGGCACAAAGGACATGTACAGTTGAGTATCATCTGCATAGCAGTGAAAACTCAACCCATACTGCCTAATAATGTCTCCCAGTGGTAACATGTACACCACGAACAACGTGGAGGAAAGCACAGAGCCCTGCGGCACCCCACGTGGCAGAGGGAGAGGGGCTGAGGTAAACACCCCCAATTCCACTCTCTGCATCCTGCATGTGAGGAAAGAATGGAATCATCTGAGGACTGTACCAGACAGGCCGCAGAGTAGCCGCAGACCCTCCAGCAACACCCCACGGTCCACGGTGTCAGACGCTGCCGAGAGATCAAGGAGGACGAAGATGGAATGACTCCTCCCTCTCTCGCTGTCAGGAGATCATCAAGTACCCAAATCAGCGTGGTCTCGGTACTGTGCCTCTTCCTGAAACCAGACTGGAAAGGATTGTAGATATCGTGGGTGATCGGATGCTCTTCGAGCTGCACCGTGACTGCCTTCTCAGTAACCTTGCCCACAAAGGGTAGGTTAGAGACAGGTCTGTAGTTTGCGAGACAGTCAGGGTTGAGACACATTTTTTTCAGAAGGGGGCGAACCACAGCCTCCTTCAGGGAGTCCGGAAACACCCTGGTCTCTAATGAACACCTGACTGTCTCAGCAAGGACCGGTCTGATTACCACCACACACCCCACCAGGAGGCGTGTTAGACCAGGGTCCAAATTACAGTAAGTCGGTTGCAAGCCCTGGATTATCTTCACGACATCCTCGTTGACCAGCTGGCCAATGTCTGACCAGACAAACTCGGTGCCTGTAATCTCACACCGATCTCCGCTCTGCCCATTCAGGCATGCTGTGCAGATCTCTGACCTGATGGTGGCCACCTTATCCACGAAAAATCAAGCAAACTCCCCACACTTCCTCTGTGAAAAGGCTCCCCGATTCTGGAGACAGGTTGGACAGCACAGCCCGTCCACAGTCCAGCAGAGCTGAGCTGGTCGATTTTGCACAGCTGCAATCTTCCTGGACAGGAACACTCTGCCTTCTCACAGGAGACCGCAAATTGATAGACCCTATAATGGGACATCTATCTAAGTTTGTCATCACTCAGGCCCAGTCTCCGCCAGTGATGCTCTAACCTTCTCCCCACTCTCCTCAGCTTCCTCAAGGTTCCATCAAACCAGAGGGACCGAGGGTAATTGGGTGAACCCGGACCGCAGCTATGAAATTCAGAGCATCTCCCACTGCCTTATTATAGGCCATTAAAAGACTATCTGGGTTCATGCTAACACTCAAACTCCCCGATAGATCCAGAACTGCCATAAGACTATCGAGTCAACCCCCGCAAAGGGCGGTACTGGACCATCTCCGTAGGGACAGGTCTATTGGGGGAAAACTGAACCCTATAGTGTGATGATTGGACTACCCAACTGGTTCCACCACCACATCGGACATCTCCATCTCCAGTAGGAACATGGTCCAACAAATGACCTTGTGTGTGGGTCCCAGCCTGTTCTCCCAGTGGGGCATCCCTCTGGCAGACCTGTTTGCCTCCAGGGAGAATGCAAAGCTGAGACTGTACTGTGCCCACCCCCCTCAACAGGGAATGCTGCAGTGGAATGCCTTTTCCAGGCCCTGGATCCCCAGGCCTTCTCTATGCCTTTCTTCCGTTTCCTTTGATCCACAAGGTGTTGCTCAAAGCAAGGATGGACAAGGCATGGATGATCCGGGTAGCTCCAGATTGACCTCGCCAGTTCTGTTACCCCGATCTCCTCAGCCTCAGCAGCAGGCTTCCGAGATGTCTCCCTCTACGCCCGGACCTGCTCTCGATCAGTCAGGGGAAGGTAGTCCTCCTGAGCCTTCGATCCCTGCACCTGACAGACTGGTTCCTGAACGACTAGAGTTCCATGCTTTGGGTCTCTCCGAAGATGTCCTCAACATAGTCAAGGCTTCCTGGAAGGAGTCAACTCAAAAATGCTATGCCTTCACATGGAAGAGGTTCTCCATTTGGTGCCAGGGCATGGGGTTGGACCCCTTATCTTGTCCAGTGGCTAGCATTCTCGATTACCTTTGGTCCCTCTCTGTCGGGCCATCTGTTGACAACCCTTAAGGTGCACCTGGCAGCCATCTCTACTTACCTGGTGTGGACTGGTACCCAGTCGGTGACACAGGAGAAGGTGATCTGGCGATTTTTCAAAGGCCTTGAGCACATTTGCCCTCCGGTGTGTGAACCACCACCACCACCACCTTGGGACTTGTTACTGGTTTTGGCAAAGCTCATGGGCAAGCCATTTGAATCAGTGCACAGATGTGGGACGTCACATCTGTCGTGGAAGACCGCCCTTCTGGTGGCTGTCGCATCGGCCAGAAGGATCAGTAAGCTCCAGGCGCTCTCGGTGGAGTCTCCTTACCAGGTCTTCTACAGGGACAGGGTTGTCCTTCGCCCCAACCTGAAGTTCCTTCCGAAGGTTGTGTCGGATTTTCACCTTAAGCAGGTGATTAATCTCCCGGTGTACTTCACCAACCATACCTTGGAGGCCGAGCACAGGCTCTATACATTGGACCTGCGGCAAGCACTAGCCTATTAAAAGGAGCACACGACTGTAGTTTGGGGAGAGGTTCATCAGCTGTTTCTTACCTACGCTGAAGCCGCACCTGGCAGACCAGCAGCTAAGTGGACGATTGGCAGATGGCGTGTATCCTGCATTGACCTCTGCTACAGGTTGGTGGTAGGGAGTCTCCCGTTGGGCTAAGGGCTCATTCCACCGCTCATACCACTGCCTCGGCGGCTGCTTCCACCGATGTCTCTATCCAGAAAATCCGTAGGGCTGCTACCTGGAAGTCAGCACGCACCTTCATTTCCCACTACCACATCGACCTTGAGTCACGCCGGGATGCTAGTTTGGGGGCCTCAGTTCTCCAGTCTCTGTTCCCTAAATAGGGGGTGTGCGCCTTGCCCCCTCCTCCTAGAGAACTGCTAGGAGTCTACCAAGAGTGTGGATAGAACATCATATCCACATCCCTAGAAAAACAGTTTACTCACCTGTAACAGTAGTTCTAGGAGTGGTATATGATGTTTATCCACACTGACTCACCCAACCTCCCCTGGCAAGTAGCACATCTTGCTTCCAGCGGGCAAGATCTGACATCACGGGACGGTACTAGGGGAGTTACCACCCGGGTGGGTGGGAGAAGCCAGCTTAAAGACTTTCCAGCAAGCCTTAAAGGGGATAGGACGCTGCCAAGAGTGTGGATGAACATCATATACGACCCCTAGAACTACTGTTACGGGGGAGTAACCTGTTTATGAAGGCACGTACTGAAATGGATACCTGCTCATTAAAGAAACACAAGCCAATTTGAATCATTGTATGTTAAAACTTCCAACAGTGCCATGGCAATGAAGACAAACAACAACAGTGAATCAGCAGGCAGAAAAAGGTTGAAAGTAGACTGGCAGGAGTGAAAGTAGTACAGTAAAAACCATGGAATGAAAAAATTACCACACATCCAGCTCTGATAAAGCCCGTGCATGCGCAGATTCACACTGATAAATTAAGGCCACTGCGTAAATCGGATATGCCTCTGTGCTTTCAGAAGAACCCTGTGACCTTACTTGTGGCTATATCACTCGTGAGGTCATTGGTTTCTAAAAACCCTCATAACAATAAATCTTATATATCTGTTCAGCTATGCAAATTCCTTGTATATTTATTTATTGAAATTGTTTTACCAGGTAAACATACAGAGATATAGCAAATCAGTTTCATAGATGTGACGACCGGGGGGGGGGGGGTTACAAGGGGGTGTATCGCAGTATATATCTATATTGCAGCCAAATAGGTAGGAACGGTATGAAGTGCCAGAGATGCAGAATAGCCTGAAATTTTGCATTTACATAGTTTGTGCCGGGGGCCTCTGAACCTGTAAATGTTTTCTTCAGGTAAAAGGTTAAAGAAAGAAAAACAAATGCTGTTTTTAAGTCTTTTCAAAGACATAGACAGGGTGGAAGCTGTCCAGAGGAGGGCAACCAAAATGGTGCAGCTGCTGCACCAGAAGACATTTGAAGAAGGAATAAAGGAGCTTAAGATGTATACCCTCGAGGAAAGAGGGGGGAGGACATGATAGAAACTTTAAAGTACCTCAAGGGAATCAGCAAAGTACAAGAGGGTAGCATCTTTCAGAAAAAGAGATGTGCAAGAACAAGGGGGCACAATTTGAAGATAGAGGGGGGGTGGCTCAGAGGTAATGTGAGGAAGTATTTCTTCACAGAGAGGGTTGTAGATGCATGGATGGCCTTCCTGAGGAGGTCGTACAGTCAAAAACAGTGGGGGAATTCAAGAATGCGTGGGACAGACATAAGGCAATTCTAGTGGGGGGGTAGAAGGAAGTAGGCTGTTGGTTAACTAGGATCTGCAGCTTATCTATTAGGCAGGGAAATGGGCAGACTAGGTGGGCCAAGCAGTCCTTATCTGCCATCAAATTCTATGTTTATATGTTTCAGTTTATTTTGTACAAATTTTCCATAACTGGATTTTTGCAAATGTCACTTTCATGATTTGGAACCCACTTTTGTGAGATAGGATCCCTGTTTTTGTTAGTCTTAGCAGTCACAAAAATGAGGAAAAGAAGAGAAACCTTTGCACATCAGAATCGGCAAAATGACTTGAAAATTAACTTACTTGGTTCATAGTGCGGTGTGTAAGGTTTAACTCTGATTTTTTTTTTTTTTAATGTGTATTTAAAAAAAATACATTTTACGGTTGTAATAAAATTAGGCTGTTGCTTCTCACAAAAACTGTCCCTGCATTTGTGAACCCACGTGTTTGTCGTTCACAAATCCACTTTCATTAGTCTTGGTGCCATGGTCATGAAAGTGGATAACATAAGAAAAATTTTGCACATTTAAAGAAACACACACACACACACACACACACAAAAACACTTGGAACGGTAGACTAGAAATTGAGTGGTTAACAAAGTGGGGTGTAAGGTTAATACTTTAATTTTTTTATTGAAAAAATACTTTTTCATTATTAATAACATTAGATTGTTCACTATTACAAAAACTGCTGTTTCGTGACTCAAATCTGATTTCCTAACACGCAAACCTGTTTTCATGGCTTGCAAACCCGTTTTCATGAGATACATTTTCCGCTTTCATGACATTTAGTCTCAAAACTAAAACGAATTTACATGGTTTTATAGGGCCATGTGTAAAGTAGGCTACAGGTCTGGGGCAGTGGGTGTGATGATCAGGTACTTTGTGAGCAGCCTGCAGGCTCACTGAGTCTGCTGTTGGTCAGGCACCGTGCGTGTAATGAAGCTACTGCTTCGTGGGTAGCCCGCAAGGTTTTGCATATCTCGTGAGCTTGGAGAGAGGGGCAACTGCACGCTACGCTGCAGGAGCAGCAATAACAGGGAGTTTGTAAGTATTTTTTCCTGTCTAAATACAGGCATACCACCGTTGCCTAAATTTAATTCGGCTGACATGTAATAGTTTTGACTAAATATAACAAAAAAAGATTTAATTACAAACTCCGTCATGAAGCAAGCTGCCGGTCTGGAATAGTGAGGGTCATTGTGCACCTGCTGCGGGCTACTCACAAAGCAAGCTAGAGTTCGCTGCAGTGCCTGTAACTATGTTAAAGGTGTCAGTTATTATGTGTGCTTTTCAAAAAAATAAGGAAATGAATTGGAAAAACTATGTTAACGTATCTATTACAACTGAAGCACAAAAGATGAAAAGTAAGGAAATGAAATACTAGGGTGAAAAGCCCCTGGAACCCTGGCTAATTGATGGTATGGTGTTCCTTGGGGATTGAACGATAATGCAACACAGTGTTGGCATTACCCTAGTATTGGCGCTGTCTAATCACACAAAGTAAATGACACAGCAGTACTTGCACAGAGGGTGCAGATATTAAAGTATTGCCAACACTGTGTTGCATAATCATTCAAACCTTGAGGATCAGCACCTCTGTGGGCCACTCGCTAAGCAGCTGCATGATCATATGAACAGCGCCAAAGCGGTAGTGGACCTCGCCAGTGGCGCTGCAGGTCAAAACGCAGGAGGTGGTATCTGCAGCCAGCCACCGGGGTTGGGCATCTGGTGCCCGCTGCTTTTGGCTTCCTGACACCTTATCTCCCGTCTAAATGTTTGGCATTATATAACTGTGCACCCCTCCCACTAGCACTCTCCTTCCCCCAAGCAACTAAAAAAATACACTCAACCCCCCCCATCCCTTTTAGCACCAATTCTGGCACCCTCCACCACCACCATCCACATTTTAATTAAAATCCAGCATTCGATGAACAGCACAACTGTCCGTCCACCTGCCATCTACTAAACAACCAAACCCTGGGTGAACAAAAACATAGTCTCGACGCCCCCCCCCCGCCAAAAAAAACAAAAAAAAAACACACATTGGGTTACATTTGCAAGGTGTCATTTGTGTGATTCTGAGGGTGGTGGCAACTGGGGCATATTGAAAGTTTTAGCCCAATATGGCCAAAGAACAAGTTATGAGCAAAGGAATAAAAAAAACAGTAAAACCCTAAATCCCAACACATACAGAATTAGCACAGTTTGGGACTTCAATCAATCAAACTTTATTTAACCAGGCAGTTACATCATTGAACAAGCTCATTTTCAAGATGGCCCTGGACACAGAGGACACTTTTGCTTACAGTAGACAACACTTCATACAAAAATAGACATCAGTACAGGCAGTTACAGTATACAAACTCAGTACTTGGATGAATCCGACATGTTAAATAAGTGCAAATATAGGCATTTAAAGTGCAGCATATATAGGTTGTACCTATAGAGTAGGGATGGACATAGAGAAGGGTAGTGGGAAGAAAGGGTATCAGACACATATTAGAAAGGGAGAATAGGGCAGCCTGATAGAATGAGGCCCCCTGCGAAGCTAATTGATGGGGGAAGAGATGGTTGCCCTAAAGGGATGCTGGCCAACACGGGAAATAGGCGGCCCAGGATTACAGAGTTTAAGTTAAGGGACTCAGTTGAGTGGAGTAAGGCTTTACCTGAAACAGTCACACGCCGTTTTCATGCCTCTGTAGAGCAGCCTCCTAAATATAAAATGGCTGGGCAGAAGGGAGATTTTAAGTAATTTTTGCATGTTATTCCAAAGCGCTGGTAAAAAGGAGCTAATGGTAGTTAAGCCAAGACATGTTCATTGTTGTTCCAGAATTTCTTCTTTAGTGGACAGCGGCTGGCTGAGGTGTAGGGAGGGTTGGAGAGTGGATATCGTGCTAAGTGGGATGTGGGCATTTTTTACTTGCATGAGGTGGGTGGAGGGTGGCCTAGGTGCTAGTGAAAGGGGGGTTGTATAGTTATTTATTGTCCAACACTGGGATTAGGCACCTAGAGCCAGATGTTTAATACATAGCCAGGGCGTCAAGGGATGTCTGCCCATGGTAGCTGGGTTTTGCACCCGATTTATGGGTGTGGTCTATATTCAGACACCCCACAGTGCGAGCATAATCTGTTAGCTCTTGAGCGCTAAGTTACTCTTGCGCCCATGCAAATGAGGGGGTCGTCCCCTACATACTGGCACAGCAGCAAATTCTGAGGTTTGCACAGGTGATAAATGCCACCCAAATGGGCGCAAGTTACTATCTTTGCAAACCCAAACTTAACGGTCACAAGGTCATGGTTGCGGACAGTGGTACTGCACACCCCCACCCTGGCCTGTAGAAGCAGTGACATCCCTAGTGCCACCCCCCCACTGTCCGCTCAGCCGCCATGTTATTAAAGCTGTCCCTGGTGTCTAGTGGCACCCCACACCCTCCAGTCGGCCACCACCATGGTATTAATGCAGTCCCTGGTGTCTAGTGGCACCCTCCACCTTCCAATCAGCCGTCACCATGTTATTAATACAGTCCCTGGTGTCTTGTGCACCCCCACCCCAGTAACCCATCCCCGTAAGTGTTCAGGTATTCCCTGTTGTCCGCTGGTACCCCCACCCGCTGAGCACCGATCCCTGTGTTACTCATTGCCCTGGTGGCCAGCGGCCCCCTACCCCACTGCCCCCACCATGTACTGTATAGTGAGCACGCGCTCCTTGTCATGCCATATGGTGACCGGCCACGGTGGTGAGAGGAGGGTTGTGCTGGTCACCGTATTGAATTCCACATGTGGCACCAGACCGTGAGGTATGAGGGGTTGGAGTGCTCAGTGGGCTGGGGGGGGGGCAATGGGTGACACAAGGATGGGTGCTCGGCAGATGGGAAGAGTACCATTAGACACCAGGGAATACCTGAACACTTACGAGGATCGGTGATCAAGGTGTTGGGGGTGCCATTAGGCACCAGGGACTGCATTAATAACATGGCAGTAGCCAATCGGAGGGTGAGGCATGCCATTAGACACCGGGGCAGCTTTAATACCACAGCGGCTGATCGGAGGGTGGGCGTGCCGCTTGATACCAGGGAGGCCATGTCATTGCGGGGACAGGTGTTCACGTGTGGGGGGCCGCCCGCCACCATGCCTGCCATGGTGGGTGGCCACAAGAGGGGTGCAAACTGTGCCGCTACTTCCAATATGAGTGAACCCATAATGGGCGTGCATATGGCCCTTCGTGCCTTGCATGCCCATTGGGATAATTTGCATGTTGCCGATTGAATTTTGCGCCAGGGGCTTCTGGCGCTATCAAGTCTGGGAGCGCACTACCCTCCACTTCCCCATGTGCTGCATACAGCCCCGATCCATATTGGGGCAGTGCTATTCCACTTAGCACTGCCTGGACATGACCCCGTATTCAGTCGGTAAGTGTTGGCGCACTCTCCAAGTGAATATAGCATTCTCAGGGTCGGACGCAAGGGCATGCACAGCGCACACCTTTACACTCTGCTTTTGCCCATTACTGAATATCTGGCCCCTGGTGTCGTGAACCACAAAGGGGGATGGTGGATCATAGAAACATAGAAGTTGACGGCAGATAAGGACCGCAAGGCCCATCCAGTCTGCCCATTTCTTTTTCTACCTTATAAATGTGCCATCGGCCTTTGCTCTGTCGGTGGCCTATCTATTCATAGTCATTTGTATTGCTCCCTTATGCCTATCCCATGCCTGTTTGAAGCCCTGCACTGTATTCATAGCCACCACTTCTTGTGGTAAGCCATTCCATGCATCCACCACCCTTTCTGTGAAAAAGAATTTCCTCACATTCCCCCTTAATCGGCCCCCTTCTAATCTCATGCTGGATCTGTAGCAAACCATTGAGGTTTGTCACCCAGTGGCTGCAATTGGTGTCCCAGAGGGCACTGTTTTCATGCCAGCTGAATGAAGATATTTTTCATGCAGCTTGTGTGAAAAATGGGTTTGCGAGCCAGGAAAACAGGATCTTACTTCAAGGAAGGCCCTTGCAGCAGACTACACCAGTAGGATTAAGCCGCCGGGCACTAGGACCACATTGAAAACTTCTAGCTAGCAGTCTACCACGGGGGACCACTCCCCGCCATCAGTCAGCTGACGTCAGCATAGCCTATATAGGAGGGCAGTTCCCACTCCACCTCAGTTATTTTCACGCCATCGACCCATGCACATTGGACCTCAGCGGGCACCGCAGCAACAGTCGACTGCCATTTCCCATGCTTACCGCTCTTTTTTCTTGCCTTTTTTTCCTTAGTGTTAAACATGGAATTTTTTTTCGACGGGTTTATGTTTATGGCACCCATACCTGAAGAGGAACATTAAGTTACTGGAGGGGGTGCAGCGCAGAGCAACAAAGATGATCCAGGGACTAGGAGACATACCCTACATGAGCAGGCTGAGGGAGTTGAACGTGTACTCACTGGAGGAGAGGATTGGGGGGGGGGATATGACTGAAACCTTCAAGTACATGAAGGGAATAAACGACAGGCACGGAGGAACTATTCAAGTTAAGGGAGGTAGGGACACTCATGGTCACGATCTCAGATTGGGGGGGAAAGGTTTAGGAGGGAAATGAGAAGACACTTTTTTACAGAGAGAGTGGTGTCTGAGTGGAACACGTTGCCTGCAGAAGTGGTATCCTGTAGAACAGTGGACTGCTTCAAAAGGTGATGGGATAGGGTAAGTGGGAGGGGAAGGAGGGGCAGCTGCATTATAAGGGTTGCTAGCTGCACACTTGAGCAGACTGGATAGACCATAAGGCCTTTATCTGCTGGCAAATTCATGTTCTCCACCAGCCTCCTCTTCTGACTGCTCCACAAAGTGTGCCTGCGGCAAACAGATCCCTGAAAAGGATGGCCACTCTGCGTGTCTGATCTGCCTAGGCCCCAGCCATGACAGCGAAGCCTGCCAGAAATTCAACCAGGTCACTCAGAGACGTTGTTTAAAAACTCTGGAGAGCCACCTTTTAAAGCAGAAGTTGGTCATGATGGAAAAGGAACTGCAGGCCAGGGGCTAGTTGGCCTTGCTGGCATAGTCCTTCAGGGCTGCCTCCTCTTCTCATAAGGAGAACTCCAGGAAGCATAAGCACTAGGATAAACAACGGGCCCAGTCAGCTCCTTGGTCGCAGTCACCCTACAAATGGTCGACCACGACGGGATCGTCCTTCCACAGGGGGCTGGCTCCTCCAGCCCTCTCTTCCTCCGGGCTTCCAGTGGCTGAGGCCCATATCCTTCATGGGCTTTCAGCCAGGTGGTTTGGCTGGTGCTGGTCTTTCAGGCGGTGGTTGTATGCCAGTCGCACGCCCGCCCCCCCAGGCCCTGGTGCTGCCTTCATCTGCTCCCATCTCTGGGGCCGCTGCCAGTCCTGCTAGGCAGCACCCGCAGCAGGCTACCACTGTCTCTTCCTCACCAGCGTTGCCTTTGCTTGTTACTCTGAGATCTCCATCCCTTCAGGCACCGGCTTCTCCAGTGGGGCAGGTGCCAGTGGATTGTTCCCCTGAGTGCTCCAGGCCGCCACCTGTACTGCCACAGCCCCAGCCTTTGGGTCCGGTACTGTCCTCATCACTGCCGCAACCTACGCCGCAGCTGATGCTCATTGGCCCGTTGCCGGATTGCTACCTGTCGCCAGGTGGGCCTACGCCAGGGTAACCTTCGCCGGCTCCTCTTCAGACATTCCCCAGTCCAGTGTCTTCTCTTCCATTCCTGCCGGTGTATAATATAGAACCCCAAGTGGATTACAGTGCCCTTTTTTCAGCGTGGTAGTCTTTCATGCAAAAGCAGCCCCTCCGCCCCTCAGGGCCCACCTCCGGCTTCCACCCTCCGCAGGAACCCCAGCCGCAGAATTTTGCCTGGGCTGGTCCAAGTGAACCTCGCACGTTGGCGTCTTCAGGGGCTCACCCAGCTGTCAGTTTAGGTTCTGGAGGGGACAGTCACCAGCCTCCGGCACCAGTCCCGGATAGTGATACTACTGAGGATGACTCCGATTCCTCTGGGTCTTCCTCCTCTCTGGGGAATCTTCAGTGGGGGAACACCAGGCTAAGGAGGTGCCCAAGTTCCCCCTGATGATCCATCCTTCATGGGTGTCATGCGTCACATCCAGTCTGTCATGGACTGGAAGGCCGAGGAGCAAGACCTGGAGAGACACCATTTGGTCATCTACCTCAGGCAGTGGGATGCCCTCCCCATAGTGGTGCCCCCTAATATTGACTCCCGCGAGGATGTCACTAAGGCAACCTGGGCCCACCCTTCTACTCCTCCTCCTCCTCATCTACCTAAAAAGGCGGCCTGCCTGTACCATGCCCTGCCGGACAAACATTTTCTGGGGAGCTGGCCTAAACTGGATTCTGTGGTGATTAATGTGGTGCACAATCTTAGGAAGCCCAAGCACCTCAGTACTTTCCCTCCGGACCGAGAGTGCAGGCAGCTGGATCACCTTGGCAAGCATGTTTTTGCCTCTACTACTTTGGCTAGTCGGGCCTTCAGTTATTTGGCCCATATGGTCCAATACAAGAATGTCCTCTGGGACCAAGCCAGGGACTTAGTTCAGACTTTGCCAGAGGATGACACTAAGACGCAGCTTGCCAAGCTTATAAAGTCGGGCTCGGACATCAGCAATCATGTCCTCGGGGTGGCTTACAATGCTGTTGACGCCTCTGGGCATGGGGCAGCTGCTGTGGTCTGTCTGCAGCACCATTCTTGGCTCCGGGTATCCGGGTTTGCCCCAGATATGCAGGCCAGTAGTTTGGTTGCTCCCTTCCGTGGAGCGGCCCTTTCTGGGAGAGATGTCCAGGACATTGTTTCTACCCTGCAGGAGTTGGGGCGGGCCTTCAAGTCAGTCTACTTGCTCTGTCATACCCAAACTTGAGTGGGCCAGCATCAATCCTTTCGCTGGTCCTCCCGAAAGCACGCTCGGAGCCAGCCTGCCAAGGGTCAGCACAAGTGCAAGGCCACAGCAGCCCCTGCCACCACCAGAGCCTCCAACGCTCCCGCAGCCCCCCTGCCTGCACCCACCCCTACCTCCTGATGTCTTATTCGAACCCCCTTCCCCAGCCGAGGATCTGAGGGAGGCGGTCAGGGGTCGGATCTCCCTCCATCTAGACGGATGGCGGGGAGTGACCACAGACAACTGGGTGCTCCAGATCATAGCTCACAGTCACACTCTGGAGTTCCTAGAGTGGCCACCTGAAAATCCTCCTGTCCACTCTACCTACCTTCCAGCACACCTGTCTCTGGTTTGGGAGGAGAGTCAGGCTCTTCCTCAAAAGGGAGCCATAGAGCCCTTCCCTCAGGCTGCACGGGGAAGGGGATTTTACCCCCACTTCTTCCTCGTCCCCCAAAAATGGGGATCTTCTGCCCATTCTGGACCTGAGCCATCTGAATCTGTTCATCGAGTACAAGTGCTTCAGGATGGTCACCCTCCAGAGGCTGTTACCCCTTTTACACCAGGGGGACTGACTCCGCTTTCTGGACATGTAGGATGCTTACCTGCACATCCAAATCTTTCCTGCCGATCGTCACTCACATCCTCCGCTTCCACTTTCAGGGAGCCCATTTTCAATTCTGGGCTCTTCCTTTTGGCCTTTCCTCTGCCCTCTTGTGTATTCACCAAATGCCTGACAGTGGTTGCAGCCACATTGCGGAGGCAGGGCTTCTATGTGTTCCCCTGCCTGGACGACTGGCTACTAGCAACCCCCTCCAGGGACTGTTTGGTCAGACCTTGGAATACACCTTCCATCTATTCCATGCCCTGGGGATCACTATAAACCTGCCGAAGTCCTACCTCTCCCCTTGCCAGCACCTTCAGTACATAGGGGCGGTCCTGGACACCAGCAAGGGCAAGGCCATTTTGCACGAGGACAGGGCAGACGACTGATTGGGCAGGCCCATCTGGTTCGCAGAGTTCTGTCATGGCTGGATCTGGCCAACCACCGGCACGGGTTCTCCTTTCAGCTTGTGTCCGCGCCCCCCCCCCCCAGCAGATTCTCACAACAGATGCCTCCGGCCTGGGTTGGGGTGCTTATCTGGCCGACCACCAGACCCAGAGTACCTGGAAGGAGGTAGAAAAAGGCATTCATATGACTGTCCTGGAGATGCGGGTGTTCCTTTATGCCCTTCAGGCCTTCCAGACTCGTTTCCTCCCCAGTCTGCTGCTGGTGCAGACGGACATGTGTGTGGTCTACTACATCAACAAACAGGGGGGACCCATTCTTACCCCATATATTGGGAGGCGAGAGTGTAGTATTGGGCCTTCGAGCACAGGGTGGAGCTCTCGACCATTCATGTGCCAGGCGTCCAAAACATCCTGGCCAACCTTCTCAGCTGCTCTAGGTCATGGACTCACGAGTGGGAGCTTCTAACCTCAGTGTTAGAGATCTCTTCGACAGGTGGAGCCATCCAGAGTTGGACCTCCTTGCATCCCCACTCAACGCAAAACTTCCACTTTTTTGCTCGCTCGATCACGGGCCTGGAGTTTTCTGGTGACGCATTGTCCCTCTCCCAGAAGGGGAGGTTTCTGTACACCTTTCCTTCCTTCTGTCCCACTCCTGCAGAGGATTCTGCTGAAGCTCCAGCTGGAGGGGGCAGAGATGGTCCTCATAGCTCCCTTCTGACCACACCAGATTTGGCTCCCCTTGCTGCAGCAGCTGGCAGTGGAACCTCCGGTGCCCTTGCCCCTGTGCAGCAGCTTCCTCTTCCAGGACCGGGGCACCCTGGTCCATCAGGACCTCAAGTCTCTGCATCTCCATGCGTGGCTCCTGCAGACCTAGCTATTGCCTGCTTTAAGGTCTCCTCTAGGGTCGCAGATGTTCTGGTGGCCCCCAGGAAACCCTCCACCAGAGCCACTTATGCTATGAAATGGAAGTGCTTCTCCATTTGGGCCACTGCTTGCCATTTGGATCCTTTCACCTGCCTGGTGAATCAAGTCCTGGAATACCCCCTTTCCCTTTCGGATTCAGGCTTGGGGTACTTCTCACTTAAGGTGCACCTTTCCGCCATTTCTGTTTACCATTCATCTGTTGGAAGCAAAGCTGTCGCTCAGCTCGAAGTGTTCTGCACGTTTCTGTGGGGCATTCTGCATAGGAAACCTCCCATTCAGAACCCAGTCCCTTCATGGCGTCTTAATTTTATTTTAGAGAAACTCACTTTACCTCCCTTTGAACTGGCCACGAGTCGCGAGCTGCAATTTCTGTCATGGAAAGTGCTCATTTTAGTTCCTGTTACTTCTGCTCGAAGGCTTATATGTAAGGAGCCGTATTTGTTTTTTCACAAAGACAGGGTGTCTGCGTGTACTAATCCCATGTTTCTACCGAAGGTGGTGGTGGAGTTTACTTTGAATCAATCCATCCCCCTTCCAGCTTATTTTCCTGAGTATTCCAATCAGCGGGAGGCCTAGCTCCATACCTTGGGTGTACAGAGGATGTTGCAGTACTACACGAACCACACAAAGCCTTTCAGAAAAACTGATCAGTTGTTGGTTTCATTCGCCCCCAAGAGAGAGGGCGCTCCTGTTTCTAAACAGTGTTTGCCTAAGTGGTTAACAGATTGCACTGTTTATTGCTACTGCAAGTGCAATAAGCCTCTTCTGGGGGTAGTCAAAGGCCATTCCACCAGGGGTATGGCTCTCTCCGTGGCTTGCTTTAGAAATGTGTCTGCTGCAGACATCTGTGCAGCTGCCACCTGAGTTCTGTCCACACAGTTACCATGCATTACAGTCTATACATCGCCTCTAGGCGCAGTGCCAGTTTTGGCCTAGCAGTTCTTCAGGGCCTTCTCTCGAGCTACTGACTGCTGATCTGTCCTCCTCCCAGTGTGTTATACTGGTGTTGACCGGTAGTATTTCAGACTCGGTCCTACCGGTGTGGCCTGCTGTAAGAGCCTTCTCGAAGTAAGGTAGTACAGTTACATAAGAACTTACCGTAACAGATCTTCGAGAGAAGCTCTTGCAGCAGGCCCTGCTTTCCTTCCACCTGCTGTTCTTTTTCTGTTGCACTACTTCTGCCTGTCTTTTGGCTCTCGGAAAACCTCCTCAGTTCTCCTTCAGCTGCCCGTATGGGTCTCCGATGGGAGAACTGAGGTGGTGTGGGGGACCGCCATCCTATATAGACTGTGCTGACGTGAGATGACTGATGTCGGCGGGGGGCAGTTACCCTGTGGTAGACTGCCAGCTAGAAGTTTTCAGTGTGGTCCTAGTGCCTGTCAATTTAGTCCTACCTGTGTGGCCTGCTGCAAGAGCTTCTCTCGAAGATCTACTGTTGCGGTAAGTTCTTACATAACTGTACTTTCTTGAGTGATGAATGCCGAAACTGTTTTTCTGACTCGCAACAGTTTAATTTCATTAATAATTTAAAAACAATTGTTTTGTTGTAACCAAAAAAAAACAACTCGAAGAATCAACCTTAGACTCACCATGTCCACCATACAAGGGTCAGGCTATAGCTCCAAGGAGTGATTTTGTTTTTGATGTGCTATGCCCACTTCCCCGGCCACCAATACTCATGAAAACAAGACGTCTTATCTCACCAAAATGGACTCTAACGTTGTCGCAAAAAAACACCTTCTAAGAGACTGCTTTGTTAGGTGCAAAAATGAGTTTAATGTAGAACAGCATTTGTAACCCTAATTATAGGGATGGCACCGCATAACTGTGATATCCTTAGCCCCATCAGGGTGCGACTTGCAGTCAAAACAAACTTGAGGCTTTTCACACGTTATTTTACATTATCCAGTTTAACAACATGTGGTAAACATGGTAAATACAGCAACGTTTTTTAAGCATGTAATGTTACTTTAATGTTTCTTTGGTGCAGAGACACTCAGAGGGCGTGGCATCTGTTTCATTTAAGGAACCAGAGGAAGGGGATTTATGTATAGAGGCTCTCCATGGCAGGTGGTTTGGTGGCCGTCTGATTTCTGCTGAAACCTGGGATGGAGTAACAGATTATAAGGTATGTTGAGCTGTAAAGATGTTGGAAGTCTGTTAGTTATTTGTTGAATTTTCTGAATTTACTCTTCTCTTTCCTTAACACTGCCATCTCATCCTCCTTGTTCCTCCAGTCATCCACTGTTCATGCCTTTCATATCCTCACAGTAAATCTGGAGCAAGCCAGTCTGTTTTCTCCGTCTGCCTTCCAGCGCTGTGGGACAGCCTCCTTCTCCCAATCTGTCTCCCTCTATCCCTCCCTGCCTTCCTTCCCTCCCTCCCAAATCATTCGTACTTGCACACTTCTCAAAAGCATACACCTGCAGCTAGCCTTTGTCTCTTCTTTCTGGCTTATAACAACCTATGCCCCATCCACCCCCACCATTTACCCATTTTGCCTTTTACTCTGTCCTGTAACTTAAAACTGAAAGAGTGCTCTGTAATTTTAACTTTATGCCACGGTTGCCACCGTGATTCTTTTTGAAAATATCTTGCCATACATTGGTGGCACACTCCCCTAGCTCTCATCCTGGCTAATCCATGTCCACTTTATATATATTTTTTTCTTTCTCTGGAATTTCTTGTATCTTGCATTTATTGTTCATGCACCTATTGGTGTCACATTATTTGTTGTTGCATTTTCATTCCCTACTGTATCCCTTCCCCCAGGTCGCACTGGAAATGAGATCTGGCTCAGTGTGTCTACTCCGGTCAACAAATAGCAGATAAATATTTGGGGCACATCTCGTGTTACTGGGTTAACCACTTTTTGCTTACTGTTTTTTCCTCCTCAATGCAGTGGACTGGTTCACAAAACCCGTGTCCCACACATGCTGGAGAGGTCTCCCTGGCCATCAGAGACCCACTACTAGTGCTCTCTGTAGAATATCATGAAATTACCTATCTGGGTGGGGCTGACCACCCAGGAGCAGAGTTTGTTAGAACTTTCCCGAAAGGAGAGAGGGAGGGAGGGAGGCAAGGGACCCAGAGGTCTAGGCACCGCAGATGGCCGGGGAATGCATAACAGCACCATCCACCTGAGCACCACCAATGCTGTCCACTCGTGTCCTCCTCTCTTGTATCCTAAACCAGTAGACTTTAAGAGTCAGTCAGAAGTGGTCCTGGACCTTGCCATCCGACCACACACTATGATTGACATGGCCGGTACAAGGCTGGGCATACACAGTGGTGTCGCTTAGTATGAAGTGCAGTATCACAGTTTCATCCAGCGATATCTTGCAGGATTATGCAAAGAACCAAGATAATCCAGTGTTAGTTACTCCAGTTTGTCACACAGGAAACTGTAATATCTAATTACAGAGGGCTTTATTTTGGTGGGCAGCACTGTGACTTTGCATCATACATCACTGCCCTATGTCGGGTGGCAGCTTGATTTCTTCTTTTTTTTTTTTCTTCCTTTTTTTTTTTTCCAATCTACATGTCATCCCATGTGTCTGGGGTTGGCAGGCAGTAGGCTCCGGTCCCTCCCACGGGGGGCTCACTTCCGGCCTCGGTAGGCATCCCCATTACCAGGAATGCCATTGCCACAATCATGGAGCCTGCCAGCTCTGTCTTTTCTCCCTCCCCCTTGCTGCGGTCGTGTGCGCGTGTGGTGGCATGTGCACACCACGATCCGCAGCACCCTCCCTATTCTTGCCGCTCTCCGCCTGCACTGCCCTCAGGCCTTCACCTGGGATTAGCCGTGCAGTGGGATTGACAGCACCTCAACCCTCAGCACCGACGGGCCTGCTAGGCAGCTCGATTTCACCCCTCTGGCTGTAGTCATGGGTTCCTGCCCATGTTACTCCCTAACCTTGGCCACCAGGAGGCAGTTCTGTGCTGGCTAAAAGAAACCCACCCTTTGCAAGGCAGGAGGCTTTTTGAGACTGTGATCAGACTGACCTAAGGAGTGAGGGCCTCTCTAGGTTTTTCACTTTAATTTTGCAGGACTGTTAAACAGAAAAGTATAATCTAGAAATTATGCCACCATCTTCAGGTACTGAATTTTTTTGGGGGGGTGGGGTAGTAGCCATAATCAGAACCTAAAATAGTGCTTTGTACCTAGCAGGATTGTTCAAAAAGATATATGTTGCCCAAAAAAATTTGAGATATATATATATATATATATATACAACAGCCCCAGCTTCACTATTCACTATAGATGTTGATTCATTTTTGGCAAATAAGACGATTAATATATTAATATATTTTAGTCAAGTTTTCCTTACTCTGTTTAAAGTAATCTAGTGTATGTCTTCTCTTTTCTCCCCATTGTAATGAGATTGGCACTAGCCTGAGTGGTTTACTGTTAGTGATATTGGTGCTTCATTTCTAAAGCATAGGTAAAAAACGCTGTCAAACATCCTAATGCCAAGTTTTTAGATCAGTTTTATGGTCAATCTAGAACGAATACTTCGTAAGGAATATATTTATATGAATATCTGTTGAATCCCAAGTGCTTTCAGGTTTCTGACAACCATTTAATAAGGAAATAATGGCTTATTTTTCAACATTTCCTTCTTCAATTTTGGGGGCCAGACAAAGCCGTGTAAGCCTGGCTTGCACGGGACCCATGATGCCTTGCACTGATATTGAGGCTTTAGTGTGAGTGTAGGTGTGGACTGGAGAAATGCACAGAAACCAAACACAGTTTGGATATTTCTTCTTTCTATGAATCCTTTTACAGACCCATATACTGCTTTCCCTGCAAACTCAAAACCAGAAGAGCAAGGGGGGATATGATGGAGACCTTCAAGTTCCTGGAAGAAATTTACAAGTGGACTGTGAGGAGACACTTATGAGGAATAGAGAAGATAGGGCAGGGGTCATGAGTGGAGGTTGATGGGGGGAAGGTTTAAAAAGGATTTGAGGAAGTAGTATTTTACAAAAAGAATGGTTGAGCCATGGGTAAGGAGATGGGTGCCAAAATCATGAACGGCTTCAAACATGGTTGGAACAATCAAGGTTGTAGTAGCTACTCGATGGGAAGAGGGTGGCTGAAACAAGGAGGAATAGTGCAAGCAAAGACCCCACAGACATAATAGGTCCTGGGGTATGATCGGGTAATATGGGCAGACTGGATGGATCATCAGTCTTTTTCTGCCATCATGGTTATTGTTTCTATGTAGCTGCCTCTCCGGTATTCTCACTCCAAGTGTTCTAAATGGGCATAGCATTTTTAGACTTAACGCACAAAAATATTAATGTAGTGTTGACATTTGCAATGAAATGTAGTGCATTCAACATCTAACACGGATTTTTTTTCATGCCTTTTTTATGCAGACACAAAATGACAGAGTTTGTTTCCTTCCTCTATGGCCCTGTCCACACTGCGCCTCTGTAACGTTACCGTAACGGGTCGCGTTTACACCTGTAACGTTACAGGAGGCATTTTCATAGCGTTGAGAGAACCACATATGAGGTGGTTTCAACAACGGTATGAAACCGTCCCGGCTTCTGGTAACGCTACCGCGGTAGTGTGGACTGCCGTACGGCCCTGCAGGGCACCGAAGTGCAGCGAAGGTATTAGATCGGGCGCCGCTGTAACGGCCGCCTGGATCCCGATGTGATCGGGCGTCCAGCCGGTCCCAGAACGACACCGGCCGAGGTGTGGACGACTGCACCACTACGGGCTGTAACGGATTGCATCCGCTACTGGGCTAAGCGGTGTAGTGTGGACAGGGCCTTTAACAGCCCAGTGCCTTCCCAGGGATTTAAATAGTACTGCACAGTACATCCGCTAATACAGTTGTTGTTTCAGAGAATACAACGGTGAGTTGCAGTCGTCAGAATGGTGGCTGTGTTTTTGAATAAATATGCTATTTTTCTGTTTGTGTTTGTTTAAATGTGATGTTAGAGAATTCCCTGGATATAGAAGGAGCATCTTATTTTGCAGTGCATTTATCTCCTTGGGTAGCCTTACTAGTGTTTGCAGGGTTAAGGGAAGGCCTCACCATATTTTTTCCATTTTTTGCAACCTTTATACCTGCCAAGAATGTTTTATAATTAAGCAATAAGCCACGAGGGGGTGTGGGTTATCGGGGTTTACCACGGCTGGAGTGGTTTTCCCACAAAGGCGAGCCAGTGGGTAAATCCATGCCAGCTGTGGTAACCTCTCGATAACCCACATCCCCCCGAGTGGCTTATTGCGACATACCATGTTCTTTTTCATTGTTTTCTTATAAAAAATAAAGTGTACAAGGTTTCCCAGTTTTAATTATTTGTATTAACTTTATTATTCCCCAACAAAAAGAGTTCCTTGTTGCTAGGTAGAATTATGTGACCCCCCCTCCCGCTTGTTTTTATTGTCCTCCGTTCCCCTGCCACATACACACACGCAACCTCCAGAGTTTAACACATAATCTCCAGACTGTAATCGTAAATTTGTCTTTGTGTCTGTTGTGCTAATCGGCTGCCGTCGCACAGCGTGTGCTTTCGGGTTGCATTTCTGGTGCGTACTGTGAGCCACTTCCGTGTTCCAGAAACAGTGCTAAGTGACTGGGCTTGCGAGGTTTTTTTTTAAATGTTTTATTCATATTTAAAATGACAAAAGAATGAGAACAGGACGTCACCGAAGAGAGAAACTGAGTCATGGATCAGAGACAGCGTCGGGGGAACCAAGAGTTATACTGTACTGAGAATGTACTTTCCACATGATGGAGTGCAGACAGTGCAGGGAGCGAAGACTAAACCTGAGGTGAGGTGGGTTGGTGTAGTGTAGGAGGTTATGGTTTTTGAAGCCTGTTGTCCGATTATTGAATTTTTTTTAAAAAGACTCCACTTCGTAGTTTTAAAACTGTGTGCTTTTTTGAGTGAGCCGTGATAGGATTAGGAGACCGCCGGTTCACGAAGAATTCAATATGGCGGTTGCTCCGTTTGAATTTCGCGGCTCGGATGAGTTCTAGAGATGGGGCTGACTGGCACCTTTGCCGTGGGTATATCGTAGGATTTACAATGGTGGTAAGGTGCCAGTCAGCCGTTCTGATTGGTTGTTGTCCAAGGTCCATGGTATAATCTATTATAATCTATGTGTACATTTTAATAATTTCCAGAGCACCTTTCATGCCCTTTCACAAATTACCCCCAGAACCTAACAAGGATCCTTATGCCCCTTGAAGTTGCAAGCTGGAAAAATTGTGGGAGGGAAGGGAATATATTTAGGCTCTGTAGAGCCAGGAGCCTGATCCCTTCCATTTTCCTCTACCGAGTGCCACCCCAGCACTCGCATGTGTCGTGTAATAGACAGGAGATCACAGGGGGCAGACTCCATAGACCTCTGTGGGAACTCTTTAAATGTCACATTTTTAAATTCGGGAGCCAACTTTGAACAAATCAAGGCTACCACTTGTCTAAGACTAGGTTCTTCTATCTTTCTGTCTAGTTTGTTGTAGTTTTTCATCTATTTTATATAACTAATAGTTCGGATTAATTTGTTTGTAATTTAATTCAGTTTACTCTGTTGCATGATCACTCTTCCATTTCTGCAACAGTTATGTTGTAATTTTTTCCTTTCATTCGATATCGTTGCTTTCTAGAACAACTGTCAGTGCCATTACTCTACTCTGCACCAGCCTACTTTATGCTGCAACACCAGTGTTTCAAACCCTTATGGCGCTTGACATTGCTCTGGCGTTCTGGCTACGAACAGAATCGTCATATGATGGGTCCTTTTTACGGTAGTCCTTCTGTAACGAGGGGGACATTATTTTCATACCACTTGGTTCCTGTATTTTCATGCAAAGCCGTGTCATTCTGTCTTGCTTTATTTTCACACAATTTTGTGCTCAAATTTCCCCTGACTTGCTGGTTTCATACAGATTGATGCTAGTTTTGCCCAATTTCACACGTTTTCACTGCTTGGCAGACATGGCCGTGTTGCCAGTGGAAGGAAGGTGGAGCAGGACCAGGACACATTTGGCCATCTTGGCCAGACATGCGATGGATGGTCATCCTTTTTCTAAAGTGGATGCGTCTGTTCCTGGAACAGGACAGTTGGTCACTTGTCATTAACATTGTGGAGCGAGGACATAGTACTGCAGTGTCCTTAGACTAAAATATGCCCCTCATAGGTAGTTGCTTTGTATACCCTGAGGGCCACTCACAAAGTAGCTGCATAGCGGCACTCGGTGCACCGACCTGCAAATAGCCTGAAGCACACCCCGCCCATTTTGATTTCCCAACATTGGATGTCAAGACAGTCATACATAAAATAGTCCTCCACCCATCAGCACCCATGCCACCCTCCACAGAGTGGGGTGTAAGGTTACATGGAAACATAGACAGTGTCAGTAGAAAAAGACCATTCTGCCCAGTTTTACCCTTTTCTAGCCCCTGACGGTCCAGATGGGGTTTTTATCCCCCTCCCCACCTTACTGCAACCCCTCTGAGAAACTGTCAAGTCTTTTACTCTGTCCCAGCTATGTTTCAACCGATAACTGTTTTTTTCACCCACTACCTCTGCTTGTAGGCTGTTCCACAGCTCAACCACTCTCTCAGTAAAGTAAGCTTTCTAGCCTTTCTCCTGACTCTCACTCCCAGCTTACTTTCATGTCCCCTTGTTTTTGACCTGCTATTCCTGCTAAATATAGATCTTCTTCAGGGATATCTCTGTCGTCAGGTCACACCTATTGAACTTAGCCATCAGGATCACATGGAAGCTTTTTCTGCAGCAGTCTGTTAAGGACCGCCCATGCTGACATCAGGCTTCGACATCACATGCCCTATATAAGCGTGGGTGGCCCGCTCCCTCCTCAGTTCTTTCCCGCCATCGACCATTTGTGCACAGACTCCACAGAAGCTTTGTCGCTCAGTTTGACCACCAGAACCACTTACCTTTTTTTTTGCTACTTGCTTTTAAATAACTTTATTTCTAGGGACATGGATATGTTGTTCATCCACACTCATTGGCAGGTATCCTTGCCGCTTTAAATCTTGCCGGAAGGTCTTCAAGCTTGCTCCTCCCACCCACCCGGGTGGTATAACTCTCGGCTCCGCCCCATGACGCTAGATCTTCCTTACCGCTTGGAAGCTCAGGTTCCCTCCTTAACGCTCTGCGTTTGAGACTGGTTCCTATTTCTACGTTTGCGGTTTAAAAAATAAATTTTGAAAAAGACTTCAGTCTTCTATCCCTCTGGCTCTGATGGACAAATCGACCTCGGATTGGAGATGCCCATGCGGGCAGAAGATGTCTCGGATCCACACTCCAGTGTAGTTCACTGCTTAGGCCTTGAGCACGACCCGCAGGCTTGCGACCTGTGCTCATCTTTCTCGGCCTGCGTCCTCGAAGACCGTGCTGCCCCGATTGCAACTGGGCCGTCCCGAGAAGCGTTTCCCTCCGGTGAAGTCCAAGGAGGCCCGGTTGGCGGTGTCCGCGGCCGCGGGCTCGCGGATCAGCTTGAGCGGATGGTCGCCTCAAGAGGAAGCGCGCGGGTCATCTTCCCGGCCGCTGCATTTATCCCGCCTCTCTGGGCTCTTCTTACACGGCTTCTTTTATGAGCTTTGTCTGTCCCTCTCCACTAAAGGAGAAGGGCTTACGCTCATGGACCTTATTCTCGGTCCAAAAGAGGGACGGGAAGTCCCTCCGCCACGCCTTGGGAGCGGGAAAGCGTCTCTCCCGGTCGCCGACCGCCGGCTTCGGTCGACCGGGCCGCTTTCGACACTGGCCTCACGGCAGTCCCCCGCCAGGTCAGTTGACCGAGACTCCCACCGGTGAAGTCGAGATTTTTCTACCTGCTGACGGGTTGTCGCTTTTAGCAGCCGAGATTCACCTCTCCCGGTTCCCCCGGAGGAGTTGAGGATCCCGCTGGCTCGCTTGTGCCTCCGTTCCGGAGCCCTCGGATGGACCATCCGAGCGCAAGGGAGGCCGGTTCCGCTGACACCTCCTCGCACCGACCTCGGAAATTCCGGGACTCGGTCTCGGTTCGACTTCTTCGCGGTCCAGCCGATCCCACCGCCATAGGCGGTCTCGTCTCGCATCGCGGTAAGCGGCGCCGTCATCGCTCTCCTCCTCGATGAGGGAGGCTTCTGTGAAATTACGCCGACGGGACGAGGACCTTATGTTGCAACAGCTCCTCCTGGCCGGGAGTAAGCCGACCCCGTCGCCTTCCCCGGCCATTAAGTGGCTGTCACCGGAGCGGCCGACACAACCCCTCGATTTATCCGAGGAGCCTATACCCAGGCCGGCTGTTCGCTAAACCAGTTGCTCCACCGATTCCGTGGAACCTCCGCCTCCACAGCCACCAACTGGGGCCCGCACCAGGATTCTCGGCCGTGCTAAGGGTTCTACCCCATCGGTTGTCAGTTACCCTCACTCCCGACCGACCTCGGCAGGTGAAGGGTGGCTCAGGCCAGAGGCAGTCTTCGAGGACTCTTCCGAGTCCCAAGATGATTCCTCCTTTTCTCTAAGCGACTGGACTTGGAGTCTTCAGGAGGTTACGTCAATGGACGATCAGTCCGCCGTCTTCCTAGGACTGCTTCGCTCATCTCGAGTCCACCGGATGGAGCTCGAACCTGCTTCCAAACGGGCCAGGTATCCCTCACGGAGATTCTGGACCGAGGGATTCTCCACGGAGGCTCTTCCGTGGCCGAGGCCATAGTGGTCCGGCACTGGAGCTTTGGCAGCGCCCTGCTTCCTGCCCTGCGCCCGGCCAGGATGGCCAGGAAGTATCGGTCCTACCGTTCCTTTGTCCGTTTTGAACACCCTCTGCTGAGGGTTGTTACCGACAGCGCTTTCGGCCACGGCAACGCCAGGGATGTGGACAAACCTCCTGACAAGGAGTCCAAGAAATTGACTATGTCGGGCTAAAAGTCTACCGCTTCAGGCCCTCTCTCGGCTTCACAGGCCAGTTCGGCCGCCCCTCATGGCACATTTTTCATGCCCGTTGGGCTCCCTGATGAGTCATCCTCATCTTCCCGCCGATCTGCAGACTACGGTTAAGCGGTGCGGGACCAGGGCAGTGGCCAAACAGCAGCTCCAGACTGCTTTGGATATAGGGACTCATGTGCCAGATCGGTGGCGTCGTAGTGGCTATAGGGTCAAGGGTTTGGCTGAGGATATCCACCTTACTGATACCCAGCACAAGTTGGCGGATGTCTCTTTTGGGGACTGACTCGCCCTGGGTGGAAGGTCACCTGCAGAGGATCGAGAAGTCCAATGCTACCTTGGACTGGGCTCTTCAGCCAGAAGGACAAAGGTCGCGAAACTGACAGCCTAAGCCCTTTTGCCCTTCTGTGCCCCGCGCCGCCTCGGCCCAGCAACGTCAGGGGTGTAGCAGGCTCGGCCTTGGCATCCCAAACCCAGGCCCCGGGCTTCCTCTAACAGGAGGCAGGAGGAAAGGCTCAGGAGGTCCTTCGGCCGGTCCTCCTCCAAGCCTGCCCAGTGACGGGCTGAGGGGTGTCGCCCATTCCCGGCCACTCCACTCCTCGTCCCCTGTGGGGACGGCCCGCACCTGCTCCGCCTGGTCCGCTGTTACCACGGACAGGTGGGGTCTTGAGGTGGTGGGAAGAGGCCTGCCTCTGGAATTCGAGCAGGCACCACCCTTCAGAGCCGCCGCCTCGGGGGCTTTTGGATCCCCAGGCCTCACTGGCGGCTCGTCGAGCCGACATCACTCTCCTCCTCCAGAAGGAGGTGATAAGAGTGGTGGACCCTCCTTCAGACCCAGGGTTTGTGTCCAGGTACTTCCTGGTTCGAACGGACGGGGCTGCGCCCATTCTCGACTCCACACGCCTAAACAAGTTCCTAAGGTCTCGAACCTTCAGGATGGTCACTCTGGCTCAGATAATACCATCCTTGAACGCGGCGTGGTTCTGCTCTCTGACTTGCAGCACTCCACGTCCCTATCCGTCCGGCTCCCCACCAGAGATTCCTTCGCTCCGAGCGGAAGGATCCTCTTCGAGTTCCAAGCCATGCCCTTCGGCTTGTCTCCAGCTCCCAGGGTCTTCACCAAATGCATGGCAGTGGTGACAGCATTCTGCGGCGCCGAGGGGTCCGGTGTGCCCCTTACCTGGACGACTGGCTGATAGCAGCTCCTCCAGGAAGGAGGCGGAGTGGTCCAGAGATCTGGCCTCCAGGTCTGTTTCTCAACTGGGCCTCCTTATCAACGAGGCCAAGTCGAACTCGAGTCAAGCAGGTGATTCTATTCATCGGCGCAGCTCGACTCTCTTCTGCCAGAGCGCGGCTCCCGCGGACAGGGCCGAGGTTCTTCCTCCTTGCCCGATCATTTCTGGTTGGGCACTTGCGCCTGCCCGGACTTGCTGCGCCTCCTGGGTCTCATGGCGGCCTGCACCAGCGTGGTCCGTTGGGCTCGCTGGAACATGCGTCCCCTCAGTGGGACTGGCCAGCCAGTGGTCACAACGCTGCGATCCCTTTGACCAGCTTGTGTCGGTGACACAGGGGATGTGGAACGCTCTCCAGTGGTGGACCGTTCCAGATCATTTGCAGGAGGGCATCCCGTTCGTCCGCCCCGAGCCGACGGTCTCTCTATCGACAGATGCCTCTCTGATGGGTTGGGGTGCCCATCTGGGGGAACACCGGGCTCATGGCCTCTGGTCCCCGAGGGAGTCCCGATGCCACATCAACCTGCTGGAGCTCCGAGCGGTCCGCCTAGCTCTCACCGCTTTTGTCTGCTCCTCCGGGGTCAAGTGGTCCGAGTCCAGACAGACAATACCACGACCATGTACTATCTAAACCGCCAGGCGGACGCGCTCCATGCTTCTATGCAAGGAAGCTCTCCGCATTTGGTCACTGTCGGCGCAGCCTGGAGGCGGATCTCCTAGCTATTCACGTGGCAGGAGCCTCCAACACCCCGGCCGATGCCCTGAGCCGATAGGGGCTGCATCCCACGAGTGGTCTCTCCTGCCGGAGGAGTACAGCATCTGTTCTCCCATTGGGGCACACCTCAGGTGGACCTGTTTGCCTCCAGGAGAACGCGGGTGAGTCTGTTCCTGCCCGCCTCAGCAGGGCTGGCTGCAGGGGATGCCTTCTCGAGCAGTGGACCCGGGCTCTTTTACGCCTTTCCCCATTTCCTTGATCCACAAGGTGCTTCTCAAGGCGAGGAGGGACAAGGCGAGGTGATTCTGATAGCCCCAGACTGGCCTCGCAGTTCTGGTTACCCAGATCTCCTCAGTCTCAGCTCCAGGACTCGCTGGTAGCTTCCAGCTCGCCGGACCTGCTCTCAGTCAATCAGGGAAGGTGTTCCATCCGACCTTCAATCTCTGCACCTGGACGGCCTGGTTCCTGAGGCTAGAGTTCCAGGCTTTGGTCTTTCCGACGAGGTCCTCAATGTAGTTGAGGCGTCCTGGAAGTCGACCAGAAAATGTTATGCCTTCAAATGGAAAAGGTTTTCCATTTGGTGTCAGGGCAAGGGCTTGGACCCTTCCTCCTGTTCCTTGGCAAGCATCTTGGACTATTTATGGTCCCTTTCTAGTCAAGGGCTTAGGTCGATGACCCTAAGGGTGCACCTGGCAGCCATCTCTGCTTACCGGGCGCGGGCCGGGAAGCAGTCGGTGGCACAGGAGAAGGTGGTCTGGCGCTTTTTCAAAGGCCTTGATCACATTTCCCCTCCAGTGCGGGAACCCCCACCTCCGTGGGATCTACTGCTGGTACTGGCAAAGCTCATGGGCAAGCCATTCAACCTATGCACAGGTGTGCTCTCTCTCACCTGTCGTGGAAGACCGCCTTGGTGGCTATCACGCCAGCCAGAAGGATGGGAGAGCTCCAGGCGCTTCCATCGAGTCTCCTTACCTGGTCTTCCACAGGGACAAGGTTGTCCTGCGCCCACCAAATTCCTTCCGAAGGTGGTGTCGGAGTTTCACCTTAACCAGGTGTTGACTCTGCCGGTGTTCTACCCCAATCACACCTCGGAGGCCGAATATAGGCTCCATACTGACTCCTAGAAGGGCTACGCTATATAGAGGCGCACGGCTGAAATTCGGGAGAGGTTCAGCCAGCCGTTTGTCACCTACGCTGAAGTCCGCATCTGGCAGACCTGCAGCCAAGCGGACGATAAGCAGGTGGGTAACCTCCTGTATAGATCTCTGCTATAAGTTGGCGGGCATGGAGCCTCCCAGAGGATAAGAGCTCATTCTACCGCCATACTGCTGCAACGGTGGCTGCTTCCAGGACGTCCCTATCCAGGAAATCTGCAGGGCTGCTACCTGAAGTCAGCAAACACCTTCATTACCCATTACCACATCGACCTTGAGTCACGCCGGATGCTGGTTTTGGGGCCTCGGTTCTCCAGTCTCTCTTCCCAAGTAAGTATTGGGGTGTGCGTCTTGCCTCCCTCCTCCCGGAGAACTGCTAGGAGTCTGCCAATGAGTGTGGATGAACAACATATCCATGTCCCTAGAATACAGGTTACTCACCTGTAACAGGAGTTCTAGGAATGGTATATGTTGTTCATCCTCACTTCTCCGACCTCTCCCGACTGACGCACAACCTGAGCTTCCAGCGGGCAGATCTGGCGATCATGGGGCGGGCCGAGAGTTGCTACTACCGGGTGGGTGGGAGGAGCAAGCTTGAAGACCTTCCGGCAAGATTTAAAGCGGCAAGGATACCTGCCAATGAGTGTGGATGAACAACATATACCATTCCTAGAACTCCTGTTACAGGTGAGTAACCTGTATTTCTAGGAGCGTGGATATGTTGTTCATCCACACTTCTTGGCATGTCCCCTTCCACTTTAAATCTTGCCGGAAGTCTTCAAGATGGCTCCTCCCACCCACCCAGATGGTGTATACATCGGCTCCGGCCCGTGACACCAGATCTTCCTTTCCACTGGAAGATACAGGTTCCCTCATTCTCTTAAAGCAGTTCGTTGGCCCTGGATTCAAAGCGTCGGTTTTTAACGAAAATTGCTCTCAAACCCGTTCGAGTTAGCGATTGCGATTTTACCGCATCTGACATGGAGGAAAAATCTACCCCTGGATTTAGCTGGTGCCCCTGCGGCCAGAAGATGTCGCGCGCTGATCCCCACCTAACCTGCGTCTACTGTCTAGGTGTCGGACATGACACCTCGTCGTGTAGATTTTGCCTGGCCTTCCATACCAATGCCCTAGACAACCAGAAGGCGTGCTTAAAACTGGGGAGGCCGGAGAAAAGAAACCCTCCGGTGAAATCGAAGGAGGCGAGGTGGGCGGTTTCTGCGGCCGAGGGATCTGCTGAACAGCTGGAACAAGTGAAGGCATTTGAGGAGGAAGCAGCTCGAGCTTTGGCCAATCGAAGCTTTTTTGTTCCGTTGAACCTTGGCTCCACCTTTTCGGGCTCCTTCAAGGAGTTGTGCCTAGTCTCTCCCCACCTGGGATGAGGCGCCCTCAGGCTCGCACTCCTCCCGCTCTCACGAGAGAGAGAGAGAGAAGGACCCAACAAAGGCGTTCTTGGGACCGAGAAAGGTCAAAGTCCCAGGAGCACTCGATCTCGACTTCGGTCAAGATCGCATCCTCAGCCGCCAACTTCACAAACCTTTCGTCTGGCCAGGGGACTGAGGAGGTGGTCAGTGAGGTCGAGATTGTTCTCCTGCTCAGCCCGACTCCTTGGAAAGGACTCCGGTCCTTGTCTTCCCTGGTGAGAGACCCAGCCCGCTGGTGTCCCCATTATGGACCCGGTTCCGGACCCTCGGTTTTCACCGACCCCGGTGTCTCCCGATCAACCGAGTCAGCCTTCCCAATCTCAGTCGAGGTCCAGAACCCCCTTGGCCAAAGGGCCAAGAAAGAGCCCTAAGCATTCTAAAAAGAGGTGATGCCACAGGTCTTCATCCTCCTCGAGAGAGGAGAGGCTCCGGCTGAAACTCCGTCGACGCTGTGAAGACCTCATGTGGCAACAGCTGATTTTGACTGAGCAGAAGCCGGCTCCACTGCCTACCCCGGCCATCACTTGGCTTCTGCCTCCCAGGCCGACGCCAACCCCTCCGGAACCGAAGTCATCGGTTCCTCCGCCTGTGGGGCTGGCCTGTATCCCGGTTCGGCCTATTCCAGTCTCTCCACTGATTCTGGTGGAACCACCGCCTAAGCAGCCTCAGGGAGGGGCGCCCTCGAAAGAGGACCGAGCAGACACCGGACTTCCCCGACCTATATCAATAACAGTCACCCCCGATTGCCCTCGACGCATCAAAGATGACTTAGGCGGGAGACCGCTGTATCCTGACTCTTCGGACTCAGATGTTACTGGACTGCACTCACATCCCGGGGTTGATGAGTCGTCTGTGGCAGGTTTGGAGAAGGGCCCTTCCTCCTTCCAGGGTATCTTCCGCCGTATCTCTGATTCCACTGGAATGCCCCTGGAGTCCATCCAGAAAAAGGCGGAGTACGCCCTTACTGATATTCTCAAAAGGGGGACACCTCAACGGAGGCCTTTCCAGTGGCCGAAGCCATTGTTGGCCCAGCCCTTGAGCTTTGGCTGCGTCCTGCTTCCCGCCCAGCACCGTCTGCCCACATGGCCCACAAGTACATGATGCCCATGGGGTCCCTTGTGGGATTCACAGAGCACCCTTCGACCGAGAGCCTGGTGACCGCCTCTGTGTTTAGGTGTACTGGTAGCTCAGTCGACACTGACCGACCCCCGGACAAGGAGTCCAAAAATATGGACCACTCTGCCCGTAGGGTCTATGCGGCCTCTTCTTTAGGCCTTCGTCAGGCCAGCTCAGCTGTCATTGTGGCACACTTCTCTCATGCCCTTCTTGGGTCATTAGACGAGGTCTTCCCTCATCTCCCAGCGGACGTGCAGACCACGGTCAAGCAAGTCCGTGACCAGGGACGTGCTGTCGCAAAATGCCAGCTCCAGACGGCCTGGACATTGGGGATTCTTGTGCCCGCTCATTAGCAGCCAGAGTGGCCACTCGCCACAGGGCTTGGCTGAGGCTTTCCTCCTTCCCGGCGGATACTCAGCACAAGTTGGCTGATGTGCCCTTCCTAGGCACCGACTTGTTCGGTCCAGGAGTGGCCGGTCACCTTCAGCACATAGAGCAGTCCAGTGCCACCTTGGATGCTACTTCTGCTAAGGGCTGTTTGGGTAAGAACCAGCAGAAAAGAAAGAAGAAGCCATTTCGGCATTCTTCCCTTGCGGTCAGGCAGCCCTTCTATCGAGGTCAGCAGCAACAACAGCAGCAGCAGGCTCAAGCTTGGTGCCCACGGCCCATGCAGGGCCCTCATCAGCCCCATCAAGGTGGGCAAGGTGCAGGTCCAGGAGCCTCCTCCTCCTCTAAGCCTGCTCAGTGACTGGTTGGGGGTTGCCAACCCTACACCCATCATGCTAGCTCTGGGTCCTCCCATGGGGGGTCGGCTCCACCACTTCCTTTCCGCCTGGTCCGATATCACTTCGGACAGGTGGATTCTCGAAGTGGTTGGTCAGGGACTGCCTCTAGAATTCCAGCAGTACCCTGCCAGCCAAGCCCACGCCCCTTGGGAGGAAAGGATCTCAGCTTGCACTTAGTCGGCTCTTGGAGACAACGTAGCTCAGCTCCTCCGCAAGGATGCCATAGCTCCAGCGCTGGATCCTCCTACAGACCCAGGCTTCATTTCCAGGTACTTCCTGGTGCCCAAGCGCCGTGGGGTTGGTGCCCCATCCTAGATCTCCACGACCTGTATCAATATATCAGGTCTCGCACCTTCCGGATGGTAACTCTGAACCAGATCATGCCATCCCTGGAGGGAAACATGTGGTTCTATTCACTGGATCTACAGGATGCATTCTTTCACGGCCCAATCCGTCCGTCCGTCCCATCAGCGGTTTCTTTGCTTCTGGGTCAAGGGGACCCTGTACGAGTTCCGAGTCATGCCGTTCGGCCTGTCATCGGCCCCACAGGTCTTCACCAAATGCATTGCAGTGTTGGCGGCCCACCTTCGGCGTCGAGGAGTCAGAATCTACCCTTATCTCGACGACTGGCTCTTGGCAGGTTCCTCCCTTCAAGAAGTGAAGTCCAGGGATCTGGGCCTCCAAACCTGCTCCCAACTCGGCCTCCTGATCAACGAGGCCAAGTCGGAACACGTGCCCTCTCAAATGATGGGCTTCATCGGGGCAGAGCTCAACTCTTGTCAAGCCAGAGCTCGGCTCCTGGCGGACAGGGCGGAGGTTCTCTCCTCCTTTGCCCGATCATTTCTGGTTGGGCACTTGCGCCCTGCCCGGGACTTTCTGAGCCTTCTGGGTTACATGGCGGCGTGCACCTCAGTGGTCCATTGGGCCTGGTGGCACATGCGCCCCCTCCAATGGGAGCTGGTCACCCAGTGGACTCAGCGATATGGTAATTTCGATCAGCTGATCACTGTAACCCAGATGTGGGACACTCTCCAATGGTGGACCGCCCCAGACCGGTTGCAGGAAGGGATCCCGTTTGTCCCCCTCGAGTCGACGGTCGTCCTTATGACTGATGCTTCTCTCATGGGCTGGGAAGCCCACATGGGGGACAATAGGGCCCATGGGTTATGGACCCCTGAGGAGTCCCGATGCCACATCAACCGGTTGGAGCTCAGAGCAGTCAGATTGGCGCTGTCAGCTTTCGCTCCTCAACTCTGGGGTCAAGTGGTTCAAGTCCAGACGGACAATACCACGACCATCTACTACCTCAACAAGCAGAGCGGCACGCACTCCTGTCTGCTGTGCAAGGAGGCGCTCCACATCTGGACCCTCATAAGCCGGTTGGAGGCAGATCTCCTAGCCACCCATGTGGCAGGAGTCTCAAACCAGCTGGCGGATGCTCTCAGCCACATAGGCCAGACATCCCACGAGTGGTCTCTCCATCCAGAGGTAGCTTACAGTCTGTTCTCCCGCTGGGGCAAACCGTTGGTGGACCTGTTTGCCTCCAGGGATAAAAACAAGCTGAAGCTGTACCATGCCCGCCCCCTCAGCAGGGCTCACTGCAGAGGGATGCCTTCTCAAGGCCATGGACTCCAGGCCTCCTCTATGCCTTCTCTCCATTTCCCTTGATCCACAAGGTGTTGCTCAAGGTGAGGAGGGACAAGGCGAAGGTGATCCTGGTAGTCCCAGATTGGCCGCACCAGTTCTGGTATCCAGATCTCCTCAGCCTCAGCTGCAGGCCCCCGGAGCGGCTTTGTAGATGCCCGAACCTGATCTCTCTGAACCAGGGTAAGGTATTCCATCTGGACCTTCAGTCACTGCACCTCACAGCCTGGTACCTGAGCGGCTAGAGTTCCAGGCTCTGGGTCTTTCCGAGGATGTCTACACCGTGTTGGATGCATCTCATAAGGAATCGACCAGGAGATGTTATGCCTTCAAATGGAAAAGATTTTCCATTTGGTGTCAGGGTAAAAGTCTGGGCCCCTTTATCCTGCTCTGTGGCTAACATTCTCGACTACCTTTGGTCTCTCTCTCCAAAGGGGGTCTGCGGTCATCGACCTTTAGGGTGCACCTGGCAGCCATTTCTGCTTATCAGGCACGGGCCGGTCAGCCGATATTGGCGCAGGAGACAGTGGTCGGGTGCTTCTTCAAAGGCCTGGATCACATATCCCCTACGGTGCATGAACCTCCACCTCTGTGGAATCTGTTGCTGGTTTTGGCAAAGGTCATGGGCAAGCCATTCCAACCTATGCACAAGTATGCACTCTCACACTTGTGGAGGACGACCTTCCTGGTGGATATCATGTCAGCCAGAAGGACAGGGGAGCTCCAGGCGCTGTCGGCGGACTCCCCTTATCTGGTCTTTCACAGGGACAAAGTTGTCCTGTGCCCCCGTACGAAATTCCTTCCGAAGGTGGTATCAGAGTTTCACCTTAACCAGGTATTGACTCTGCCCATATACTACCCTAACTACATCTTGGACGCCGAGCACAGGCTCCATACTTTGGACCTGAGACGTGCTCTCTCATATTATAAGGAGAGAATGGCGGAAATTCGTGGAGAGGTTTGTCACCTACACTGAGGCCACTTCTGGCAGACCTGCAGCCAGACGGACCATTGCAAGGTGGATTACATCATGCATAGGTGTGTGCTATGAGTTGATGGGCAAGGAGCCTCCCAGAGGGATAAGAGCTCATTCTACCCGCCATACTGCTGCATCGGTGGCTGCTTCCAGGGACATCCCTATCCAGGAAATCTGTCAGGCTGCTACCTGGAAGTCAGCAAACACCTTCATTACCCACTACCACATCGAACTTGAGTCACGTCGGGATGCTGGTTTTGGGGCCTCGGTTCTCCAGTCTTTATTTCCCAAGTAGGGGCTGTGCGCCTTGCCGCCCTCCTCCCGGAGAACTGCTTGAAGTCTGCCAAGAAGTGTGGATGAACAACATAGCCACGCTCCTAGAACAGGTTACTCACCTGTAACAGTAGTGCTAGGAGTGGTATATGTTGTTCATCCATACACACACACACACACACACACCCGACCTCCTGCTTTAGGCGACAACCTGGTTCCAGCGGGCTAAGATCTGGCATCATATGGAGCCGAGGTACCACCCGTGGTGGAGGAGCCAGCTTGAAGACTTCCAGCATGATTTAAAGGAAGGACATGCCAAGAAGTGGATGAACAACATATACCACTCCTAGAACTACTGTTACAGGTGAGTAACCTGTTCTTCCCTCACTTGCCCTGAGCCATGCCCCCCAAAAAAAAACTTTCAAATTATGTCCCCTTGATCTTGCAAGTCTCTTTTTCTGAAAGATGCTACCCTCTTGGACTTTGTTGATTCCACTGAGGTACTTATAAGTTTCAATCATGTCCCCTCTCTCCCTCCTTTCCTCAAGGGTATACATATTAAGCTCCTTTAGTCTTCCGTCTTATGGCTTCTTTTGCAGACCCTGCACCATTTTAGTTGCCCTTCTCTGAACTGCCTCCATCCTGTCTATGTCCTTGTGGGGACTGGGTCTCCAGAACTGGATGTAGTACTCCAGATAGGTCTCACTAATTGCCTTTACAGAGGGATAACAACTTCCTGTTTTCTGCTGGTGATACCTTTCCCTATACAGCCCAGTATCTCTCCTAGCCCTCCCTACTTGGGTCCTAACCTATGGAATTCACTCCCAACTTACCTGAGGCCAATTGGATCCAGCCCTAATTTGAGTGAAATAAAAAGTTGGTTTAAATCTGAAGCTGTTAAAAGGTTAAATGATGAGTAATTACGTAGGTTTTGCCTTATGTCTCGCCCTATAATAAGGCATATAATTGCACTTTAGGTATGTGTTTTTTGTTGTATGTCGTATGGATGCTTGTGTTATTGTAAATAATTTTATGTCTGTGGTATTTTTTTTTTTTTTATGATTTTATTAATTATGTATGTATTTAAGTATGTGTTAAGGACCTCACTGGAAATGAGCTTGTCTCCGTTGAGCCTCCTATTCTTTTGCTTGTCAATTGAATAAAAATTTTTACTACTACTACTACTGCCTTCTCACCTTGCTTGCTAACCTTGAGGTCATCTGATATGATTACCCCGGGTCCCTTTCCATTTTTGTTGTTATTACTACCCCCCCCACACCAAAATTGTGTACTCTTCCCCTGGGTTTTTGTTCCCCAGGTGCATTATTTTGCACTTCTTTGCATTGAATCCAAGCTGCCGTACTTCTGACCATTCCTTCAACCTTGCCAAGTCCCTTCTCATCCTTTCCACCATCACCCCCATGTGTATCAACCCTGTTGCAGATCCGTTTATTGCTTCTCACAAAGACGTGTTGCCTCTGTGATTGCAGTTTTGATGTTTCCCCATTGTTGCTCCACCCCTCCTCCTTGCCTGTTTGCTAGTGTTTTTCTGAGGCACTCTCCCATTTTGACAAAATCAGCCCTCTTGATGTCCAGTACCTTCACTTTTGTATGGCTTTATTCTACAGCTGAGTTTATCATGAACCACACTGTTTGGTAGTCACTTGTTCCCAGATGGCTACCCACTTCTAGATCTGAGATCCTCTCTTTGTCCCCATTTGAGAGTACCAGGTCTGAGATTGCTCCCTCCCGAGTGGGTTCCAATACTAGCTGTCTGAGGCATGCCCCCTATAGGACATCGAGAATGGCCCTGCTCTTGGATGTGGCTGCAGCAAAGGTGCTTCAGTAAACATCTGGCATAGTCAGGTCTCCCATCAGCAATATCTCCCCTTTCTCTGCCATCCTAAGGATGCCTTCTATCATTTCCTTGTCCATTTCCTCCCCCTGAGATGGGGGTCTGTATATAACCCCTGTGCAGATTATGGTGCCATTTCCAGTCTCCAGGGTGACCCACAGTGCCTCCCCCCTGTTTACCCATTAGTTCTGTTGCTTTGATCCCTTCCCTTACTTAGAGAGCTACTCTTCCTCCTCTTCTACCCTTCCTGTCCCTCCTGTAGATAGTGTACCCTGGTATGTTGACATCTCAGTCATGGTTCTCTGTGTACCTTGTTTCTGTGACTGCCATGATATACAGGCATCCCTCTTCCATCAAGGCCACCAGTTCAGGGAGCTTGTTACCTAGACTATGGGCATTGGTACTTAATACCCTCCTTTTTTAATGGCCGTACCCCTTTTTGCCCCACCCCTGTCCTTGCTGTCTTTGTCTTTTTCTCCATTTACCCCTGCCCTTCTCCCTGTTGACTTCTCTATCTTGGTGTTTACTTCACTAACTACCCTGATTTTGTGGGGGAGCTAGGATTTCCCTTCTCCTTTTCAGTGCCACTCCCCTTGGCTAGTTTAAATGCTTGCCAATGAAGCATTTAAACCTATCACCTAGGATCCTGGTTCCCCTCCTGGACAGATGCAGACTATCGTGCCAGTATAGGCCTGCATCCCTCTAGGTGGACCCCCAGTCCCCAGTGAAGCCAAAACCGTGAGCTCTGCACTAGGTTTTTCAACCACTGATTGAATCCCATGGTGTGGAGCAACCTAGCCTCACCCATATCATAGATGGGCAGCACCTCCGAGAAGATTACCATGCGTGCCGCTTGTCTAAGGGCCCCTCCCCAACTCCACCTGAACTGCTGTGATCCCTTTCCCAGCCAGGTCATTTTTCCCTAGGTGGACAATGACATCCAGCTCCCTTCCTCATGCAGCTGCTCCCATGATCCTGAGGATTGGCTCACTGTCCCTCCAAGCCATGGCGCCAGGCAGGTACCTTACCTCCCTCTCCCCTCCCTCCCCCAGTTCTACCCTCCTAACAATGGAGTCCCTCCACCAGGAGTTGTTTCCTTCCCCTGTGGGGTCCCATGCCACCCTCCTGTGGGTCTCCTTTGAGGAGGTTTCCAGCATCCTCCTTGGTCTCCACTGCGCGTGCCTCCATAGAGGAACCACACTCTGCCAGAACAGCATATGAATTGTGGAGAGGTACAACTCAAGGGATGCACCTTGGTTCCACCACCCTCACCCTCCCTGAGCCCACTGTGGTCTAACCGCTCCTCTTTCTTGGCAACCGCTGAGTCAGCGGCGGTGGCCCTGGTGGTCCCTGGGTGGGAAAGGAGGTCCCCGAATCCTGGCCAACTCAGTCTGGAGAACCTTCTGCCTCAGCCCAGAGAGGTGCCTGCAGATGGGACAACACCACAACCTCCAGAACATCTCCCGGAAGACTGCTGCTCCACAGCCACTGCACTGCACCACTCCCATCGTGTCTTATTTCAAATGAGTTATTTGTGGCCCCTTAACTGTTGTTTTGTGTACTTACTCTTTCCTCTATCTGTTTATTTTATTTATTTTTTATATAATTTTTTCTCCCTACTTTCCTACTGCCTTCGTGCCCTTAAAGCTCCTGATCTTCCTGTTCTTGAACAGCCAGTTCCTAAATTCCTTAGTAGTCTCCTTTTTACTTGCTTAGAGTCAGACCTCCAGCAGCTGGGGGGGAGGGGTGGAGAGCTACTCTTTTCCTTCTAGGATAGTGAGTCTTTTATGCCTCTGTGATATTCCCTTCCTGCTCCCAAACAGGAAGTTCCTGTCGTCAGTCAGATACTTTGCCTATAAAAGTAGAACCTGCTAAGAGTGGGAGGGATGGAGGACAATATAGTTTGAGTAAAGTTCTAACAGCAGCTCCTTCCTCTTGCTGGTCTGTGCCACAAGCTATCTAGGTCAGTTTTTAAATGCAAACACCTGGCTTCCTTCTCTTTAAGCCACTCCCCCTAATTCACAGTTGCTTTCTTCACGTAGCTAACTACACAGATAACAATTCCTTCACCCAACTCGGACAAACATGCTTTTTTTTTTTGTTTGTTTTTACCCTAAATTGAAGTTCCCAGTAGTAGAGTTCTAGTTTTTAAGTCCAGTAGAGTAGTAAAGTTCTAACAGCAGCTCCTTCCTCTTGCTTGAAGGTCGACTCTCTGACATGCCCCTGTCTTCCTGCAAGTACATATTTGGTGCCCTACGCGGATACTAATAGGGTCTGCTCTGTATCATTTTGGTTACTCTGTGCTGCTCTGTATCCAGTCTGTCTCTTGTCATTTCAGCTGAGGACCCTAGAACTGGGCACAGTACTCCAGATCAGGTCTCGCCAGTGATCTATAGAGAGGTAGTATTACCTCTTTCCTTCTGCTATCAAAACCTTTTCCAGTACACTTCAACATTCTGCTTGCCTTGCTGTAAGCCTTGTTACATTGTCTAGTTTGTTTTAGGAGGTCACTTAAGATGACTTCCAGATCCTTTTCCCCTGACGTAGTGTCCAGCTTAATCTCTTCCTTGGCAGCATTCCTTCCTTGGGTTCATAATCCCTGTGGGCATCACCGTGCACTTTTTGGTGTTGAATTTCAACAACCAGACCTTGGACCACCTGTCTAACCTTTGCAGGTCCCTGTGCAACTCCATTACCCCCTCCTCCATGTCTGCCCTACAACAGAGCTTGGTGTCATCTGCGAAGAGACACATCTTGCCCTGTATTCCTTCTCCTGTATTGCTGATGAACGTATTGAAAATAACTGGTCCCAGGACTGACCCTTTGCAGTATCACACTCATGACTGTCCTTCCCCTCAATTTGACCCCATTTACCGCCACCCTGTGCTGTCTCCTCCTTAACCAACTTCTCACCCATTTAACTGGGTCCTTTGCTACTCCCAGATCTTCTTATTTCTTCATCATCCTTCTGTGTGGCAGAATGTCAAATGCCATGCTGAAGTCAGTATAGAGAAAATCTACTGCTTGTCCCTTGTCCACTGCCTAGTTACCCAGTGAAAGAATGCTGTCAAGTTGGTATGACAAGACCGGCCTGCCACAAGCCCATAATGCTTACTATTCTGGAGTCCATTTCTCTCAAGGTAGTCCGTTAGGTCCTCTTAGACTAGTATATCCATCAGTTTACCTACAGTGGAGGTAAAACTGACCGGCTAGTAATTTCCAGGTTCCTCCTTGTCCCCTCCCTTGTGGAGCAAAACCATGTCTGCTACCCTCCAATGTTTCGGAACCACCCCTGCCTGTAGTGAGCTATTGAATAGCCCTTCAAATACCTTCAGCACAGAGCTGACCATCACGCTGACAATGGACACATCTCTGGTGGGGTGGTTGTGCACCTGCGAGACCACGTGACCCACGGGTTCTGGTCTCCCAGAGAGTCCTGTCACCACGTAAAACTGCTGGAGCGCCGTGCAGTGTGATTGGCCCTGACAGGATTTGCTCCGCTGATCAGGGGTCAGGTTGTTCAAGTCCAGATTGACAGTACCACAACCATGTTTTACCTGAACAGACAGGGTGGCACACATTCCCTTCCCTTGTGTCAGGAGGCACTCCACACCTGGACCTTCATGCGCAGCCTGGGTGCTGATCTCCTAGTGCTTCATGTTGCGAGAGAGAACAGTCAGCTGGTGGACGCCCTCAGCCAGGTAGGAGAGACATCGCATGAGTGGTTTCTGAATCAGGAGGTTGTGAACCACCTGATCTTACTTAGAGAGGGCTCTTGCAGTAGGCAATAACCAGAAGGACTGAGCCGCCAGGAGCTAGGACCACATGTAAATCTTAGCTAGCAGTGTCAGGGGAGGGGGGGCGCTCACCTAACGTCAGTCCAACGTTATATAGTGGGTGGTCCCCATGCCCGCCTTTTCCACCGTTGACCTGCGCACTTCGGGGGGGACACCCAGCCAAACCTTCACCTGACAAGGCCGCATCTCCAACGCAACCTTCCTGTGGCAAGGAATCCGATAAGTCGAACATTGGCTCCTCCGACGCTGGTCCCACTAGTGCCTACCCAGTCAAGAAGCCTGCGCCAGACCCCAAAGATTGGTCTGATGCCCCAGGCTCTCCACACTGCACTGTGTTGTCATCTGAGGTCCCCGCGTCTCCTCTGCTAACTCCTGGGGAGTCTAACCCTTCCTCCCCAGTCGTCACAGAGGACCTCGGGAAGCTGCCGTCAGGGCCTCCTCCTCTGGAACCCGATGCCCTGATGCCAGACCCTCAGACGCCGGCCTACCCGACGACAGTCGACGTCCTCTTACCAGAGCGTACTGACGCCCGCTGGGCCAGTATTGCCTTTACCTAACCCGCCAGCTGGGCCTTTGCCAGGTCCCTCTACTCTGTCAGAGCCCCTGGCTTCCGGGTATCTGACACCTCATATCTGGTGCCGCAGTACCCGGCCCCACAGTATGCCGCGACTCCGTACCCAACGCCACATCATCTGGCGCCGCAGTACCCGACGCCGGGCTATCCACTGTCAGGTTACGGATATCCTCAATATCTGTATTCCCCCTCCTCCTCCTCCATCCACTCCCCAACCGCCGGCGGACTTGAAGGAGATGCTCGCCTCCTGGTGAGCTGAGACCAAAACTCAGCTCACCAGAGACGTGAAAAGTCGTTTACCGACGCTGGATCCTTTGCAGGATCCCCGATGGAGACAGGAGACTCCCTCCCTCCCCTCCACCAGACACCAGAGGGGAGCCCTCTGGCGCCCAGGGTGGTGAGGATACGTGTCCCAGGGAACTCCCCAAAGGGACCGTTCCTCCCCCTTGTACGGAAGAGTCCTCGTCTTCTTCTTCTTCTTCATCGGACACATCTGACTCGGACTTAGAGACTGGACACTCTGATCCTGATGCCTCTTTATTCTCCTTTCTGTGTTGATGCATTTGATTTCTTCTCTTATATTTATCCAGTTGGTCACTGTCTTTTTGTCTCCTGTTCACCCTTCACAGTGCTGAGGCCAACATCAGTATATGCAGTATCAGCAGCCGGGACCCCCCCCCCCATAGGGCTCCCCAGCTCCGCTTCAGCCCCCGAATGGTTGGCACCTCTCAGGCCGCCGCCCGAGACCTCCAGCCCGGATACAAGGCCAGCAAGCAGCCGAGACCCCCTCCATAGGGCTCCCCAGCTCCGCTTTGGTCCCCAGAGGGTCGGCACCTCTCAGGCCGCTGCCCAAGATCTCCAGCCCGGATGCAAGGCCAGCAAGCAACCGGGACCCCCCCTCCATAGGGCTCCCCAGCTCCGCTTCGGCCCCAGGATGGTCGGTACCTCTCAGGCCGCTGCCCGAGACCTCCAGCCCGGACACAGGGCCAGAAAGCAGCCGGATCCCCCCTCCATAGGGCTCCCCAGCTCCACTTTGTCCCCCTGGCAGTCGGCACCTCTCAGGCCGCCGCCCGAGACCTCCAGCCCGGATACAAGGCCAGCAAGCTGGGACCCCCCCTCTATAGGGCTCCCCAGCTCTGCTTTGGCCCCTTTATGGGTCGGCACCTCACAGGCCGCCGCCCAAGACCTCCAGCTCGGATACAAGGCCAGCAAGCATCCGGGACCCCCCTCCATAGGGCTCCGCTTCGACCCCTGGACGGTCGGCACCTCTCAGGCCGCCGCCTGAGACCTCCAGCCCGGATACAAGGCCAGCAAGGTATGGCACCAGCCGCCAAGTGCAACCCCACTGGGAACAATCAAGATAGCCTCAATAAACATCCGTAGCCTCCCAAGCAATCTGTATCAACTACAAGCCTGGACCTCTCAGCATAACCCTGACATTCTGTCAGTAGTTGAAACCTGGCTTTCACCCAAGATCCCAGATAATGCGGTTGCTCTTCCAGGCTTCAGCGTTTTCAGGCTTGAGAGGACTACCAAGAGAGGTGGCAGATGTGCGATCTACGTTTAGGACTCCATCAAAGGGCACATCCTCCCCCATGGCTGACCTAGGACCTAATACACAGGCACTAGCAATCAAAGCCCTACTCAGGGCACACAGCAAAGCTCTATCGTCTCTGCCTATGTTCCCCCTAATGAACATAAAAAGGGTTTCAAGGGAATAGCAGACTTCATTCGTGGCCTGCCCTCTAACTCTGAGACCATAGTACTAGGTGACCTCAACGTCAACTGGTTTTCCCCTGATGCAGACCCTTTCCGGGACGATATATTTGTAGTTCACCTCACTCAGCTTGTCTCCTCCCCCAGTAGGGTTAACTACAAAACTGGCACCAGCACCCTGTTAAACTGGATACTTTCTAGCAATCCTAACGACTCACCAACATGACAGTGCACCCGGACGCTATTAGTGACCACTCCCCAGACTTCTGCAGCTGGACTAACAAATTCCTCAAGCCACCACCCCACTTCACCTGTATTAGGGTACTAAAGCATGGGCATCTGGAGTCCCTGAAACAAGATCTTACCAGCACCAACTGGTCACAAATTAATGACTCCACAGACATCAATACTGCCCTGGAATACTTTATACAACAGTTCACGAAGGTCTGTGACATGCATGCACCACTCAAAAAGCTCAAAGCTCGGGGGTCAGTGAAGCCCTGGTTATCATCTGACCTCATAAACAGACTAAAGAATTGGGACCACCTCTGGCACCTAGCTAGAGAGTCGGGTAAACCCTCAGCTATACTAGCTTACAAGCAAGCCAGAAATGCCTGCACCCAGGAAATATGCTTGGCTAAATCCAACCACCACAAGGAGTTGCTTACTGCCTCCCGGGGCGATGGGAAACATTTTTGGACTAACATGAAAGAAGTCTTAGGGAAGGGTGTAAGTCATCACCGAACCTGTTCAACATTCAAGATACCCTTACCCAGGACCTTCGAATTCTAGCCACCGCCTCCAATGAAGCATTCTCAGACCTGTCCTGGATACTCCCCCACTGACTTTTTCGAGGACTCACCACCCTCCAGCACCACTACTACTGGCTCTCACCATCTGCCTGCCCCTCCATTTTACTTCAAGAAGCTAACTCCTTTGCTAGTCAGAAAATACCTTCACAAAATGCTTGGGAAATCACGACAAAGCGCAGACACACTGGACCTCAAACTTATTACACTCACTGTCGAATAAGTTCTTCTCCACATAACCAAGATCCTCAACCTGTCACTCTGTCATTCACAATTCCCACAGGTGTGGAAATCTGCCATCATGACCCCAGTCCACAAGAATGGAGATAGGGTATCGCTGTCAAACTACCATCCCATCTCAGTTCTGCCACCGCTCTCCAAAGCACTTGAATGCATTGTGGCCGACCAGTTGGTTGAATACCTTGAAAAATACTCAAGCTAAAGCCCTGAAAAGCATGGCTTCCGCAAAGGCCATAGTACCTCTACAGCATTACTGGAACTCACTGGTTTCATACACCAGTCGTTGGATCAAGGAACCCTAGCTGGGGCAGTCTTCATTGACCTCTCAAAGGCCTTTGATAATGTCCATCACTCCCTCCTCCTAAACCAATTAACCTCCATTGGCCTTTCTGCAAAATCAGCTGTATGGTTCAAAAGCTATCTAGAACAACGCTCTCAAAGGGTGAAAATCGACAGTGTCCTCTCCGACCATCTGCCTGTCAGATCTGGTGTCCCCCAAGGCTCCATACGAGGACCGCTCTTTTCAGCATCTTTTCCCAACAATCTACCACGCCACTGCCAACAACAGATGCTCCTCTATGCAGATTATGCAGTAATCTTCACAAGCTGCTCAGATCCAGAGGAACTTGAGGGCAATCTGCAACGTGATTTTGGGATAGTTGAGGAATGGTTCCATAACCATAAACTAATCCTGAACAGCAATAAAACCAAAGTCATGATGTTCTGCAGCACTCTGAACAAGCACAAGTCCTATGCACTTAACATCAGTACCCGCTATGGAGCACTGCTCGAACATACCCAGCACTTTAAATATCTTGGGGTCGCTCTGGACAGCTGTCTAGCCTATGACCAACACATCAGCAATGTTTCTAGGACTGTCAGCTATAAGATCGATTTCCTTCACAGACACAAGCACTGTCTCACTTCGGACTCCCGTAGACTCTCCATCAACAGCTGAATCCTTCCTGTAGTAGACTATGTCCTGGTAATCTATGGTGCTGCTTGCCACACTGCTCTCCACAGAATATCAGTTGCCCTGAACAAGGCCTGCAGACTGCTCCCAGGGGCTGCACTTCTCACCCATACCTGTGAACTCTATGCTCAAACGGGCTGGCTCCAACTCACTGGGAGGATACGCTACCAAACCTGTCTGCTCGCCAAAAAGGCTCTTCTTGGTATCCTTGCCCATGGCACAGCCAACCTACTACAACCTCACAACAGCAGCTCGCAACTTACAAGAAGCTCTAGCACCCACTTTTTACATGCTCCTTGCTCTCGAACGGCACAGGGCTAACGCTCCTTTGCCTACAGAGCACCCCTCTGGTTTAATGCCCTCAGCCGGGACATCTCCAACCATCCTACTCTGGGCCCTTTTAAAAGTCTGCTGCGCCAACATCTTTCCGCATCTAGCACCTATAACTGCAACATTTAGTTCCCCCTTGCCTTCCGTCTCTGCCCTGCCATTTAGCGTCTCACAGCACTGGTATGGCCCCTTGCCGCCTCTACCCACCCCCACCTCTCTGCCCTACCACTTAGCGGCTCACTGCACTGGCATGGCCACTGGCCACCTTATACCCACTCCCTCAACCCCCTCACTACGACAATGTCTGTGACTGCTGCCCCTTCTCTCACCTCACTCCCACCCTCCTCTCCTACCCACTGCCTCCTTTAGCCCCTCTCTAACTCCTCCTGCCTGTGTCTAACTATCTGTTTGCCAACTAAGCTCAAGTTAGCCCGCATTAATTGCTTACGGTGTACTCTAACCTATGGTATTGTACCTATTAATGTCATGTTGTTACACTCGTGTGTGTGTGTGTATAACTCTTGTCACTTCTGTTCATGTATTATACACTCTTGTTTGTATTACCTTTGTAACCATTGTCTCCCTTCCCACTGACGTGGAACCTTTGTAAAGGTGTTCAATCCTTGATCTCAATAAATAAATATAGTGGCAGGATGCATGTGGTGATGGCGCTTTGTGTCAATGCGATCGGCACCAGTGGTTCTGGTTCCGGTTCCCACTGTGTTTTAATGCCCCTGGTTTAAGACCAACGAATGTGACTCCATGGAGAAGATAATGTAAGCCCAGAGCTACTGGTGACTAACTTTTCTATATTTTTGTCAATAGGTTGAAGAAACTGCAAGCGAGAGAGAAGCAAGGATTAAAGGATGGGAGTCATTTTTGGAAGAAAGTCGTGTAGCAAACGAGAATGCTGATACAGAAAAGACTGTAGCAGCAAGCAAAGAATTGTCTGACAAAGACCAGATAAAGGATGCTACACCTGATGGAAACAAAGAGCCGGCAGTTCAGGAAACAAGAGAAGAGGACAAAAGCAAAAACGAAGATGGAAATCAGTCCACAGACAGCAGTCTTGCTGGCAGTGATGATGAAACAGGTGAAGGAGACAAGTAAGACTGGCTTCTGAAAGGGCGTGTGCTGCATATTTTTAGGTGACTGCAGTAAATCAAAAACAAATTGCAACAAGACTTTTTAACCCTTTAATAGAAAAAAATGGGTTTCAAGAGAGCGGTTTGTGGAATCTACCATTTGTGCGTCAGCGCTGAATGAAGTGATGAAGCTGATGGATGCCCAGTACCCAAAAATTAGACTTCAAATTTTACCAAGGGATCTGTTTTTTGACCAGTGCTACTTTTTATTTTGTTGGGGGCACAGCCTTCACTGCAGAAATATTTGTATAGCTTATCAATTTTGGTCAGATGTGTCAAGTAACATTCCTAGGGACTGCTTCCTAAGTTACAGAGCAGATGTGTTACTACAGGGCGGCAGTGTTGTCCAATGAAGGAAACAAAGGGTGAGCATGTCTTTGGCTGCCAAAAATTTGCAGATTAATGGGAGCTATCCAGGAGTGATTGAATAATGACTATCTGTCCCTAGTGAAGTATCAGTGCTTCGTAATAAAATAAAATTATCGTTTTTATGTTTTTGTAATGCTAGTCCAAAGGGAAATGTAAATGCCAGGTGAAGATGCACTTTCTCAGCAAAATAGCACAGTTTGTGTCCGGCAAGATGATGTTTTTTGCTGATCTTCAGTACCAATCCATCAAAGGTAAACACTAGAAATAGTAGATTTTTTTGCAGCGATGATTTTAATATGCACAAGCTTTCCAGTGGCAGATTCGCTGTCAGTCAGCAGAATTATACTGAAAATAGTTTAGTATGGAAATTTTATACAGTGGCAAGAATATTTGATGGGATCAGACTGGCTGCTGAGCCCTAGAGACAGTGAAGTTATCTGACAGTAACATCACTGTGTGTAGGGAAGACACTGGGATGACCACATTACCACAAAACCAATATCTCCATGCTCAGTTCATCCAGAAGCTATCATGGCTTTTCAGCTCAGTTCATCCAGAAGCTGTCATGGCTTCACAGTCCCCTGCTCAGTCCCCCACCAGCCTCAATCATTATCAAACATTGAAGCATCACGGCTTCACATCCTCACTGCCTCAGTCCCTTGGTTGTCCACGCAATTGCCTACATTGAGAAAATAAACTTTTTTTCATCCGAACCACCACTGCGTGAGGCTAAACACTTTTATATTCAGCACACTTCTGAGAGGTGCACTGTCGGATATACATTTTGAGAAAAAGCTGCATGCTGTGGTGAAATAAATAAAAAATAAAACCTTTACTGGCATTAAACCCACTCCTATTGGCAGCACATCCTCCGATTGTGGGCATTCCATGATGCTTTCACTCGACAAGCAGAGGCTAGAAAACAACTACCTATTTCTCTCGGTACATACATTAATAATGGCGAATTATACCAGGAGAAGTAAGAAAGGATTGCAGTTCATAGACGGAAGCGGAGCAGAGAGATAGAGAGAGTGTGACTGGGACACGAGTGGGGGAGTGCGAGAGGGAGACAGAGAAACACACAACAGCACCACCTGCTGGAGAAGCACAAAGCAATTCTATAACAGTGATGTACTCCCGGAGTGTCTGTAGTGTGAAATGATGTCACTTCTCTGGTGTTGAACATTCTTGCTGCGTGGCATCATGCTTCAGCCCAGCCGAGGTGTAACTTTATTGCACGAAACACATCCTGTCATGCATCATTTCTTAAATAACGCACACACACCTTGTCAAATACAATGCCTGATATTTTTTCCATTGTAGTCAGAGTAAAATAATGACCATTTACTTTTGAAAAACGAAGGGAAGAGGATACTTGTTATAATTTGTAACAGACAACTGTAACATATGTTTTAAACAAAAACAGCATTTTCAGGACTCCCTATTTTAATGGATGTTCTGAAGACAGTTTGGAAAATAGTTATTTGAGTTTTAAAGAGTCTGTGATCCCTCTAGATGACTTTGGAAGTTATATCAAAGTTTTGTTATATTTTCCATCTTACTCTGATTAACATTTACTAAGGAGATTTATTTGGAAATGGTATGCTTGTCCTTTGAACATGATCTACGCTTGCTCTTGCTGCTTGCCTAGACATGATGTCATACTCTGCTGCTTGTGACAGCATAGTTATTTTCATGATAACCAGTCTTTTTTTCTATAAACAGAAGATTGTAGACAAAACAGCAGGAAAAGATGAAGGCTGAAGGAGACAGATCATATTTGCAAGCAGCTGTTTTTAATAATAAACACAGATGGAGAGAGAAATACAATGTGTGAATTTACAGAATTCTGTGTATTATGTTTTCAGTTTCCAGAGATGTCATGCACACTTTAATTGCCTACAAACCGTTTGTCAGCTTTTTATGATTTTTCTTCCAAATAACTAGAAATACATCTGCCATATGCAGTTAATTTTTCTCGTGTTCTGTTTTTAATTCATGACTGGTTTACCTATTTACATAGTACAGTATTTCAGTTACTGACACTACTGTTGGAGGAGCATTTTTCAGCTTCATACTTTCCCCATGGATTTAAATTTTAACGATAAAAGCAACATTCCGGTATATACCCCACAAAACATATTGTAAAATATGCATGACATGCCACGTGCACCTGGTTTACAATAAACCTTACAATACTAGGTCTGCTAAGAATCACATTATTTAACTGTGTACTGTTTAAGCTGTTCAGAACTCATAGTTAGTGCAGTTCTGCTGTTAATATGTAGTATGTACGAGATACAGTACACTGTATAAAATTGTGCAGTCACATTCAAGTACACTTGTTTGTATTTTATAATACTTCCTGAAGCAAGCAAAAAGAGTATATTTTCCTTTTATAGGTGAATAATTTGGAAACAAATTATTTCTTGATTTACCAGAAAGGCAGTCATTTTGCAGATTGGCAGTAATTCGATTTATATAACCCCTTTCATACACACCGTATCCCAAACTCATGATTTACAGCAGCCATGAAATCCTCATTGGGAGGTTAAGCATAGGGAGATTAAAGAGGGGAAAGAAAAGATAAAAACAGGATTTAGCAGCCAGCCCAGTACTGCTGCCACTTGCTACACAGCAACCGTGGCTCAGGAACGGACTCAGGATAGCTCGTGGGCTGCTTTGGGGGGGGGGGTTGAGTATTACATGGATGATGTTGGCACACACGCAGGCCCGCAGCACTCGTTCAACAGAAGTTGGTCCTGAGTAAGTGATGAGGTAAATACTGGGGAATGTGGGAAATGGAAATGGAGGGTACCTGTGGAATGGGGAAGGAAGGGTGACTTGCAGGGTAAAATGCCTATGTATTAAAAAAAAAAAATAGATCAGATGTGGGTATGTGTCATCACGGTAGCATTTCCATTAGCCATATACTAAAAAAAAAAATAAAGAAAAATGACAGATCTTTCTTCGAGGGGGCTCTTGCAGCAGGCAGTAACTAGAAGGACTTAGGTGCTAGGACCAAATGGAAAACTTCTAGCTAGCAGTGTACAGCATACGGCACACTGCGTTCGACCTATGGTATAAAAGGGGCGGTCCCCCAGCACATCTCCAGTTCTTTCCCGCTGTCGACACATGCAGATTGGACCTCCACAGACTCCTGCTTCTAGTTGACCGCCATTTTTATCGCATTTTGACCACGATTTGTTATTTTCATAGTTTAAAATATTTTTTATGTTTTCTTTGAGTTTCTGCATGTCTTCTTCTCCAGTAACGTCTTCTAACCAGCGAACAAAGTGTGCCTGTGGCAAGCAGATCCCTGCTAAGGATGGTCACTCCTCTTGCCTGCTCTGCCTAGGCCCTAACCACGAAACTGAGGCCTGCTAGCACTGCCAGGAATTCATCCAGGCCACACAGAGACGCCACTTGAAGACCCTCCAGACTTTCCTTCTACAGCAGGAGTTAGCTACGATGGAGAAGGAGCTCCAGGGCAAAAGCTCTTCTTCCTCCCCGGCCTCCGGGGTATCGACTTCTTCCTACCACAGAGGAATTTGAGCGGGAAGCACAAGCACCAGGACAAGGATAGGAATCTGCCCCAGTCGGCTTTACGCTCAGGTCTCTGCACAAGTCGACAGTCACTTCAGGATATTCCTCCCGTTGGAGATCGGTCCCTTCTTCACTAGCAGTCCTCACCCCTTCCAGGCTGCCCATGTCTCCACCTCCCATCCTTATCACCATTTCGGGTGAAGGCTGTTCAGGGCTTCGGATGTCGTCCTCAGCCACTAAGCCCCTGAAGCTCAGACGCCTTCTCCCAGCGAGTTCTCAACCAGCAGCTCAACTGGCACTTTGGGTAGTGGGTCTCAGACCACTCCGGTCTTGGTCTTGCCAATGTCGGCCCCCAGTTCTGGGGCCGACATCTCTAAGCGACACCCAGAGCATGCTCTCGCCTCTCCGTCTGAAGGGAGTTACCACCTCTACGCAGGTTACCCCTGCATCAGCTGCCTCACCTGACCAGCATCGGCCTCCTCCTCCTCAGTCGCCGGCCACCCCGGCATCAACTCCAGCGATGCCTTTACCGTCGTCGACTAAGCTCCAGCCGGCTCTGGCCGCTCCTTCGAGACAGCCACAACCGACGCCTGCTAAACCGACGCTGGGCCCTTCGAGACTGACACCAATCAGCCCTTTGCAACAAGGGCCGACGCCTGGTTATAAGGTCCCCCAGGGACCGACGCCAGAGCATACTACTCCCCAGGGACGAACACTGGGGGAACCAAACATTACCTGCCCAGCACCGCCTCCCCTCCCACCTCCTATGGATTACAGTGCCTTATTCATGGCTTGGTGGGAGTTAATGTGGAACAAGGATACCCGGAGGAAGCATCCTACCCCACCTCCAAGGGATACTTTCCCCTCACCAGACCTGGCTCACCATAACACTCCCTGGTCTCCCAATGACAAGGAGGACGGTCACAAGCAGGATCGCTGCCCACCGACGCCAGTCCTAGACTCTGATCCATCTCTGGGGATTCAGGGTTACCCTCAGAGCGTGAGGAACCCAGGGATACTGCCAGGACCCCTCCTGATGATCAAACTTTCCTGGACGTCATGCAGCACATTCAGTCCCTCATGGGCTGGGACTCGGAGGAACTGGACCCAGAACGCCGACGCGTGGCAATCTTCCTCCATAAGAAGGACACTCTTTCTACGGTTATCCCCCCCTCTCATTGACTCAAAGATGTCAACAAGGCCACCTGGAATCACTCATCTTCCACCCCGGCCTTTCTTAAAAAGACAGACAGACTCTATCATGCCCCCCGGGACAAACTTTTTTATGGGTAGCATCCTGTTGCTGACTTGGTCATCATGAACACTGCCCACGACTGTACTAAGCAGCCTAGACACCTCAGCATGCACTCTCCAGATAAGGAGTCTCAGCAGGTGGACTTCTTAGGAAAGAAGGTCTACGCTTCAGCCACTTTGGCCGTTCGGTCATTGAACTTCCTAGCCCACATTGTGCAGTACCAGAATGCCCTGTGGGGCAAAGCTCTTGATTTGCTGTAGACCCTCCCAGAGGACCCTATTCTCAGCTGACCCAGCTTCTGAAATCTGGTTAAGATGTTGGTTATAATGTTCTGAGGGCGTTCTGTGATACCGCATATGCCGTCGGATGGGCGGCGGACACTGGCATCTGTATTCATCACCATTTCTGGCTTAGAGTTTTAGGCTTTGCCCCTGATGTGCAGGCCAAAATCCTTGACACCCCCTTCAGGGGGTCAGTTCTCTTTGGCAAGGATGTTCAAAACATGATTTCCCGCCTACAGGCATCCGATCAGGCCCTAACATCAGTGCACTCTTTGTACAGTTTCCAGCCAAAACCACACCAGCATCAGCCCTTTCAGAGGAACCAACGTCAGCAGTCTTGGGGACAGCAGCTCAAAGGGGCCTTCAAATGTAAGGCCACCTCCCAGCGAATAGGAGCCTCAGCTCCTAGAGCCCCTAGGGCCACTCCTGTTGCCCTGCCCATCCCAGGTTCTTCAGCATGACTCCTTACCCGGCCCCGGCAGAAACTTTGGGAGAGGCGGTGGGGGGTCGCTTCTCCCTTTAACTGGACGAGTGGTGTGAGATCACTTTGGATCAGTGGGTGCTTCAGCTTGTAGAAAGGGAGCATACTGTAGAATTTTAGGAGGTACCCCCAGACAGCCCTCCCTTGCACCCCCATTAACCTCCAGATCATATTGCCCTAATCCAGGAGGAGATCCAGGCACTTCTGCTCAAAAGGGCCATAGAACCTGTTCTGTTAAATCAAAGGGGAAAGGGATTCTTTTCCCACTTCTTCCTGGTCCTAAAGAAGATTGGTGATTTGAGACCAATTCTAGATCTCAGCCACCTGAATCTGTTCATAGAGTACAAATACCCCAGGATGGTTACCCTTCAGGCCCCCTTCTTTGTCAAGAAGACTGGCTTTGCTCCCTGGATATGCAAGATGCCTGCCTCCACATCCAGGTTTTCTGGCCCCACAGGAGGTTCTTCCGCTTTTGCTTCCAGGGGAACCATTACCAGTTCAGGGCCCTGCTCTTTGGCCTTTCCTTGGCCCTCGGGAAGCAAGATCTTTATGTCTTCCCCTATCTGGACGATTGGCTTCTCACAACTCCCTCCAGAGACTAGCTGCTCCGGACAGTGGAGCTCACCTTCAGTTTATTTCGGATGATGGGCATCACCCTGAACCTTCCCAAGTCCTCCCTCTGGCCAAGTCTTGCAGCTCATTGGAGCAATCCTAGATTTGGCTCAGGGCAAGGTCTTCCTGCCTCCAGACAGAGCTGAATGTCTGCGGGCCCAGGCCCAATTGGTATCTTGGTCACCTCAAGTCCCAGCCAGGTCATTCCTCAGACTCTTGGTGCACATGGCGGCGACCATAGTCACTGTTCCTCTAGCCCCTGCACATGAGGGTGCCTCAGTGGACTCTCTGGATTCAATGGGACCAGTGCACAGACGATTTGGAACAGGGGCTCCTTGTAGCCAACCCTGTGTGGCAGATGTCCTGGTGGCTGAATCCCTCCCACCTCCTCAGAGGAGTTCCTTTCTGTGCGGAATTTCTACATCATATTCTCACGACAGACACATCAAGTCTAGGCTGGGGAGCCCACTTAGCAGACCCAAGGGACCTGGTCTCAGCAAGAGCAGCATCTCCACATCAACGTGCTACAGATGCAAGCAGTCCTTCTTGCTTTTCAGGCCTTTCAGACTCATCTTCTCCCAGGCCCTCTCCAGATTCAGACAGACAGCATGTCGGTTGTCTTATTACCTCAACAAGTGAGGGGAAGGAGGACTCACTTATACCCCCTGTGCAGGGAGGCCATGAGAGTTTTGCATTGAACCATAGAATACAACCTGGTTCTAATGGCAGTTTGTTTCAGGCATCCAAAACGTTCTGGACAACAGCCTAAGCAGGTCCAGGTCGAAGACACATGAGTGGGAGCTTCTCTCTTCGGTGGCCAAGGATCTCTTCAACAGGTAGGGTTGTCCCGAGTCGGACCTCTTTTGCATCTCCACTCAGTGCAAAACTGCCCAATTTGTGCTTGCTAGATCCAGGGCCTGGTGTTTTCTGGTTAGACACATTGTCCCTCTCTTAGGCAGGGAGGTTTCTGCATGTCTTTCCTCCCTTTCCACTCTTGCAGAGAGTTCTTCTCAAGCTGCAATCAGAGAGGTCAGAGATGATTTTGATAGCTGCCTGCTGGCCACACCAGATATGGTTCCCATTGTTGCAACAGCTGGCACTGGAACCTCTACTTCCCCTGCCACTTTGCTCCGACCTGCTCTCCCAGGAGCAGGGAGCTCTGATCCACCCAGACCTCAAGTCTCTTCATCTACATGCATGGCTCCTTTAGACTTAGCCATCGCACGCTTTGGGGTTTCCTCTGGCATGGCAGATGTTCTAATGGCAGCTAGGAAGCCATCCACCAGAGCCACTTATGCCATAAAATGGAAGCAGTTTTCCATCTGGGCTACTGCCAGACACCTGGATCCCTTCATGAGTCTCATCCTGGAGTACCTTTTTTCCCTTTCAGACTCCAGTCTGGGTTACTCTTCTATCAAGGTGCACCTTTCTGCCATCTCTGCGTATCATGCACCTATTGACGGCAAAAATACTGCCCAACTGGACCTGTTCTGCGCCTTCTTACACGGCATTCTTCATTTGAGACCTCCCATTCGGAACCCAGTCCCGCCATGGGATCTGTTGTTTATTTTGGAGAAGCTCCCTCTTCCTCCCTTTGAACCTGCCGCAAGCTGCAAGTTAAGCTTTCTGTTGTGGAAAGCATTGTTTTTAGTTTTCATTACTTCATCTCAGAGGATTTCCGAGCTTTAAGCTCTGATGTGTAAAGAGCCTTACTTGGTTTTCCACAGAGACGGGGTATCTTTGCGGACCAGTCCTAAGTTTTTACCTAAGGTGGTGTCTGAGTTTACTCTGAATCAATCCATCCACCTGTCTGTTTATTTTCCTGAGAATTCCAATCGGGGAGGCCTTACATCATACTCTAGATGTCCATCAGGTGCTCTGTTTCTATTTGGACCGCACCCAACCTATCAGAAAATCTGACACGTTGTTTGTTTCATTTGCCCCCAGGAAAGAAGGGGTTCCTGTTTCCAAACAGTGTTTTTCTTAGTGGTTAGCTGATTGCATTGTGTATTGCTACTGCACGTATGACAAGCCTTTGCCAGGCCAGGTCAAAGGTCATTCTACCAGGGGTATGGCTGCCTCCCTCAGAAATGTGTCTGCTGGAGCTGGCCCGCCGGTGCAGCTGTAGTGCTACTGCTTGCGACGCCAGCGACTTAGGTTCAGGAACAAGCCTGAGGAGCTGGAGGGCCGGTCGAGGAGGGGAAGCTCGAGCATCTGACAGACAGCTCGCTTCCCCGAGAGGGAGGACACAGGCTCAGTGCTGGTCTGACCTCCAGAGGAGGCCAGAGGTATCGTAGCCTGACACCACACAGCAGGGGGGACCATGGCAGGACATTGGCATATACGCCTAGACATCACGGCGCAAAAACCACGCATCTGGGGTTACGGGGAAAAAATCGGGGATCTCACTGAGCACCACCGGCAGAGGAGGCATCCCTCACTGCTCAGTCCGGGAGGCCACAACTGAGGACCCGACGAAATAAGTAAAACATATGGGTACCCTGCACCCCAACCCTGCCTGGGGGAACATAACCAAGGCTACATGGGGGTGCCTGACCAGTGGATCACAGTCGAGTCAGGTCGGTGAATGCTTGGCTGGGTTCCTAGGGGAAACTAACAAGTTAATAAAAAGAAATGTGTCTACTGCAGACATTTGCACAGCTGCCACTTGGAGTTCTGTTCATTCTTTCATTAGGCATTACAGTTTGGACATTGTCTCCAGGTGTAGAGCCAGTTTCTGACCTGTAGTCCCCAGGGTCTCCTGTTATAAAGATCCCTATGTCTGCTGTTGTCCTCCTTCCAGTTGACTGAGTCTGTTCTCTACTGCTTGGGATTCAGTCCTTATGATTATTGCCTGCTGCAAGAGCCCCCTTGAAGTAAGATAATACAGTTACGTAAAATAACTTAGTGTAACAGTAGATCTTTGAGAGGATCTCTTGCAGCAGGCACTGCTTTCCCTCCCTCCGTCCCCTTGATTGCTGTTTCTCCATCGTAGCTTTTCTGCTTTCCTCATTTAAGAGGAGCCTCCTCAGTTCTCCAATTTCTGTACACACTGGGGTCTCTGTTGGGAGAGCTGGGGATGGGCTGGGAGAATGCCCTTTTATACCATAGGTTAGACGTCAGGGGGCGGTCCCCTGCTGTATACGGCTAGCTGAGTTTTACATGTGGCCTGGCGGCTCAGTCCTTATGGTTGTTGCCTGCTGCAAAAGCTCCTCTCAGAGATCTACTGTTATGGTAAGTTCTTACGTAACTGTACTTTTTACATTGCGAGTGCAAAGATGGCCATTTCTGTAGACAGTTGAGCCATGCTTCCTTTTTATTCCAGAGGCTTTTAACCCCTCCAGCTTTCACCTTGACCTCAGGCTGTCTCCAGCTATCGCCCAACCATGTCACCCATTAACTACACTGCTTCTATGGTCCCGCTTTCCTTGGCAGAGGGTTAGGTAATTCAGCACCCCCCCCAGCCCAGGTCTGGTTATGGACTGCAGGGCTGTGTTGTGTGGGTTTGAATGTGCTGGCAGCATTCCTCTACCGTAAAGCTTGGGATTTGTGCCCTTTCTTGTTTCTCCATGAATCGTCCCACCTCCCCAGGCCTGGACACACCATTCTTGTTGGTTTTGTACATGCAACACTTCTCCCTCTAGCAGAGGCAAGCTCCCTAACCCAACCTCAGTGGTCACTGTGGTGCCAGAACATGCTGCCAGCCTTCCCTAGCCGAGACACACTGCCATGTGGAAGCTATCTCAGCCTAGCCAGCCTACTGATGCGACAGTCCGAGACCACTTATAAATTCTGGTCGTCTGCACGCAGCTTGACGCACTGCTGCAGGGTCATCAGGGCTGCCTAAGTCCTGCATCCTGACTGAGGAGGCACAGAAGCGCTGCTACTCTACTCCGAGTGATGTGTCAGCGTGTAAGCTTGATGGCCTGCCACACAAATATAAATACTGTCCTTATATTTTCATCCTACTGAGATTTTATTTTGGTAAGAGGAAAATCAATAGTGTTTTGGTTGTTGTTTTTCTAAGAAGTTAAATGACTTGCTTAAGGTCACACAGTGATTGGTTGACTCCAGTGGGTTTTGAACCTGTGATCTCCTGGTTCCCAAGGTGGTGGGCTATGAACAGAACCACATTTCACAATTAGAGTCAGAAATGATAATTTATGTACCTTTTTGCAAAAGAAATAGTCACTTGTATCAACAACAGACCACCTTTTTTATGTTTGTAATGTTGTATGCCTCTGGTTTTGCAGTAAAAAAGCTATCTTCTTTATTTCTTCTTACCAAACAAAATCTGGTTAGGAAGAAAATGTCAGGACTTCATTTATATATGTATTTGATGTATGTATGTATGTTTGTGTGTGGGGGTTGGTAGGGCGCATATCTGCAGGTTTAGGTGCTTGCACACATCCCAAATGAAGCAGCACTGCTTGTGTGCCTCTAACAAGAAGCATGGCTTATAGATTTACAGAAATGGCCATCTCTTTGCACTCACAGTGCAAATTTTTTGGCACATGACGTGACACAAAATGCTGCTGTGATTATGCATGGTCTACAAACAGGCATGTACTAAAAAGCTGCTGAATCCCGTTTTTACCGTTCCTGTCCCCAGATGTACGTACAGTCGCAGTGAGTGGAATTCAGACTTCCATCTGCAGGATAGCCACTGTGCTGCCCACTAGGCCATACTGCTTCTCTAATGTAAACTAAAGGAGTAGGAGTCGTCTGCATATATTTTGTAGTCTGTGTACATTACAGAGAAAGCAATCAAGTGAAGTGTCCTGGAAACTTGCACAGTACTGTACTGTGAGTGTTTTGGTCTGTTATTCGATCAAGCAATTTGATGTTCCGGACTGCGTGTTAACATCTCTGTGTTGCACTGATTGCTGTATTAGCATTGCTGTAAATCTTTATAATTTTGCATTACGTCTTCAAAGTTGGTGTTCAATCTTAAAAGTGCTGTATTTTGTTCTGCTTTTAAAATAAAATTTGATAAAAATAGTACAGCATCCAGGACGATTCCAGTTTCCGTGATAAATGGGTGCGGGGGGATTAGTGTTGTGAGGGAGCTGGTACTTATGAACTCTAGTTCACAATGACAACATATTAAGAATCTGCTTAAGAGTCTGGGACATCGACAGAATGGAGACAGTGCAAAGGAGAGCAACGAAGATGATTCAGGGGCTGCACCAGATAGCATACAAGGATAGGCTGAGGGAGTTCAGCATGTACTCCTTGGAACAAAGGAGGGAGAGGGGGGACATGATTGAGACTTTTAAGTGTATTATGGTATAAATAAGGTTGGGGTTCAGGAGCTGTTTCAGGCGAAGGAGAGCGGTAGAACTAGAGGGCGTAATATTAGGCTGACGGGTGGAAGGATCAAGTGCAATGCTAGAAAGTTGTTCTTTACCGAGAGGGTGGACGACCCATGAAAGAGCCTGCCCCAGGAGGTGGTGGAGTCCAAGGCAGTAAGAGAATTTGAGAACACATGAGATGGACACAAGGGTATCATTTTAAAGAAGGCTAAGGTGGTGGAGGGGGGTAGCATCCTAGTAAATTTTTGGGGCAGACTAGATGAATCTTGTGGTCCCTATCTGCTGTCACTTTCTGTGCTTCTGTGTTACCCAATAATTCAATATTTGAGAGAGTCTTTTACATTGGCCACCTATTTCATGACCAGACTCACTTTCAGGGAGAAGCTGGAGCCTACTGTTTACATAATAAATAATAAAATTACTGGTTCTGTTATTAGTATTTCATATACTGTGTGACGGATACAGTTCATTGTTTATGTGATAAAGGCAGACTTATTTTTATGTTGTCTTGCACGTGCACAAGCAACATCTTACGGTAGTAATAGCACAGTGAGAGGTGTGTCAGTGATAGTGAATGCAGGGCATGCTTTAGTGGGCACGTCCCTCATTCCCCAGTTAGCCTGCTTGCAAGCGCTGATGCAAGAATTATATAAAGTGCCACCAACTTGAAAGAAATGTGCCGCTGTGATCAGAGACAAGCTCGTCATGCAGCGGCAGAGATGACATGCCTCCCGTATGTGCCTTTCCTGGTTAAACATTTCAGTAAACATGATGGCGGCTTTGCCGCCACAGAATCTGCAAACAAAGCAGACATTGGGGGTGCAGTCCCCTTGTCGGCATGTCCCTCACCCCCCCCACATTGTGTGGCACACTAGGAGCCCACCCTAGTGTGCCACCGCCACACAAAGCTTCCACCATGTTGACATGTCCCCACTCCTCCCCCCATATTGTGTGGCACACTGGGAGCCCACCCCAGTGTGCCCACAAAACTGTGCCGCTACATCCAGTTCTGTTATTTTTTAACCTGAAAAAAGGTCCGTCATTGTCACAGCGCCTACAACCCGCAGTCGCCCTCTCTGCATCCCCCACCCCATTCTTACCTCTGGAGGTCCGGCGCTGCGCTCTTCGGTGTAACGAAAACATGTCTGGACTCTTCAAACCGAACTACAAAATGAAAAAATGCTGGTAAGCTGTATAATGGCATTAACTGGAGGGGGGAGCAACTTAGGTGAATATCTGACATTTTTTGAATTTTGGCTCCAGATTTTAAACATGGGGTTCTTAGGACCCCACCTCATGAACACATGCACTGTCATCTCGTTATTTGGACCCAGAATGTTACTTTGCTGTCACTGTTCGGAATCACCTTTCGGGATCGATTAACAAAATGACAGTGCCACTCTTTATAAGGTGTGGTCCCAAAAATCCTATGTTGCAAGTTTGGTGAAAAAATTCCAAAAAATGACTGTGTTACAAGTGTGTATTGCTCAGTTTCCATACACTCGTAATTTAGACAACTTTTACTGTTTTCACTCAACATTTTCAATATTTCCATTTTTCACTCTTCCTTATGAACAGTACAGCTGTCATTTTTCACATCCTGCCTGAAATGTGTTTTGGCACATCTGGTGCACAATGGTGTGGTCGCTGTGGGAAATCAATTCGCAGGACAGATTAAGAAAATCACAGTGCCACCGTCAGTGAGCGGAGATCCCAAAATGCCTATGTTGAAAATTTGGTTTAAAAAATCCCCAAAATAACTGCGTTGTGGGTGTGCATTGAACAATTTCTATGCACGCTTATGACTTCACCAATTTTTTATATTTTCACTCCAGATTTTCAGCATGCCAATTTTTTTTTTTTTACACCTCATGAACAGTACAGCTGTCATTTTTCACCTCCTGCCCGAAATGTGTTTTGGCACCTGTGTCGCCAGATGGCACAGTTATTGTGCAAAATCGCTTTTTGGCTCAAAACTGATGGTGAACACTGTTCATGAGGAGGGGTCACAAAAAAAACATGTTGAAAATTTGGAGTGAAAATACCAACAAACGCCCGGGACATTTGGGTTTCCAACCATAGCGCCCCAACCTGTAGAGACTGACAGGCGTCAGGGGTGTGCCTTGGACACTTCAGCCCCAAAGTTCACCCCATTCTCCTGTACTGCACCCATCTCAGCAGATTTCCTTATGGAATGGTATGAGCATAAGGCCCAAAGACCCCAAGGCACACCACGACACTTGTCAATTTCTGCAGGGTACGGTGAGGTGAAATGGCGTAAGCGTTATGGCCGACGACCCAAAGGCACACCCCAATGCCTGTTGGTCTCTGCTCGGTGGGGGTGGAGTTGGCGTCTGTTCAGTACTTCACTACCATTCCTATTGCCCATCTCTCTAACTCCTGCACTACCAATGCCAATGCCTGCAAGACAACATTCGACATTGGCAAATGCTTGTTAAATATCTTTCTCAAACCATCTGATGCTTGATTTAAAGGGACACTCAGCCCCTCAAGGCCTCAAAGTGTGTCTAGTTTAAAAAACACATGTACAGATTGTTGACGTTTCTGGTAGTTTGATTCTGATTCCATTTTTCTTTTTAAAAGTAAAAAAACAGACTGCCTACCATACTGGCGTTACCAAACAAAAATATGTTTGTTTACATTCTTTGATCAACTTCCACTGCAATTTTCCTAGACTTGGGAATGCCCTTAACATCTTTGATCAACTCCCTTTGCATGTTTCCTGTACTTGAGAATGCCCCTAACACAATCTAGCCACTCATGGTGCTGTGGGAGGACTGTTTCGGGGGTGTTCCTGATGTTCGAGATGTGTACAGTAAGAGCAAGTCAAGGATTTGAAGTAAAACAAAGTTGCATGTAATTGCACCAGTCCCGTGCATTTCAGTTCTACTAAGAACAAACAAACATCTTCAATGAGTTTTAAAGAAGGTAAGCAATCATAAAATTTGGATTTTCAACTAGAAATAATATGTTGCAAAAGAAGGGTTGATCGTGTCCCTGTAATGTCATTCACTTAAAATACCACCAACAGCTTAATCTGGTTCAATGTCAGTTGGCATTCATCTGTATCCCCCTTCCCCAGGTCGTGCCTGAAAATAGGCAGGATTTGTCTAGTGCACTTACTTGGTCAACAAAAACTAAATAAAAAAAAAATGTTTTTGTTGATTGTTCTTTGAGGTCCATCAGGCCTTCTTCTCTTGCCTCATAAGGCAGGATCAGCAAGCATGCTGTGCCAACATACATTTATAAGGATGCTACAAACACCCTACTACCCAGAATACCCTGTGATCCTCTAGGTAAGCAGAAATTTAGGCCTACCTTGAAGTCCTGTCCTGATATCCATATTCACTAGTAAGCTCCTAACATTACCTCTACATTTACACCCTTTGAGCATCATGGTATGACCACTGTATGTCCTGCCAGAGCACACCAGATTAAACATTTCCATCTTGGTGGGGGCAACCTACATTAATCTTACCAAGGCCTTCGACGCAGTTAACCATGACCTACTATTAACCCAGCTTTTGCACATTGGCCTATCCACGCAGTCCTTTACTTGGTTTAAGAGCTACCTCTCGGAGTTCAAAAAGTGAAAATCATAGACGTTTTCTCAGAGAGCCACAGAGTAGCAACTGGGGTCCCCCAAGTCTCCATCCTGGGTCCTCTGCTCCTCAGTCTATTTCTGAATCAACTACCACTTTCAGTTAATGACAACATTTTTCTGTATGCAGATGATGCAGCACTATACTCAAGCCACACCGATCCAGTAGCATTAGAAAATTGAATGCAGTCCAGTTTCTCCACAGTCGAAGTGTGGTTTCTAAAATCAGAATTGCTGCTTAACTATAAAAACCAAACAAAACCATGCGTAGAAACATAGAATCTGATGGCAGAGGAGAACCGCTTGGCCCACCTAGTCTTCTCTTTTCCCTACCTAACGGATAAGCTGCAGATCCTAGTTAACCAACAGCCTACTTCCTCCTACCCTCACTAGAATTGCCTTATGTCTGTCCCATGCGTTCTTGAATTCCCCCACTGTTTTTGACTCTACGACCTCCTCAGGAAGGCTGTTCCATGCATCTACAACCCTCTCTGTGAATAAATACTTCAACGCATTACCTCTGCGCCATCCCACCTTTATCTTCAAATTGTGCCTGCTTGTTCTTGCACATCTCTTTTTCTGAAAGATGCTACCCTCTTGGACTTTAATTCCCTTGAGGTATTTGAAAGTTTCTATCATGTCCCCCCCCCCCCTTTTCCTTGAGGCTATAAATCTTCAGCTCCTGTAGTCTTTCTTCATATGTCTTCTGGTGCAGACCCTGCACCATTATGGTTGCCCTCCTCTGGACAGCCTCCACCCTGTCTGTGTCTTTGCAGAGATAGGGTCTCCAGAACTGTACACAGTACTCCAAATGTGGTCTTACTGTCTGTACAGAGGGCCAACAATTTCCTGTTTTCTACTTGTGATGCCTCTCCCTATGCATCCCAGTATCCCCCTAGCCCTCCTTACTGCCTTCTCACATTGCTGGCCCACCTTTACAGTGGCGCGTAAAAGTATTTGCCCCCTTCCTGATTTTCTCTATTATTGCATATTTGTCACACTGGATGTTTTCAGGTCTTTAGAGAAATGTAATATTAGATAAAGGAACCTGAGTGAACAAATAACACTTGTTTTTTATTTTTTTATTTCACCTATTTAATGAAAAAAGTTAACCAACACCAACTGGCACTGTGTGAAAAAGTAATTGCCCCCTTACACTTAATAACTGGTTACGCCACATTTAGCTGCAATGACTGCAACCAAACACTTCCTATAATTTAATATCAGTCTTTCACATCGCTGTGGAGGAATTTTAACTCACTCTTCCTTGCAGAACTGCTTTAATTCAGTAACATTTGGTAGGTTTTCAAGCATGAACTGCTCGTTTCAGGTCCTGCCACAGCATCTCTATTGGGTTTAAGTCTGACTTTGACTAGGCCACTCCAAAACTTTAATTTTACTTTTTTTAGCCATTCTGATGTGGACTTGCTTTTGTGTTTTGTATCATTGTCTTGCTGCATAACCAACTACGCTCAGCTTCAGCTGACGGAAGGATGACCGGACATTCTCCTTAAGAATTTTCTGGTACAGAGCAGAATTCATGGTTCCTTTAATTTTGGCAAGTCATCCAGGTCCTTAGGCAGCAAGCATCCCCACACCATCACACTACCACCACCATGTTTGACTGTTGGTATGGTGTTCTTACTGTGGAATGCTGTGTTTGCTTTACGTGAGACATTATGGGATCCATGTCGTCCAAAAGTTCCACTTTGGACTCATCTGTCCATAGAACATTTTCCCAAAGGCTTGTGGATCATCCAGGTGCTTCTTGGCAAATGAGAGACGAACATTTATGTTCTTCTTGGTTAGCAGTGGTTTCTGCCTTGCTACTCTCACATGAAGCCAATTTTTGCCCAGTCTCTTTCTGATTGTGGAGTCATGAACACTGACCTTAGCTGGAGGCAAGAGAAGCCTGCAGTTCTTGGATGTTGTTTTAGGATCCTTTGAGACTTCCTGGATGATTTTACGCTGTGCCCTTGGAGTAATTTTGGCAGGCCGCCCACTCCTGGGAAGATTCACTACTGTTCCAAGTGTTTCATTTGAGATTATGGCTCTCACTGTGGTTCGATGGAGTCCCAGAGCCTTAGGAATAGCTTTGTAACCCTTTCCAGACTGAAAGAGGGCAACAAATTTTTCTGATCTTTTCAGGAACTTCCTTTGATCATGGCATAATGTGCTGGTTGAATCTTTGTGCTGGCAACGTGACTCTGATGGTAAGGGCCAAAATAAGTGAGGTTTATATTGAGCAGGGCTGGCTGTAATCAAGCCTGGCTGTGTTCAATCAGCTGACTCTAATTATCCTTTTAATTGGGTTGATTTAACTAGGGGCAATTACTTTTTTCACACAGTGCCAGTTGGTGTTGGTTAACTTTTTCATTAAATAAATTAAATAAGTAAAAAAAGTGTTATTTGTTCACCAGGTTCCCTTTATCTAATATTATATTTTGTCTAAAGACCTGAAAACATCCAGTGTGACAAATATGCAATAATAGAGAAAATCAGGAAGGGGGCAAATACTTTTTCACGCCACTGTAGGTCATCTGATATGACTACCCCAGGTACCTTTCCATTTTTGTTGTCAGTATCTCACCCCCTATTGTGTACTCTTCCCCTTGGTTTTTGTTTTCCTGGTGCATTACTTTGCACTTCTTTGCGTTGAATCTAAGCTGACATACATTTGACCATTACTCCAACCTTGCCAAGTCCCTTTTCATCCTTTCCACCCCACCTTGCATATCAACCCTGTTGCAGATCTTTGTGTCATCTGCAAAGAGACATACTTTTCCTTCCAGTCCCTCTGCAGTGTCACTTATAAAGACATTAATAAGGACCGGCCCCAGTACCGAACCCTGTGGTAGCCCACTAGTAACCCCCCTTTCTTCACTGTGGACTCCATTTACCATTACCCTCTGTGTCCTGTTGTCCAGCCAGTGTTTTACCCAGGCTACTACCCTGGGACCCACTCCCAGGCTGGCTAATTTGTTTATTAATCTTTTGTGCGAGATTCTGTCAAATTCCTTGCTAAAGTCTAGGTATGCCATGTCCACAGCCCCTCCCTGGTCTACTACTTTGGTCACCCAGTCAAAGAAATCCATTAGATTTTCCTGACATGACCTTCCTGCTGTGAATCCATGCTGCCTTGGGTCCTGTGCCCCACTGGCCTCTAGGTACTCAACAGTTCTTTCCTTCAGAAGTGATTCCATCATTTTCCCTACCACTGAGGTCAAACTGACAGGTCTGTAGTTTCCTGCCTCTGTCTTGCTTCCACTTCTGTGAAGGGGACTCACATCCACCCTCCTCCACTCCTCAGGTACCACCATCCTCCCATGATTTATTAAAAAGGGTAATCAGCGGTGTTACTAGTTCTTCCCTTAGTTCTTTTAGAATTCTGAGGTGAATCCCATCAGGCCCCATTGCTTTATCTACCTTCAGTTTTAAGAGTTCTTTCAGAACACTTTCTTCTGTGAATGGACTAATATCAACCCCCTATCCAGAATGCTTCTATTGACTGGATTAGGTATCTCCCCCTGCTCTTCCATTGTGAATACTGAGCAGAAGTATTCGTTCGGTATCCCTGCTTTTTCACTGTCGCTCTCTGCCCAACCACCTTCCTCTTTTTTCAGCCTCAGTATCCCTGCCTTAGTCTTTCTTTGCTCCATAATGTACCTAGAAAAGGTTTTCTAGGATCAAGGATATGTTGTTCATCCACACTTCTTGGCATGTCCCTTTCCCCTTTAAATCTTGCCGGAAGTCTTCAAGTTGACTCCTCCCACCCTCCCAGGTGGTATATACCTCGGCTCCACCCCGTGATGCCAGATCTTCCTTTCCGCTGGAAGATACAGGTTGCCTCCCTCATGCTCACACATTTCGTAGGCCCTGGCTTTCAATACTTCAGTTTTAAATTTTAAATTAAGTTTTGAAATTAAAACTCATTCGAGTTAGCAATCGTGCTTTTGCGTCCTTGATCATGGAAGAGAAATCTTCTCCAGGATTTCACCGGTGTCATTGCGGCCAGAAGATGTCGCGCACCGATCCCCATCTCACATGCATCTACTGCCTAGGTGTTGGCCATGACACCTCGTCCTGCAGCTTTTGCTTAGCCTTCCATCCCAACGTCCTGGACGACCATCTGGCACGTTTAAAGTTGGGGAGACCGGAGAAAAAGAATCCTTCGGCGAAGTCCAAGGAGGCTAGGTGGGCAGTTTCTGTGGCAGCGGGTTCTGCCGAGCAGCTGGAATGCATGAAGGCATTCGAAGAAGAAGCCACCCGCACTTTGGACAGTCGAAGCTTTTTTGTTCCACTCAACCTGGGCTCCACCTTCTCAGGTTCCTTCAAGGAGTTGTGCCAGTCTCTCCCCACCTTGGGAGAGGTGTCTGCGGGTCGTACTCCGCCCGATCTCGTAAAAGAGATAAGGAACCGAGCACATCTTCGTCTCGGCAAAGACGCTCTTGGGACCAAGAGAGGTCTCAGTCCCAGGAGCATGCGGTCTTGACCTCTGTCGAGATTGCTTCCTCAGCTGGAGGCTTCATGGGCCTTCCGTCGGGCCAGCCGACCGAAGATGCGGCCGATGAGGTCGAGATTGTCCTCGATCCCATCGACCCACTATCACCAGCCCCGGTCGATGACTCTTTGGAAAGGACTCTGGTCCTTGTCTTCCCCGATGAGGAGACCTAGCCTGCTGGTGTCCCCATCGAGGACCTGGTTCCAGATCCTTGGGTATCACCGGTCCTGCCAGTGTCTCCCGAGCGACCAAGTCGGCCCCGTCCGATCTTGATCAAGGTCTAGAACCCCCTCGTCCGAACGGCTGAGGAAGAGCAACAGGTGCTCCAAAAAAAGGCGATGCCTCTGGTCTTCCTCAGATGAGACAGGCTCTGACAGAAACTCCGGTGCTACGAGGACCTCATGTGGCAACAGCTGATTTTGTCCAGGCACAAGCCAACTTCGACTCCTACCCCGGCCGTTACTTGGCTTACGCCTCCCAGGCCGAAGCCGACCCCCTCAGAACCAAAGCCTTTGGTTCCTTCCCCCGCGGGCCAGCCTGTCCTCCGGTTCAGCCTATACCAGTCTCTCCATTGATGGTGGTGGAGCTGCTGCCTAAGCAGCCTGTGGGAGGGTCTCCTTCCAAAGAGGACCGACCAGATACCGGGCTTCCCCGACGTCTGTCGATCACGGTCACCCCGGACTGCCCTCGGCGGATCGAGGGTGATTTGGGCCACAGGCCGCTGTACCCCGACTATTCGGACTCTGATGTCATCGGGCTCCACTCTCATCCTGGGGATGATGAGTCGTCTGTTGGCACAGGGATGGAGGAAGGTCCTTTCTCCTTCCAAGGAATCCTTCGTCTCATCTCTGATTCTACTGGGATGCCCCTGGAACCCATCCAGAAAAAGGCGGAGTACCCTCTCACGAACATCCTCAAGAGAGGAGATACCCCGACGGAGGCCTTTCCTGTGGCATAGGCCATTGTTGGTCCGGCACTCGAACTGTGGCAGCGTCCTGTCTCATGTCCAGTACCATCTACCCGCATGGCCCGCAAGTATGCGGTGCCCATGGGGTCCCTTGAGGGGTTCACAGAGCACCATTTGGCCAAGAGCCTGGTGATCGCCTCTGTGTTTAGGCATACTGGCAGTTCTGCTGACACTGACCGACCTCCCGGCAAGGAGTCCCAAGTATTTGGACCATTCGGGTGGAAGGTCTACACGGCATCTTCCTTGGGCCTTCATCAGGCAAGTTCGGCCATCATCATGGCACACTTCTCCCATGCCCTTCTCGGGTCATTGGATGAAGTCCTTCCTCATCTCCCTTCCGACCTGCAGACCACGGTTAAGCAGGTCTGAGATCAGGGCCGTGCTGTTGCCAAACAGCAGTTCCAGATGGCCCTGGACATCGGGGACTCTTGTGCCCGCTCGATGGCCGCTGCAGTTGCCTCTCGCTGCAGGGCTTGGCTGAGGCTGTCTTCCTTCCCGCTGGATACTCAGCACAAGTTTGTTGATGTGCCTTTCCTTGGGACCAACTTGTTCGGCCCAGGAGTGGCCGGTTACCTACAGCGCATAGAGCAGTCCAGTGCCACCTTGGATGCCACTTCTGCAAAGAGTTCTTCGGGCAAGAATGAGCAGAAGAAAAAGAAGAAGCCGTTTCGGCACTCTTCCCCTGTGGTTCAGCAGTCCTTCTACCAGGGAGGACAACAGCATCATGCTCAAGCTTGGCACCCTCGGCCCAAGCCTGGATCCCAACAGGCCTGCAGAGGAGGCCGAGGCTCAGATCCTGGAGCTCCCTTCTCCTCCTCCTCCTCCTCCTCCAAGCCTGCTCAGTGACGAGGTGGGGGTTGCCACCCCTATCTCCGTCACTCCAGCTCTAGGTCCTCCGGTGGGGGGCCGACTCTGCCACTTCCTTTCCGCCTGGTCCACTATCACTACGGACAAGTGGGTTCTCGAAGCGGTCAGTCAGGGACTGCCTCTAGAAATCGAGCAGTACCCTCCCAGCCGAGCCCGCGCCCCTCGGGAAGAACGGATTTCCGCATGCATCCAGTCGACTGTTCGAGACGACATTGCTCAGCTCCTCCTCAAGGAGGCAGTAGCTCTCATGGCGGATCCGTCTGCAGACCCATGCTTTGTCTCCAGGTACTTCCTGGTACCCATGCGAACGGGGGGCTGGTGCCCCATTCTAGATCTTCACGACCTGAATCAATACCTCAGGTCACGCAGCTTTCGGATGATCACTCAGTCCCTGATCATACCATCCTTGGAGCGAAACATGTGGTTCTGTTCACTGGATCTGCAAGATGTGTTCTTTCACGTCCTAATCCATCCTTTCCATCAGCGGTTCCTCCACTTTAGGCTCGAAGGGACCCTGTACGACTTCCGAGCCATGCCGTTCGGCCTGTCATCGGCCCCACGGGTCTTCAAATGCATTGCAGTGGTGGCGGACCATTTCTGGCGTCGGGGTTGTCAGAATTTACCCCTATCTCGACGATTGGCTCCTTGCAGGTTCCACCCAACAGGAGGTGGAGAGGTCCTGGGATCTGGCCCTCCAAACCTGCTCCCAGCTCGGCCTCCTGATCAACAAGGCCAAGTCAGAACTCGTGCCTTCTCAGGTGATGGGCTTCATCGGGGCAGAGCTCAACTCTTTTCAAGCCAGAGCTCAGCCCCCAGCAGACAGGGCAGAGGTTCTCTCCTCCTTTGCCCAATTATTTCTGGTTGGGCTCTTGCACCCTGCCCAGGACTTTCTGCGCCTTTTAGGTTACATGGTGGTGTGCACCTCTGTGGTCCGTTGGGCCCAGTTGCACATGCACCCTCTCCAATGGGAGCTGGCCGCCCAGTGGACTTAGCATTATGGTCATTCCGACCAGCTGATCACGGTAACCCAGAAGATGTGGGACGCTTTCCAATGGTGGACCACCCCAGACCAGTTGCAGAAAGGGATCCCACTTATTCGCCACGTAGTCCGAGTGATCATCGACAGCCGAAAAAGCCAACGCAGCCCTCAGTGTTGTCAATTGGACAGAGAAGAGGGTTGGTACTTAGACACACTGGCAGAATCCAGCTACTTTTACCAGCTTTTCTCCAGCAGCAAGAATCCATTGTGTACTGGAACGCTACCTGCCTGCATGGTTAGGGTAAGACTACAGACTTTAAGAACAATCATTCAGCATGTGTCCCTGCCAAGAACTTTACTCATCACAGCACGCTGGACTGTTGATTGCCAACCAGTCAGAAACTGCTGCATAGGATCTGGAATTAACTTGTGCATTCGGTGGGGGAGGCATACTTAAAGATGTCTATCTTCAGTCTTTAGGTAGTTTTACTGCGTTACTACCACCACTAAGAAATTATAGGATGAACACACTGAGTAATTTCGGGTCCATGGGGGGGGGGGGAAGGAATGCACTCATATGAGCACAGGATGGACCTACAGATCTTGGCAACAGCTTTTGCCTATACCAGCTAGCTGGCCAGAGAGAAGGCCATCAGCAGGCATCTGCTGTGCCATCTTACTTACTGCTTTAATTACCATTGCTTGTTACTGTTTCTTAATGTGTGTTTCATGTTTGATTAGTGTGTACTGTAAGTTGTTTATTACTGTTCTATTTCATGTTTTACAGTCCAAGCTTAAGTGTGACACATCAACAACATCCTAATACCATATTTCAGAGAGTAAGGTCTAGCGTGTTTATATTGTGGTATAGCCTTGCCATCAAATGGTATTGTAAACACACAGATCCTAGGGTCTTTACTCATGTAATGCCACAAGTCAGTGGCAGGTATCATGACCAGAAACTCAGTGGGTTGCATACCTCTCAACTGCTATCAATTTCTCATAGAACTGTGATTGTTGCACTCAAATTTACCCTTGCTCCACAAAGGTTTACTGATGTTCTTAATAATGTTAGAGCTATTTCTGGACACACAAACTAGTAAGTCATTGTGCTAACTTGATTGAAACACTCCTTAACACTAAATATATGGGGCCCACTATCTGTAGACATAATAAGTGCTACACATTCTGGCCATTTGCTATGAATTTGAATGCTGAGAGATTGAGAGGTGTAATGGGTTGGGTCACTTGGAACATAAAGGGGGTGCAAACAAAGCAAAAAGACACCAGAAACTTAGAAATCTTAAATCAGTGGGTACTCTATTGTGTTCTTAAAAGAAATGCATACAGTTGCATCACAAGGTAATCTGTGGAGATGGGAATGGGTGGGACATGTTTTTGTGGTTGGTGACAGCAATAAGAGAGTGGGTACAGCCATCCTTGTGCAGAGAAATGTTCCATGCCAACTGTCACTTCATTATTATTAAGAGTACTTTAGATAGGACTGAAATAGTGCTAGGCTCAGTATATGGGCCCAATTATGAGAATCATGGGTCTTCTCCACCTTCCTCCCTAAAGTGGGGACCTCCCTTAATCTGCCAATTGTATTAACTGGTGATTGGAATCTGGCCCCTTATAACTGTGTGGGCAAATCGGGAGTTAGGTTAACAGGGCTCTCATCCAACCAAAGAACCTGCAAAGAATTTAAGGACTTGTTGAGCTCAACTGACCTTTGTTGCACCCACAACCCTGGCACCAGGGAGTACACTTTCTGGTCCCCAGTCCATAACACCACCCCCAGACTAGATTACTATCTAGCAAGCCCAGGTATCCCAAGAGATGCCATCTAATGTGACATATCGCAGGTGGTCTCGGATCACTCCTCTGTTAAGCCCACACTCACTTCGCTATGCCAAACCAAAAGAGACAAGGTGTGGAGAGTTAACAATAACTTATTTAAGGATGCTCCATGTTTAGAAAAGATTACAAAACATCCTGAAAAGTTTTTCAAAATTAACACTATGGACAGTCAAGCCCACCTCTGGGGAGCCTTCAAGTGCGTATATTCTTTAATGTTCACAATTTTATGTAATAACCATTGGTCACAGTACTGATAAAGTTGCCTGCCAAGTGTCTCAAAGGAAAAAAATTCCTCTTCCTCAGGGCAACAGTTACTAAAATGTCAATAGAACATAAAATAAAACCTTGTATAGCAAACTACTTGTTACTTAATACCTCATGACTATGTCATGAAAATCTCATTTTCTAGCTTGTATATTTAACCACAAAATCATACAACTCACATTAATCATGTCAGTAGAACAAATTACTTTTTTCAACACCAACTAGTAAAGTAAGGTTTTATTTATATTGTGGCGCCCAATCCCAGAGGCTCTGGGCACCATTACAATTCATAGCAGGTAACAGACATCATATCATAAATCATATTTATTACTAAAACAAAATCTATGAATTCCCAGTTAAAAACTATCTTGAGAAGCTTTATTAAAAATATAGGTCTTCAGGCCCCCCTTGAACACCTCCACTGTTGGGGCCTCACTCAAGGATCTTGGCAGCTAATTCCAGAGGGCCTTGCTGGCCACCTCGAAGGAACGATCTCCTGAGGTTTTCAGCCTGGCCCTTGGAATCACCAGGAGGCCCTCGTGGAGGAGCGGAAGGAATATACCGGGATGGCTGGATTAAGGAGGTCAGACAGGTAGCCAGGGCCCAGTCCATATAGTGCCTTATAGGTGAGCAAGCCCACCTTGAAGAGAATCCTCCACCTGACAGGCAGACACTGCAGATCCCGCAGGACTGAGGTCACATGGCAGGACCTTGGTAGGCCCGCCAGCAGCCTAGTCGCCGTGTTCTGCACTATGCTGCAGCCAGCGGAGGGTCCCTCCATTGACCCCAAAGTAGTGTTACAGTATTCCAGCCTGGAGGTCACAAAGGTGTGCACCAGTGATGGCAAGTCTTTGGGCAAAATCAAGGGTCTAATTCGGGTGACATTCCTGAAATGATAAAACTCACTCTTGATGACTGATGAAACCTGGGCTTCCAGAGTCAATTTGTCATCAAAAATGACACCCACATGTTTCACCCTGGGGGAAGCCACCAACGGTGTGGATCTCAGGACCAAACTTGTTAACACTCCAGAGGCCTCTCCATCATGTCATCAACCAGGCTGTATCACTAGTACTTCATCTTGTTGGGGTTCAGCCAATTCGAGGACATCCAGTCCTGAATCTCAGACAGACAATTATTAAACACTCCAACGGCATTTCCAGCTCCAGGGGCAAACAACAAATATTTGGTATCATTACATAGCAGTGAAAACCCAGACTGTATTGTCGAATGAGCTCCCCCAGGGGCAGCATGTACACCATGAACGACATCGGCTAGAGGATCGAGCTTGAGGTACCTCGCTCAAACCATTTGATGACCGATCCAGTGAGTCCACAATGTACTGTCAGGTGATCCAATAGCACAATGTGGTCAACAGTGTCAAATGCTGAAGAGAGGTTGAGCAGGATGAGAATTGATCATTCTCCTCTATCCCTCACCTTGAGGAGGTCATTCTGTACCTGAACTAATGCTGTCTCTGTTGCATGCCTGGCTCTGAAACCAGACTGGAACGGCTCATAGATGTCAAAGGCTGCAAGGTGCCCCTTGAGTTGCAGAGCCACTACTTTCTCAACAACCTTCCCTAAAAATAGGAGGTTGGAGACCGGTCTATAATTCACCAGGACATCAGGGTCAAGCGTTGGTTTCTTCAGCAGGGGCCTCACCAGCTCCTCCTTCAAGGCGTCAAGGAAGTACCTCTCTGAGAGTGAGCACTGGACAATCCTGGAAAACACTGGGCCAATGAACCCCACCCTTCCCATTAGGAGACGGGTCGGGCCAGGGTGCAGTTCACAGCATGTGGGCCGCAGCTTTGAAATCACCTCCACGACCTTAGCCACCTCAACCAGTCAAAACTCCCCCCAAACAATAGGAATGCCTCTGCTTGAACCAGGCCAACCACTGCAGGACAGGATTTTCTCCCATTGGTGAGATCCCAGCCTAAATGGAGGACACCCTGTCTGAGAAGAACAGAGCAAACTCCTGCACAATGCAGTTGAAAATGCTTTTCTAGGGACATGGATATGTTGTTTATTGACACTTCTTGGCATGTCCCTTTCCCTTTAATTCTTGCCAGAAGGTCTTCAAGTTGGCTCCTCCCACCCACCCGGGTGGTATAACCCTCAGCTCCGCCGCATGATGCCAGATCTTCCTTTCCACTGGAAGATTCAGGTTGCCTCCTCTCTGCTACTGTGTTTTGTAGACCCTGGCTTCGATTTCTTCGGACCCTCTGAAGATTAAGCTTGTTCAAGCTAGCGATTGCAAATTCTGCTATTCGATCATGGAAGATAAATCTTCCCCCAGTTTTCACTAGTGCCCGTGCAGCCAGAAAATGCCACTCACAGACCCACATACCATGTGCGTCTACTGCTTGGGTGTCGGCCATGACACGCAGGCATGCGAGATGTGTCTCACTTTCCACCCGAATGTCCTCAACGATCGTCTCGCACAGCTCAAGTTGGGCTGGCCTGAAAAATGGAATCCACTGGTGAAATCCAAAGAGGACAAGTGGGCGGTTTCCGCGGCTGCGGGATCCACCGAACAGTCAGAACAGATGCAGACCTTCGAGAAAGAGGCAGCATGGGCCGTAGAGCTCTCCTCTTGTCCGGTTTTTGTTCCACTCAATCTGGGCTCCACGTTCCCGGGCTTCTTTCCGGAGATGTGTCTATCTCTCCTCACCAAGGGCAAGGAACCTTTGGGCTCACATACCTCCCGGTCCCATAAAAAGGACAAGGAACCGAGAGATTCTTCGTCTTGGTGAAGATGTTCTTGAGATCGAGAGCTAACTCGGTCACAGGAATCTCCAGTCTTGGCTTTGGTCGAGACTGCTTTTTCAGCCGCCAGCTTCTCGGCCTTACCAACTGGTCAGCCATCCAAGGTCTCGATTGACGATGCGGTGGAAATCACTCTAGAGCCTGTCGATCTGTTGTTGCCCGATGAGGCCGACAGCTCTCTAACCAGGACCCCAGTCCTGAACTTTCCTGATGAGGAAACCCAGCCTGCTGGCAAACCCATCGAGGAACCGGTCCCTGAGCTGGGTAAATCACCGGTTCCCTCGGTGTCCCCTGAATGACCCGCTTGGCCAGTCCGATCGAGGTTGAGATCTCTGATCCCCTCGACCGGGAGGCCGAGGAAGGCGCATAAGCTCTCTAAAAAGAGGCAATGCTACCATTCATCTTCGTCCTCCTCGGATGAGGAGAGGCTTCAGCGGAAACTGTGTCAACGCTATAAAGATCTAATGTGGCAGCAGCTCATTCTGTCCTGACAGAAGCTTTCTACGGTTTCCACCCCAGCCATTACCTGGCTTTCACCTCCCAGGCCAAAACCGACTGCACTGGAACCGGTAAAATTGGTTCCTAAGCCCACGGAACCGGTAAAACCTGCCCCAGTTCAGCCAAAATCAGTCTCTCCACCAGTAGTGGTGGAGCTGTCACCTAAACTGCCTTTGGGAGGGGCTGCTATGAAAGAATCTTGGATGGTTCCAGGTCTTCCTCGCAGGTTATCAGCCACCCTAACACCTGACCACCCCAGGCATGTCCAAGGTGACCTTGGTGGCCGATCGATTTATCTAGATACCTTGTGTTCTGATGACACTGACCTCCACCGTCACCCACTGGATGATGAGTCGGTGAGTAGTCTGTCGACGGAGGAGGGCCCTTCCTCAATTTTGGGAATTATCCGCCTTATCTCCAAATCCATGAGGATGCCCCTGGAACCTGTCCAGAAGGAGTACCCTCTTACAGATATTCTTAAAAGAGGGGATACCCCTATGGAAGCCTTCCCAGTGGCCAAGGCCATTGTTGGCCTAGCTTTGGAGCTCTGGCAGCATCCTGCCTCCTGCCCAGCGCCATCTGCCCAGATGGCCCGCAAGTATGCAGTGCCCATTGGGTCCCTCTCGGAGTTCACAGAACATACCTCGGTGGAGGAGTTAGTGACCGCTTCTGTGTTCAGATGCACAGGCAGCTCTGCTGACACTGATAGACCTCCGGACAAGGAGTCCAAAAAACAGGACCACTATGCCAGGAAGGTCTATGCAGCCTCCTCTCTAGGCCTCCATCAGGCAAGCTCTTCTGTCATTGTGGCACACTTCTCCCATGCCCTCCTGGCTCCTTGGATGAAGTTCTTCCACACCTCCCTGTGGACCATCAGACTATGGTCAAGCAGGTCCGGGACCAAGGCCAAGGCTTTGCCAAGCAGCAACTTGAGACAGCCTTGGACCTAGGGGACTCTTGCAACTGTTTGGTGGCAGCCATGATTGCCATGCACTGCAGGGCTTTGCTGAGGCTTTCCACCTCTATGGCAGATACCCAGTACAAACGCACTGATGTTCCTTTCCTGGGTACCGATCTCTTCGGCCTAGGTGTGGATGGTCACCTTCAGTGAATTGAGAAGTTCATTGCCACCTTGGACTCTGCTACTTCTGCTCAAAAGGACGTCCCTGGCTCCAAGAAACAGCAGAAGAAGCCTTTTCGGCACCCTGCTCCTGCGTCCAAGCAGCCCTCCTTCCAGGGTGGGCAGCAACAGCAGGCACAAGCTTGGCACCCTCAGCCCATGACCGGGCCTCCAGCGGCCCACAGACAGGGAGGTTGGGGTTCAGGCGGGTTCCAAGCCTGCCAAGTGATGGGATAGGGGCTGCCACCCCTACTTCCATCATGCCATTTCTGTGTTCTCCTGTGGGAGGCTGGCTTTGCCACTTTCTTTCCGCCTGGTCCACGTTTACCACGGACAGGTGGGTCTTAGAAGTGGTCAGCCAGGGTCTGCTTCTAGAGTTCGAGCAGTACCCTCACTGCCGAGCCCACGCCCCACGGGAGGAGAGAGTATCAGCCCACACTCAGTTGGCTCTGAGAGACGACTTAGCCCAACTCCTCCTCAAGGAGGTAGTGGTTCGAGTATCAGATCCTTCAGTCAACCCAGGGTTCATTTCCAGGTACTTCCTGGTCCTGACGCGAATGGGGGGCTGGCGCCCCATTCTAGATCTGCACAACCTGAATCAGTTTCTCAGGCCACGCACCTTCAGGATTGTAACTCTGTGCCAGATTACACCATCCCTGGAGCAAAACATGTAGTTCTGCTCACTGGATCTCCAGGATGCATTTTTTCACGTCCCAATCTGTTCGTCTCACCAACGGTTCCTCCGCTTCAGAGCAGAGGGAACCCTATATGAGTTCCAAGTCATGCCATTTGGCCTGTCATCAGCCCTATGGGTCTTCACCAAATGCATCGCAGTGGTGGCAGCCCATCTCAGGCATCAAGGGGTCAGAGTATACCCTTACCTCGACAATTGGCCCTTAGTAGGTTTCACTCAGCAAGAGGTGGAGAGGTCCAGGGACCTGGCCCTCCAGACCTGCTCTCAACTTGGCCTCCTGATCAGCGAGGCCAAATCTGAGCTTGTGCCATCACAGGTGATATGCTTCATCGGGGCTCCCGCCGGACAGGGCATAGGTTCTCTCCTCCTTTGCCCAGTCATTTCTGGTTGGGCACTTGAGTCCTACCCGGAACTTTCTGTGCCTTCTGGGGTACATGGCGACTTGCACCACTGTGGTCCATTGGGCCCGGTGACATATGCGCCCCCTTCAGTGGGATCTGGCCGCCCAGTGGACTCAGCACCATGGTCACTTCAAACAGCTGATCACTGTGACCCAGAGGATGTGGGACACTCTCCAATGGTGGACCATTCTAAACCATCTGCAGGAAGGGATCCCATTTGCCCACCCCAAGCCAATGGTCATCCTCATGACCGAGGCCTCTCTCATGGGCTGGGGAGCCCACATGGGGAACAACAGGGCCCATGGGTTCTGGACCCCCAAGGAATCCCGTTATCATATCAACCTGTTGGAGCTCAGAGTGGTCAGACTGGCGCTGTCAACATTCGCTCAGCAGCTTCGGGGTCAAGTGGTTCAAGTCCAGACGGACAATATGACCATGTACTACTTCAACAAACAGGGTGGCACGCACTTCCGGCTGCTGTGCAGGGAAGTGCTCTGCATCTGGACACTCGTGAGCCGACTGGAGGCAGATCTCCTAGCCATCCATGTGGCAGGAGCCTCAAACCAACTGGCGGATGTTCTCAGCTGCATAGGCAAGACATCCCACGAGTGGTCTCTCCATCCATAGATAGCTCACAGCCTGTTCTCCCGCTGGGGCAAATCGATGGTGAACCTGTTTGCCTCTAGGGAAAACATGCCCACCCCCCCTCAGCGGAGTTCACTGCAGGGGGATGCCTTCTCGAGTCTGTGGACCTCAGGCCTCTTCTGCACCTTCACTCCATTTCCCTTGATCCACAAAGTGCTTCTCAAGATGAGGAGGGACAGGGTGCAGGTAATCCTGGTAGCCCCCAGACTGGTCCCGCCAGTTCTGGTATCCAGATCTACTTAACCTCATCAACAGGCTTCCAAGGCATGTCCCAGTATGCCCAGACCTGATCTCAGTCAATCAGGGGAAGATATTCCATCCGGACCTTCAATCCCTGCACCTGACAGCCTAGCACCTGACCGTCTAGAGTTCCAGGTTTTGGGTCTCTCCAAGGATTTACTCACAGTAGTGGAAGCATCCAGAAAGGAGTCGACCAGGAAGTGCTACGTCTTCAAATGGAAAAGGTTTTCCATTTGGTGTCAGGGCCAAGGCCTAGACCCTCTGTCCTCTCCTGTGGCTAGCATCTTAGACTACCTTTGGTCTCTGTCCAAAGGGGGTCTTTGTTCTTTGACCATTAAGGTGCACCTGGCAGCCATCTCTGCTTACCGGGTGTGGGCCAGTCAGCAGACGGTGGCACAGGAGAAGGTCTGGCACTTTTTCAAGGGCCTAGATCACATATCCCCTCCAGTTCATGAGCCTCCACCTCCATTGGATTTACTGCCGGTTTTGGCAAGACTCATGGGCAAGCCATTTAAACCAATGCATAATTGTGAGCTGTCAGACTTGTCATGAAAGATGGCCTTCCTGGTGCTATCACATCAGCCAGAAGGACTGGGGAGCTCCAGGTGCTTTAGGTGTAGTCTCCTTACCTGGTCTTCCACAGGGACAAGGTTGTCCTGCACCCCCACCTGAAATTCCTCCCGAAGGTGGTGTCAGAGTTTCACCTTAATCAGGTATTGACTCTGCCTGTGTTCTACCCAAACTACACCTTGGATGCCGAGTACAGGCTCCATACCTTAGACCCGAGATGAGCTCTCTCCTATTATAAGGAGAGAATGGTGGAAAGTCAGGGAGAGGCTTGCCAGCTGTTTGTCACCTACGCCGAAGCCGCTTCTGGCAGATCTGCAGCTAAGTGGACAGTTGGCAGATGGATTACATCTTGTATTGATCTCTACTATAGGTTGATGAGAAGGGAGCCTCCCGTAGGGCTAAGGGCTCATTCCACCTGCCATACCACTGCGTTGGTGGCTGCTTCCAGGGACATCCCTATCCAAGAAATCTGCAGGGCTGCTACCTGGAAGACAGCAAACACCTTCATCACCCATTGCCACATCGACCTTGAGTCATGCCTGCTCCATGCGTGCTTCAATGCAGTTGATGCATTGGCCCGCCTCTCGGCCTCTGGCACTGCCCTTCAGCGCTTCGCCTGGCTGTGGGTTTTGGGTTTGCCAACCGACATCCAGCTGTTGGTCACCAGTGGCCCTTTTTCTGGGAACCTGCTGTTTGGACCTGGTGCTCAGTCCATCCTGGATTCCCTTCAGGCTTTGGGGCATACTCGCCAGTCTGTTCGGGACCTCCATCATGCCCCTAGGTCCCACCCCTATGCCCCCATGGACAGGCCACCTCATGCCTCTCGGGACCATGGTAGGCCTCTAGGGAGGTGGCTCTATCTACCCCTCCATGGAGTGCCCACGCCTTACGCGGGGCGGGACCCGCTTCTGTATCTTAAACCACTTTTCATGGCTTCCCCCTCCTCCTCTTGCAGGCCTCAGAGGTACCTGGGGATCTCTTTACCTTTTCTTGGAGGCTTTCTCCTGGAGCCCTTCAGTTGTTCCTTCCTCTGGCCATCTGGGATGTTTTTTGCCCAGTGTTCCTCTTTCTGCTTTCTGGTCCGCTCTACTTGTCTTTCTACTGGATTTGACTTTATGCCAGAGCCTGTCGACCTCTGCTTTGTCAGGGTGAATCACTGTGCCTGGCCACCTGCAGTTCTTTCTACATCATGCCTCCTGCATGCTGTTCTCACCCACCTTTGAGCCTATCTGCCTCAGCGGGTGTGGTTTGAGTTGACATTTCTCTTCGATTTCATGCCAGTTGTCTTCGCCTAACCGTTGGCCTATCTGCCTGCATGGAAGAGGTTTGAGTTAACATTTCTACTAAATATCATACATGTTGTCCTCCCCACCTTTGGTTTATCTGCCTGAGCGGGTGCAGTTGCAGTTGGCATATTTACTGTGAAGTTAGCTTCTTTGGCATCGTGGACGGCTGGGTTTTGCTCGGGCTGGACCGTCGGGTGTGCCCTCTGGCCCAGATTCCAGCCTTGCCTTTCCTCCCATTTGGATTTTACTGCTTGGTAATCTCCCGTAAGTAATGACATACTGCAAGAGACCAGTCCATAGAAGATAGTACAGTTATGTAAGAACTTACCGTAACAGTAGATCTACCGAGGACTATCTCTTGCAGTAAGTCCCTCGCCCTCCATCCCGCTGCCTTGTTGCCTTGAATTTGCAACTCAGGACGTTTGGTGGGATCGCTGTTTTTTTTTTTCTGGCCCTCGTTTACCTCGGTCCAGGTCATGCTTACTGAAGCCGACGGTGAACAGCAGGTACTAGGGGCCGCCCACTCTTATACACATCCTCAGGAAGTGATGTCGTGTGGGCAACCCCCACTGAAGATTGCTGGAAGAAGCTGCCATGTGACAGCGCCACCTGGTGGATACTCACATAAGTAATGACTTACTGCAAGAGACAGTCCTCAGAAGATCTACTGTTACAGTAAGTTCTTACGTAACTGTACTTTCTAGGAGTGGTATATGTTGTTCATCCACACTGACCCACCCGACCTCCCCCGCTACAACGCACAACCTGGCTTCCAGCAGGCTAAGATCTGGTGTCATTGGGCAGAGCCAAGGGTTATACCACATGGGTGGGTGGGAGAAGCCAGCTTGAAGACCTTCCGGCATGAATTAAAGGGGTAAGGGACATGCCAAGAAGTGTGAATAAACAACATATACCACTCCTAGAACTACTGTTACAGGTGAGTAACCTGTTTTTTTTGGCTGTAGACAGACTGACATAACAGTCTGTCCACAGTCTGAAATAGCTGAGCAGGTCTGTTCTTCCCAACAGCAATCTCCCCAGGCAGGAATTCTGCCTTCTTATGGTTGATTGCCCCCTGATAATCATTATAATGATTTTTCAGGGCCAGTCTGTCCTTCACGGACTGGGTCCTCCACCAGCAGTGCTCTAACTTTCAACCCATAGTCTTCATCTCCTTGAGAGCCCCATCAAACCATGGGGGATTCAGGTGAGAAGACCTGGGTCATATACGGACCGGTGCAATGGCTTCAAGTGCCTTGGTAACAGCCCCATAATAGGCTGTCACCTTCTCACTCATGCCAATCACACATACAGCACTTATATCAGAAAAATCTACCACCAACAGTCCCTCTGTGGACAGTCCACTTAAAGGGCGATAGAAGGATCATGTCAACAAGGAGGGACTCTCCAGGGGGGGACCAAATGAGAACTCCACTGTGCAGTGATCGGACCATACAACCCGATCAATCTTGATGTTAGTAACATCAAACCCCAGCGAGAATACCAGGTCCAAGATGTGGCCATGTTGGTGGGTCACAGAGGTAACGTTGTGTGTCTGATCCAGCTATGTCATCGTCTGAAGGAGTTTGTAACCGACTAGCGAGGATTCGTCATCGACCTAGGCATTGAAATCCCCCAGAATTAACCATCTGGGGGACTCCAACACCCAAGCAGTGACGAAGTCCGCCGTCCTGGAGGACGATTAATGAGAATCCTGCACCTGGACTGCCATGCACTGCCACACATTCCAAATGACAAGGTAGACCCAAATCTAAAACAGCCACTCCTCTGCCCCTGTGTTCCCTCCTCGGGTAGTGCACTACTGAAAACCCAGCAGGGACCAACGCCTCCAATACTGGGCCAGTGTCATCCCCCAACCAGGTGTCAGTAGTGCAAGCCAGGTTGACCAAGGAGATCAAATACTCCTGTTATGTCAAATAGCACAACTCTATATCATAATCTCAGTATATCAGTGCATGTTCTCACCTATTAAAAAAACACACTGAATGGATTAACAACAGGTTCAAAGTTCATTTATACCAGACCAAATAATCTTCTGAGCAAAGTGAACAGTGTCTCCTAAAGAAACAAACTCTAGCAAGAGCCAATATGGCTGCAAAATAATGGTATTGTGGGCAGCGAGAAATCTGTAAACTAGCAATTTTTGCACTAACCACTGAGTCACCTAACTGCAGTGAACTGGCTGAATGGCTGAAGTCAGAATTTTGGTAAACAGTACTCTGAGTAGGGAGAGGTGATGAGCAGGGTGCCCCAGGGTTCGATGCTGGTACCGATCCTCATCAATGCCTTTATTGGGAACATTGCAGAGGAACTGGAGGGGAAGGTATGCCTCTTCGCAGACAATACAAAGGTATACAATAGGGTGGACACTTCAAGGGGTGTTGAAAGAATGAGGGAAGACCTTAGAAAAGTGGAGAAATGGGCTGAAGAATGGCAGCTGGAATTCAGTGCAAAAAGTGCAGGATCATGCACATTGGCAGAAGAACTCAGGGCAAAGTATGAACTAGGTGGGGAGGTACTGACAGTCGAAAGGCAGGAAAGGGACCTGGGAGCTATCATCTCAGGGGACCTAAGACAAAACTAGGCAGTGCAATAAGGCAGCTGGAAAGCCTAGCCAGATGCTTGTATGCATAGAGAGGGGTATCTCTGAGCAGACTGGATGGGCCTTGCAGTCCTTACCTGCCGTCAACTTCTATGTTTCTATGTATCATGAGTAGAAAGAGGGAGTCATCTTGAGTCACTCATGAGACTGCACTTGGAATACTGCGACCAGTTCTGGAGGCCCCATCTGAGAAAGAACATAGGATGGAGGTGGTGCAGTGGAGGGCAAGTAAAATCAGGGGTGGAAATAAGGATTTAGCAGTCAGGAGTTAGAAATAGCTCCTAGGTATCGGCACTTTCTGTCTGACCAGGAGCTACTTTGGCAAAACCAGGAGCTGACTTTTAAATATATGGATGGAGGCAATGCGGTCTTTTAGGAGGCTGTTGGGTATCTTATGAGGCAGTGGGTTGTAATGATTAGAACACTGGCTTGTGAATATGGAAAGCACAGGTTCAAATCCCAGTAAAGCCTAATACTGACCGTGACTTTGGAAGAGTCATTTAACCTCTCAGGAATGGGTAGAATCAGGACCCCACAGAAAATGAGATGCAGCATCTCAGCTGGGATATCCTGGGTAAATTTCAAAATAAAAAATGTAATGAAAGAACTCTGTTTTAGAACTCACTGCCAAAGCTGTACTTTTTAATCAGGATTTTATTTCCCCCAGTAACCTGGCTGCTATGGGGGAGGGGGTGTCTGCCAATGTCTTGACCTGCATCTTCTGCTGTACTTTATGGGAGTTTGGGGGAGTTGAATATATCCTTCCTTTCCAAGGATATTTGGTAGTGTTATCACAAACACAATATCTGTAATCTCCACGGTATGATTTCCTTTCCTAGAATGTAAAAATAATTACTTTCATAGGCTTGTATACAAAATGTGCATGCTCTGTACCTATTCCAGCAAACCTGAAACTGCAGTAAGGGCATAAGAGACTAGAATGCTACAGTTACACAGTTCAAGTGGCATCAGAGCTAGCTCCCTTTCCCTCCTTTTGTGTGCTGCTTGATTCAAACTGTTTATAGCTGTCTTCCTCCCTTCTTTCCCAAAAGAGTGCTCATCCCTGTTTGAATACTTCCCCCACCGTCTTCCGTCATGTGCTCCTGTCTTGTTTACATACTCCCCCAGTCCCTACCTCTCTCCACGTGCATTCGCTCTGCAGAGATAGTTTCAGCTCTTCAAGACGGAGTTTCAGCTCTCCTGGAAGACGTCTCATCCCTTCTGTTTTCAGCTGACTCCTCAGCACTGAATTTCAGCCGTCCAGCAACACACTTGGCATATGTCACGCCCCTTCCCTTTTCTTCTCCCTGACTCATTGGCATCCAATTTCAGCCCTGTGTGCTGTTTACTCACTCTACAGAGCTTAGACACACCTCTCCTTCTAACACTGTACCACGGAGAGCTACGCTACGGAGAGCTACCAGAAGCAACCTTAACTTGCTGCTCTTAAAGAAGCAGGTGCTAAATACCCAAACAGTAGCGCGAATTAGCACTCAGCGCCCCCTTATTTTGAGCCCTGCAAAATGGTACATGGCCTGTGGGATAAAACCTACAGTGTGAGGAAAGACTAAAAGAGTTAAATATGTAATCCCCGGAGGAAAGGAGGGAGGATATGATTGAGACATATAGTTACATCACCTGTAGAAACAGAGTACAGGAAGGAAGCATCTTACAAAGTACAAAATGCTCCAAGTCAAGGGGGCACAAAATAAAGTTACAGGAGGGAAGGCTCAGAGGAAATGTGAGAATATATTTTTTCATGTAGAGGGTGGTGGATGCTTGGAACAGCCTACCAGAAGGGCGGTAGGGGCTAAAACTGTCACAGAATTTAAGAAGGAGTGGGATAGACGGGTATCCTGGAGGCAAGGGGGGGCTCCAGAGTTCAGTTTGGGCATGGGGCCTCACGCTAGAAAGGGATTAATAGGGCAGACATGATGATGAGACTCCCATCCCACTCCCTAACCTGACCTCCCACTGAATACCCACCATCCTGCAGCCCCAGACTCCCCCACATACCCTCACTCACCTGAACAAGTCCCAGTGTGACGATCCATTCTCCCATCGAAGATGCATCTTGCTGCTGGAACTGGGGACTGCTATATCAGAAATAATGTAAGTGCAGTTCAGTGTATTTCAATTGGTTTTCAACTGCACTTACCTGATTTCTCATATAGCAGTTGCTGGTTCCAGCAGCAAGATGTGTCTTCCATGGGACAGTGGACCTTCACACTGGGATCTGTTCAGATAACTGAGGGAGGGTGGGGAGGTCTGGGGGGTGTAGGATGGTGGGTGCTTAGTGGGAGGCTGGGCTGGGGGTGCAGGGTTGCATCAGTGATGGACCTTTTTTTACAGATTAAAAAAAGACATCCAGGAACCGTGTTCTTCTTTTCAGGCTCTGAGGGACATGGGGGGGGGCACTAGACACCTTATTTAAATCAACAGTAACATGCATAAGGCTGAAACTGATCTAGATAGTGGGCAAATGTAGACGAGCAATTTTTGCACTAACCACTGAGCCACCTAACTGCACTGTGATACACACACTGACTAACAGGTATACACATATATGCATATATATTCCAGTATAACATACAGTACAAGTCACATTAAACTGTCCCTCCAGTTCATTGGTTTAGCATATTTCTGCGAGTTGTTTAATGTGTGCTCTTCTCACTGCAATGAATTAATAAAATTAATTAAAGTTCCCTAATGATTTGTTTCTAGCTGCTATTCAGTTTCAGCTTACTGTACTTTACAACTCTTTGAAAACTTTTATCAATGCAGAGCATGAGCAGTGCACACATTAAAGGGACACTGTCAGCTTTCAGCAGCTATACTGAACTTGCATGACCAGTGTGCCTTGTGACAGGGTTGTATAAGGCCCTGCCCCACTTGTTATGCAGAAAGAGTTTAAATGCAAGGGTCTGTTCTATCCTCACCTTTTCTGTCTCTTCTCTGTCTGATTGTGCAACCAAATGTTCTTGAGACCTAGGAACTGATCACTCTGACAGTTTTGCAATTGTCTGCCTCTCGCTATCTCTCTGCCTTCCCTTTCTATTTCTGTCTTTTCTTCTCCCTTGCATATCTATGGGTATAAAAATATATGTAAATCTTTATGTGGAAATGTCACTGATACTGGGATCCCTTTGTTTAAAACAGTATATAGTTATACTGTTGAAATAATTGCAAAAAGCTATTTGGACCTCAAGGGGTTAACCTGAGAAGCTGGTTTGCAAACTCTGAGATGCTGTAAACAAGAGGTCAGTTCTGGGTCATTATATTATTTTTGCTGCACCTGCAAGAACATTGGAAACTTTTAAGAACATTGTGTGAGAAGCATGCTGTTTTCTTAATGAGTTTCCTAGGCAGAGACTTATAAAAAAAGCTGCAATATTTTGCAAGAGGGAGAGACAGAGATTTGAAATTGAGAAGAAAAAACTCAGAAGGACTTAGTTTTCTCTGTACTGCTTTTGTAAATAGTTATACTGAACACATTTGTATTTTTTATTTTGCTCTTACTGAGAGAAATAAAACACTAGGACTTCCGGTGACATTGCTGTAATGGTGGCAGCATGATCTGCTGGCTCCCACACCAACCCAGACATCAAGATTCATCTTCCCAGGCATCAACTGTTTTTTCCAACATCAGTGGTCATTACTTGCAATACCCATACCTGAGATGCCGCAGCACTCAAAAGGCAGTATAAAATCCAGACAGAAAACCGCAATGAAACAGCTTGAGATCGGAGGATTTATGGCCTCAGCTAGGCCCCGCTTGACATCCGAATCCTCATGGGAACCTGACCCTGAGATAGACGAGGAGCCACAAAACAATACGGAGACAGCTCTCCAAAAAATTCTAAAAGCTGTTAACAAAATGGAATCTTCCATTGCAGACTTACACATGGACTTTAAAGCAGTAAATGCCAAAGTATAACAGAATGAGGATAAAATTACAGAGCTTGCAGAGACCCAGGACAGCAACAGCAGAGTTTTACTGTACTTACTACAGCGAGACCACCAAATTCACAACAGGCTGGAAGATGCAGAGAACCGGGCAAGACGGAATAATTTCCATATCCACAGAGTGCAGGAAGGGGTCTAGGAGGGTTTTCCCACCTGGTAGACTTTATCATCCACTTATTGAAAAAAACCTGTCATTACCTTCTGATTTGCCTCTGGACATAGAGAGGGCCCACCGCTTTCTCAGCCCGAAGCCAGCAGACCCCAAGGCTCGATCACGATCCTGGATAGTGCGTATGTTGCACTATCAGTTGAAGGAATACATATTGACAGAAGCCTGGAGACACAAAGATTTACAGCATGAGGGTCAAAGCATTTACTTCGATCATGATTTCTCTGAGCTATAAGCTAAGAGAACCCAAATTAGATTGATTGTCAAAGAACTGAGGGAGAAGCACAATGTCAGAGCACAATTGCATTTTCCAGCTAAACTTAAAGTATTTCTTGACTCTGGTACCAAAATCTTTACCTGTCTGGCAGAGGCGGCTTCTTTTCTGGTGGAACACAAAATTTCTGTCCCCAACCAGGAACTTGAAATCTTGGAGCAAAAGCTGCAATCGTCCGTGTGGGGAATCCAATACAGAGGGCGCAAGAGGTCGCTTCCGTGGCTCTTACTGCACAGAATAGCGTCGGGTGTGCAGAAGATAATGAAGAAAGCGGTTCTAGATGGCACTTCCCCCAGTCCCAATGGATCTAATACGGCTATACCCAGCTGACTGTTTACAAGGCTTCAGTTTTTTTGATTATTGCTTTACCGCTCATGCAGAAGAGAGTGCATCTCCCATTTGTACACCACAGAACAGACACCCACAGTCTTTGCTCTTACTAACTCCCCCCAATCAAGTGAACAGTGTGTTTGCAGAAGCTTGATCTACAGTAATCCGTTCGTATTGCCATGGGGGAGGCGGGTAAAGTACTGTGCCACTGGAAAGCTTTATGTCTTCGGCTGATGAGCATAAACTGTACTCTTTATCCTTGTACTTTAATCCAGTAACTTTGAATTCATTATCTGGGATACATCTGATCTGCACTCAGTCTGCGTCAATGGGGGGGATGCGGGAGAGAGGTTTCGGCTGCTCAAAGGGGAGGAGCAGTGGAAACCTATAGGGGAAGGAAGTCTTAACAAACCTGATGTTGGAACCACAACAACTAATAACAAAAAGGGAAAGAGGAGGTATAAAACTCTTAAGAGAATGGTGTTACCACCTACTGGGTGGGTTGGGGGGTACCGGATCATAGCCACTAGTCTAGTTTTGCCACATGATTGCGATTGCAGTGTGTTTTCTTCTACGTGTGCTGATGCCAACAGATGGGCTACTTCGGTGGCTTTGGTATTACACACAACACCATGAGGGAGAATACCATACCTCACAAGTTACAGCAGTAGTGTATAGAAAGTTGGGAAACTCTCACCTAGGAAGTCATAATTTGGAAAGGAAGAAGTACACCTAGTAATGCTTAATTATGATGCAGTACAAATCTTTTATATTTTCTAAAAACAACTGGTTAAGAAAGTTTATTGTTTATATGGAAGTTTATAGCTCAATGTTTACATCCTCCACAGGAGTTTACTGGAGGGACTTGTTATTTGTAGTTCATGTTGTGAGTCTGTCTAATACTGAAGGGTCACAGGAAGCAAATAATTTATGGAGATGGGGGTGAGGGCAAAATGATCGTATATTTTTCAGAACACAATGGGTGACCTAACTGTCATGGCATATAATGTTAAAGGGATACACTCGCCCATTAAACGGTCCAGAATATTGAGGGAGCTAAGCAGGTTACACTGCTCAATTGTCTTTTTGCAGGAAACCCACCTGAGGAGAGCGTTGGTGGACATGGTGGAAGCTGCCCACTTACCGAATGGGAGGGGAGTAGGGGGTAGCCATACTATTTAGAAAAGGATGCCCTTTTCATGTCACGTCTGTGGAAAGGGGATGGGAAGGATGATTTCTAAGAGTCACAGGGACAATAAATGGGAAATAGTCCATTTGGTCAACTTGTATGCCCCAAACGTGCACCCACAAAACTTTTTAAGGGAGGCCCTACACAAAGTGGTGACTTTGCCGGTTGGGCAGTTAATAGTAGGAGGGGATTTTAACATAGCCCCATCAGTGAATATGAATAGATCCTTGCAGACAGCTACACACGGCAAGGCTGCCACCAGAATATTGGGTTCTTTGGTGGAGGAGATGGGTCTGGCAGAGATCTGGAGACGGCAGCATAGGGCTGAGAGGGATTATACTTTTTTTCCCCAGGCTAAACAGTCATATTCCAGGACAGACCTATTTTTGATATCCAAACTCCATGTACATCAGATGATTTCTTCCAAAATTCTTAACTATTTCGGACCACGCACCTGTGTCCATTAAATGGGGGACACCTAGGGCAGAGAAAACCAAGTTGTGGCAGTTAAATATGTCCCTTCTAAGTGACAAAAGTTTTACAAAAAATAGACTCCATAAAGGAAATTTATGATATCAATATGGGACAACAGTGCTCTCCGATATCAACCTGGGAGGCTTTTAAGGCAGTGTGCAGGGGGAATTTATTGGGATAGCCTCTGCCAAGAGAAAACTAACACAAATAACCTGGGACAAAATTGTAAATGGAATACAGGAACTAGAGACTGTGCATAAAGGGGACCCTAACAATAGGAAAATAGTAACAACATTAATGCAGGCAAGAGAAGAGCTCCAAAAGATAGAAACCCAAAAAACAGAGGGACAACTCAGATTCCTGAACCAAAAATACCATGGCACAGGGAGTAGGGCAGCATAACTGTTGGCGCTGAGACTATGAAAAGCTCAGGCCGACAGAACAGTAACAAAGATTAGTAACAAGTTGGACCCCCAACACCCTTGGTGTACTCCCACTGCTATTGCAGAACAATTCTGACAGTTCTACCAGAAACTATCAGGAAGAAGCAAAGAACTTTGATGTTAAAACAAAAACCGAGCAATTCCTGCAAGACCTGTCACTGCCCAGGTTATCAGAATCGGCCTGAGAGGTACTGAATGCTCTAATCATGCATGGGGACATTAGGGATGTGGTAGTCTCCCTACCAACAGGTAAATCCCCAAGCCTTGACAGGTTTCCGGCTGAATTCTACAAACAATTTAAAAATGCATTGGCTCCTGTTTTAGCCATGGTGTTCAATTAATGCCTAACAGAAGGCTGTATACCTGACTCCTGGAAAGCGGCTCTAATCAGTGTCATACCCAAACCAGGCAAACCAACAGACAAATGCTAAGCCTATAGACCTATTTCTTTACTAAATCAAGATTTAAAAATCCTGTCTAAAATTCTATCAAACAGATTGCAAAAATACATTGAACTCTTGATACACCTTGACCAAATGGGCTTCATACCAAATAGACACTTAATGGATAATATCCGCAAGTTGTTAAATGTTTTGGCTTATAGTCCTCCTACAACCACTGCACAGCTCGCCTCTTTTTTAGATGCAGAAAAAGCGTTTGACACTCTAAATTGGGAATACCTTCGGGTCGTTATGGATAAAATGGGGCTAAGGAACAAATTTATACAGTGGGCATTTTTATGTTACAGTGATCCCACAGCCAGGGTGAGGGTAAATGGCACCCTATCAAGGGAAATAAATCTGGAAAAAGGACGGGACAGGGTTGTCCCTTGTCACCCCTGCTCTTCGCACTAAGTTTAGAGTCTCAGGCAATCACCTTACGACACTCCCAGGGCATACAAATGGGAAGCAGCAGCTGTAAGATGTCAATGTATGCAGATGATTCATTGCTATTCGAAAAGAAACCCACTCTCACCATCCTTAACTTATTGAAAATGTTTAAGAACTATAGGGCTATTTCTGGATTTAAAATAATTTTGGAGAAGTCAGAGGCATTACTGATAAAGGGGAATTTAACCTCAGTAACAAAAAATAATATGCCCTTTAGATGGGTTAAAGATAAAGTTAAATACCTAGGTATATGGATCCCGAAGAACCTAAGCAACCTATATAAATACAATTATGACCCAATACTTAAACAAGTCTTTATGGATATGGGTAGATGGCAAAGCCTACCTCTATCATTTCTAAATAGAATCCACACAATAAAAATGAATGTTCTACCAAGGATGCTCTTCCTCTTTGCCTCATTACCAATATACATTCCTTAAACGGCCAAAGAAAATGCAGCAAAAAATTACAAACTTTGTGCAGGCTGGAAACCCAGAATCTGTAGGCTAATATTTCAAGAGAATAAAAATAAAGGGGGACTGAGCCTTTCAGATATACAAAGATATTGTTGGTCAGCACAAATCGTCCCTTTGGTTAAAATGTTGAGTTGTCCCCCATATATACAGTGGTGCATGTTGGAGGGGAATGCGCATACAGGGATTCCCCTGAAAGTGCTACCATGGATAATATTCCCAGGATCAATAAGTACTATCAGCAACAGATGGACCAGACACACATTGTCAATCTGGTTGAAAATCAGAGGGGTGTGGGAAAAAACAAATTATGTTTGGCCCTATATCCCATTACAATCTTTGCCCAACTTTCCAACTATGCAAATGGATATCAGCTTAGTTAGATGGAGGGGTCTGGGTTTGCATTCTGTGGCCCAGTTTCTGGATGGGGACCAGGTTAAAGATTTTAAAACCTTGCAGCAGCAAGAGCACAACCTCCCACATATCGATTTTTATAAATACCTTCAGTTTAGACATTATATCACACATGTTGTGGGCACCTACTCCTTGGGTGGGCAAGTGGAGGAGGGGATCTCACTTGCATGGAGTAAAGCTAAATCTTGGGTCCTGAAACACCTAGTATCCCTGTTTTACAAAAGGATTGATGATGGTCTCTCAGAACTGGCAATTCAGCGGGTACAAAATAACTGGACAGAGGAGTACAGGCAAGATATTTCAAACAAAGATCGGGTTAAAATTTGGGCCAACCTTCACAAAACCACAAACTCAATAGTCTAGAGGGAGTTTCGGTGGAAGGTCTCAATATGTTTTTTTATTACCCCCACTATCTTGCAGCACCATTCTAAACATCCCACGGATAGATGCTGGAGGGACTGTGGCCAAAAAGGCACTCACTTTCACATCTTTTGGGAGTGCCCAAAAATTAGGACCTTTTGGCTTCAAATAGGGAAGGAGATCCAGAGAATGCTGGAAGTGGCACAAACCCTTGAATTTCACAATCTGATTCTCGCCTGTACTCCACAGGAGATTAAGTCCAGGGGGGAGGGGAGCAATATTTCTAATAATGGCTGTAGCAGCAGTTAAGGTGGTCACACAAAACTGGCTCACACAAAATCAGTTACACAGTGGCTCACCAATGTCAAATTATTCACGGACATGGAAGCCATGACAGCCAAACTGAGACTTATGGTGGAGAGACATAATTCATGGTGGCATCCCTTTTTCACTTATCTGGAGGAAACGGGGGGGGGGCTCCCATTTCTAGATCAGCAGCTGACCTGACAGCAAAACCTTGGAAAATTGTATATATTTCTGAATGAAGTGAGGATATTTAGAGACTATACAAAGGATAACATAGACAGACACACCGTTAATGTTTTAAATGTTTTATTTGTTCTCCTTGTTTTTAATTTTCATGAAAAAGAGACAATAGAAGGTACCAGATATACAAATGTATTAGTATAAATTGACTTCATAAGAGAGACCAAGTGCTGAATGAAGGTTTGATATAGACAAGACTTTAGTAGAGGTAATCTAACTTCTTCTTTGGAACCTGTAAAAGAATGAATAGGATCTAGTTAGTGGATCCACCTCAACTGATACCTGTGGCACATTGATTTGTAACTTGTACACATCTTCTTTGTAATACAGCTATGTACCTGATACATTTTTATAATAAAATATGCAAGTTCAAAAAAACAGAAAACACTATTTGTGAATTTTGAAACTGCTCCTGGTTTTCCTATGCTTCCTGACCTGTGCCTCGATGACAGATGGTGCCCGTAGAGGGATTTACACCATGCATACTCTCAGCCAGGAATTTTGTGCATGGGTACTACACCTGGTACCAGGGAAGCATAGCCGAAAGGTATGGATTCTGCAGCAGCAAGCCCAGGAGTCATTACCAGAAGAATGGCAGCCAAACCAGAAGCAGAAACAAAAGTCCAAACTGAGACTATTCAGCCAGCACCAGAGATGGAAAAAGAACAGGCAGTGATAGAACCTGAAAAACTGACTGCCTTTTTCCAGTGGTGGGCAATATAACAAAAAGAGATGGAGAAACAGAAGAGAGAAGCTGCAGCAGAAAGAACAAGAGATTCAATGTTTAGCAGCATAGAGAAAAGAAGAAATGTAACAATTCAAACAGCAGAGAAAAAAGATGCAGTGACAGGAGCAACAAAGAAGAGATGCAGTGATGGATGGATGCTTTGCAAGTTATCAACGCTGGAGGATCTGGCACAGATTCAACAGTGCAACAAACACCAACAACTTAAAAGACCTTAAACTTACAAAGCTGTGTCCCTCTGATATTGAAGCATACTTGACAACGTTTGAAAGGGTTGCTACAACCTGCCAGTGGCCATAGCAGCAATGGGCAATCAGACTGGTACCTTACCTGATGGGTAAAGCCCAACTTGTCTACAGTAATATGGACATTGCACAGTCAGAAAACTATGACTTGGTGAAAAGAGAGGTCCTTAAGTGATATGACATCTCAGGAGAGACCTACAGACAAAGAGTCCAGTCCCCGAGGTACACCTCATTCGGCAATCCTTGAGAAGCCTTTACCCAACTCTGAGAACTCCTTATGAAATGGCTCCAACCAGAGGGCAAAACACTCCCACAGATCACTGAAACATTTATAATGGAGCAGTTCATCAATATCCTACCCGCAGAAATACAGCTTTAGGTTAAAGAACACCAACCAGAAAGTGTGGAAAAGGTTGTTTCTTTGGCTGAAGTCTACCAAATTGCCAGACACCACAGCAGCGAGGTAACAGCCAAGCACTGGTAAGACACTCTTTTTCCTATTTAAACTCCAAGTCTGAGAAGAACTCTGGTGGGGGTAACAAATCTGCACCCAAAGACTTTATTTGCTATAACTTTAATAAGCCAGGTCATATTGCAAGAAATTGCCATAGTAAGAAGAGTGACACTGGAACAAATTTGTCCTGAGTAAATTGGGGCAAGTACTTAACAGATGTGAAGGTGGGAAATAAGACTGTGCAAAGACTTATAGATTCAGGAAGCAGACAGACCCTGGTGCATATTGAAGTGCTGGGAAACAATGTCCAAAAGGACCAGGAACTGGTGTCATCTGCATCCACAGGGACACTTGATACTATCCCACCCGCCAAATGACTCTGACTATTAAGGGTATGTCGCACCAAATGAAAGTGGGGGTAGTACTTAAATTACCTGTACCTGTGATTATTGGAAATGACTTTCCAGGATTTACTGAGTTAATCAAAGAGGGAGTAAATCCTGATGTTTCAGCAGCTGTGGTGATGAACTCAAGCAAAGAAAATCTCAGATGTTGGGGACTCATTTCCTTTTGCTGATTTTGAATTGTACTTGTTTGAGCACAGCTCCAAGATCCAGAAATCCAGGAAAGAAAGATGACACCTGAAGACAGTGGCGACTCAAGACTGATGGACATAATGGGTTAACTCATGAAAATGCTGAAACTAAACTTATCACTGATTGTGATTTTCTTTCCGAACAAGCTAACAATGTTTCTCTTCAGGGTTATTTTAAGCAGTTGGGGGTGAAACCAAAACAGGGTGAAGCTATGTTTAAAAAATGTAATGGGCTACTGTATAGAGTTTGGGTTAAACCTCAGACACAGGAACAGATAGAACAATTGGTTATATCACAAAAGTATAGATCTGAGTTGTTACAGATAGCACATAATAGTACTATGGCTGGTCACTCAGGGAGGGATTTCACCCTAGCCAGATTGCTGTACAGATTTTACTGGCCTGGAATTCATGAAGATGTTGTTACCTATTGCAGTTCTTGTGCTGAGTGTCAGAAAGTAGCCCCCAGTGACTAAAAAAGACAAGGTGCCCCTGGTGCCCCTACCCATGATAGATGTGCTTTTTGAGAGAATTGCAATGGATGTGGTTGGCCTCTTGGACAAAAGTAAAAGCATAATCGATTCATTTTGGTAGTATGTAACTATGCTACTCAATACCGAGAGGCAGTTCCAATGTATACTGTCACAGCCCCGAAAGTGACAGCTGAGCTTGCCAAAATTTTCAGTAGGGTGGGCATACCTAAAGAGATTATTACTGATCAGGTTAGTAATTGTGGTGCTACATTACTGAAGGAGCTGTACTGACTACTAGGTATCACTACCATAATACCCTCCCCTTATTACCCTCAGACAGACTGTCTTGTTGAGTGTTTTAATCAAACTCTAAAATGCATGTTAAAAAGGTTTGTTAAAGTGTATGGGAAAGACTGGGACCAATACTTACCTTACCTGCTTTTTGCTTTCAGGGAAGTGCCACAGGCATCAACAGGTTTTCACCATTTGAAATGCTGTGTGGTAGATAACCTAGAGGATCACTAGATGTAATAAAAGAAACATGGGAAGATAAGCCCCATCAGAAACAATCTATTACATCTTTTATGTGTGCCCTGAGAAAGAAGCTGGCAAAATATGTTGAAATCGCCCATAGTAGTCAGGAAGAGGCTCAAAACCAGCAGAATGTGTATTATGACCATGGAGTAAAAGAAAAAGGTTTTGAGACAGGTGAAAAGGTCTTGCTACTGTTACCCACTACAGACAATAAACTGTTAATGAAGTGGCAAGGGCTTTATAATGTGCTTAGACGTACTGGCACAGTTAGCTTTGAGATTGAAACTCCTGATAGGAAAAATCCTACTAAGATATACCATGCTAACCTCCTCAAGAAATGGGGTGAAAAAACACCAAAAGCTGTTTTGCTGGTTTTACCAGAAACTGATACGGTTATTGATACAGCTTACGACAGATTGGAACAAACTGTAACTGCTGATACTGTAAAGGTGAATCTTTCCTTAACCTCTGAAAAAACTACAGAAATTTGTAACTTGCCAAAGACATTTAACAGTACTTTTACCACAGTGCCAGGCTGCGCTAAAGGTGTTAAGCACCTACTATAATAGTGACAAGGAATGCTCGCTCTATTAGACAAAAGACATACAGATTACCAGAGCGATTAAGAGCTGACGTGGTTAAGGAAATACAAAAAAAAATTAAAGACTCAGGTATCATAGAAGAGTCAAGAAGTGCTTGGTCATCACCAATGATGATTGTAAATAAAAAAGGGGGTGTAGGAATCTGCCTTGATTTTAGGAAACAAGTGTCAGAATTTGACATTTATCCTATGCCCAGAATTGATGATTTGATGGACAGACTGGGGAGTGCTAAGTATATCAGTACCCTCAACCTCATCAAGGGTTACTGGCAAATCCCTCTAGCTAAAAAATCCAGAGACAAAACTGCATTTGCCACTCCCATAGGATTCTATCAGTTCACCAGCATGCCATTTGGTTTACATGGTGCACCTGCTACATTCCAGCGGTACATGGATGTAATGTTATCCCCTCACACTGGTTATTGTGCTGCATACTTGAATGATGCCTTGGTGTACAGTCCAGACTGGAAAAGCCACCTGGAACACCTACAAGCAGTTATCCAGTCTATCAAAAAGGCAGATCTGATAGTCCTACCAAGTGTGCATTGGGCATACAGGAAACCAGATATTTGGGCTGTGTTTTGGGAAATGGAGATGTCAAGCCAGAGGTTTCCAAGATAGAAGCTGTAGCTAACAGCCCTGTCCCTAAAACAAAGAAGCATGTCAGGTCATTATTAGGGCTGGCTGGTTATCAGAGATTTGTTCCCAACTTTGCAGAGTTCGCTACTCCCCTCACTGAGATCATGAAAAAAATGGTACCTGAATAATGTAAAATGGTTCCCAGAGTGTGATGAAGCTTTTTGGCTATTAAGGCTGCATTATGTTCAGCCCCTGTTTTAAGAAGCCCAGACTTTGAGAAACAATTTCTGTTACAGACAGATGCTTCAGAGGCAGGCCTAGAAGCAGTCTTGAGTCAGCATGTAGATGGGAAAGAACATTCTATTCTATACATAAGTAGGAAGTTGCACGTTAGAGAAAAAAGGTACTCCACCATTGAAAAGGAATGCCTTGCAGCAAAGTGGGCCATGGAGTCCCTTAAGTTTTACTTACTAAGAGCTGACCTTGTACTTGTAACAAATCACAATCCTCTCTGTTGGTTTAACCAAATGAAGGATAAATATTCTAGAATCACACGGTGGTACCTGGCACTACAGCTATTTAAATTTAAAGTGATGCACAACTCTGGGAAATAAAATGTCAATGCTGATTTTGTGTCAAGATATGGATCAGGGATTGAGAATTAAAAAGGTTAAAAAAATGTGAGTTGAAACTTCTCTGTTTGCTATGCTGCATATGCACTGAACTGTAAAGGGTATAAGCTAATGTTGGACAGGAATTTAATAGAACATTTTGGAAACCTGTTTTTGTAAAACAAGTTCTTTCTTAAAGGGGGGGGGTATGTGACAGGATTGAATAAGGCCCTGCCCCATTTGTTATGCAGAAAGAGTTTAAATGCAAGGGTCTGTTCTATCCTCTCCTTTTCTGTCTCTTCTCTGTCTGGTTGTGCAACCAAATTTTCTTGTTAGACCTAGGAACTGATCACTCTGACAGTTTCACAATTGCCCATCTCTCGCTGTCTCTCTGCCTTCCCTTGCTATTTCAATCTTTTCTTCCCCCTTGCATATCTGTGGGCATAAAAATATATGTGAATCTTTATGTGGAAATGTCACTGATATTGGGATTCCTTTGTTTAAAACTGTATAGTTATACTGTTGAAATGATTGTAAAAAGCTATTTGGAACTCAAGGGGTTAACCTGAGAGGCTTGTTTGCAAACTCTCTGAGATGCTGTAAACAAGAGTCCAGTTTTGGGTCATTATGTTCTTTTTGCTGCATCTGTAAGAACATTGAAAACTTACAAGAACATTGTGTGAGAAGCATGCTGTTTTCTTAACGAGTTTCCCAGACACAGACTTATAAAAAGAGCTGCAATGTTTTGCAAGAGGGAGAGAAAGAGATTGAGATTTGAAATCGAGAAGAAAAAACTCAGAAGGACTTTGTTTTCTCTGTTTGTACTGCCATTGTAAATAGTTATACGGAACACATTTTTATGTTTTATTTTGCTGTTATTGAGAGAAATAAAACGCAATTTGCAAATTTTGAAACTGCTCCTGGTTTTCCTATGCTTCCTGACCTGTGCCTCATCGACATGCCTGTAATAACATCTGTAGCAAAATAAATTATTCATGTGCCCCTTTATGAGTAACAGTAAGATCTGTTACCTAAATTTTAAAAATATATACCTTAGCTTGGACTAAGCACATTACCTTAGTACTTAGCAGATCTTTAGACGCCAGATACCTCTTCTCATTATGAACATGCATTGCGAGTGTACGAATTTCCTGAACAAGTGTAAGTGACAGGGCTAAAAGTACCTGCTCTTCTGAACATAGGGATCTTTGTAAGAATAATGAAGAGCGTTGCAAGATCTTACTTAAAGAGGGCTCTTGCAGTAGGTAATTATCATTAAGACTAAGCCACCAAGTGCTACAACCACACAGAAAACTTAAACTAGCAGTGTCTGGTGGGGGGACCACCCACCTGATGTCATGTGACTGACATCGGCGTGACGCTATATAGTGAGTGGTCCCCATGCCTGCCCTCCTGTTCCTTCCTGACAATGACCTGCGCACGTCGGACCTTGCGGACAATGCTGCTACTGTCAACCATTTTGGATGAGTATTTCTTCTCATTTTTTCTTTTATTTCTTAGAGTGTTAGTATTTCTACACTTCGTATATGTCATCTCTGATGCCTTCGGATTCACATAAAAACAAGTGTGACTCCTGTGGACCTCACCTCCCTCACAAAGACGGCCATTCCCTCTGCCTCTTCTGCCTGGGCCCAGAGCACAAGACCGAAGACTGTGATGCCTGCCAGAGCTTCAACCAGGCCACATGGAAATGCCATCAACAGGTCCTGGGAAGCCCATATTTTATAACACAAAATGGTCTCCATGGAGAAGGAGCTGCAGAAACTCAGTTCTTCCACTTCACTGGAGGGACATTGCAAGAAGAAGGACGACAAGTAGAAACGTCGGGACCGGGAGAGGTCTCCTTCCTGCCCACAACTCCCCTCGGGGACCATGGACGTCGAGCAGCCTTCCCCATGAGGAAGCGCCTCTTATAAAGCCTGCTGATGCTGCTGCAGAGCAGCCATTAGTGCCCCCACCAGAGCTGGTCTCGCTTCCAGCAGGAGTCTCTGGGAAACAGGAGATGCCTGCTACCCTTAGGCCCATCAAAACCTCTTGGTCTAAAGGGAGTAGCAAGGCTGATTAACTGGTCATTGGCTCCTCTGATGACTGCCTGGCCATGGCTGATAAGTCAGGCACTGGTCCCACAGGTGAATGACCAGCCCCAGATCCTCTGTCAGGCCCAGACAACAGGCCTGAGGTCAAGCCTGTGGATCAGCTGCTGCCTGTGCTACAGCTGTCCCAGGAGGGTTTGCCTTCTTGGGACCCTCTCTCTCCACCTCCTTTCGTGGACCCTCCAGATTCCCCTGCACACCTGGAACCTGAGGGGGGGAGCCACTGCCCGTTGACACTGCCTTGCTGCCAATGCTGGTTCACTTGAAGTCAGAACCTCCTTCAGCCCAGCACCGAAACCTTACATCACTCAATCTGGGCCTTCAGCTCCTCCCCAGACTCCAGCAGGACCTTCCGGCCCTTCAGGTCTGACAACGGACCATCCACCTGGAGGTCTGACGCCGGACCTTCCCTTACCAGGTCCTGTCAGTGTGCCATCGGACCCTCTGCTGCTCCCTCAACTCTTCCATCAAGTCCTCAACTAAGCTATCCGATTCCCAGCTACTCAGTGCTGCATTATCCTTCACCAGGGTATCCAATGCCAGGCTACCTGATCCCCGGGTACCCAATGCCAGGCTATCTATTGCTTAGCTATCTGACGCTAGAATATCCTACACCAGGGTAAACCTCACCAGGATATCTGATGCCTCAATACCCTGTGCCGGGTTACCTTCCATCAGGGTATACTTCAAAATTCCAGCTGCCTCCACCTTCCCCACCCCAGCCTCAGGTGGACTTGCAGGCAATGCTAAGTTCTTGGTGGATCGAAGTCAAGAAGCAATTTGCCTCCGAACTGGACAGACATCAGCCAGTGGCTGTCCCTTTGATGGTCCCCTCAGAACTGATGACTAGGTATTTTTCATCAGTGGATTCTCATCCATTGACCTCTGGTAGGTCTCATGAGACCATCACCTTGCCCAACCATTCCAGAGGTCTCCCAGTGACCACTGAGATTCCACTTCCTAAACCTAGAATATCCGACATGAGTCCAATGTCAGATTCAGAGTCTGTCTCCTCTCCATTGGGCTTGGATTATGAGTTCCCTACTCCAGAGGAACCCAAACTGAAGGAATCTCACAAGTCCTCTCCAGAGGATCCTTCCCTTATGGAGCTCCTCAGAAAGATTCAGGAGGCATACGATTGGAAGACTGAGGAACAAGATCCTCAATGTCAGAGGCTCGCTGAGCACCTTGACTTGATGGATCAGTCTCCAACACTCATTCCCCTGTGGATAGGCCCTCATAAGGACTTGGCATCCACTATCTCAGATATTCAGATTGTACAACAAATATGGTGATATTATGCTTCAGAATACCACTGTTCATTATTGGAACAAAATGCCTCAAAGATTGAAGATTATTGAAAACTTACCCACTTTTAAGCACAAAATAAGAGAATATTTGAAATCAACATGTACCTGTTTTAAGTAACTATGATTGTGTATTGTAAATGTTTTGTATTTTGCTTTTATTTTTTTGTTTTGTTTTGTTTTTATTTTGTATGACAGGACTTTGTTGAAAACGGGACTGTTTGTCCCAACAAATGTATTCCTGTATAAAAATAAATTTTATCAATCAATCAATCAATCTGGAAACAGATTGATTCGCTAGCTGCTGTATCCAGAAAGGCTAATGGACTTTATCCCACTCCTGAAGGTAAAGACCACCTCAGCATCCACCTGAAAGCTGACCCTTTGGTCATTAGCATGGCTTATGACCACACTGCCAAATCTAAATACCTGAGCACCTCTCCTCCAGATAAGGAGTCGAGGCAACTAAACCAATTTGGACGTAAGCTCTATTCATCCTCTATACCAGCCATTCAAGCCGTTAACTATGTGGCTCATATGGTGGTCTACCAGAAGTCCATTCTGAGCCAGTTAGAATTCAAAATCAAGGCTCTGCCTGACTCAGACCTGAAAACAAACATTGCTGAAATGGTCAGGACAGCCAGATCAGCCAGCTGTTATGTCCTGAGAGCTACCTATGATGTGTTGGATGTTTCAGCCTGTGGTACGGTGACCACTGTGAGCCTACACAGACACTCATGGCTGAGAATTTCTGGCCTGGCACCTGAAGTCCAGTCTGCCATTCAAGACACATCTTTGAGGTGACCTGTTCTCTTTGGGGGTGATGTCAAAGGCATTATTACGGACTTACAAGACAAGAGCAAAGCGTTATGCTCTGTCCAGTTCATGTACAAGCCTTCTAACAAGCCTAAGCAGCCATTTCAGAGACAACAAAAGGCATCAACTCAAACAACCCAACTGACATCCGAACAAACGTCGGGCCCCCTTGGCAGGTGCAGCCCCCCCCGGCCAAGTCCCAGAGAGCCTTCGGGGCGGCATCTTCTAACCTCCATACTACCTTCTGACTCATGACAGGCCCTTCTGCTTCCATTGACTGTTCAGGAGGAACCAGTAGGGGGCAAGTCTGCAAACCACCTACTGGGTTGGGAGGCAATCACATCAGACAAGTGGGTTCTTCAGCTCATAGCTCAAGGTCATACAATAGAATTTCTAGAGAGGCCTCCACAAAAGTTTCCAGGTGCCGCTCATTATCCTCCAGGACACATTCATCTCATCAGAGAGGAAACTGAAACTTTGCTAAGAAAAGCAGCTATAGAGCTTTTCCTCAGAAACAGGCGGGCAGGGGATATTACTCTCACTTCTTCCTGGTGCCCCAAAAGATGGGCAACCTCCAACCGATCTTGAACCTGTGCAACCTGAACATGTACGTGGAATACAAGAGGTTCCACATGCTGACCTTTCCAGGTCTTCTTCCTTTGCTACACCAGGGACACTGGCTCTGTGCCCTGGATATGCAGGATGCCTACTTACATAGCCCAATTTTTCCATCCCACTGCCACTTCCTCATGTTTACGTTTCAGGGGGAGCACTTTCAGTTCAAAGCTCTCCCTTCTGGCCTTTTGTTGGCACCCAAGGCATTCACAAAGTGCCTAGCAGTGGTGGCTGGAGTGTTACACCAGCAGGGCATCCATGTGTTCCCATACCTCGATGACTGGCTCCTGTCAGCCCCGTTGAGGGAGCCTCGTAGCCTCCCTTTCCATTATCCTGGGCCTTTTCAACCAAGTGGGCATCATGGTGAATTACCAAAAATCCCACCTATCACCTTCACAGCACCTGCAATTCATTGGAGCAGTGCTGGATATGGTCCAGGGAAAAGCCTTCCTCCCGCTGGACAGGGCAGAAACTTTGCAAAGGCAAGCCAACTTTGTGATCTCCCAATGTTGGACTACAGCAAGGGTGGTCCTCTGTCTACTGGATCTTATGGTAGCAGCCATCCTGATGGTTTACATGGCCAGACTCCACATGCGGGTCACGCAGTGCACACTTCGGGCACAGTGGGATCAGAGGTCAGATGACCTGGATCACATGATTTTGGTCTCTAGTTCTATGGCCCAAGATATCCTATGGTGGCAGAACCTGGAAAACCTCAGCAGAGGTGTCCCATTTCAATCTCCCCACCCAGACCCTGGTGGCGGATGCTTCGGGACTGGGTTGGGGCGCCCATTTGGGAGATCACAAGATGCAGGGATCCTGATCTCACAGAGAACTTTCTCTACACATCAATGTGCTAGAGATGAGAGCAGTGCTATATGCCTTCCAGCCCCTCCTCAGACCAGGATTTCTCCTGATCCAGATGGATAACATGTGCATAGTCTGGTACCTGAACAAACAAGGAGGCACACGCTCATATCCCCTATATCGGGAAGCGATGCGCATATGGCTCTGGTCAGTCCAACACGGCCTTCATCTGTCGGCAGTGCACATCCTGGGAGCTCAAAACATCTTAGTGGACAGCCTCAGCCACACCCAAGCCAAGGCTCATGAGTGAGAACTGAGAAAGTCAGTGGTAGAAGAAATCTGTGATCTTTGGGGCTGGCCAGACCTCGATCTGTTTGCAGCTCCATCCAATGCAAAACTACCCAGTTTCTGCTCGCTCGTTCCAGGGCATGGTGCTTTCTGGCAAGACGCACACTCTCTTTGTTGGACAGGGAGGTTCTTATATGCCTTCCCTCCCTTTCCTCTGTTGCAGAGAGTGCTGCTGAAATTGCAGGTGGAGGGGCCCCACATGATCCTGATTGCCCCTTACTGGCCTTGCCAAATTTGGTGTTCTCTGCTTCAGCAGTGGATGGTGGAACCTCTGGTTCCACTGCTGATCTGCCAGGATCTTCTAACTCAGGAACAGGGCACCCTGGTCCATCCAGGCCTCAAGTCCCTTCACCTTCATGTGTGGCACCTGTTGACATAGCTGCTTCACGTTTTGGAGTTTTCTCCAGAGTGGCTTAGGTACTGGTGGAGGTTAGAAAGCCATCCATGAGATCTACCTATGCTATGAAATGGAAAAGATTTTCCATCTGGGCTACATCTAAGGGTTGGGATCCTTAAAATGCCCTGTACCTCAGGTCCTGGAGTACATGCTGCACCTATCCAACCTTGGGCTGTTACTCTACTCTAAAGGTCCTCTTGTCTGCCATTTCTGCCTACCACACTCCAGTGGACTGCAAAACATTGGCTGAGCTGGTGATATCCAAAACCTTCCTGAAAGGGATCCTCCATTTGAAACCTCCAGTCAGGAGACCTGCTTCTCCCTGGGATCTGAATTTCATTCTTGAAAAACTCATCCTACCTCCCTTTGAACCGGCTGTGAGTTTTGACATGCACTATCTTTCATGGAAAGTGCTCTTTTTAGTTGCTATTATGTCTGCTCAAAGGATTTTCAAGCTTCAGGCCCTGAAGTGTAAGGAGCCTTATTTTATCTTCCGCAGAGACCGGGTGGCTCTGTGTACAAATTCTAAGTTTTTACCAAAGATGGTTTCTGAATTCACGTTGAATCAGACCATACACTTACCAGTGTATTACCTTGAATGTTCTAATCAGGGGGAAGCAATTCTACATACCTTAGATGTACATAGACATTTGCATTACTACACTAACCAGACGAAGTCAGTCTGCAAAATGGATCAGTTTTTCATTTCTTTTGTGCCCAAAAGAGAGGGCGCTGCTGTTTCCAAACAGTGTTTGTCCAAATAGTTGGCAAACTGCATTCTATTTTGTTATCAGAAGTGTAACAATCCACTTCTGTGGGAAGTTAAGGGACATTCAACCAGAGGCATGGCTACATCTACCACTTGTTTCAGAAATGTCTCAGCCGCTGATATCTGTGTGGCAGCCACTTGGAGTTCTGTCCACACCTTTACTAAGAATTACAGTTTGGACATTGCTTCTAGGCGCAGGACTAGCTTCAGCCTCGCCATCCTTCAAGGGCTTCTATCTTAGATCCCTGCATACTGCAGACCTTTTCCTGCCTCCCATGTTTCAGACTTGTCTGACTTTGACTGCTTGGGACTCAGTCCTAATGATAATTACCTACTGCATGAGCTCTCTCGAAATAAGATAGTACAGTTGCGTAAGAACTTACTATGACAGTAGATCTTTGAGAGAGGCTCTTGCAGCAGGTAATACTCTCCCTGCCACCTTCTCCTTGTGTGAGTATTTTTCTGCTACTTCTTGCATAGCCTTTACTTGGCTCCAGGAGCCCACTCCTTCTCTTGTCTCACATTTCTGGGCCTCTGGTGGGATAACTGGAGGGCGGGCGTCGGGACTGCTCACTATATAGCATCACGCTGATGTCGGCCACGTTACGTCGGGTGGGTGGTCCCCCGCCAGACACTGCTAACTAAAGTTTTTTGTGTGGTCCTAGTGCCTGATGGCTTAATCCTAATGGTAATTATCTACTGTAAGAGCCTCTCTCAAAGAGCTACTGTTACGGTACGTTCTTATGTAACTGTACTTTTTACTTTCACCACGTTAAAAAATAGGACCTTGATCCTGAGCATGTGTGTCACGTCCATGGCAATGTCGCTTGCATGCTCACAATTGCGGTCTTATCAGAGTGGTAAAAGTAAGACTTACAATGCTCTTTTTTATTCTTACAATGATCCCCACGCTCAGAACAGCATGTACTTTTAGCCCCAGCTATCACTTACACTTGTTCAAGAAATTTGCACACATGCAATGCATGTTCACATTGAGAAGTGGCATCCAGTGGCAGAAGATCAGCCGAGCACTAAGGTAATGTGCTTGATCTGAGCTAAAGTATATATTTTTAAAATTTAGGTAACAAATCCTACTGTTACTCATACTGGGGCACATGAATAGTTTATTTTGCCACAGATGTTATTACAGGCACACTGGTCACACAAATTCAGTATAAATGCTGAAATCTCCCTTTAAGCAACCCATAAAACCAGGCAAGGAAATGTATTGGATTTACCTCAAAAGCACTTCATCTGTGTTATACAGGAATATTGCTCTTCATTAAATTCGGCCAATATTGCATTCACCTTGCTGCGGCATAAACATTCTACTGCTGTGTCCGTGATAGCACAATGATTACAGGAGCCCCAATATGAACAAAACAGAGATAATGGAAAATAAGTTAACATGCTGATAAAGTACACACAGAAGCAAAAATCAACAACCACAAAGAGTATATATATATATATATATATATATATATATATATATATATACATATATATAAAACAACATGTGAAGCAACAAAAGTGACATGCATTTGTCATGTCCTTATCAAATTTCTTTTTTCACAAATTGTTTTTTACTACAGTCTCACCCTAATTCCATAGGCTTCTGTTTAGTCGTACCTGATGGGGTTGGGAAACACATGACTACCCTGATGGTGGTGGTGAACCTTGGAGAAGACTAGCTGGCAGGTAGGTGCTGTTGTATGTCAGGGTATAAGGACTGTGGCATTTGGCAGATGTGGGATCATCTGGTAAGGGATAATAAAAAAAGAGGAACAAAAACCAACAACCATACAACATCGTTGTGCATACCTGACACACCCAGTCTGCAACAGGTAACAATAAAATGTAAACTTGTCATGCTGATTCCAGTATCATCATGTGGTCACCAAGGTGATGGCACAGAAATGAGCAGCCCAGGCAGCACTACAGGAATTTGGAGTACATTGTACCCTGTATACGTATGTATGGTATACTGTCTCTACTGCCTGTCATGATTGCAGTGTCAGTGGCTCAGTAGGTAGCACACTTGCCTCTGAGGCCAGGAGATCAGAGGGCTGTGGGTTCAGTTCTCACATCTGGCACTTGGGTTAATATCCCAATACTGACACTGTAGTGCAGCATGAGGGGGGTGCTGCACTTCTGAGGTGCTATCTTTCGGATGAGACGTTAAACCGAGGTCCCATCTGCCTGGATTGGTGGTAGTTCAGGTGGAGGTTAAAGATCCCATGGCACTTATCGAAAAGAGTAGGGGAATTTTTTATTGAAAGGAAATACAATACATCAAGGCAGAGAAAATATGCAAAAAGAAACATAGAAAAACAATCACAAAAAAGAATACAGTAAACCACACTTCAAAGTTCCCACCAATCACAGCCACATACTCAAATACAATAAAGGAAAAAAACACAAAATAAATATAAGCAGGAAAAGATTAAAGTACAAACCAACAGTATTCTCTATAAAATTAAGCAACATAATTATAACCAAAAAATATGTTTCCATAGAATCCTGAACATTGGTACAGTAAGAAGTGTGTGTTCCAATTCTTTCAATTAATTCACAGCACCTTCTATTTGTGAAATTAAGACCTGAGTTGGTAAGAGTAAATGCTGTATAGAATATTGACATCGAGCTTGCCACATATAAAACTTAATACGAGCAAATATTACATTCAATGTACTTGAATGATATTGTGATAAAAGTCCCAAATAATCCCCTAGAACCAAACTTTCATAAGTGAGATGCGTTGCTGTACCCCAGTGCCACCTAGTGGCCAAATCATTCCAGAATTGTTTGGAATATACACAATGGAAAAAGAAATGCTCCATAGTTTCTTCCTGACCAGAACATTCTATCCTAATACACTGACGTTCCAGAAGAGGCTTTTGCTTCAGATTCCCCTTGACTCCTAACCGGCCATGACAACATAGCCACTGTATATCCCACATTTTAACTGGTATCCGCTTATCCACAAGAGTACACAATGCATTTCCTAATTTTGTGGGTATACATCTAGGAAAATCTACCTGAGCAGCAGAGTTACACTTCATTATGTCTATATACAAAGGCTTCCACTGCAAATTTGCCAGGTGTTCTTTAGAAACCCCCCCACTGTTTCAATTTCTGAATGGCTGCTATAAAAAATTCTGGGACTGCCAAAGAAGCCTGCAATTTAGGTATGGAATCCCCCCAATTTTGTGAAAAAGGCTGGAACATCAATGCTGTCCAAGTATCCCATATATGTGTATGGCCCAATGTACCAGTCAATACAGTTTTAAAAAAGAAAGAAAAATAAAAAATTAGAGGATGTATCATACCAAGCCCACCTTTTTTAACTGGTAAATAGGTAAAATCCCGTTTAACCGGGTTCAACCGGCTTCCCCACAACATCTGGGAAAAAAATACTCAATAACCTTGTCTCAAGAGCTCCTGGAATAGGAAACACAGTAAAAATATACAAAAAGATGGGAAGCAAAAATTTCTTTATGATCAAAACCCTCTTTGTTTTAGAAAGAGCCCAAGCCTTCCAAATCTGCACCTTCTGTTCTCCCATTCTAATTTTCTCCTCCCAATTAACATAGGCCAAAAGGCCGTTGCCTAAATGGCAACCAAGAATCTTAATAGTACCTGCAGAGATAGTAATTTGTCCAATTCTGGAATCATGTATTCCATTGCCTATATAAACCCCTACACTCTTAGCAGAATTGAGCGCTGCTCCAGAAATGCTTGCGTACTTATTCAGTACCTGCAGAGCTATCATACCAGAAATTAAATCCTGTACTATGACAACCAAATCATCAGCATATGCTACCACTTTTGGGGGTTCCAAAGAAGGTGAGGGTGATAAACCCTTTATATCAACATTTTGAAGTATTTCTCTAATAACAGGATCCAAAACAAAAGTATATAATAAAGGGCTAGGTGGGCAACCCTGTTTCACTCCCTGTTTGAGGGATAGAGCGTTCCCGACAACACTGTTAACTATAAGTAATGAAATTGCTTCCTGGTATAATAAACTAATCCAAGATCTAAATTGTGACACTATCCCATACTTCTCAAGTACTTGTGAAAGAAAAGCGTGAGATACTCTATCAAAAGCCTTCATCTGATCTAAGACTAGCAAATAGCTTGATAATCTCCGTTGTTCACCAAACTCACAAATATTCTGCAGAAAGGCCAGATTATGCTGAATATGTCTGCCAGGAATAGAGCAAGTCTGAACCAGATGTATGAAATTAGAAGCTACCTTTTGTAATCTGTGACATAAAATAGCTGAAAATAATTTGTAGTCTATATTCAGCAAACTTATAGGTCTCAAAATTTGTCTTGTCATCTTTTTTATATAAATGAATCAGCAGGGCATTTGAGAAAGCACTAGGCATCCTGCCTGAAATTAAACTTTCATTAAAAACTGGAAACAAAATTTCATTAAAATCTTCACTGTAGGATTTATACAGTTCATTCGTAAGGCCATCTATCCCTGGGGATACACATAAAGCTAAACCAGAGATTTCATGCCCAATTTCCTCCTTAGTAATGGGTGAAATCAATTTATTGTTGTCTTCCTCAGACAGTGCTGGTGGTATAAAGGTGAAAACATCCTCCTACTGTACTAATGTATGAAAAGCAGTTCCCTGATTTTCCAATAGAGATTCACTTACAATTTCCAACATCTCAATAGTAGAAGTTTTCAAAATCCCAGTAACATTAGTGAGGCCTACCATTAATTTAGTGTCCGTCCTATGCTTGCATGCAGAGAAAGGGTCGGACGAGGGTGTCCGACTAGTGCCAAACTGCAGTCTGCCTGTAAAGAGGCTGCCCAATCGTATTGATATTGCCTCATATGGGTTTTAATAACATCAATCTGCTTCTGTATTCTAACATACGATACGTTTGGTAGGGATGTCAACATATAAAATTGATTTTGGAAATCTAAATACTTTAGATAGTCCATATTACTTTTATCCTTCCCTAAAGAAAGGAAAAAACTCTGTATATCTTGTTTAGTATCAACCCATTTTGCCCAGGAATCATAGAATATCTTAGTTGATTTTCTGGCAAAGAGAAGGGATTGCAATTGAAATTGTATTTCAAGATTTTGCAACAATAAGGAATTTAATTTCCACCGTGAAATAAGTGCTGGGAATGTAGTTGGGTAATGGGACATATCAATCTTACAAAGAAGGACATGATGGTCTGAAAATTCACTCAGTCTCAAAGAGAAGGCTTGTGGGGGAAGACATTTTTATAAAAATACAAAATCAATCCTGCTGCGAAAAGCACTACGCCTGTAGGTGGCTCCAACATCTTTATAAAGTTCCCTATAAGCATCTTTAAGAGAAGCTAGCAACAACACCTTGTGCAATGCATGGGAGTCACAATATACTTTTTGTTGTACCTGATCCCTAAGCCTGATATCCAAACTACAATTCATATCCCCCCCAAATAATTTGCTTCCGTGTAAATAAATAAGGCTGTATACTATGGAATAAATCAGTCCTTAATGACTTAACTTGGGGTGCATATGTATTAACCAGTCTGAGAGAAAACCCTTGATAAGTGCAGTCTAACAAAAGGGCTCTTCCTGGGTGAAAATCCACTAATCTAATAACGTGAACTGTGGTACTGTTGAACAAAATGCCCAGACCATCTGCAGCATCTTCTCCATAGGACCAAAAAGTAGGCCCCTTAGGCCACAATTTAGTAGCATGTCTAATATCGGACAGGCAATTAAATCTTGTTTCCTGTAAAAAGGTAATGTCAACATTCAACGTAAGACAATAATGTAAACATGCCATTTTTTTTTATAATTCTTAATACTACATGTATTCAAGGAAACAAGTTTAATGCCAGCCATTCGATACAAGGAAAATTTCTGTCCTCATGGTTTCTGGATATCTTTTTTCCATTTTTTTCCCTTTCTTTTTTTTCCTGCTAACCCCCCTCCCTCATCCTCAAAATCCATATCAGAAACAACCCCTGACTGTATAGATGCATCAGATTCTGAACCGTCCTCTTGGTCTTGTAACACTTGGAAAGACTTACCTAAGGGGATATCTACTTGCTGACGACTGGAAGCCCCGGTGACCCTTCTGGGGTGGGGGGGGGTTGAAATTCCGGTGTAGATGAGGTAGGTGGCATAACATTCTGTCAATTTGGGGTTGTTAAAAAAGGGGGGTCTCTGACTGTGCCTCAACAGGCCCTGAAGAGGGAACAATGGGGAATGGTTTTAGAGGAGTGTGCCTCAAATCCTGCTTTGAGGCCTGTATGATATCAGAGACAACTGGATCAGAAGTAGAGGTAGAAGGTGAAGCATTGGGGCCTGTCCCAGATGTAGGGGCTGTAGGCTCAGGGCCTGCACCAGGCCTATCTCTAGTTTGATACCTACCCTGTGCAGAATTTATCAAATCCTCTTTATCAGGTCCCCCCATTTGTTTTGTCCTGCCCAGGGGCACTGGTGGTAGGCATGGCCCTGTTCATTGCAAAGATTGCAATGAAAAGCGTTTCTACAAGTCCCACTATCATGGTCAAAATCATCACACAGGGCACATTTCACCTTGCCACTGGCGCTGCTAAGGTGTCTTGTACTACTACATTTATAGCAGGCCTTGGGTTGCCCGGGATGGAAACATACACCTCTATCTTTTCCCCCAAAAAAGCTATTGGGGATATGTACAACATCATTCCCTATAATATGAAGTTTAATCTTAACTTTCCAACTTCCAGTCCATACACCCTTCCCATCAATTACAGCCTCAGGGAGTCCCAATACTGTGCATTTATGCTCTAGCCAAAAAAGGATATCCCCCACATTTACTCCCTCATTTCGGAACATAATGTGAACTGTTTTTTTAAAGAGGTTTTGTGATGGGAATTGCCCAAAAAAGTAACCATAAAGGTAGTGACTTGCAATTTTCATATTGATGCCAAAATTAATCTAAACCAGCAAATGTTTTAAAACTAACATCAAAGGTGTCTTCATCTCTGATATTGATCAATGCATAAATTTCAGTAGCATGAAAGTTCATAGATTCTTTTAATAATCTTCTGGAAACATAAAGCCCATCCGAGTGCTCCTCTAATCCCCCACAGTAACTGAGACAGACAGCATTTCTTCTGGGTGCTTGCTCTAGTCTGTTGTTTCTAAAGAAATCTGAAAAACAAGCCCCAGATTGTTGATGTTCCTGAGCTGGGGATATGGGGGGGGGCAGTCTGGTGGGACCTCAGGCAAGGTAATGTCAGTTCCAGCTGTAGAAGTGTCAAAGCGGCTCCTCCCCAGTAATAACCACAGGGTTTAGAACAGAATCCTGACCTGTCTGCGGACCAGCAGAAGCCTCCGATTCCATTTGTGTTGATTCTGATGAAAAGGTCTCCCAATTTGAGTCCAGTATCCATTTCCCATTCTGTAGAATCCAGCCAGCATCAGTCAGCACGTCATCCTTAGCCCGGTTTTGGCTCAGGTAAGAAGTTTGCCAAGCAGTTCCCTTCCGCATTCCAGTGGCATTCACGTCAGTAGGGTGAGTCAGTTCAGCTGCTTTTGGCAGATCATGCTGTCGAACCACTGGTGCATTTAAAGGGATATTCAGCGCAGTGTGAACAGACAAGTCTGAAGCTACAGTCTGAGAGTTCTCCATGTCAGAATGGTGCAAGAACGGGGTAACCGACATTCTAAACTCAGACCTCGAAACTGATTCTCCCGTCGCATGGTCTGTACCATGCATGATCTCAAGGGGTGCACCCAAATCACTCACAACCTCCTCTGCAGTAGCCATAACAGGGGACTTGAGTATTAGCTGCACAGAGGCTCCAGCCTGTTGCTCCATCGGTGTCTGCCATGCAACCACAGCAGCCGGTCCCCCTACCTGCGAGTAGGGGAATTTCCCTGGTGTCCTGGCCAAACTTCCCTCATTCACTAAAAATACCACCAACAGCTTAATCTGGTTCAAGGTCAGTTGGCATTCATCTGTGTCCCCCTCCCCCGGGTCATGCCTGAAAATAGGCAGGATTTGTCTAGTGCACTTATCCGGTCAACAAAAACTAAATAAATAAAATGATCCCCAAAGGGAGGCCCAACATACTGGTAACAGCTGTCTCCCATCAAGTGGCAGGGAGGGCAATGTGTCTGGTGACCAGGGGGAAGAGATCTGCTGGTTAGGGGAGAATAAATAGAATAAAAAAAAAATCCTATCTCAGGCTGATCCATGCAGGGGTCAAATTAAGTTTTGCAGCCCCTAGCCAGCAGGGTAGTGACTTGGAAAATATACTAGCCCCACAGACTTATCTACTGGCCCAGCTGATGTACTTATTGAAATATTACCTTTTCCAGTACAAGCCCTCTGGGCTACTTAAAATTATTTTTTGACTATCCCAAAACAATATCTAACAGCATTTGGCTAGTGGGACCGGTGTCAGTTTTGACCCCTGTCCATTAACATCCACATGTGGTCACACAGGTGACAGTACAGGAACAGACAGTATCACTCTCGTAGTACACACACACACATACACACACACATACACACACCAGAATAGGTAACATATACAATGAGGAAAAAATGCACAAGTATACTTGTACTGCAACACAAGAGGAAACCATATCCAAACACAGCCCCTAATAAACTAATTTGAAGAACCATCAAATTAGGATAACAATGTTTGCACATGGGCAGCTCTGCAGAGCCACCCCCCAACACACACAGTAAACAGTATGACTTGATACAGTTCAGAACTGATGAGTACAAAGACATATTAAAAAATATAGATATATAATTTGTGATGCAGCATAGGTCAATGAGTTGCTATACAATATAATGGGGTGGCTATCACAGATGATATGAAGGACTGGAATAATTTTGTGTTGCTAGATAAAACAGGCAATGACCCTTAGATTACAGATAAAGCAATGATTAGACAAATAAAAATAATAAACAATCCAAGGTAAGTATCTGATTTGTGTCATCTGAGTCAGAACTGTCAGTCTCTGTGTTAGAATCAGATGCAGCTTGTGCCCCCTCACATTGATTAACACTGGATACTGTGGGCTCAAACTGGTAAGGTTGGATGCCAGTATCAAAGTTTTAAATGTATGTCGTCAACATCTGTATATAATCCTCTACCTCGAACATGATGAATAGTGAGCACAAGCACAGTAAAGATTATTGAAATCCATAGGTAAAAAAAAAAAAAAACACACTCCCTGTGAAACAGCTGGGCACAGCATGGACATAATGGAAGGCTGTCTGGTAAGTCTGACATCATTGGAATGCAGTGAGGGTGGAGCTGGCCTAAGTTTTCAGGAAGAAGGCACATAACCAGCACAGACTAGCAAACTTATTTTTCAGTACTTTAGCAACAGAATGTCAACAGTATGGCAAGTTTTAAGATGAAAAAGTACATATGAACAATCCCATTTTGAACCTCCACTGTAAAAAAACAAAACTAACCTAAATGAACTGTGTTAAGGGGTTCTTTAACTTATCTTCAATGAGAGTTGTAGCAGCAGATGATTTGCTACATAAACATTCCATTCTGTGACATTTCACTTACTGCTATATTCCCAGGGTTGTCTGCTTATCTCCCTTTATAGCTGGGAAAGGCTGACTTAACTGACATGTTTATGAGCAATGAAACTTTCTTGAAAGATAATTCTACCCAGACTGAAGCTTAGCACACAAAATAGTGCTTTGAAACACTGCTCAGCTGAATGAAAGCAGAGTGATAGCACAAATCTGCAATTTTATCTAGGCCATTAGGAATCGGGGGAGCTCCCTCTTTCTACTGTAGTAACAAAACTTCTGCAGGGCTCTGCCCACAGTAGCCATAGAAAGGACACCACTACTTTCTGCATGCAAACTTATACATGCTGCCATCTTTAAAGACACATTCACCTACTATATTTATGCCACAAAATATTTCTAGTCAGAATGCAAAAAAGTTTCCCTAGTGCACTGCTTTTGTCTGATTTATATAGCTTCTAGAATGTTTCCCTTCCATTAAATTAATGTGTTTCTGAAAAAAAATCATTTATTTTTCTTTTATAACCTTGTTAATTTTATGGCTAGAAAATACAGGCTTCTGCTAGTTTTAATCAGTGTGATTGTATAGTTACTAGTACTATAACAGCCAGCTGTGTTATATATTTCATACCTTATTTTTAAATATTTTCAGCCTTATTGGCATACCCTGTGGAAGGGGCAAGCAGGGTCACATGTAGGGTAAAACGTCTATAAATTCACAAAAACTAGATCAAGATCAGAGAGATCTTGTTGCCTCATGTGCTCTTTCCTACAAAAACAGATTAGAGTGTATAGTTAGGGCTTATTGTGTATGAAAATCAGTGGCTGCTGAGAACTTGTGCACATTCGAAAAGTTGTGCACATTCGAAAAGTTATTGTGTATGTTCCATAATTAATATTCATTAAGCCCATCCCTATTTGCCACATGATTTGTCAAAATACTCCTCTTCACAGAAAAAAGCCAAACAAACATGGCAGTGCTGCTTACTGAGCAGTTTGCAGAGACAGACTGGACGTGGACTGCCATAGTCTGCTCCATGTTTCCAAACTGTATTAACTTGGCCATCTTTTTTTGTTTGTTTGTTTGTTTGTTTCGTTTGAATAAAATCAACTGCTGCCACAAATCTTTTGACGGTCAGCAGTAGGGACTGCGATGACAGATTTTGCAGCTGAGTGAGCTGCTGACAGGAAAGGTGACCACAAAGAGAAGGTATGAAACCTTCTGAAGCTTTAATTAAACCATCAAACATTTACCTTTTTCTCAATCCTGGGAACTATATACTGTAAGAACAGTATATGGCTGATGACAGTAGGTTGTGTTTCCATCTCAGGGCTGAGATGACATTGGGACCACTCAGCTTCACTCTCAAGATCTCTATGATGTCTTCTGTACCCCTCGATGGAAACACAGCCTTGTTGTGTATGGTTCCCCATACTCTGTTCCTTATATTGTGCATCATGTACAACCATTTTAAGCTTCATAATATATTTATAATAATATATTCATAATATATTTAAGCAATGTTAAATATCAACCATTTCTAAGTGGAGCACTTACCCAGCCTCAGCAAGGTGAACAAGCCAGCACCCTGTTTGCCAACTGATAGGGGCATTCAGCTCTTCTTTCTGAGGGTTTAAATAATCCCTCCAACTTCCTCTTCACTGTGTGCTGTGGATGGTTGTGACCTGGCAGAGTATCAGGTCCACTACCACAGCCTCCCGAGTGGGTTCTATTACAAGTTGCCTGAGGCACGCCTCCTGCATAGAGTCCAGGATGTCTCTGCTCCTTGACATAGCCACTGCTGGGAGGCTCCACTCCATGTCAAGGAGGTTGAAATCCCCCACCAGAAACAACTCTTCCTTGCTAGCCATCTGTTGTATTGCTTGAAACAGTTCTCTATCCTCTTCTTCTCCCTGTATTGGAAATCGGCATGACCCTTTCCTTGTCAGAAACATACATGTCAAGTGCTCACTAACAGGAACAGCATCTATTCCAGGACATTCTGTGGGTAACAGAACAGATAATTAGAAATTATAATATGAACATTGTCCCTTACATTTAGATGGCACTAAATTATAGAATCTACAGTCCCTTTAGGATAAAGCTGCCCAGTCCATGTCTTCATTTAAACCGTATTTTTTATTTGTTGCCTTGAATCTTTCAGTCCAATAGCCCTCTCTGTAAAGTCGTTTTTTCTCTCTGTCCTCTCCCCTTTTAAGAAGGAGAATGTGTGCCAGTCCAAAAAAACACAGAGTCAGGATAGGGGTCTCTCTTCCATAAAATGTCTGGCCACTGGTGTCCTTTTGTCTCCTCTTCTAATGTTGCTTTTATGTTACAGAACTAGTTTTGTAATGCCATCAATGTTTGGCCAATGTATGCAAGGTCACACAAGCATTTTAGCAGATACACCATATACGTTGTTTGACAAGTGATAAAATCCCTTATTTCCACAGTTTCACCTCTAGCCACATTGGTCAATTGTTTCAGTCTGCAAGTGAAGGCGCCACATGGAATGTTACCTCTAATATCAAAAGAAGTATCTGTATCCTCCACGGGTATCTTATTTTGGGTATGTGCCACCCTATTCCTTAAACTTCTTTCATTCCTAGCTACTATTAAGGGGCATTCTCTAAAGATTATTTTCCCTTGGAGTGCTACCTTCAAAACATTCAAGTGTTTTTGCATGGCTGAGCTTACCCTACTGAACACATCTTTACAGCATGTAATGCACGTTACTCTGTTATTCTTCTTCTGTGTTCTTGGGCCACTGTTTTTATTTATTTAGCTTTTGTTAACCAGGTAAGTACACTAGACAAACACATGCCTATTTTCAGGTATGACCCGGGAGAGTACAGGAAATCAAAGAACATACAGAGTACAATTTGAAGCAAGTAGGGCAGATACACAGATGTCAGGAGAAGCATAACATACATAGTAAGATATCTCAGGTCATGACAGTAATCACAGTCAATATGCTAAGGTACAGCGTCACTGACACAACGTCACCAGCAATATATATACAGATATATACAAAATTTACACATTTGCAAGATACATGGAATAAATACACTCAAGTGTACTGTGCAGTTTAATATTTCTTCCCTTGTAAGAGTTTTACATAGAGAATAGTTGATGGGCAGCTATGCAGAACCAGTGTGTTCTGCCACAGAGGGATTCTGATTCCCTCTGACCTCGAGAGCGAAGCTCGAGAGGTCCATGGGAATCAGAACCCCGAGGTGGCAAAACACACTGGTTGTGCATAGAGTTGCTCATCCTGTATTTTTTATAGCGTATAGTACTATGTGAAAATGTGTTTTGTGAGTCCTTTTGCTTTCAAAATGAAACTGACTCATGCAGCCTCTAGATGTTCTAGAATGCTGTTCTACCACAGTAGGGTAGAACAGCATTCCATGACCTTGGAACTGTGGTAGAACAGCATTTTGAAAGGGATGGAATTCTATACAGAACAACATTCCACTATACACTATATAGAGGATTATATATGAGCAGTCATACATAACAAGGATATTCTTGTATCGAGAGGTTTCCTCGGTAACAGATGACCTCGAGAGCGCAGCTCGAGAGGTACTCAGTTACCAAGGGAACCTCAAGATACAAGAATTTCCTTGTTTGTGTATGACTGCTCATACATAATCTTTTATAGTGTATGGGCAGTCACAGCATAGAAAATCACACAAAACCAGCTGGAGAAGACAACAGAAAACAGAAATTTTAACATTTTATTTTTTTTTAACTGACACAGTGTGCTGCAGATGTTTCTGCAAGTTCAAGTTTAAAAAAATAAATAGCAGCTTACAGCTTAACTGGATTGAGGAAAGCAACTATGTTGCAGCATTCCAAGTTGTTATGCTGCAGTGGTGACATAGCTAGTGCAGCATAACAGCTGTGATGACATAGCTACTGCAGCGTAACAACTGCATTCTAGTTACGGATTTCTATCCATAACAGCATTCTACCATACACTATATTTGTTTCCTGCATTCCTAACCATGTGTTGTGAATAACTCCTCTCTAAAAATCTGTTAGTGAGATCTCTGTAAGCCTCCTCAAAATCCTCCTGTGTCCTCCCTCCTCTCTTACCTGTCCATGTGCATTCCTTTCAAAATTCTGTGTTGGTTGAGGATGGTTCTGCAAGCATAAAAGCACCATTTTTTAGTCAAGGGTATGAATATTGCCAATCCTCTGGTTGAATCTCCAAACATGTTCAGCAGCAATTATTAGCCATTGTTCGATTAGTGCAAGTAAGAAGTGCTGCACACTCCGAGTTCAGCTTAACTGGCATAGCAATGTTTGGGTCATTGGTAGTGCTGGCTAAAAAATGTATTCCACTTGTGTAAAACTATCAATTCTAAAAAAAATAAAACATTTCAGCAAATCAATAAATCTGGCAATATGGCCAATATTTAAATCTGGCAATAGGGAATGTGTTTCCAACTACTGTCTGATTTCTTTACTGGCTCGATCAAAAATTCTGTAGAGGTGACCGGCCCAGTGGCGCTGAGGGTTGAGGCGCTGGATGCCACACCTCACGCTGCACCGGCAACCCGGGTTTGGGAATGAGCCTGGGTCATCGGGGGTCATCAGGGAGGGTGAAGGATTGAGCATCCATCAGACTGCTGTCCTTCCCCGGGGGGGGGTATGCTGCCACCAGTGCACTGGTTGCCTCTAGCGATGGCTGGGGGTGATGCAGTAGCACAGGCAGTCAGGGGGACATGCTGGGGCCGATGCTGAGAAGGCATGCATGTGGTAGCATGTGCGTGCCTGTCCCTTTGCGTCAGTGCATGCCTTACATGCCATGGGGAACTGGAAAAACAGAAAAAGTGGCACCGGTCATGGTGGCATGATGGCCATCTCCGATGGGAGCATGCGGCTCTGAGGGTACTCAGTGAACACTGGATCTGGTCTTGGCAGAGGGCGTAGGGGGGCTTGCTGCTGCCCCACTGCGGGGTGTAAGCCACAGGGGTACTAGCTGCAGGACCCAAACGGGAGCCGGGGGTTCCTGGAGATGGTGGCAGGAAGACCTGAGGGGATGCCAGGACATGACAGAGGTAGGTAGACTGGGGGCCTAGTGGGAGAAAAATGGCCAACAAAAAAAAAAAAACTCTGTAGAGGATTATTTTCAATCAAATACTTGACTATTTAGAAAAATATGATTTAGTGACAAGTTCACAACATGGTTTTAGATCAAATCATAACAGGTAGACGGCCTTGGTGAGGTCATGCTGCTGTGCAGAGTGCCCTGACAAGCTGCAGCAGTATTTGTGGACCTCACCAAGGCCTTTGACCTTGTAGATTATGGCCTATTGTTAGACTGTCTTTTGGAATAAAATTTTTTGAATGATGTTATAAAGTGGTTTGATAACTATAGTAAACCCCTGTTTATCCGAATGTCTTGAGGGACATAAAAAACATTCGGATAAACAGGGTTTCAGTTAATCGAGGATCCCATAGATGTACAGTAATTAACTAACCTGCTGTTGCTGGAACTGAAGGGAGCTCCTGTTTAACACTCTGCACTCTGTTGGAGGAGCCACTCAGTAAATATTTTTTAAGCAGTTTCCCAGTAGACCTCAGGGAATGGGGTTTTGTTGGAAGTGCTGGTGTAGTTGGACCAAAGACCTGTGTAGCTGGGGGATGAAGGACCAAACTAAGGAGTTGGGCAGTCCGATGTGAGGATGGCAGATGACTGGCTGCCTGAAAGAACAAGATCAAGAGAGCAGAGAACTCCAAGCATTTATACGAGTGAGCAAGTGCATGCCAGTTTGATTTTTGCCAGTTGCGAGTGCATGTCACGAACTTAGCACAGTCAGCCTGTTTTGAGATCTCCAGTTTGAGATCTTCAGTACTTGCCAGTTTGATTATGGCCAGCTGCAAGTGAAGGAAGGATGGAGTTCTTTTCCTGGCAGTTCAGGAGCAGTTTGGGAACAGAGCAGTTTGGAAGCAGAGAGAGACAATGAAAGGTGTGTTAAAGTGGAGTAGTTTAACTATGTGTACATTTTTTTCCAAGAAGAGCACCAGTTTAGTATGGCTGAGTATGAGGGACTTCTGCAGTAGCTGAAGTAGCTGCTAATGGGCTATTATACTGTGAAGGTGTGTTAAGTGAGTGTCGGGAGAGAGAACATTATACTCCCTCTTGAGACCGGACCTTGTTACCATGAAAAAAAAAACAGTTGAAAATGGCTGATAGTGTTGGGGGATACAAGCCGGTATCGGATAACTGAGAGTTTCTGTTATCTGAGGTTCTGATAAATAGGGTTTTACTATATTTGGATAACAGAATGCACAAAACAAAAGTCTTGGAAAGCATCTCAGATTCTCTGCAGATAAGATGGGGGAGTGCCACAGGGCTCAATTTTAGGCCCTCTTCTTTTTTCATCATTTATGAATTCTACCCCCCCACTTGTAAAGAATCTGAGATTACCCTATATACAGACGATGCAGTCATTTTTAATGCTGTGACACAGTCCGAGGATGCTCTGAGGGGTGTGCAAAATGATTTCAATTCTTTTCAGGAATGGCTTCTGTCAAGGCACGTGGTGTTAAACATTAAAAAAACAAAGGCCATTGTCTTTTCTGGACCATGTGAACAGAGAGAACTGAATCCCTTGATAGTAGATTTAAAAGGAGAACCTATTGAAGTAGTTGAAAGTTTTAAATATTCGGGATTGTTTTGGACAATAACCTATCCTTTGAACTTCATGTCAAAAATCTTATCAAACTGGTTCATCAGAGATTAGGGCTTTTGTTTAGAGTATGAACCCATCTTGTCCCTGAGTCGTGTAGACTATATTAGCACACAGCTTTTTATTTAGCATTTTTGATTATGGGTTTAGTGTGTATTCGACTACTAGCAACAAACTTTGTGATGAGCTAAAAGTTGCATATAACAGTGCTCTAAGATTTATGACTAATTTGCAAAGTAGGACCCATCATTGTAATTTGTTAAAGAATGCTGGTTGTTTATCACTTGAAAATGAAGCTAATTTAAAGATGGGTACGCTATTACATAAATAAACATTAGGCCAGTTACCACAGACAGTCCTATGATTGTTTCTCAGAGCTATGAATTCACAAGGGACTCAATCCCAGAGTAAATACTGTATGTGCATAAAATTATTTTTTTTTTTTTAAAGTGATTGGGCAAAAGTCAGTATTATATAAGGGCAACTAGATTTTATAACTCTGTACCCAATTAAATTGCCAGCTGCACAAACATTAGAACATTCCGTACTAAACTTAAACATTGGTTGTTGTTAAGGAATGAATGTACATGCACTTAATGTTTGTTGTTTGTTTCATTGGTATTGACATAATATGTATACTGTGTTTCTTTTGGTCTGTACTGTATTGTATTCATATTATAAGGCTTAAAAAATTGTTGCTTGTGAAAATGGGCAAAATTGCTCATCAGCTAACAATTATGAAAAATAGAAATGAAACAAAATAGTATTCTGTGAGTACTTTCATATGGTGGTGGACTTTGTGAGGGTGGTCTGCATAGCAGACTAGTTCCTATTGCATTAGCAATCAGGAAGTCATTTTGAACTCTGACATAGTAATCCATTGGAGGCCAGGACGTGATGGATTTTCACAACTGTCAAGGAGTCGGTGGTGCTGCTTGCTATTAGTTGTTGCGGCTGTCACTTACAGTTTGTGAACATTTGGCGTGACTACAAATGTACACGGTTGCCAGCTGAGTGAGCGACAAACTTCTTAGGAAAGTCGACCTGATCCTGTGCAGATCTGAAGCGAGACCCGAGTTCTTTATTTGCAATCAGAAAGTTACACTTGCAGTCTCACTGTTATTAGGAAGTCTCACTAACCATGCCCTATTTTGACACCCCCCTGTTCCGTCACTCCAGTTTTGACCAAATCTTCTGAATGAAAGAGTCAGACTGTTCTGCTTGTCTGTTAATGAATCCAGCCCCACATTTCTATCGTTTATTATACTCAGGCACAGAAATTTGGGCCCAGTTAAAATCCCCCGATCTGAGACAGTGGTCAGACTCGGGAAATCGCCATCGTTTGAGGGTTGCTGAATTGAAAGCTCTGCCGTTTCTTTTGTGTTACAGTGTAGAAAATGAATTTGTGGAATACATGATCAAATCTCACTGATAGAAGCTTGGACCGCTGTTCAAATTTACAATTTACTGTTCACTATGCACCCTAGATTGCTGTGAAGTGTTATTTTTAAATCTATGCTTACATTGCAAGATAGCCCCCCTCTCCATGTGGGACAGAAGGTTTCTGTCAGGTAGTAAAGTGAGGCACTGTCTCTGATAACATGGTACACATGAGAAATCTACATTCTGAAATAAAGTATTAGCATGTGTATTCTCTACAGACTGAGCATGGGGCTACACAGTATCCATGAATTTGAAACATATGACATACAAGAATAATAATGGCACATGTTGAAATAATGGATACATTTTTACAGTAGATACTGGTGACTGTTAAGGGATCACTGATCCAAGACTTATTTGCAGGTGTGATGGGAGTGGATCAAAATGAAAGAAAATTACATAAACTGCCAAAACAAATTATAATACAGTGTAGTTCCCTGCTCCTAATCAAGTCAAAGCAATACCCTTCTGCTCCCTCTCCCTACATGCTATCCCACCCCCACCTGTACTTTCTTTAAACAAAACAAAACAAAACAAAAAACACATAACCAGCCTTCCTGGCACCAGCAAAATATTATATATTTGCTTGTAAAACCAAATTGCTGTTCTTTTAGAGAGAGGTGCATACTTTTACACTCGCCCTCCAGTAGGGCCAATAGATCTGTGCCAAAAATCTTTCTGTGCTCTTTGATGTCTTCCAGGCTTTACCTAGCCAGTGATTTATGATTCCAAGAATGCTTCCCACCACCACCATCCTAACACAGGCACGTACATTTCTGTACATGTGAGTCACTGACACCATTATAAACTGCCTAAGCAACTATTGTAACATACCAGAGGTGAATAATGACTTTAATTATATTCCTTTAGTGTGAAAGATCTCACAGATGGTTGCAATGAATGCCCTTATAATGGCACTGATATAATCTTTTATTTCTTAGCAGAATGACCACCTATGATGTCTCACATTTAACTTTTGCAGCATTGTATTTTTGACGCCATAAGCACTGCAGACGTTGACTCCACTGAAAGACGAAGCTGAGTGTGAGCTATGTTTTACAGCACAGTTGATTCACACCAGTAGTGATATAACTGACTGACAGCAGTACAAGCAGAGTGCACAAACCTTCTGCCAGGGATTGTATATGTATAGAATAATGTATATCTGGGATCCATGAAATGGTAAATCTTAAAAGGCGCTTTTGTGACTTAAGCTGTACTATATGCTATTTATTTATTAGTTTTTGGTAACCGGGTAAGTGCATTAGGCAATAACCCTGCCTATTATCACGCCCGACCTGGGAAAGTACAAGATACAAGCATACAGTCAACAATGTACAAATAAGAAAACACACCCTAGAAGCAATCTATCATTACAGGAGAGTTCAGGCATTCAAAACAAACACAGGTAGGATACAAGAATTGTCCTAAAAGCTATACTAGTTCCCCTCCCCCTGCAGGGAGCATCTAGGGGTTACATATACAAATAGAGGCCATCCTCACAGGGATGATCTGGATGGTGGCAAATCAAGTTAAAATATATTCGACGTTAGGAAAAGCAAGTAATGCTAGGCAGGAATAAGCAGGAACAGAGGTCCAGGGAAGGTTAGGTACAGTCACAGCAGTCAAGTACGAGAAGGTGGGAGAAAAGCTGCTGATTATTTATGGCTTGTTCAAACTCCACGGGGTTAGTGGAATGCAGGTGTGGCCAAAGTTCTGCCTGGGGTGTAAGTAAGAGCTGTAAATAATCAGCAGCACACGGAACAGCTGATATAATGCTGCCGCAGAACCTCACAGTTTTGTGACTCTTATTATTAAAGAAACAGTATTTGTTAATCATCATGTATTTTTTTAAACTATAACATTTTTCTGGCAAAAACATCACTATACTCATTTTCCTTCATTTTCTGTTATTCCTGAACTAACATACATGATTTTAAAGTTTTAAAAAAAAGACCCACTCCAGTGCCATGCCTGCCATAAAAGGATGTACTCTTTTGGCACAGTGCTGTGCTGTTTACCATTAGAAACGTGGTCAAACTACCCTAATACATCCAGGTATGAATCTGTGTACATTCAGCAGGTAACCTCAATTTAAGAGATTTTTTGAAAAACGTGGGTGACAGCCATGTTTAATGATTTGAATAATTAATTAATTACAAAATTACTTATAAAAGCTGTTTTACAAATATCCGAAAAAATCACAGATACACTAACGAGGAATTGAAGGAGGTCAAATATAGTTTTGCTACGAAAAACTATATGATGAAATATTTTGCAACTAGCAAATGCTGCTGCTTTAAGACCATGTTGTATATGAAAAAAACAGTCTATGCTATCTGGTAGTGAAATTTGTGAAACACAGAGTCAAAACCTGTTCTAAACACTCAACATTGTGACATGTTTACACAGCTTGGTTTGCTGACTCTTGACTGGAGAAGAACCTATATTTTTGTGTAACTTGTTCCATGACAATGTTGTCCTGATCATTTGGAACAGTAGCCGATGGTAAGTCCTTTAACTGCATTCAATAAATGGTAACTGTCTTCAGGTACCATGAGTAAGAAGTGAAACTGGGAAAAGACCATCCGTGCATTCTGCACCTTATGATGGGAATCATATACCACATAAATTATAATTGCTACTTACTTTGCCTGCAGACAGTATGCTCTTGAAATGGACAAATGTTCATGCTATGGCTGATTCAGGTACAGTAACTAGCGCTCATGCGTTAAAACTGTATGTACTGTGGAATTTTTGTAAGTGCTTGACTGCTGTTGCCCTGGGACCTACTCACAAATTAGTTGTTTTATTTCAAGAAAAATCCCTGCAGCAGAAAGTTTAATAAAGAGAATAATGCATAGGGAGGTGTGCATAATGAGGATTTATACACACATAAGGAGTGGGATGCTACATAAACCCCAAGAGGAAAGCTGGAGTGGTTTATAAAAGCATCCCACCCCAGCAGTGTCTATAAACTTCAATTTTTGTGCACATCTCCTATTCTGTGTTGTATAATTTCTGGGTTCTGTTTTTTTTCACCCCAAAATTATTTATAATTAATGACTACTTTGCAAATTCACCTATTTCTGTGTATTTATTTATTCAAAACATTTTCCCAAGAAGCTGTTCCATCCTTCCCTTGCTTACTCATCCCAGTTTCAAGTGGACTGCTGTGCTCTGACAGTGCTGAGCAAGTGGTTCAGCTGTAGCGTACACTCCCTGGCTCTATTGTTCCTTTTCACCAATCCAGGAGAGCAGACATAGGCGGCGTGACTCACTGACTGCTGAAAGAATGGCCGCGCTCAGTTCTGGCTCTGGGAAAATTTTGGGGGAAGTGGCAGCAAGAACTTTTTCTCAATCAGAAGCTAAGTTAAGCTCCCCTTGAATTGAAGCCAATTCCCCCATCCATGCAGAACAAGCTGTGGAGTGAGCTCCACCTGGGTTGGGAGGTGAAAGTGCCAGCTGTCACTTTCTTTTTGAAAGAGCGATCACAACAGCACTGTGACTTAGTGTGCATGCAGATTGTTAGGAATATGTGGGGCCTGTTCATGGTTATAAAGGGAAATTATAACCGGATTTCCCTATGGAAAAAAAAGAGACCAGTTTTTAAAAATAAATAAAGGGATGCTCAATAATTGTCACAGCAGTAGAGACCTCTAGTGGTGGTCCCACACATTTTTATTTCATTTTTATTTCATACAAGGAAGTGGACTGGATACACATCCTTTTTCAGTCATGCTTGAGTCTATTTTCCAACAGGAGGCGGACTGGATTCACATAACCCATTTTCAGCCTTGCTGGAGTCTGAAAACTGCTGGATATACATTGCAAAACAATACATATAGATATTACAAGAACGTGACACATGGTCTGTGCAAAGCAGGCTTAACAATATATGTGAAAGTCAAAGGAGTTCTCTGAACACCCAGCTAGAGGAAATTGTCCTTTGGCTGAATAATTGAAGCAGTCTGACTCTGCTTTGGGACTCAAGGTCCTCAGTTTGAGCATGAGCCTTCTCAACTGCACTGCCCCCTGAAGCCTTGGACGTGTCAGTGCAGGTCATCTTTTGCTGTGGAACGGGATAGCTGCATTAGTAGAATCATCAGACCCTGCTCAGTTGGTGGTGGTGGGGGGAGATAGAGGGGATGGGAGAAAACAGAAAATTGGGAGGCACCCAAGAGACTGATGCTGCATCATCACCAACCAGTTGGGGCACACTGATCCCCATTGGGCCTCTCTTCCTGCCTTTATCACACTCAGTCTGAGGCAGCTTTTAGGGGGAGGTGCCTACCCTACCAGGAAGAGTTTATCATGTGAGAGTGTAGGGTAGGTTGCCAGTGGAACCAAGGATTGAGTTGTGATCTCTCCAGAGCCAGGGAGTTGGGCATGGGTTGGACTGAATAGGGGCTTAGCTGCTCCAAGGTATTAAAGGGAAATTCCACAAAACATGAACAAACCCCTCAGCTCAAAGATGTATCTGCAAAATAGCACAGCTATAGTGGAGCCTACCAGGATGCAACCCAGTGTCACAGATTCCTGTATGACAAAAGGGATTAACTGCCATTGAAATTGCTTTGTTTCCACTGGATGCATTGTCTGCCACCATCTTGTGCTTGTACAGATTGCTTCTACTATTCACATTATGTGAATATGCACTGCTGACTGCTGACCCACCTGGCAGTGCATATTTGCATAGTGCAGGTGACTGAGGCATATTGTTCAAGTGCAAGACAGTGACAGGCAGTGTGTTTGAAAACTGTTGAACCCTGATTCTATTTGTTATACAGTATTATACAATGGCAAGAAAGAATGTTGGTTTCTTATTGGTTCATCTGGGGCTGGACCCATGATGTTATCCTAGCATAACATCACAGCTCTAGTCCCAGCACACACATAACTTTCAAGCAAAGTGAAAGCCGTGTTCCCAATCGGCTTCACACCACTCCCTGTACTCACAGTGTACTATGGCTACCTCAGCCTGAAATAACAACACCTTCCCCAAATCTTTACATAGCCAGATAACTTAATATGTATCTAAAATCATGAATAGAATCGCCTTCAAGAACCCAGTCTCCACTGACCAGCACAAGTGAAATGAAAAATTCCTTGAGATGTCATGCCCCCCCCATCACCACAGTTAGACACATTACATCCCTCACTCTTCCACACAACTAAGCAATAAAAAATTAGATTTAATTCAATAAAGTGCCTGTGGGTGTGAGTGGCTTCAGTCTTGTTTGCAGCATGTGATCCTCCCTTGCCTTCAGTAATTCCCAGCTTGCAGACACCGTGATCCACTTCAGTCTGTGCTCCTGCCGCAACACCATGAGCATGTAAACCTGAGACGTGTCAGCCCTTTAGCTGCACTTTCACTTACTGGCCAGCAAATATCTTTGTTTCCTGTTTCTCTCTGTCTCTCCTGCCAGTACCATCATTAGTTCCAAGAGAAAAATCAAGAAACTGTTACTGCAACTAGCGTGAACTACAACGGCGGGGAACAGAATTGGGGAGTCAACATAGCAAGCAGCAACAGCAGGGCTACACAAAACTGGGGGGAAAATCATCACAGTTATGTGTGGGACAGCAAGACAAGAGAAAAAAGGGGGAATAAAACAATTAAAAGAGCAGGGGGTGTCAAGCAGACAAGTGACAAGAAACAAACAAAAAAAAGAGCGCAGACCAGAGGTACAATAACATTAGAGCAGCTCCACCTACTGGGTAAAACAAATAGTACTATTTTTTTAGATAGTATGCCTACTCATAAAAAAAATCCACAAAATGTAGTTTTAAGAAACTTTTTAATTATTTTGTTTTTGTTACAAATAAGCCATTGTATAATAGGAATAATGCATGACAGAGTGTGTGTGTCGTGCTGGTATAACATCACTTCTAGGGTGTTGGACTCCGCCTGCGAACTCGGCCCATCCACCTGAGGCGTGATGTTATCCCAGCATGATACACACACCTTGCCATGCATTATTCCTTTTTTGATGCACCAAGTTACTTAAACAATATTATTTTAGTGCTAGTTAGTGAAACTGCCTCTGAGTTGGGGGAAATTTGAAATTTGTGTTTCCCTCCTTCAAGTGAAAAAAGAACTCCGAACATATGAAGAGGACGTTTTATTATGGGAGCTCAATAACTATAGTTTGCTGGTAATTTCTACAGTATGCACTGTAAAACCACAATTATTGTTCACTTGTAAGGACATGGGTGCATAGAACAGGATGACATCTGTAAGGTTTGCAGTAGATGCCAACACCTATAAACAAACATACTGTACTTTTCAATCGGATTTGTCCACCAGCGTCTAAGATACAGATTTCATGACTAGATAAAGGAGTTTGTTGTTTTTCTGTTTCTTTTTTTTCAGAATGGTCTACAGTCAAAACAACAAAGAATTAATCATAAAAATTGTGAGGGTAGTAGTAGTACCTATTTTTAATATAGGTGCTTACTGTTTTCCTGTTTCAAACAGTTTAGTAGTTTGTAATTAGTTTGGGTTTAAAAATAATGTTCTGGTTATACACAGTTGTGGGTGCTGGAATATGGATAAAGTGGGGAAGCTGAAGTTTAAAGGGGCACAGGGTAAAAAAGGTAGATTTTGCAAGTAAAGTGGCACTTTGAAAGCTTACTAGCAAAAGTGTGTGCGTGTGTGTGTGGGGGGACTGCAACACCCCTGTGCCCGTAAGTTCCGGCATCTATGTACACAGTATAAATAGACTGCCCCCAGGAGGCAGTACAGTGTAGTGGTTAAGGGCACTGAGCTGGAAACCTGGGTTTGACTCCCATCATCACCCATTTACATTCTGTGTTACCCTAAGCAAGTCACTTAGCTTCCCTGTGCTCCCAGGTCACACCTGGAAACACGCTCCGGCTTAGTGTGCCTTTCCCAGTTAAACAATTTCCCCTTCCTTCCTTCCTATACATTTCACCTGTCCAAATTGATTCAATTTAAATGATGAAAACTCCCTTCCCTACATCCTGCTGGTCCCCAGTTGCTTCCCATTTCTCCTACCTTTCCATAGAACCCCGTTTAAATTAACATTTCTGTAGCACTCCACATTGTCAATGGGTAATCAAAACAACTGAGTATAGTGCACGCCTACCAGGGGAATGGCACAGCCCAGGCTTCAGAATGTTGGGCTAATGAGGATTCCATGCTGCAGCAACTCCCCAGTTTAGCTGTGCCATTCGAAGGGGACACAGCTACTTTTATCTTCTCTCAAGAATCTCAAGTTTCAAGATTTCAAGACTTCATTTGGGGCTGCAGTTCTGCACTGCAGGTTGGGGGTGCCTCTTTCAGGGAGCAGCCCTAAATTAAAATCATGCCTGTTAAGATGTGTCTTTCCAATTGAATACCCTGCCTTTTTTCTCATTCACTGTGTGGATTGGGAGCCACTTTTGCCTTGCTAGGGTGTTTTAATGGTCTCCACTTAAAAACAAACAAACAAACAAAAAAAAAAAAAAAAAAAAGATGCCACAGGTAGGTACAATTTAATTTATTGGGAGTGTAGGGTCTCTGGGGGATCCTTCGGCTGTAGTGTTGGTTCCTTTTGTCTTCCCCCTCCCCAAGTCTCAGGTTTTCTGTTTAGTGCTTTTATGTAGCTACTGTATGAATTTGGTACTGTTCAGAGGTGCTTTGGTGATTTTCCACCACAACCTGCATTTTGTTCTGTGTGAGTGGCCTCCACTAGGGCTGGGCACATTCTCCTTCTTCAGTTAGGCTTCCCGCCATTGTCTAGAGTGCACACCTGTGCACAGCGCTAATTCTGTTTGTGCAGCGCAGCCTCCATTGAACCCACTCAAGCATGCTGATGGGCACATGCACACTCATTCTAGCATTTTTGAGCATGCTAATACAACCTGACAGTTGGTTTTGGCTGTTGGTAGCAACAAACTTTTAAAAAAAAGATACTCGTTTTATACATTTTAACCTGGGTTTTTCCTTTGACAATTTTCTATTATTGGCTCCATGGCTTATCAGAGACCATTAATTATGAAATGATGTAATACCTGCAGAAGGGTGATGAGACCCTCCCCCATGGGTTCCTATTGCCCTCATTGTGTTGCTCAGCATAATGTTTCTCTCACAGTTCCCCCCAGCTGTTCCTCCGAGCTGGGAAGAGGAGGACACCTGGCCCGTCTCTTGGCAGTGGCAAAGCAGAATTGCAAAAATCATTCCTATTGCTCCTCGGTGAGCTTCTGAGCCCCGATGTCCTGCAGGACATCCCAGCAGATACACCCAACCCCAGACCAGGCCCCTCAGGTTAGAGGGGGTCCAACCAGGCACATCCAGGTGTGCCACAGCAAGAAAAGGCTGCAGAATCAGATGGGCAGGCAGACCCCGACCCAACTTTTTAGAAGGCCTGGATGAGGATTTCGAGGATCTTGGGGAAGCTTCTGACCTAAAAATTGCTCTCTAATGAGCAAGACATCCCCTGGACGGAACCCAAGTCAAGGATTCTGATCCCCCTTTGACAATAAGTCCTTGTCCTTTTTGATAGCTGAGGCTTGTAGGTCTCTACAGCTTAGGGAGGAGCAGTCCATGGATGTCAATACAATTCTATCTGCATCCTCCTCTGCTCCAAATTGTTTCCCAGGTTTTATTCACTGTGACCAAATTATTGAGCAAGAATGGGCAGGTGTGTGTCAGAGAAAAAATTTTCCCCAACCAAAATCACGAAATTATCCCTTTTTAAGGGAAAGGACTCACAAGTGGGAAGCTCCTCCTCTGGCGGACAAGACAGTTTATAATTCAATAAAACACACCACCATGCCAATTGAAGGTGCTCTGGCACTAGTGGATTCTTATGACAAGTGGGTGGATGCCATGTGTAGGAGGGCTTTCACCTCTAGTGGCATGAACCTTCATACATCCTATGCTTCATTTTTTGTTGTCAGAGCCTTAAATGTGTGGGTCACTAAACTGTCCAGTTTTGTTCCACCTAATTCAGAAGGTGTGAGCATTTTGCAGTTGGTGGCCATGGCCACCACTTTTCTTGGTGATTCTACAGTGGATAATTTACACATCAGCCCACTTGGCCTACCACATTGCATTGGTTATGAGGGGCATGTGGCTTAGACACTGGTCTGCTGATCAGGCTTCATTAGCAAAACTGTTTAACCTTCCTTTTGAGGGAGGTTTATTGTTTGGTTCCGGCCTGGACTCTATCTTGCAGGATATGAAGGGCCACCTCCCAGTGTCTAAAGAACAGTGCAAGGCCACAGCACACCAATGGAGTTAAGGTGATGGCTGGCATAGCCAGTCTTGAGGGGGGTTTTGTTCCTTTCGGAATTTTGATAACCAGAGAAACAGAGGTGTCTATGCAGGCAATAGGGGTTATGATAACAGAGGGGTCTTTCCCAGGTGCCACTGAGAAGGAACAACACAAAAGCATGGTACCTCAAACTGAAGGTACACGGGTCCATCTCTGCCCCCCTTCCCTTGTTAGAAGACTCCAGGAGTTCCTTTCAAAATGGGCCCAAACAATGTCAAATGCCTGGGTTCTGGAAATTCTTCAACTGGGCTATGCCATAGAATTCTTAATGGTTCCCTCAAGGAGATGGATTCTGCCATCTCCGGTTTCAATACCAGTGACAAAATGCCAAGCGATGTCGGACACTCTGACCCACCTCATCCAAATCAGGGCCATTGTGCCAGTTCTAGCAAATGTGCAAGGTCAAGGGTTCCATTCCATCTATTTCATAATTCCCAAGAAATCCAGGGGGCTTCAGGCCTATTCTGGATCTTAAGCATCTGAACAAGTTTGTCGGCCACAAAATGTTCAAGATGGAGTCAGTGAGGTCGATAACCCGGGTTGTCCAGTTGGGGGACTTCTTACCCTCAATAGATCTGATGGATGCTTACATTCACATCCCCATCTCTTAGTCCCACCAGAAGTACCTCAGGTTCTTTGTACTTGACCAACATTTCCAGTACAAGGTGCTTCCGTTTGGTCTGGCAATAGCACCTCAAGTTTTCTTGAAGGTGTTGATAGTTCTGGTGGCTCAACTATGACAGGAAGGACATCATGTCTACCCTTATCTGGACAACCTGCTCATTCGGGCACCGACATTGCCTCCAGCGAGGAGGTCCAGTTTTAATTTTTCAGAGATCGTTATAAATTGGTTTGTAAATTGTTTGCAAAGTAGAAGTCACATCACTGAAATTCATGGAATAAAGTCTGATTGTAGTGCCACTGTTTGCGGGGTACTCCAGGGCTCCATCCTGGGGCCCCAGATATTATCCCTCTACCTCAACTCAGCCCCTGATGCATGCAAAAAAACTTATATTGTTTTGTATGCTGATGATGCTGTAATTTTTAGTTACAGCAATAATTCACAGGATGTGGTCAGCATGGTTCAAAAAGATTTTTTTCCTTTTCAATCATGGTTGTTATCTAAAAAAATTATAATAAACACTAAGAAAACTAAACTTATGATTTTTTCCAGCTCTAAAAAGAAAAAGAATGTAGTAGCCCCCTTAGTTCATATTCAGGGTGAATCTATTGACAGTCGATAATCTCAAGTATCTGGTATTGCTTTGGATTTGGGCCTTACTTTTGAGACTCATATAACCAACATTATTAAAGTCCTGCATCAGAGGCTGGGTTGTATGTTTAGCATTAAACAGTTCCTGACTGAAGGTTCAAAAAAGGATACTTACACATAGCTTTATTTTTGGATTACTTGACTATGGATTAACAATTTATACTGCTACTCGTGAAAGGACATTTTCCAAATTAAATTCAACATATAATAACAGCTCTTTGAGGTTCATGACTGATCTTCCTCAAAGGACCCATCATTGTTTATTGTACAAGGAATCAAGATGTCCTTCCCTGAGAAATAGGGTTAAGATTAGTTTAGGATCCTTATTATTTAAAGTTACCAAGGATTCTCTCCCTGCTTTTTGAATACATTACTCCCCAAAAGTTTATTACACTAACAACTAGATCCCAGTGTAGATATGTTTTCTGACTCCCACTGTGTAAAAAAGCCTATGGTCAAAGATCTATATTATATCGTGCTCCCCACTTTTTTAATTCTATTCCAAGCAATCTATTGAATTATAATACGATTCATACTTTTAAATTTCGACTTAAATTATGGTTGGATTTCTCTAATGATTGTTCATGCAATTCTTAATAACTTTATTGTTTGGTCTGTTATGTATATTGTTGAATTATTTCTTGTCTATTTAGTGTTTTTTTTTCCTTGTTCACTTGACGCTTGTGGAAAAGGGCACTTGTGCTCATCTTGCTTTCAAGTATAAAAAATAAAAATAAAATAAATAGCGAGGAGGGTGCTACTCAGGACCCTAGAGATCTTGGAATCTCATGGCTGGATAGTGAAGCAGGAGAAAAGCTCCCTCGAACCATCTCAGACCTTGGAACATTGGGGGGCAGTCTTCGATATGAAAGTAGGAAGACTTTTTCTGTCACCATCCTGGGAAGAGGCCTTGTTGTCGGAGATACAGTGGCTCAGGAATTGGTCATTGGCTTCTGCCCACAGTCTGCTGCAGACCCTTGGCCTCATGGCAGCAGCAATAGACTTAGTTTCATGGGTTTGCTTCTATATACAGCCCATTCAGATGGGGGTTACTGATGGCCTGGGACCCATCATCAGAGGACTACCAAGCCAGGATTCCCCTAACCCCTCAGCTTCATCCCTCCTTGAGCTGGTGGGAGAATGTGCAGAATCTCAACAAGTGGGTTTCACGGGAGCTCCCACCAGAGGTAATTCTCACAACAGATGCAAGTCTGCATGGGTTGGGGCAGTCCTGGACCAACTTCCCACACAGGGGATTTGGTCAGTACAGGAACACCTCCACATAAATGTCCTGGAAATGCAGGCAGTTCATCTAGCTGTATTTTGGTTTCAGTTCATACTGAAGAACAATGCAGTAAAAGTGTGGTCAGACAGTGCCATCACAGTGGCATATATAAACAACCAAGGAGGCACAAAAAGCAGAGAAAAGCTTCAGGAGACCTGCAAACTCCTGAGATGAGTGGAGGAGAATCTTCTCTCTCTGTTGGCACTTCATCTAGCAGGGGAACAGAACACTCAGGCAGACCGGCTAAGTCGCAAATATCTTCACCAGAGAGTAGTAGTCGAACCTGGAAGTGTTCAAACTCCTGAGCAATCATTTCGGGCAACCGGAGATAGATCTGTTCGCATCTGGCCACAGTGCTCAGACCCACAGGTTCTTCAGTCGGTTTCGGTGTCCACAGGCAGAAGCAGTGGATGCTGTGATGCAGGGGTAGTCTTTCCACAGAGCGTATGCCTTCCTACCACTGCCTCATCTTCAGAAGGTCTTAAGAAAAATAAGACACTCAAAAGGAGACTTTCTTCTAACAGCCCCAGAGTGGCCAAAAGGACAGTGATTCTCCGATCTAGTGAACCTAGCTCAGCAAGTGCCCTTCCAGCTTCCGGTATGAAGGGACCTCCTTTTACAAGGTCCCATTCTCCACCCAAACCCAGATGCAATGCAGCTCAGAGCTTGGCTCCTGAAAGGAGGTGGCTCCTCAAACTAGGTTTCTCAGCAAAAGTAGTTGAAACCTTGATGGCTGCTAGGATCACCTCTACATCTGCAGTTTACGCTAGAGTCTGGACCATATTTTCGTCTTAGGTCAGAGGGAAGGGGTTTAAGCCTTGCTGAGCCTCCATTCCACGGATTTTGGACTTCCTTCCGGAAGGCTTGGAAAAGGAACTGGCATTGAGCATGCTGAGAGGTCATGTTTATGCTCTTGGGGTTTCCTTGGGATTCTCTGTAGGAAGTAATAGGTTATTCATTTCTTTGCATATGATTGGCAGGAGCCAACTGCTGTTTTAATCCCTGGTATCTCCATCGGATCTTAACTTGATTCTGAATACCCTCTGTGTAGAACCTTTCGAGATGCCATCATCTGTCTTGCATGATGTGTTGTCTTACAAGGTATGTATTTTAGTGGCTGTGTGTTCAGCCAGAAGAGTAGGTGAACTCCAGGCCGTGTCCCACAAGGAGCCTTACCTTATTATGCATAAAGACAAAGTGGTACATAGGTCAGTTTTGTCCTTCATCTCTAAAGTACCCACAGCCTTCCATGTGAACCAGAAATTTTGACTTCCATCCTTTTACCAGAATCCTTCTCACCCCAAGAAGAAGGAGTTGCACAAACTGGACTTGCTGCAGGCAGCTAGGACGTACCTTAAATCAACAGTTCTCAAACCTTGTCATAGTGAGCCTCCCCTAAGCCAAGGAAAAGATCTTGAGCCTCCCCCAAAATACTGAAATATTTTTGGGCCTCCCCATAGAAAAATATCCTACTTTTCACAGTACACCTGGAATAAATTGAAACCTCTTTGCATAGCTGGCTCTCATGTTATTAAGCTTATTGTAACCCCCTCTCCCAACAGGACAACCTACTTGCTGCAATATTTTGACTCCAAACAATTGTTACCCCTTACTGCCATACCTTCATGGGTCAGACTGCTTTTTCTGTTTCCCCTCTATCTGGCATAACCTTCCTGCTGACCTCTGCCTCTCCCCCTCTCCCCCTGCTCTTAAGCAACTTCTCAGGGATAATTTTTCTCCCTCCTGCTCTTATTCCTAGTACCTGTATGGTTAACTCTTGTATTTGGACAGTTCTGCTGCCAGTCTAATTGACCAATTGTTCTTCACATTGTTAGTTTATTGTTCTTAATTTGTTTGCATGTTTATTAATTTTGTATTGCCTGAGTGTTTTGCAATTGCATATTGAATAGTATTCTCTCACTACCCTTCCCTGAGTACACCTGAAATAAGCCATGGCTCAGTGTACAGCAACTTTCCTGGTCACCGACTTGTGAATAAATACATAAATTCACCTACTGTTATCCTCTTTCAGTTTACCTTATCCCTTCACACAAAATCTATAAAGTTCAAAACTGAAATATAATACTTTTTCAAGACTTGCTTGAGCTCCCCTTGAACAGGTTGGGACCTCTCCAGGGAGGCTGGTCTCATCATTTGAGAACCCCTGCCTTAAATGAACAGCTGAGTTTTAAAAGTCAGATAGTCTATTTGTTCTTTTTGGAGCAGCGAAGCAAGGACAAAAAGCTTCTAAGCCCACCCAACCTAGGTGGGTGCAGGCCTGTGTTGCTAAGGTCTATGTTGCAAGAAAAAGAGGACTCCAGCTCTCATCAAAGCTTACTTCACCTGGACAATGGCCACTTCCTGAGTGGAGAGAGGTGACGCTTCAGATCTTACCTATATCAATCTTCACCATTCATCACTGGTGGGTACTACATCGGAGGCGCTAGAACCCCAGGAGAAGCTTTTTAGCTTAAAAGGCTTTTCTCCTAAGAGGAAGGGTGATATCAGGGATAGCGCCGCCTTTGAGGCCAGTGCATTGCGTGATGCTTGTGCATTGACCAATAACCATGATCATCCCCTTCACTACCTCAGTTCTGTTTTTCCCACTATCAAGGCTGCAGCTTGGACTATGTGGGACAGCAAGAAGCCTACACTATGCTTCTCAACCACTGTTTTCTGCTCATCTGATCATATACTCGATGCCGCACTTGTCCGCGCTGCATTTGGCATCATTTTGTTATTTTCTTAACTAGTGTTTTTACAGTGTCAAGTGTCTTTCTTTTTTTTTTTCCAAGATGCTAAGGTAAGTTCCTTGGGCCTGTCCCCCAGACCTCTCACAGAAACGCGGGCTCTGTTTTCATCCCTGGCATCACAGTCAACTGGCCAAAGTCGCACCCATGGCCGACGCAGCGGCTACGGTTTATCGGAGCCATCCTGGACACCATAGGGGGAGGGCTTTTCTGCCCCCAGACAGGGCAGAACACCTTCAGAGGCTAGCCAGAAGCCTCCAAAGTTACCCATCCTCCCCAGCATGGGTAGTCCTACAGCTGCTGGGTTACATGACGGTGGCCATCACCACAGTTCCCTTAGCCAGGCTCCATATGAGGGCACTTCAGTGGCACCTCAGGGTACAGTGGGACCAGTCGGTGGATGATCTGGATTTCCAAATCAGGATCTCTTGAGCAATTCATCATTCCCTGGAATGGTGGCTCTGCATGGACAATCTAAGTGGCGGAGTTCCTTTCCGCAGATCCCCACCGCTTCAGAGCCTGACCACACATGCCTCTCTGTCAGGCTGGGGGGCACATCTAGGGGACCACAGAACCCGGGAGTCCTGGTCTATCACCGAACACTCTCTGCATATCAGTGTTCTGGAAATGAGAGTGGTACTAAATGCATTTTCGGCATTCAGAGACCAGCTTCAGCCGGGTCCTCTTCTGGTGCAGGCAGACAACACACCCGTGGTCTTCTACATTGACAAACAAGGGGGAACTCACTTGTACCCCCTTTGCAGAGAAGCCATGAGAGTTTGGGACTGGGCAGTAGAACACAGTCTGGACCTCACCGCGGTACATCTACCAGGGGTCCAGAACATTCTTGCCAACAGTCTCAGTTGCTTTTCCTCTCAGAATCACGAATGGCAATTGCTCCAAGATGTCACAGACGACCTCTTTGACAAGTGGGGCCAGCCAGAGTTGGACCTTTTTGCGCCCCCGTACAACGCCAAACTGCACAATTTTTGCTCACTCGCTCCAGGGCCTGGTGTTTTCTGGTGAGACGCATTGTCTCTCTCCTGGACAGGGAAGTTCCTTTATGCCTTCCCTCCTTTTCTCTCATTCAGAGAGTACTGCTCAAATTGCAGTCAGAGGCAGCCAGAATGATCCTGGTGGCTCCTCTATGGCCTTGTCAAATTTGGTATCCATTGCTACAGCAACTGTCTCTGGAACCCCCAGTTCAGTTGCCACTCTCTACTCACTTGCTCTCTCAAGAACAGGGGACCCTCATCCATCCTGATCTTTGCTCTCTTCATGCATGCTTGGCTCCTGCAGTCTTAGTGGAAGAAAGGTTAGGAGTGTCAAGCAGAGTGGCTGAAATTATGGTAGCAGCCAGGAGGCCTTCTACCAGAGCCACGTACACTTTAAAATGGAAATGCTTCTGCTTATGGGCTACTGCCTGTTACCTAGACCCCTTGGGTTGCCCAGTCAGGCATGTTTTAGAGTACCTCTGACACCTCTTGGATTTGAGATTGAGTCATTCCTCAATCAAGGTGCATATGTATGCGGGCTTCGCATATCATAGCCCTATTGTATACAAGGCTGTAGCCCAACTAAATGCCTGCAAGACCTTCCTGTGAGAGGTATTACATGTCAGACCTCCCAAAAGGGACATCATTCCTCCTTGGGACCTCCTCTTTGTTCTGGAGAAACTCACACTTCCCCCCTTCGAACTGGCGGCTTCTTGCAAGCTGTGGTTCCTTTCTTGGAAGACTCTTCTCTTGGTGGCCATCATCTCCGCTCGAAGGGTTTCAGAATTCCAGGCTCTGATTTGTAAAGAACCTTATGTAGTCTTTCACAGGGATAGGGTGAATTTGCACACAAACCCCAAATTCATGCCAAAGGTGGTATCCATACTGACTGTGAACCAGGATATCAACCTTCCAGTATATTATCCAAATTCTTCCAACCAGGGTGAAGCACTGTTGCACACCCTTGATGTTCATCACATTTTGCGATACTATCTTCACAGGACGTGCTTCTCTAGGAAACTGGACCTGTTGTTCATTTCTTTCGTGAAGTGTTAGGAGCTCCTGTCTCCAAACAGACACTAGCCCGTTGATTAGTGCACTGCATTACATGCTGTTATCAGCAACATAACAGGCATCTCCCGGGTGCTGTTAAGGGTCATTCCATCAGAGTGGTGGCATCTTTATTTGAGGCCCTGAAGAATGTCTCTTCAGCCAATATTTGCGTGGCTGCCATGTGGTCCTTCATCTACACCTTCATCAGGCAATATAGCCTGGACATCGCCTCCAGAAGGAGACCAGGTTTCGGAATATCAGTCCTGCAAGGCCTTCTCTCATAGACGTCCGCTCCACTGTTTATATACATCCCCTTCCACCCTATCAGACCTGGGCTTATCTTTGGATACTGCTTGGGACTCAGTTATAATGGTATTACCTGCTGCAAGAGCTCCACCCTCGAAGACAGATAGTACAGTTGTGTAAGAACTTACCGTAACAGTAGATCTTCGAGAAGAACTCTTGCAGCAGGTGGCTTTCCCACCCTCCTTCCCCAGGATAGCTTAGGGGATTACTGTTACCATTATTTTGGTTTCCATCCAACCAGGATGTGAAATTTTTGCTTCCTGGTTTTCCAAATTCTATTTAGCCTGGTCTCCGGTGGGAGAACTTGGGTGGCGCCAGGGGACCTCCCCCTTTATAGCACGTAGGACGTCAGGCATAGCCAACATCGGGAGCAGTCCTTTGCCTCAGACTGCTACCTACAAGTTTTCTGTGGGGTCCTGATGCCTTCTGGCTTCAGTCCTAATGGTATTACCTGCTGCAAGAACTCCTCTCAAAGATCTACTGTTACGGTAAGTTCTTACATAACTGTACTTTATTGTATTGATAACAACCCAATCTTCTTTGAGGATCTCTCTTCCATAGAGCCACACACTATGGCAGAGTGCAAAACAGTGTAAAAAACCTCATGGAAGGAACAAACCACATAAGGAGAAACCATCTTCAGAAAAGTAGCTCTCAGAGCACTGGCAGGCCAAATATGGATGTCTTAGGGGAAACTAGATACAGACTGTAAGGCTTTGTAAATGTATCTATCTTACTCCAGCAGCATTACAGATCTTGATTGCCTTGACTGAAAGAAAACAGGTCACCTAAGCTGCATTCCCCTGGTGGTGTGCCCAATCACTCTACCCAACAGTTTCTTGCAGCTTGCTAACAACAGGCACTGATACAAAAGGAGAATTGCCAATGGGGAGCTTAGTGAGCTGAAGTCTAGGGGTTGAAGATTGGAGTATTGTTGGAGGAGAATGTGGTGTGAGGGATACAAACTCTCTTTGAGGGATCTCCATGATGAGTATCAGAAGTCAATTTCCCATAAGAAGCAGCATTTCTCCCCAAGGAAATTGTGTCAGGGAAGAACCGACAACCTCAGTTCATCTGTACTGTGGACAAACTACTCCATCCTGTCTGTCTTCAGTGGGGGGAACAAATTAATCTGCTCATTGTGGAGAGTTTACTTGTTTTTTTCTCTGATGGGGTATCTTCTGTTCAGTCCGTTATCTCCCCAACTGGGATGTTACAACCTGACAGGATTGAGTGAGTTGTCAACAGGTTCCCTCTTCAGGTCTAGGAAGAGTTTAGGCCAGTTTCAGTGGAAGAGGTGTGTGAGGTTATCTCGGAGCAGCGGCCCACCGTTTGTGAACTGGACACTGGTCTGATGCACTTCCTAGTGAGGTATGTGAAGTTTTGGGGATAGTGTTCACCAAGTTAGTATGTTGTTCCCTTTTGGAGGGGACTTTTCTGAATAAATTGAATGATGCACTGGTGAGGCCTCGTCTGAAGAAACCATTATTGGATCGCAAGTACCTAGTGATTTTTAGACCAGTCTCTATCTTCCACTTCCTGGGAAAAGCTATCTAGAAGATGGTGGCACTGCAGCTGGAGGAACACCACACAGCATTTGACATCTATGAGCCTCTTCAGTCCAGATGTAGGTCCAGTTACAGTACAGAGACTGCACTGGTCAGGGTGTACAATGACCTCAGGGCAAGAGACAGAGAAGAGTGGTCAGTTCTCATCTTCCTTGATTTCTTATCAGTTCTTGACACTGTGGACCATGGATTGTTGTTGGATTGCCTCAGAGAGTACTGTGAACTTACCAGCACTGTCATCTGCTAGTTTGAATCATTCCTCAGAGACAGGATGCAGAAGATGGTGTTAGGGAATTTCTCTACACTCTTGAAGCCCCTACTCTGTGGTGTACCCCAGGGGTTGACCCTCCCTCCCATGCTGTTTGCAGTGTACTTGCTACCCCTGGTAGAGGTCATTGGATGATATAGCTTGGGTTTCCACTATTATACAGATGATACTCAGCTGCATTCATCTTTTGCAGACTGGATGCCTGATGTGGTTGATGTACTAAATTCGTGCCTGGCTGAGATTCAGGACTGGATGTCATCAAGTTAACTAAGATGTAAGTCAGACAAGACAGAGGTACTAGTAACTGAACAAAAACCAGAAAGTCTGGCACCAGAACCATTCTAGACACTTAGATATAAGTGCAACATTTTTTTTTGAAGGCACATACCATAGCTGAAAATTCTAAATACAGTCCACCAACTTTTGAAGAAGAACCTCTGCTCTTTTTGAAGGTGTAAACAGCGAAACTTAACTTCCTGCTTTTATAGCCATAATGTAGTTAAAATGACAGTTTATTATTGCAATTTACCACAAACTACAGTGTATACCTGCTGTAATAGATAGCATATGTTCAAAAAAATTCACAAGTGCAAATTACATGCTGTGCAAACATTTGTTAAAGTGCTAAAAAAATAATGGGCTATCATATGGCTGAATAATCAGACTGAAGGCCCCCAAAGTAACATATTAAGAAACCCACACCATAACATATTGTACAGTGTTAACACTGTATGTTACTTTGGGTGACTTCAGTCCGGGTATTGAGCCGTATGATAGCACTTTAAAAAATGTTTGCAGAACATGTAATTTGCACTTTTGGATTGTTTTGCACATATGCTATCTATTATAGTGAGTATAAACTGCGTTTCACAGTAAATCACAATAATGCACTGTCACTTTAACTAGATCCTGGCTATAAAGCAGGACGTTATGCTATGGCTGTTTATACCTTGTAACAGAGTATAGGGTCTGCTTGAAATGTTGGGAGGGCTGTATTTGGGAATATTCAGTTATGGTATGTGCCTTCATAAAGTTTTGCACTTTTATCTTGAGTGCCTAGTGTAATTTGGCAATAAATTACCTTTTCAGGTTCTTGGTGGAACGGCACAAAAGGAAGAGACAACAGACAAGTGGTACTCATGTAATAAATGGGATTTATTACAGAACAATAATACAGGCTTACTACCAACAGTGTAATCACTGGGAGAACTACCCATTTTCCTTACCTAGGTAACGCAGCCTCTCTTCTCAGGGAAGTTACATACTATAGAGTTTCTTATACCCCAATAATTGCTATAGCAACAGCTAAAGAAAATACATAAAAAGTATATACTTGGCCAAAAACAGGTGGTCTGAGTAACTGTCCTAGCTAACATGAGAAGTTGCTTAGCTTGCATAGGCAATGTAATACAGTAGGGCTTCTAAAGGTCCCAAGGTCAGTTGCAATTACAGTGATACACAAGCCCTAAAAATGGCACTGTTACCTTACTTATAAGAATATAGTAAAAATAGAGTGACACGCATCTCTCAGAGCTAAAATATATCAGTAAAACATAATAAAGCATAATATGCATTAATAGACCACAGATCCTGACACTTATGCTTATACGGTAAGTGTCTTTGCCCTAAGGTTAGTACATATACCTACATATAGGTTGCTGTCTGCGAGGTGGGGGTACAATCAGGGGTGCTGTACCATGGATAATATCCCCCCATTGCCTTCAAAAGAAAAGGCAACAATCACAGGAAAGTAGCGGGCTAGAGCTACAAAAGTCATTTACAAGCCCGATGCATGAGCCTTGTAAAGGAATTTGAGTGTTCTTGATGTTGTCTTAGAGTACATCGCAGACAGCAAAGGGTTAGTATGAGAAAAAACAATCAAAAATGCTTTAATAATAACAAAAGCTTTAAAAGTCAATTCTAACCAAGTGTTAGATAAAGCAGTGCTTAAATCACCATTGTGAATAAGATCATTGAGAGCATCATCGGCCTTAGAAATATTATTGCTGATATAAATCAAATGTGAATCCTTTCTAGCTAAAAGAGATTGTAAGGATAGTGTCAAAGGGTCAACGTGCACGTTAAACATGTGCAAATATTGAGACAAGGCAAGCAAGTATTGTGGATCAGTATCAATAACAGCTGGTTCAGGGAGAGGAACAGGAGTGATCACAGTGTGACCAATGGCTGTTTTCTGCTGTGGAGTAAAACAGAAGTTAGGAGCATCAATAGCACAAATTTTGTCACCATAAGCAAAATATTTATGATTTGTCACTACACAATACTGCCCATCGGAATTATAGGTAAGTCACACAGTTGGAACCCTCCATTTTTGTACACATATAGAACAGGCAAAAGACTGGTTGGTGAGCCATGAAGTGAAGCGATGTACCTCTTCCAGGTAGCTTCGGGATGCAGGTGTTTTGACGTCAGGCACTGAAGATGCAGCTTGCTAAGATTCAGAATCATCAGGCAGGTTGGACAGCAGATCATCACCCAAAGTATAAGCCCAGTCGAAATGTTCCGGGGAATATTCACATACAGGTTTAACAATGTCAAATACATCACAGCAGCACAGGTAATAATATCCCTTCTTGGCACAGCAGTTGGTATGCGGTGTGACCCAAGCTTGTAGAACATAGTGGTATACAGGTAAAGAGAGTAAATCAGTTTGTCCTCAGCAAATGTTCTCATCATGATGTCCGATGGAATGAATAGCAGCCAGTTTGTCAAAGACAGAAGTTTGTGGATCAAAGCAAGGTAGTGACACAGTAAAAGTCATGAACATGCTGTCATGAATTGAGCATTTCTTAGTAAAATAGCATGGTGCTTGGTTTGGATAATGTGAAATGTCCAAGATTTCTAGCAGTAGACATAGAAATACCAACATTATTTGACATACATGCAGTTATGCATGCAGTAGACTTGCAGTGAGGACAATACCATTTAGACATCCTCCTATCATGAATAAGAGCATGAATGCATCCTGTTTCCAAGTTCCTGAAGAAATTGTTAACAGTGGAATTATATAAGAACCATAGGCAGAGCATAAAAGTTCAAGGGCAGTATAATGCTTGTCTGCCTCCTTGTTATTTTGGAAAATGAATTCACTAATTTTGTTTTTAGTGCCATTGAACCCTTTGGCAATTTTCTGCATATTATAAATAGTAAAGCACTCGTCTTTACTTACACCCTCTACACCATGTAACAGCGGTGCTAACACATAATGTTTAATAGCTTGTTGAAAATTAACTGTTTCCACTTTAATAGCAGCTATATCTGTTCTATTCCTGATAGACATTCCTGAACCAAAAAGGTCAGAGATGGTGAATGCTGCACTGGTAACATCTGCAATGTGATGTCTAGTACATGATGTACGTTGAGCATTAGATGCGGGTCTAAAGACTCCTGTATGTTGAGTAACATGTGGTCCAGTAACTGGATCATTTGTGCGAGTTTGGTATGCAGCTACGATGTCTAGAAGCATTATACTGAAAAATTTAGAAGTGTTGGTCATGTGGCAGAGGCCAGACTTAATGATATTCCAATGTGTAAGATTGAAAACAACTGGGACATGCATAAATTGTATATTATTGATCAAAGCTCCTTGAAGGGACGTGGCAGTCAAGCCACTAGGAGGACCAGGCTCCTGGGGAGGACATGCAGTCAGTTCTTCTTTGGTGGGTAGGGCTACAGAAAAGAACATAGCTTCAGTTGCCACATAGTTATGAAGACAGAAGGCATGTGATTCCTCAGAGTTGAGTCGGTCACAAAAGGTAGGATCTATTAAGGCAGTCAAGTTATAAAGACCAGTATGTTTAGAAGAAATTTGTCAAATATAGAGTGTGCCGTTTGGTGCAATCCTTGTATTGGGCCAGCCATGAAAAGTACCTTTAGATAAATGGGCTAAAGGAAGTGTGTAACTGTTGAAATCAGTTTCCTATTGTATCTGCAATGCGGATTTGTCTGGGCCAACAACCATGGTATTAAGATAGGCGTTTGAATCTTCCTTAACAGTAATCATTTTGTTGGGGACATCAGTGTGAAAGCCCTGTGGGCCTGGGATATCTCGAGCTAAATTTTCAAGTTTATCAAGCAAATGTGCTATATGTTGTCTGTGTTCAGTTGCAAGGGGTTTGTCTTGAGAGCAAGTCAAAGAAAGTAGTCCCACCAGGATGAGGATGTGCTAGGTAGCCATCTTGCTAGTGTATCTGAAAGAAACAGAAAACGATTGTTAAGTGAGGGGTACTGTTCCATCCTAAAAGGGTTGGAAAAAGTAATTAGTCACCTTTATACAATTTGAACTGATTAACATAGAACCACTTGGTGGTCTGTTTTTGCTGTTGAACTCTGACCTAGTAGACAGCAGGACTGAGTTTGTTGACAATGGGATATGGGCCTTCCAGTTTGCTGGCAAATTAATGAGCTGGTTGTCTGTATTGGAGAGCATTACTTGGTCTCCAACTTGCCAGTTGGCTTCTTTGACATGCTTAACAAAATGAGCTTGTGCTTGTTGTTGAGCTTTACCCATTTGATTGACAGCAAACAGGTGTGTCTTCATGATGTCATCATGAAGTTTTTAAACATATTTGTCCACTGATATCCTATCTGCAGTTGGGGTGTGGAGATCAATCAACAGGTGCTGAGGTAATCTCATGGCTCTACCAGTCATAACCTCATAAGGTGTGCACTGGGTAGTTGCTGCAGGAGTGCCCCTAGTTGCCATCAGTAGTAGTGGCATGAGGGAATTGCAATCTTTTGGATTATCATTGATGAATCTGCATAAAATCTGTTTAATTCTTCTGTTTGCTCTTTCCACCTGGCCTGAGGATTGAGGATGGTATGGGATATGACCTTTTGGATCTACTCCAAGCATTTGGAGTGTCTGTTTCACCAGCCCAGCTGTAAAACTGGTTCCCTGGTCTGAGTCAACCTTAAGGGGTAGGCCCCACCTGGAGAACAATTGATCTACCAGGATCTTGGCAGTTGTCTTTGCTGTGTTATTCTTAGTGGGAAATGCCTCCACCCTCTTAGAAAACAAATCTGTGACAAGCGCATACTTGTTGTTCTTGCTTGAGTTAGTCAAAGGGCCAATTAAATTGATTTGTATCATATTCCATGGTCCAAATTGCCTTTGTGACAGTAGTTTGGCATTTCTTTTCTCTGAAATTGGGTTGTTCTGGGCACACTCTATGCAGTTGTCCACATAGTGCTCCATGTCCTTGGTCATACCAGGCCACCAGACAATGGTTCTAAGTCTCTGGATGGTATCATCTGCCCCATGGTGTCCACCAGTGGGGGTGTCATGAACCATATGAATAAATTCTGTTCACAAAAATTGTGGTGCAACCCACAATTTATCACCTGTATCTTTCTTTCGATACTAGATGAGTTTCTGATCACTAGACAGGTGTATGTTGTCAGAGTGTCTCTTGTATGGACTACCAGTAGATAGTTCCTGTTCAGTTCCTTTGTGCAAGAATTTGAACACATCTTTTAGTTCTAGGTCAGATTTCTATGCAGCAGAAAGGTCCAGTGGAGGTTCTGGTTGTGGTTTCTGCCTAGTTCTAATGGCTAGGAAAATAGCTTCCACAGCTACTGGGTGAGTTATTGACCATGTCTGCCCCCCCCGAGTGCCTGCTTTGGCAAGCGAGTCCTCTCAGTCATTGAATTCATGATAAGGGTCAGATTTACAGTGAGCCTTTACCTTGTGGACGTACAGTTTGTGAGTAAACTGTTGTGTCAGGGTGTGTATATACACAAACAAATCCCTCTACTTGACAGGTGTGCCATCAGATGATATAAAGTTATTTTTCTCCCAGAATGGTAGAAACTCAGTAAGGAAGGAGCAGACTCAGTTGGAGTCTGCAAAGGTGATGGCATCCTTATTGCCATGGGGCATAACTTCTAGCGCACGGGCCACAGCTGCCAATTCAGCATACTGTGAGGAGATGACAGTGCATTTCCTTGAAATGTGCCTGAGATCACCATCTTTATCTAATATGAGCACCCCAAATCCTGCTACCTGCTCTCTGTCCACATAGGAGGTGGATCCATCTGTAAAGATGCAATACATGCTGGTGTCTTCTAAAACATCTGGTGTAGCCGGTAAGAATGATCCCAGCTCAGGTAAGTCAGGAGGTTGGAGTGCACAGTCATGGGGCTTACCTGTGTAGAGTAGGCCACAAGCCAGGATGGATGTCATTTTTGCAGGCAGTACTTTGATATCCCTGTCCTGCAAAAGCAAAGACCAGTTGATAAGTCTGGTATTGGAAACTGAATCATCTTTTACTCTGTCTGAAAGCAAAAATTTGGTTGGGATGTGACAGGTATGCAAAACAATAGGTGCATACCCAATGATGTGCAGAAAATGTTTGACAGCCAAAAAGGTTGCCAGAAGTGCTCTTTCACAGAGGCCATACTTTCTTTCTACTGGGGACAGCATCTGAGAAGCATAGGCAATGGTCCTGAAGTACCCATTGTACTTTTGTGCCAGCACTGCAGACATGGCCACATCAGATGTGGCAGTTTCTAAATGGAATGGAAGGTGTGGGTTAGGATTGACCAGTGCTGGGACTGAGGCTAGGGCCTGCTTGAGCTGTGTTACAGCTTCAGTATGAGCGGGGCCCCATGTCTATGGGACATTCTTTTTCAAAAGTTCATACAAATTAGTGGCATTCAAGGCAAAATCAGGGATAAAGTCCCTGAAGTAGTTTACCATTCCTAAAAAGTGTCTGAGTGTTGCCACACTAGTAGGAAGTGGCAGATGATCCAGTGGCAGAGCTAGAGGGGGGCTGGGGGGGCAGCTGCCCCTCCTGGCTGCCCCAGTGTGAGTAGTGGCACCCTGCCACCATCTTTATTCACTGTTTAGTGCCCATGGTGGAGCCCGTGACTGACTGAATGGCCCCCCTGGCTCCCAAACACTCCCAAACCTGGCTCTGCCACTGGGCAGATCTTGTAAGCCCTGGATCTTCTTGACAGCTGGGCTCCTACCTTGGTCTGTAATATGTAGGCCAAGGAAGATGACCTCTTTTTCACACAGTTGTGCCTTAGAGGGATTGCACTTGAGGCCTGCACTCTTAAGGAGAGACAGAAGTTCATCTAGAAGGGCCAAATGATCTTCTTTCATGGTAGTTGCTAGGAGCAAGTCATCCACGTACTGCAGGAGACACTGGGGCGTGGAGAACCCCTGCAAAGCATCCATCATGTGGAGATGGAAGAGGGAAGGGCTGTTGTGAAAGCCCTGGGGAAGGCAATTGGCTTTTCTGCACAAATGGGAGTGACCGAAACCCATTAGAGATGTCAAGAGCTGTGAACCACTTTTTGTCAGGTGTCAACAGCTTAAGTACATCAGGTGCTGATGCTACTGTTGGGGTGCAGCTGGGGGTAACTTGATTAAGTTTTTTGTAATTAATTGTGAGTCTCCAAGTTCCTTTTGGCTTTTTCACAGGCCAAATGGGTGAGTTAACAGTGGAGACACAGGTCCTAATCACTCCTTGTTGAAGCAGTGATTGGATGGACTCTCTCAATGATGGCAAGACTTCAACAGGAAATGGGTACTGCTTCTGCCTCACCGGGTTAGGTCCTGCGATCTCAGTGGTAGTGTGCATTCTACTACAGTTGTGCTTGTTGGTGGCAAACACATCAAGGTGTTTTTGCAGCAAGGATGCAAGTTCAGAAAACAGATCATGACTCTTGAGCAAAGCCATGACGTCATACTCCTTGTTGTAAAGGGAGATTGCTGCCACCATGTGCGAGTCTGGGATGGTGACAGCATGACATTGTCCTTTGATCTCAATGAGTAGCCTGTTGACTAAATCCACTACACAGTCATGTAATGCTAAGAAGTCAATACCCAATATACTGGGGTGATGACATAGAACCATGAGGTCAAAAGCAAAATCAGTCCTGAGGTGACCTACCACCACAGGTAGAGGAATAGTTTGATAGGTGTGTAGCTGGGTACCATCTACACCCTGGGCACTGGTCTTCCAGCTGGTAGACCAGTCAGATGAGACTGGGTCCTCATCATGGAGGACCTACATGGCTGCTCTGGTGTCCAGAAGCAAGGTAAGGTGGTGGCTTCCCGACCACGGCCTTTACACAAGGCCGTCCATTTGTGTCAATGATCAGATCACTCACAATCTGGACTGGGCCTTGTAATTGTCAATCAGTATTTTCAGAATCAGCATCATCATCTTTTTTCTGAAACTGAAGGCCTGCAAGGTCTTTCAAGGCCTTCTGTATGTCTTGCAATGGGTAAAAATGTACCTGTGACATCACAGGTGATGCGACGGCCTGTATGGGTGGTTCCTCCTTGGATGTCGCATCGGCCTGGCCAGTAACCGGTGCAACAAAAGGATTCCCTTGGCTTTTCATGCATTGAACAGCTGGGGTCAGGAAAGGATTTCCTCAGCCGCTTGTCCATTCAGTGTTTGGGGCTAGGGCCGTTATAGTTCATGTAGCTGTAGCTTTCCTCTCGGCACAGATCTCCTCCAACAGTTTGTGGAGGGTCTAGTTTTTGACTTTGATCTGTTGATAGCTAGGATCATTGCAGTTCTGGCTATACTGTTGGGCCTTTGGATTTTTCCAGTTGCCTCTGTCTCTATTCCTGTTGTTTCTTTTTTTTGTTTTTAATTTCCCCTTTTTCCTGGCAGGACCACCGGCTACATCTTCCGCCCTGGTCACGGCCCCCAGAGACCTCTACCACCGCCTATAGCTGCAGAGGACCCTCGGTCACCCCCGGCTTGCCCCCCGGAGGGTGGGGTCAAGAGGTCACCTTCGTGACCCGAACTGTAACTGGTTGGGGTCCCGAGCGGTGGTGGTGATATGAGGCTCTCGGGAGGGCTTCATCCATCCGTGGTCCTGCCCACCATCTTTTCCACCTATTTTCTCCCAGAGGAGGCGGGACGGTAATGACGCCAGCGCCTGCCCCGCCCCCCCATCGGCTGCGTCAGGCCAGCGTGAGAACTCCCTGCCTCCGCCAGGAGTCCTCAGCGCTCCGAGTGCTACCCACACCCTTCCCCCGGAGAAGGAGAGCTGCCCAGCGGACGCTCAATCCTACTCCCCCCAGCCGGCCCTCATTCCTGTTGTTTCTATAGTTCCGCCCCCCCCATGTGACTACTTGTCGTCAGAAGGGGTGTCATTTGTTTGGTTATGTCCCTCTACTACAGGTATATAATGGGTAGGGGTGTCAGGGGTGGGCTGTACTACAGAAAGAAGTGAGGAAGGCAGTCAGAAAAGCAAAGGCCCAAACTGAGGAAAAGATAGCCAACTCAGTTAAGAAGGGGGATAAAACCTTTTATAGGTACATTAGGGAGCATAGAAAGGTTAAGGGAGGGATAGTGAAGATTAGTAAAGGAGAGGGGAGGTGGGCAGAGGGAGACAGTGAAAAGGAAGAGATATTGAATGAATACTTTTGCTCAGTATTCACAAAAGAGGAAGAGGAGGAGTTACCTAAACCAAACAGTAGAAGCACTCTGGATAGTGGGGTTGACACCAGTCCATTTACAGAAGAAAGAGTACTGAAAGAGCTCCTAAAACTCAAGGTAGACAAAGCAATGGGGCCTGATGGGATTCACCCTAGAATCCTAAAAGAGCTAAGGGAGGACCTAGTGACACCACTAACTACACTTTTTAACAAATCATGGGAAGATGGGATGGTACCTGAGGACTGGAGGAGGGCAGATGTGATTCCCCTTCACAAAAGTGGGAGCAAGGCAGAAGCAGGAAACTACAGACCTGTTAGTTTAACCTCAGTGGTGGGTAAAATTATGGAATCACTTCTGAAAGAAAGAACTGTTGAGTACCTAGAGGCCAGAGGGGCACAGGACCCAAAGCAGCATGGATTCACAGCAGGAAGGTCATGTCAGATGAATCTAATCGATTTCTTTGACTGGGTGACCAAAGTAATAGACCAGGGAGGGGCTGTGGATATGGCCTACCTAGACTTTAGCAAGGCATTTGACACAGTCCCGCACAAAAGATTAATAATCAAGTTAGCCAGCCTGGGAGTGGGTTCCAGGGTGGTAGCCTGGGTAGCAAACTGGCTGCACAACAGGACACAGAAGGTAATAATGAATGGAATACATTCTGAAGAAAGGGTTACTAGTGGAGTACCTCAGGGCTCAGTACTGGTCCAGTCCTCTTTAATGTCTTTATAGGTGACATTGCAGAGGGTCTGAAGGAAAGGTGTGCCTCTTGCAGATGACACAAAGATCTGTAACAGAGTTGATACATAAGGGGGTAGAAAGGATGAGAAGGACTTGGCAAGGTTGGAGGAAAGGTCAGACATATGGCAACTTAGATTCAATGCAAAGAAGTGCAAAGTAATGCACCTGGGAAATAAAAAATCCAGGAGAAGAGTACACAATAGCAGGGGAGGTACTAACGACAACAGTAATGGAAAGGGATCTGGGTGTAATCATATCAGATGACCTAAAGGTGGATAAGCAATGTGAGAAGTCAGTAAGGAGAGCCAGGGGGATACTGGGATGCATAGGGAGGGGCATCACAAGTAGAAAAAGGGAAGTGGTTATCCCTCTATACAGACAATTAGTGAGACCCCATCTGGAGTACTGCGTGCAGTTTTGGAGACCTCATCTACGCAAGGATATAGACTGGATGGAAGCAGTCCAGAGGAGGGCAACTAAATTAGTGCAGGGTCTACATCAGAAAAGAACAAAGAGGCACAATTTAAAGTTAGAGGGAGGATGGCTCAGGAGTAATGTGAGGAAATTCTTTTTCACAGAGAGAGTGGTGGACGCATGGAACTGCCAATCTGGAGAGGTTGTGGGGTCTAAAACAGTGGGGGAATTCAAACATGCATGGGACAGACATAAGGCAATTATAGTGGGGGGTTGCAGGAAGTAGGCTGTTGGTTAACTAGAATCTGCAGCTTATCCAATAGGTAGGGAAATGGGCAGACTAGGTGGGCCAAGTGGTCCTTATCTGCCGTAAAAGTCTATGTTTCACCTGTACTGCCGCCACCTAGTTGGATTTGCTGGAAGTAAGGGTACAGAGGTAGACCTGATAGGCATGCTGCATTTTAGTTAGGATAGCCAAAAAAGTATCGGTACTTGGATAAACATTAAGTTTAACCTTTTCCCGCAAGGCTGGAGTCATATTCCGAATGTACAAATCCTTGTACTCAGTTTGGTCTCTGTCTGCATCTTCATTTGCAAGGCCTTTGCCAGTGCTGTATGTGAGCCATAACCATTGGTGGTAGGCCATGGGGCCTTTTTTTATGGCCTGGTTAAATTTGTAGGACAAGCGAGCTCCTACAACACCCAGGGAATTGGTGGTTATGAGGGCCATCCCCACCACTTCTGCTGGAAGACTGTTCCAGGAATCCACCACTCTTTTTGTGAAGAAGTACTTCTTCACATCGCTCCTGAATCTACCCCCTGCAGTTTCACAGCATGTCCCCTTGTTCTTGAACACCTTTTCTTCTGAAAAATACCTCCCTCCAGTAACTTATTTATCCCTATGAGGTATTTAGACTTCTCTATCATATCCCCCTTTCCAGCTTGTACATACAGTACTGAGGTCCTTTAGTCTCTCCTAATAGGGCTTTTGATGCAGACAGACCCTGCAACATTTTAGTTGCCCTCCTTAGGACTGCCTGCACTCTGTTTATGTTCTTCCAGAGATGTGGTCTCCAGAACTGGGCACAGTACTCTAGGTAGGGTCTTACCAGTGTCTACTGTATATAGAGACAACACTAGCTCCCTATTTCTGCTGGTGATACCTCCCCCTATGCACCCCAGCATCTAACTAGCCCTCCTAACTGCCTTGTTGCACTGCCTGACCAACATTAGGTCATCTAATATAATTCCCCCCAGGTTTCTTTCCTGCTTGGTGGTTGTCAATACCACTCCACCCATTTTGTACTCTACCCCTTGGTTTCTGTGCCCTAAGTGTATTATTTTGCACTTTTTTGCATTGAAACCCAGCTGCCATATCCTTGACCATTCCTTCAGTTTTCTCAGGTCTCTGTTCATCCTTTCCAACCCCTGGATTGTCCGCACTATTGCAGTTTTTCGTGTCATCTGCAAAGAGGCAGACCTTCCCTTCTAGCTCCTCTGCAATGTCACTTATAAAGACATTAAAGAGGACCTGTCCCAGCACTGATCCCTGAGGCACACCACGGGTCACCCTCCCTTCCTCAGAATGAGCTCTGTGTACCATCACCCTGTCACATATCCCCTAACCTATTTCTTTTCCATTTTTGCACCTCTGGACTCGCTCTTAAGCTACCCAGCATGCTCAGTAGTCTCCTATGTGGAACAGTGTTAAAAACCTTATGAAATCTAGGTAGGCCACATCCACTACTCCACCTTGATTTAAATCCTTTGTCACCCAGTCAAAGAAATCTATCAGATTTGTTTGACATGACCTCCCCCCTGTGAACCTTTTACCTTGGGTCTTAAAACCCATTGGAATCAAGATATTCCACAATCCCTTCTTTCAGCAGTGATTCCATTAACTTTCCCACCACCAATGTCAGCCTGACTGCTATATAATTTCCAGCCTCCTCCCTGCTACCACTTTTGTGTAGGGGGACTACATCTGCCCTCCTCCAGTCCTCTGGAACCACTTCTGTTTCTAGTGAGCTGTTAAAAAGAATGTCAGAGGTGCAGCCAATATTAACCTGAGCTCCCTCATACCCTAGGATGCACCCCATCTGGCCCCATCACTTTGTCCACCTTCAGAATTAGCAAGTCCCTTTAGGACTCTCTCCTTCAAAAACAGACTAGTTTCCATCTCCCTCCCTCCAATGCTTCTATTACTTTCTTGTGGCCCCTTCTCCTTCCTCTGTGAACACTGAATGAAAGTATTTGGTGTAGAAGCACTGCACTATGGTCAGATGTGCTCTGTGGTTAGTGCTGCCCTGAAATAATTTCTCCCCAGGGTCAGTACTCTGGGGAACAATCTGTTATGCTCCATGTCTGGGTTTCAGGTGAGAGAGATAGATAAAGAGATCCAGGTGGTCAGGTGTGTATGTCTCATGTGGGGGATTCTTGTAGCAGATATATCACCAGGCCCAAGGTGTGCTTTTTGCCCCAAGTCTCAGTATACCTCACTGTTCCCCATCACTAAGAAGGACATCCCAGATCACCATGTTGGGTCAGGATATGAATGTTGCAGTAAGTATGACACAGAACTGTAAGATTTTTCTCCTACTCTGGAGTGTTACCAAGGGTCTTAACTCAGGTTCTCAGCCCAGGAGATGGAGATAGAGTACCAGGTTGTTCAGACAGGAAGCACCTTTGGGCAGTGAGGGCATGTGAAGCTTTGGGTCCTGGAGGAAGAGATGCTTTCTTGCACATCAGGTAACTTTAAGAGGACTGACATGTGGAACAAAAAAGGTTCAAAAGAGGAAGCTGAATCTTCCATACAGTAGCTGTGCCATTCCAGTGCACTGAGAGTTCTTTTAACCATGTTGGCACCCTGTAGCTTCCCTAATAATATTATTGCTTTGGGAATATGGGTTCAAGGTATCAACAGCTACTGTACTGTCCCGCAGATATTCTGGGAAGAAGTTTTGCATTAGCATACTGTCTATTTTCAATTAAGGATTACAAGTATTGTACCGCAGCTGCTGGGCTAATGTAAAGCATCAAAAAAAATGGGTGCACTAACACACAGAAGTAATTAGTATACGATTTGCTCAAAAAAGTTCAAACCTGATACCCGAAGGAGTTACTTGGTTCCATGTGCACCAAACTCCTCAAACATTTTGGCCCCAACTCGGGCTTCTTCAGGGGAAAGTATAAAGTATGCTAGAGATACAAGAACTGCTTGTTAAACCAGCTTATTGGGTGCTAAATTCACCATCCAATATTCTAAGACTTTCTTTACAGATTATTATATCCTTGTATATTGGTGTATGTGTCCAGTGTTGGTCTCTGGAGGAGAAGTGAGCATTTGGGCGACTGGTTTCCAGAGTCTTCCCTAACTGAGGCTCCCACAGGTAACTTGCTATGTCTACCATTAATTGCATTTCCACAGAGAAGTGGAAGGTGCCACAGGTTTTCAAGCCCATTCTCACATTTAACCTTTACTAAAGGTAAATTCTCACAACCCTGGCACCGCTCTATGTGGAAAGATCCTCAAGTGCCCCAGTTACATTATGCAAAAGAACATTTTTCATAAGTAAGATAACACACTTCAGGATGTGTTGTAAGGAATATACACACTTCTCAGGTGTTTAGAGGCACTTAGCAGTAACAACCACCCATGCTGAAGTGCATTCCCTTATGATTGCACACCGGGTCCGTGCCTGAATAGAGGCATATGCCCAGTGCACTCACCCGGTTACCAAAAACAAACAAATAAATAAATAATAGCTAACATCTTGATTTTACAATTTTTATTAAACTTCTCATTCATATATTTTTGGGATATTGATAGCCAACATCCTCCCATTTCAGAGAAGTTTGTGAGAAAGCCTGCAGTTAAACAGACTTGCCAAACTGGTTATTGAGACTTGCACCACCTGCTCAGTTGTTTAGGTGATACTGTTCTCTTGTTCATCCAGTTTTAGAATACATGTACTTTAGTTGGAGTCCTCACCGAGAGAATAATATTAGGGAAAACTTGAATGAGTCATTGCAAAAATTTGCATGTGGAAGTATCGAACTCAGCTTGGGTTACAAGCATCTTTCTCACTGTAGCCTTAAAAGGTTGGAGTCATGTGGAAATATGGTAGAAGAAGTGCAAACTAATGCACCTGGGAAACAAAAACCCAGGGAAAGAGTATACAATGGTGGGGGGGTGATTAGTAAGAACAACAAAAATTGAAGGGACCTGGGGGTAGTCATATCAGATGGCCTACAGGTTAGCAAGCAATGTGAGAAGGCAGTAGGGAAGTCTGGGTGGATACTGGGGTGTATAGGGAGAGGCATCACCAGTAGAAAACAGGAAGTTGTTATCCCTCTGTACAGACAGTTGGTGAGATCCCATCTGGAGTACTGCAAGCAGTTCTGGAGACCCTATCTCCACATGGACATAGACAGGATGGAGGCAGTCCAGAGGAGGGCAACTAAAATGGTACAGGGTCTGCAACAGAAGCCATATGAAGAGAGATTAAAGGAGCTTAATATATATACCCTTGAGGAAAGGAGTGAGATGGGGTCATGATATTAAGTACCTCAAGGGAATCAACAAAGTCCAAAAGGGTAGCATCTTTCAGAAAAAGAGATGTGCAAGAACAAGAGAACACAATTTAAAGATAGAGGAGTGGGTGGCTCAGGGGCAATGTGAGGAAATATTTTTTCACAGAGAGGTTGGTGGATGCATGGAACAGCCTTCCTGAAAAGGTTGTGGGGTCAAGAATGCATGGGACAGACATAAGGCAATTCTTGTTGGGAGTAGGAAGAAATAGACTGTTGGTTAACTAGGATCTGAAGTTTATTCAGTAGGTAGGGAAATGAGCAGACTATGTGGGCCAAGAGTTCCTTATCTGCCATCAAAGTCTATGTTTCTGTGTTTCTAGGGCAAGCTTATGTTAGGTGTATAGCATTATTCGCAGATTGTGGGAAACTATTAAGTAAGAAATGGAAAAATAATCTTAGGTCTACTAATTCTGCTTCTGTGCTGTACACATCTTTCTCCCATTTGCATGTAATCAGTGGTTTTGTTTTACAGATAAATTTTGGAAATCTCTAGACAGTAGTGCTTCAGTTTTAGACATAGTTTATATTTCCTGTTTAGTTCTGAGTAATTAGAAAATCATGTACTTATTCCTGATTACTGATGATTATATTTGTAATGTTAAAACAACATTTTGCAGTTAAGGTGGCTGAGATGCCCACCCTCGCCCCTGTCACTCTTTAAATCCACTTGCTGCACCTCACACTCCACCCAGCAAATGCAGCTCACCCCATCATTACACAGTACAATTTCCACCCTTGGAGCCATTCACAATCTCTCTCACTGTAATACCTCGGACTATGGCTGCCTGCAAACATATCTAGCAGCTCTGTCTTTTCACTGTTCCCAACAACACTAACCTTCTTTCTCTACTGCTGCTTCTTCATCGCTATGTTTTAATGGTGTATCCTCTAACTGCTGTACCTGTCTCCATTTCACCAATCCTGTGGCATTCTATTCTCTGGAACATGCTGCCCTCCCTCCCACTCATCTTCATATTCCCCTCCTGCTTCTCCTACTTACTTACCTCCCCACCCCCTCACTACCCTCTCTCTTGCCCCTCCCTCCACAGCTGCCCCTGCCTGTCTCATATCATCTGATCGCCTCCTCTTGCCTCTTCAATCAGCTCCCCCACTCTCCCATCTCTCCACAGCATGCCGCCACACTCTCCCACCCCCTTCCCATCCCATCCTGGCATCCAACCCTTCTCCCCATTTTCCCTTTTACCCCATCATCCACCCCTTCCTGCTCCCCTCCCACCTCCTAAACCTCAAGCCTCTCTACAGCTTCCTAAACCTCTCTGCCCTGCCCTCTGCACGTAGTTCAGGCAGATGAAAATACCCCCCACTCCTTCCTCTCTCCCTCCTCCTCTTGCTCGTTGCCAGAGACATACAACCCAATCATGGCCCCCATGCACCAGTTCAACACCACCTTGACCACTGCCCCTCCGGGGTTTTCCATGCCTCAGACCCCGTCTTCTCTACCTAAGGGTCACTGCATTTTTCACCTAAATGCCAGGAGCCTCCTTCCTAAAATTGATGCCCTCAATGTATGGCTTACCCAATATTGCCCTGATATACTCTACATCTCCAAAACCTGGCTATCTGCCAAACTCCTAACTCATCTCTCACCATTCCAGACTTTAACCTATTCCGGCAAGGTAGAGGCAAGAGAGGCGATGGAGTATCTTTGTACATTAGGCAATCCATCTCCAGCTGTATTATCTTCAAAGATTCCAGACCCTCCTCCCACAAACTCATTCTGGCCCACTTATCCTTTCCCTTCTCTGCCCCCTCCATATTGGTGCCCTATATGCCCCACCTAGAGCCTTGCCTGACTCCATCACCAAGGTCATCTCCACAATCTCCACCCTCACCTCAAATAAGGAATTATTGGTCTTAGGCAATTTCAACTTCAACTGGTTTTCCCCATCTGCCAAGCTTACCACTCTAACGATCGAGGCCCTCAACCTCTCTCAACTTATCCAAGAACCTACCCGTACAAACTCTCGGTCCCAAAACCACTCCCTTCTCAAATGGATATTATCCTCCCATCCTCACCACATCGCTGCCTTGGGCATCCTTTCCTACACTCTCAGCGATCACTGTATTACCTACTGTATTCGTAAAATCCACACTCCCCACTTCCCTCCCAACATGCACCCCCTCCACTCCCTCAATGTTATTACCCTGCAGCATGATTTCCAAAAGGCTGACCGGCAACCTGTCTTTAGTGCCTTGGATGTTGACCTTGCCTTATCTAACTTCCTGCATATCTTCAGTCTCACCTGGGACCATCACGCACCTCTTAGAAAAGTCAGGGTGAAACGTTATCACCACCCCTGGATTACCTCAGATCTTTTTCTTTTTTTTTACTTTTCTATTTATGCCCCCTTCTGCAAAATGCCCACTGTTCTCCTCAGGGCTCCCCTAGGTAACTGCACAGACTGTGCTGGAGATCGGGAGGCTATCCACTCCACATGTTCCCCTCTCCTATGACCCTTTACTCTCAACTTACCCTGTGAGTGGGGAGGAGGAGTTCCCTCTTCCCCTCCTTACCTTAAACCAGAGCGGGCACACTCTGCAGAGCTTCTCCCCCAGTTCTGGTCGCTGGCACTGGGGACCCATTGTAAGGAGCAGACGTGGAGATTTTCTGTTTTTCTGGTCCACCCCCTGCAGATGTTGACACATGAGGAGGGCCAAGGAGATGAAGGCACACTGAGACATGCCTTCCCTTCAGACCCTCGGCTGATGTCTGCCCCAACCCTGTGCTTACTGCTTCCCGTTGCACTTCCACCCATGGTCACCCAGGTGGCAGTATAGCAGTGGGGAATGCAGCCCCCCTTCCCCAGGGATGGAGAGCAGCCCTTTTTGGGTGCTCAATACTCCCCCCCCCCCAGCTGGCCTTCCAGCAACCCAGGCTTGCTACTGAACCCGGGTCGCTGGCATTGCAAGAGGTAGCACTATCGCTGTGCTGGTGGGCCAGCTCTTCTGATTACCTCAGATCTCATTGCCATATGTCATACTAGGGACAAAGCCTGGAGACTTTACAAAGCATCCCACACCCTAAGTGACCTCCTATCTTACAAAAACAGGTGCACCAAGGCTATATGCATATCTAAGGCTTTCCATTTCAAATCTCAGCTTGAACAGAGCCCAAACCCCCTGCTTCATTCTGGAAGATGATTCACTCCCTCCTGGATCTGCCTTCCCAACAAACTTGTCCAGTCCCTCAAATCAATGGCTCACATCTCAGACCCTGCTGCTGTAGCCGACGCGTTCAGTAAGTTCTTTATCTCTTGTGCCCTACCCGACTCCACTTTACCCCTTCACCTGACCCCTCTCCCTGCCCTCCAACATCTCCCTCTCCCACTGGCTTCCTTTTTCCTACTTTTACTTCATCTAGAAGTCTACACCGCACTGATGTCCCTCAACCTCTCCAAATCAAGCCCTGATGGTCTCCACTATAGATGGCTCCACATGTCTGCACCCATGATAGCCGCTCCCTTGACACATACACTAAATCTCTGTCTCACCTCAGCTACTGTTCCCAAAGCCTGGAAATCACCAAGGTCCTACCCTACACAAGGGTGATGATCCCTTATCCCTTGGTAATTATTGACCCATCTCGCTTCTTCCCTCCCTTGCTAAAGTCCAGGAATCCCTCATTCTTGCAAAGCTCTCTGACTTTCTCTCCTCCAGAAACTCCCTATCACCTGTGCAATCAAGCTTTCGGAAAAAACACTCTACTACAGAAACACAAAAACATAGACTTTGATGGCAGATAAGGACCACTTGGCCCACTCAGTCTGCCCATTTCTCTACCTATTGGATAAGCTACAGATTCTAGTTAACCAACAGCCTACTTCCTGCAACCCCCCACTATAATTGCCTTATGTCTGTCCCATGCATTCTTGAATTCCCCCACTGTTTTAGACCCCACAACCTCTCCAGGAAGGCGGTTCCATGCATCCACCATTCTCTCCATGAAAACAAATTTCCTTACATTACCCCCTCTATCTTTAAATTGTGCCCCCTTGTTCTTACACATCTCTTTTTCTGAAAGATGCTACCCTCCTGGACTTTGTTGATTCCCTTGAAGTACTTAAAAGTTTCTATCATGTCCCCTCTGTCCCTCCTTTCAATAAGGGTATACATATTAAGCTCTCTCAGTCTCTCTTTATATGGTTTCTGATGTAGATCCTGCACCATTTTAGTTGCCCTCCTCTGGACTGCTTCCATCCTGTCTATGTCCTTGCGTAGATGAGGTCTCCAAAACTGCACACAGTGGTTCAGATGGGGTCTCCCCAACTGTCTGTACAGAGGTATAACCACTTCCCTTTTTCTACTTGTGATGCCCCTCCCTATGCATCCCAGTATCCTCCTGGCCCTCCTTACCGACTTCTCACAGTGCTTACCCACCTTTAGGTCATCTGATATGACTACCTCCAGTCCCCTTTCCATTACTGTTGTTGTTAGTACCTCCCCTGCTATTGTGTACTCTTCTCCTGGATTTTTATTTCCCAGGTGCATTACTTTGCACTTCTTTGCATTGAATCTAAGTTGCCATATGTCTGACCATTTCTCCAACCTTGCCAAGTCCCTTCTCATCCTTTCTACCCCCCTTGTGTATCAACTGTGTTACAGATCTTTGTGTCATCTGCAAAGAGGCATACCTTTCCCTCCAGACCTCTGCAATGTCACCTGTGAAGAGTTAAAGAGGACTGGACCCAGTAATGAGCCCTGAGGTACCCACTAATAACCCCTTTCTTTGGAATGTGTTCCATTCACTATTACCTTCTGTGTCCTGTTGTGCAGCCAGTTTGTTACTCAGGCTACCACCCTGGGACCCACTCCCAGGCTGGCTAACTTGATTATTAATCTTTGTGCAGGACTGTGTCAAATGTCTTGCTAAAGTCTAGGTAGGCATATCCATAGCCCTCTCTGGTCTATTACTTTGGTCACCCAGTCAAAGAAATGTATTAGATTCATCTGACATGACCTTCCTGCTGTGAATCCATGCTGCTTTGGGTCCTGTGCCCCTCTGGCCTCTAGGTACTCAACAGTTCTTTCTTTCAGAAGTGATTCCATCATTTTCCCCACCACTGAGGTCAAACTAACAGGTCTGTAGTTTCCTGCTTCTGCCTTGCTCCCACTTTTGTGAAAGGGAATCACATCTGCCCTCCTCCAGTCACTATCACCTCTGTGATGCAAGTCACTGACTCCATCCTCACTGCTATGGGCCAAAGCCAAATAACTGACTCTGTATCCCACCCACTTCTTCAAAAACTTATATCAGTTGGCCTTGCGAAATCCACAGTTGACTGGTTCAATTTTTATCTTCACAATAGGCAACAGTCAGCCCAAATTGGTCAGGCACTCTCTACTCCTCTCCCTATCCTTTCCAGGGTCCCTCAAGGTTCTATCCTTGGCCCCATCCTTTTCTCTATTTTTATAAATGCTCTTTCTTCAGTCTGCCACTCCTCTAACATGCACATGTATGCAGATGACACTGTCATCTATGCCTCTGGTCCATCCCATGACAGCGTTCTCCCCAATTTCCAAATCGATTTTGACAGAACACAGTCCTGGTTTCAATCAAACCAATTAAAACTCAATGCCAAAAAGACAGTGACCATGTTTTTTGGTTCCAGACAGAAGCTAGCCTCCCTTCCCACCCCTCCCCCAGAGATCACCACCCTGGACATTTCTCCTCTTGAGAGGGTCTCTGCCTTCAAATACTTGGGTGTCTGGCTGGACAGTCACCTTGATTTCTCAACACACATCAACTCCATCTGCACTAAACTCTGGCCCAAACTTGCTGTCCTCTACTGTCACAAAGCCAGCCTTCCCTTCCCCACTCAATGTGAATTAGTAGTTAAAACAATCTTGTCAGTGCTGGATTATGCTGACATAGTCTGAGGCACTTCCCCAATCTCTTCTCTTTCCAAACTAGACACTCTTATAAACTCCTTCTGCTGCTTTGCCACCACCTCCCATCACTGTCTCCTCTATGCGCCACTCTCCCTTACCCCACTGTCTCACAGGAGAAAAATCCACTGCACCTCTCAAATTGCTAAATATTGGTTTGGCTCCCTTCCCACCTTCTCATCCTGCCTTACTCCAGCTGAACCCACAACCTACTCTCTTTGCCACAGAGACTCGTGCACCTTCTCCATCCCTTGCCCACACTCCACTGCAGGTCAGTCCATCTACTCATGCTGTCTCCTTCTCCTCTGTAATAATCTACCCTCTGATCTTCATCTTGCCTCCACTCTCTCATCCTTCAAAAGACTCCTCAGACTCTTCCCCTCTCCCCAGTACCCCCAATACTCTTAATCCCCCAGTGTACCTCTACTGTGTCTTCTCTCAAATCCTCCCTCTCTGAGTTTACAGGTCTCTGTTGGCCTGTGCTGGTGACCTGTTTGTTCACAATTCCACCCCCTGATGCATTAGATCCCTCGCAAGGGGCCTCAAATTGTCTTAGGTTAAACTGTTAGTTACTCTTATGTATTCTTGCCTTATATTCAATTGTGCCTTACCTTTGTATATATTGCATCTAAACCCTTCTCAACTCTTGTATATATCTGTAAATTTCTGTATATAACGTACACTGTAACTTCTTTCTACCACTGCATTACTTTTACCCCAGGTCGCACCTGGAAACGAGCTTCGGCTCAGTGTGCCTTTCCCGGTCACCAATTTTAAATGAATAAATAAATAAAAAGAGTCTCCTGGTCAAAAACAAATTTGGGCACAAACTTCACAGCTGAGAAAATAAAGGCACAAATTAGCAAATGTTGTGCAAAATGGTGTTATTAAGCATTAAATGGCGTAAAACACCATCCGAAAGGCCACAACTGTAGCCCACAGGCCCATCTAATGTTTTGCATACAATGCTCTGTCAAAGGGCTTTTGTTTCGTAGAGCCTTTATTTTCACATCTGGAACAAATGTCTCCAGATTTCTTTGTTTTTCTGGTTATAGTTATACTCTTGACATTTATTTCAGTAATTCTTTGTGGTGTTTGCCTTTATTTTCATTTTTCTCAATGTCCCCTTCTCATTGGGGTCACTAGAGCCAGTCAGTATCTTCTAGCCAGGACAATGAGCAGTTATCTTCCCAAATGATGCCAGTGAGGTGTCATGGCCTATTGACATGGGATGCTCAAATGCTAGTCGCCCTACGTGTTCTCTTATTGGAATCAAGGGCCTTATCTTTGCAAAATACTTGACTGTTACTATTTGCAGGGCAGAGAACATGGGTCTTCAGTGTGGTACGCAGGGAGCAGTACTGCCATCATGCTGAGAAGACATATTTCTTATTGTGTCTGATGTCTAAACTACTACTTTTGAAGAAAATATTTAAAGGGTGCCTTTCATTTTCATATCAGTATAGTAATAGCTTTATCATGTACAGTGCAATATATTTTCTATTATACTGCATCTATATTGAAAGTGAACGAATAGATTTTAAACTTTTTGTTGATGTATGAGGGCTTGGGGAGGTCCAATTGGGTTGCCTTAAGAGTCTAAGGGCAGTCCTGCGTTATGGTGCCACTGGGTTGCAGTAGACATTTCAATGGCTACCCCTGCTTTGAGGCCTCTGCAAATTTGAGGGGTTTGGGTTCCTTTATATTCTTTGTTGCTAAAGTATTCATATCCAAGGTTCCAAGATAAGGTTAGAAAATAGTGTGACACCTCCATCAAGAGAAAGGTTGAAGTGGGCCTAGTGTCAGTGTGGTACAACCCATGGGATGCGGTACCTCCCTACCCACCCAATAGTTCACCCCACATGTGTCTCAACAAACTGTAGTGACAATAACCACAAAGCATGCAAGTAATACCGTAACTTAAACAGTACACGGATAAGGATGCTTAAATAAAGAATAAAGGATGTTTTTTTAGGATCAAGTCCTAAACAGGGGAAAAGGGGGTTAACAGCAGTGGGGAAGTGCAGTATATTCATTTGTGGCTGGTTTTCCATTCCCTCCTAGGCACAGACCACTTCAGTCTTCAATGCCTCTAAGGTGCAACCAAATTAATACTTGTTTTCTGGGCTGTAATTATTTGTCCTTCCAAGCTCGGCCCTCAAACTGTGTCCACCCTTCCCACACAGTGCTCAGTACTGATGCCTGCTTCAGTCCTCCTGTATTGGTGCACTGCCCTTTCTCCACTGCTGACAGTACTGTACTTAAACCCCTAGTTCAAACAAGGGAGCTACCCATGCTTCACTGGGTACCCAGCCATGGGAACTGTGTAGGCCTGACATTGTTGCACATGGTTGGTTGGTGGTGGTGCACTCAAAGTAAAACTTGGCATTGCTTTCTGAAACAGAAAAATGCCCAAACCTAAAAGCCATTCAAATGAAAACCTCCAACAGAGATATTTGTAATCCCTGGATGGATAGTCAAGTCTAGCAAACACTTGTTTTTCTGCATTGCGCAGGAGCAAGCTCTGGGTTTATTTATGGTTACAGAATCAGAGGGTCACTCTTGCTATGCAGGGGATTTATGGGGCAGTCTGCAGATCCCTATTTGGCTGGTTTATTCATGCTGTCTCTCCTCTCTCACCCTCGATTCCATCTGGGGGGGCGGTGCTATACTCCCATGCATATCAGACCTCTTCTGGCTCCAGCAATGGGTGGTTTACAGGGTGACTGACCCTACATCAGCCTTCAGGGATTTGCTATGTCCTACATGCTATGACATCCAATCCAACAGGAGTGCTAACAACCAACAACTGGCAGGCCTGGCAGCATGTCTGAGCAGGCCAATTTTGTCACAGTTCAGATTCAGCACAGCAAAAGTCTATATCAGGCTGTAGCTTTCAGTTTCTAGATCATGCACTGGTCAGCACTTGAATACCTCTCTTGTACAAATAGGAAATCTATTTTTCAATCTCATTTCATCTTTAGACAGTTTGGGCTCGATTCTCAAAGCCCTGGAAATGGCACAAGACGCCTGTGCCAAATATAAATAGCGCAAGTGGCACCTTGCGCCAGAAATTGCCTTTGGAGCTATTCTCAAAGGCAGCCTGAGTCATCCGCAGGCTTCCTGCCCCAAATGGGGCTTGCACCTCCCGTGCACCCAAAAATGGACTGCGACCTGTCGCTGTGAGGCATATGGCAGACACAAGCTGCCACATCCCCGAAAACAGTATTCACGGAACTCTCACAGAGGGAGAAATTCTAAGTACCCTTAGACTAGCCAAGGCTGGTCTAAGGGTACTTGGAAATCTCCCCATTGGGAGAGCTGTCCTGTATATAATGTGCCATGATCTGCAATCCTCCATGTTGCCAACAGGTATAATGTAAATTAATCCTCCTGCCCTGGGGGATTAGCTGCTACCCTGATCCCCATTTGTGCCATGCTTGTTATTGATGACAGGTATCCTGCACCCCTTTCTGATCCTCATTTGTGCCATGCTCAATAGTGATGTAACTTATCATGCCCCCCTTCCACGAATGTGTCATTATTGGAACTGCATAATATCCATGCCTCCTTCCCAATCCCTGATGCCGCTGTCTTCACAAAACATCCCCATATCCTGGTGATCTAGTGGCCCCTTGCCCCCCACCCCAGCCAGTGTTGCCCACCACCCGGTTCCCTATCCCACAATAGAGCAGGCACCTGCACAGCCCTCTTCTCATCTCTGTGGCTGGTGCTGACTGAACTGTCATTATGATAGCTGTACTGTGTAGTGTACATGCATTGCGTACACTATACAGTACAGCAAGCAAAATGACAGTGCAGTTGGCGCCTTCTGCTGAGGTGATAGGAAGGCTGTGCTGGTGCCAGATCTATTATGGGATGGGGGGCCCTGGGTGGTGGGCACTACCTGCTGGGGTGGAAGGTTAGGGGGCACTAGATCACCAGGATATGGGGGTCTTTTGTGACAATGGCAGCATCGGGGATTGGGGAAGGGGGCATTGACATTAGTATGCAATTCCAATAATGTCACAATCAGGGATGTGGAGCATGATAAGTTACATCATTAACGAACATGGCACAATTGGGGATTGGGGAGGGGGGCATAATACCTTTCATCAATAATGAGCATGGCACAATCAGGGACTGGGAGGGGTGCATGATACATTTCATCAATAACAGCCATGGCACATTCAGGAACTGAGGAGGGGGCCACTATGCCACCAACATAGGGGTGTCAGACATCAGTTTTATGAGGGGGCACTTTGGAGGGGGGACCACTAGCCCAACAAGGACTAGAGCAGTGCACAGCCATCCTGAGGCTTGTGGCACACACTGCCGGTGCACCGTCTGTTTGGCGCCCAGCCCCGGTTGCCACAAGCTGTGGGTCTAAGCCGCTGGTACCCTGCCCTGTACAGAATAGGGTGCAGGATCTCTGGTGCTGGGGCATTGGTGTAAGCTGCTTTTTTTCTGCAGCTTGTGCTGCTCCAAGCCCCGTTTCAGAATTGTGCTGTCTGTCTCTGCAGCACAAGCTGTCAGCAGCACTCAGCTTCCTGTCTGTCCAGCAGTTATAGATACAATCACAATCACTCCTAGGAGATCTCATGCAGATCTATTGGGTCAGAAACTTCTGCTGTTCACTGGGGAGATGGCAGATCAGATTGGTCACTAGAGCTGTCAGTCACAGCATGCAGTCCTAGAGGGTGGTCACTTGATAGGTAGTTGGTGGCAGGAAAGGTGCCTGATTTAGTTAGGTCCATCACAAGTCCAGGAGCCCTTGCAGATCTCTTTTCAGGCAGCATTACCTGACTGGGTGACTCATCACCCTGTGACCATGTTGCCATGGCAGAGTGGGTCAGAGGTGATAAAAAAGTGGCTACTAATTTCTAGTCGAAAGGCAGTCTTCCACAAAAGTTCTTATTTATATAAACCATGCAATCTAAACCTAAATCCACATCCTGAACTAGTCCTGCATGGGAATAAACTCACATCCAGTTTAGTCAATGCAATGACTGGATGATTTCTGGTCTACATGGAAGCCATGCAAGGTTGTCTCCATTTTTGTCTGTTAATGCCTTTCTTGAGTGAGTAGTAAAGGAGCCTTAAAGGAATAGTAACCCCATGGAGGTTACATAGATTAGAAATTGCTTGTTCCTTGAAGGACCTCACTTTCCTTTACTATGCCTCTGCTAGATTGGTGTTAGACAGAAGGCAGTACTAATCACTGAAAATTTATTTTGCCTGGGAAATTAACAGAATTTCATTCAACAAACTTCTTTCAGTGTCTTACTGGGATGCTTCCCCAGTATGTAGCTGGTGTTTCACAGAAAAATCTAATCAGTGAGCAAGGCATGAGATATGATATTGATGTATGTGCTGCAAATATTGCTAAGAAACAGCACAGAATAGGCCCAACTGCTGTTGCATATTTGCAGATCTCTTTACTTTGACCATCTTAACCTCATTATCATAAATCATCTTCTGTAACAAAGTTATTGACTAAAAATATAAGTGCATCTGTGAATATAATTGCTATTTTGGTACACTACAAATAATACACTTATTTATAATCAAGGCCCCTAGAATTCTGCGGCCGCTGAATTTTGTGCAGAACTTGCAATCTATTGCAGAACTTCTGCAGTACCACAGAATTCACTCTTTTTGGTGATTTTTTTATTAATATTTCTGTTTATCCATAGAATCTGGTTCCTCTCCTCTCTTTTTATATCCAAACCCCCCCATATGCTCAGAAAGTGATGTTATCAGTGCTATAACATCATACATTAGCTAATGAAATGGCTGCATTCTGTCACATAAATGAATAGTCACTTATCTACCACAGCTCCCACTGCCAGAGGTGGTGGCACAGCACATCAGGCACTGTGATATTTGCTCAACCTGCACTACAACCTAATACAATTTTCAGTCTTACGTTATTACCCTAGGGCCAACAGAAACAAGACCTTGACAATAGCATAGACCTGTTAAGTCCATACCTCACTTTGTACAAACTTATTGGTGCCTTTAAGGTACAGAGATGCCATTTGAAATTAATACCGGGCACACACTGCCGGTGCACCGTCTGTTTGGCGCCCAGCCCCGGTTGCCACAAGCTGTGGGTCTAAGCCGCTGGTACCCTGCCCTGTACAGAATAGGGTGCAGGATCTCTGGTGCTGGGGCATTGGTGTAAGCTGCTTTTTTTCTGCAGCTTGTGCTGCTCCAAGCCCCGTTTCAGAATTGTGCTGTCTGTCTCTGCAGCACAAGCTGTCAGCAGCACTCAGCTTCCTGTCTGTCCAGCAGTTATAGATACAATCACAATCACTCCTAGGAGATCTCATGCAGATCTATTGGGTTCAGAAAACTTCTGCTGTTCACTGGGGAGATGGCAGATCAGATTGGTCACTAGAGCTGTCAGTCACAGCATGCAGTCCTAGAGGGTGGTCACTTGATAGGTAGTTGGTGGCAGGAAAGGTGCCTGATTTAGTTAGGTCCATCACAAGTCCAGGAGCCCTTGCAGATCTCTTTTCAGGCAGCATTACCTGACTGGGTGACTCATCACCCTGTGACCATGTTGCCATGGCAGAGTGGGTCAGAGGTGATAAAAGTGGCTACTAATTTCTAGTCGAAAGGCAGTCTTCCACAAAAGTTCTTATTTATATAAACCATGCAATCTAAACCTAAATCCACATCCTGAACTAGTCCTGCATGGGAATAAACTCACATCCAGTTTAGTCAATGCAATGACTGGATGATTTCTGGTCTACATGGAAGCCATGCAAGGTTGTCTCCATTTTTGTCTGTTAATGCCTTTCTTGAGTGAGTAGTAAAGGAGCCTTAAAGGAATAGTAACCCCATGGAGGTTACATAGATTAGAAATTGCTTGTTCCTTGAAGGACCTCACTTTCCTTTACTATGCCTCTGCTAGATTGGTGTTAGACAGAAGGCAGTACTAATCACTGAAAATTTATTTTGCCTGGGAAATTAACAGAATTTCATTCAACAAACTTCTTTCAGTGTCTTACTGGGATGCTTCCCCAGTATGTAGCTGGTGTTTCACAGAAAATCTAATCAGTGAGCAAGGCATGAGATATGATATTGATATGAAGGTAAATATTGCTAAGAAACAGCACAGAATAGGCCCAACTGCTGTTGCATATTTGCAGATCTCTTTACTGACCATCTTAACCTCATTATCATAAATCATCTTCTGTAACAAAGTTATTGACTAAAATATAAGTGCATCTGTGAATATAATTGCTATTTTGGTACACTACAAATAATACACTTATTTATAATCAAGGCCCTTAGAATCTCATGTCGCTGAATTTTGTGCAGAACTTGCAATCTATTGCAGAACTTCTGCAGTACCACAGAATTCACTCTTTTGGTGATTTTTATTAATATTTCTGTTTATCCATAGAATCTGGTTCCTCTCCTCTCTTTTATATCCAAACCCCCCCATATGCTCAGAAAGTGATGTTATCAGTGCTATAACATCATACATTAGCTAATGAAATGGCTGCATTCTGTCACATAAATGAATAGTCACTTATCTACCACAGCTCCCACTGCCAGAGGTGGTGGCACAGCACATCAGGCACTGTGATATTTGCTCAACCTGCACTACAGCCTAATACAATTTTCAGTCTTACGTTATTACCCTAGGGCCAACAGAAACAAGACCTTGACAATAGCATAGACCTGTTAAGTCCATACCTCACTTTGTACAAACTTATTGGTGCCTTTAAGGTACAGAGATGCCATTTGAAATTAATACCTGGTAAAAATAATTTAACTGTCATTTTTAAGAAAATAAAGTAATTATGCCCAGAAAAGTGGAATGTAATATTGTATAGACCTGCTAAAAGAACAGGCCTGTTAAATAAATAATTGCACAGTACACATTTTTGCCGGGGTTATTGATTACATATTGTCACTGGTTGACACTGGGTAGAGTTACCCAAAAATTATGGAGAAATGTGTTCAGGGCCAGCTGTTAGTCCAAAGGGTAGCATGCTGTGTTTCTGTGCCGGCAACTCAGGTTCAGAGATTAGCTCTGGGAGCTGGCTGGGCAGCACAAGGATCGATGGAACACATCACTGCTCTGAGCCTGGAAAGGTATGGTGCAGTGTTCTGTCACATGATGGACACATTGTGATGGACTGGAGAGCTCTATCTCACAATCAGTTCACATGCATGCCATGGCCTGATGGTGTTACATAGTGTGTCAGGGGAAGCAGGTTGGCATGAAAAATTTTTTTTGCAATAACTCCTCTGTTCAGTTTATTCCACTTCTGATGGGACCTGTATGAATGAGGATGCAATTTCATGGAAATAAAAAAAAAGATACGTGTGTGTGTATATATATATATATATATATATATATATATATATATATATATATATATATAGATAGACACACACACACACACATACAGTATCTCTCTCTCACTATACACACACACACACACACATTTGTATGTATGTTACAGATTGCATATAAATATATAAATGATACACAGTGGGAACCTCATGAGTGGTGTAGAAAGCACATTCAAATACATAAGTGATACACAGTGGAGACCTCATTAGTGGGATAGATACCATGTGTATAGAAATACCTTTTTTTATCACATAAGTTCCCCTCTGCATATTTCATTTATGCAATAGGCTAGGACCTTAAGGGAGAGACATTCGTTTTGCTTTTTTAGGCATAAAATTATTTCTATAAGTCTTATTTTTTGAACTAGTATTACTGTGTTTTCCACCATCCTAATTGCTATAACCACTGCCATGAAAGTGAAAGTCAGGATGACAAGCTGACACTGTGATGTGGTAGTTTATTAGTGCTGCAGAACTTCCGCAGAAATTATAAACCAGCGCCGCAGAAGTTCTGCGGCAAATGGTAGTCTTGCCACAGAACTTGGTCCCACTGTGCTGCAGAAAAGTAGGGGCCTTGCTTATAATATGCTCACACTCAAAATTATGCAGTAATGTTCTGCAAAAGGAAGGGTGGATGAACAACAAGCAGTTATCTTGATTATTAGCAGTTCAGGACCCTCTGGCGAGGACAAGACCCTTCCCCACACCACTCTAGGGATCCCTTTGTTAACTATACTGTTAGCACCACTACTCACAATAGTGACAGTACCACAGTAATAACAAATCCTCACAATAATACTTTACTTTCAAAACAATGTAAATACTGCAGTGCTAACAGTTACTGGACACCCAGTCTAAATTAACAGCAGCAGGCTTGATGAGAAGTTGCCTGTGATCTTGCACTACTTACGGAAAGCTTGCAATGATGATGGTATCTCTACTTTTGTCTAGAAACTAATAGAACCACACACTTTGTTGTCCATGATGGAACCTTCTAATACAAACAAAGAACTCTGTAATCCAGTTGGGGGACTTTCAGTTTAACTTCAAATGCTTTTGATGTCTGGTTGGCTTGGCCAGTACTCGCATGTCTGATGACAATCACCTCACAGGCTGAATGGGAACACACAGGGACATGGCTGCTTCATTCATATGGTGTCAGCCTATTCATCTCCTCTACGGCAGAACCCGCTCCCAAGGTAATACATAACAAAAAGCCAACTGTGCACAAAAATAACAAATACACGCCACTACATTAGTAATTTAATCAGGCATTCTTCCTTGAACTAGCTCTGAAGAGCAGGCAGGACTTGAACTAGTCATGACACTTTGACCCTTCTCAGAGTCTTCTCAGCGGTATACAGTTGGCTTTTTGTTGCGTATTAACTTGTGAGCGGGTTCTGCTGTAATGGAGAGGAATAAACTGACACCATATGAATGAAGCAGCCATCTCCCTGTGTCTTCGTGAGTGGTCTTAGAAAAATTAAAGACTTTTTGGCTTGTGTGTGTATGTGTGTGGGGGAGGCAAACACCACTGTTCCTGAGGACCTGTACTGCACTGAGCACGTTGCAGCCCCACAGCCATTTGGAATTGCAGTTTGAGCAAGAACACAGCAGTGACTCTCCAATGGATAGGATGACTTCAAGTGCAGCTTACCACTGGTGGTTCAGAAGCTAATAGTTAGGCCCCTCTGGGACACTGGGGTGCTCCCCAGTTAAAGTTCAAGCTAGAACAAGAGTGTTGTCATACTGGATGAAATTGCAGATGCTAGAGGAAAATAGACTCCCCAAAATAGCTCATAGAGAAATGGTTAACTTTAAAACTAGGGGCTTACAAGCTGGCTGGTTGTCGGATCTGTTGTGCCTGTTACATGAAGTGGAGCTGGAAAATCTGTTTTCAGGTATATGGAGAGGAATTGTCACTAGCAGAGCTTATAAAAATAGTATCAACAGAACTGCATAACTTATGGAAAGCTAAAAAGCTTGACAAACTAAGTAAATCTAAATCTAGTTTATGGTTGGTCTCTTGGAAGCAAACTCATAATCTTGAGCCATGCTTGTTAGACATAGCTGGCTTTCAGTTAAGAATGCATATGATGAGATTTAGAATCAGGCGTATAAACTGAATCTTTTGAAAGCACAATTTCCAAAGTAAACTACATGTTTATGAGTCCTCGCACTGTGTCTGCAGATTATGTTGTCCCATGGATACAGTGAATGATGTCCAGTTTAGTCCTAGGCATGACAAATTAAGAAAAAAAATGGTTAGCAAATTATCACTCTTTTCACTTGATTCCACTCAGGAACAACTACGTGTATATGAAATGCTGTTTGGTGCAAATATTGATCTTACACGTAAATGTGCATGTTTTCTAAGAGCACTATGTAGTGTGAGAAAAAAATGTCAATTTATGATGCTACATAGAAACACAGAAAATTGACAGCAGGTAAGGACTGCAGGCCCATCCAGTCTGCCCATAAACCCTACCTGCTGGTACTTATCATCTGTTATGACAATTCATATTTGAAATGGCGTTGTAAGCTGATTAATAAACTTTAATCTACCTACCGTCTGGCACAGCAGCATGTCAAGACCCAGTCAAGGCCTAGACTGGAGTGATTCCTTGCCTGTGCTTAGGGCACCCGCATGATTGGTGTGCTTGTGTACTTAGATCCAAAGCAAGCCCACTGACCTCACCCTTCCCTCAGTCACACCAGCAGAGGTAAAAGTGGTTGTTCTTCTACCTCTATGTTCCAGCACCAGTTCCTGGAAATTCTCTGCAATAACACTCCTTCAGCAGCAAGCAGCAGTTGATAAATTCAGGTTAAACTTCAGCATGATTTTTACAGCAAAGCAGGGACTTCCAGCTCTGAACCCACTTAGGACTTTCTCTCTCTCCTCTTTGCATGTCTGTCTCCTTCAGATGTTAGAGCAGGACTGCCTGAATCCTCCCCTTGCTTCTGGGAAGGTTCCAATACAAACCTCCAGCTCTGTGCTCCTCATTGGCTGTCAGCTGTCAGTCACTCACAATGGCAGTACTTGATGCAGGACTGGTCCATAAAACGGTGATAAGCACACTACCACTTTGTATTCGAGAGAGCAGCTGGCATTTCCTCCTGTGTGCCCCATACTTTTGAGTGGGTATTTTTGAGGTTAAAGATCTCAAAGGTAGCCACGCTTATGCTGTTGCAAACTCACTGTGTTGCAAAGTTACTTATCTTAATGGGTTCACTTTTGGATTATAGTCAAGGCCACTGTTTTTCGGTGCTTAGAAAAAGCAAATTCCGTTTTGACCATCCTGGATTCTGGGATTTTACCGTTGTTTGGGAATCCAATTTCTGGGATTTTTCCGGTAATCCAAAACTTAATATTATTCACTCATTTTAAGTAATACATTTGTCTATCACAGTGTTTAATCATGTTTTTATGCAGATTTAAGCCACATCAGCAGAAAACAAGAACATTTACTCTCATATTGCATGTTATATTATAGGCTTAGCTACCCAGGTTTTGCATCTTCCACCTATCAAGGCTAATGACTGTGGAACTCCATTGGCCAAACTGGCATCATTATTAAAATATTCCCTTCTCAGATCAAGGCAGCAGGTGAAATTAAATGGGTTCATGCAACTAACATTTTTCTCACAGGGAGGAACCAATTCTGATGTCTGTTCGATACTAAATAGCACCAAAATCTGCTCTTTTTTAATGCTGACAATGTGTTCTGTGACATGTATAATAAAAACTTCTCAAAGCTAAAATACGATTCATGTGTTTTATTGTAATTAGATTTACAAAGATAAAGATATGCAAAAAACACAAATCAATTCAAGTATTGGCTACTGAACAAGGTTCAACAAATACGCTACCCAGACAAATACGCTACATGGACATGAACTAAAACATACTACTGCATGTAAAGGGCAGTAGAATCTAACCCATAGCTACATAATGCAGAGATTCTACATATTTTATTTATTTATTTTTTGTTGACCGGGTAAGTGCACTAGACAAATCCTGCCTATTTTCAGGCACGACCCGGGGAAGGGGGATACAGATGAATGCCAACTGACCTTGAACCAGATTAAGCTGTTGGTTGGTGGTATTTTTAGTGAATGAGGGAAATTTGGCCAGGACACCGGGGAAATTCCCCTACTCTTTTGATAAGTGCCATGGGATCTTTAACATCCACCTGAACTGCCACCAGTCCAGGCAGATGGGACCTCGGTTTAGCGTCTCATCCGAAAGACGGCACCTCAGAAGTGCAGCACCACTCTCGTGCTGCACTACAGTGTCAGTACTGGGATATTAACCCAAGTGCCAGATGTGGGAACTGAACCCACAGCCCTCTGATCTCCTGGCCTCAGAGGCAAGTGTGCTACCTATTGAGCCACTGACACTGACTGACATATTGCATGTTTACATGTTATTGCACAGTGGAGCATCATTTTTTCCCTACAATACCGCACCAGAAGTGCATGTCTACTTCATTGCACAGTGGAGAATCATTTTGTTTTCTACAATATTGCACTAGAACTGCATGTCTACAAGTTTATTGCACAGGGGAGCACCATTTTTCTGCAATACTGCATCAGAACTGCAATTACACAAATGAGAGTAGGAGATTCTGGGTTTACTTATTGAATAGCAGCATTGAAAATAATTTTAAATTGTCCACAGTCAGGCTTCTCCATTGGTCGGTCAGGATTTGCCCATGTGCAGAAAATGACCGCTCCACATCTGCAATAGAAACAGGGACCCAGTTGGCCTGAAGGGCTGCCTTTGCCAGAGTTGGTACCAGTGAGGACATAGAGATCCAGTACTGGTGAAGATCAAATGATTTGATCGCTGGTAGTTCCCGCACATTCTGCCGTATGTAGATATCCCAGTCCTTTAACAGTGCATTCTTATTGTGTAACCGTACCTCTCAACTGCTATGAATTCTGCATAGCGCTTTGATTTTCACACTTAAATTTACCCTTGCTTCTCACAGGTGTACTGTTGTTCCTCATAATGTTAGAGCTATTTCTGGGTACACAAACTATTAAATCATTGAGCTAATTTGGTAGAAACATTCCTTATCATTAACTATATGGGGCCCACTATCTGTAGACATAATATTGTTTAGAATAAGAAAGCGTTACACGTTCTGGCCCTTTGCTATGATTTTTGCAGGTCAGTGCTATGGTTTTTAATGCTGAGAGGTTGAGAGGTATGTGTGTAACATGAACATTGGGATATAGGGCACGTACGGCTGGAAGTCCTTATTGAGTTTGGGTAGGTTGAGTGGGTTCAGAATCCGACAGACCATGAGAAACTGTACAGATGGGTTTGACTGCAGGTGTTCTGTCAGTTTCTCCAAACTGACCATGAAATCATTTTTGAACAGTCTGATGTTCTCGTTCCTTACTTTATTCCTCAGTTCGGGGCTGGCCATAGCTTGGTGCTAGCTGTGCCCCTGCACCTTGGGGGCACGTACATTTTTCTTGAGGAAAAAAAGAATTTAAAAATGTGAAAATGCCTAAATTTTGTTAGAGATGAAACTGTTTACCAGCAAATAAAAGTGAAAGACAACAGGCTCTGTTGCTATTACAAAAGGTGGGGGCAGCTTTGCTGCTATGCCACTTTAAGATGCAGTGGAAAAGATTAGGTTAAGTAAGTGCTAATGGTGTTAATGGCCATACTTTATGCCTCCCAGGTTGACTGCTTTCACAAACAAAGGGCTATATTGACAAGAGAACTTGTTTGTAACCTGAACATGTAGCCGAAACAATGAATGATATGATAAAATCTGTTTCAAAAGTATGTGAGCACTCAAAATGGCTCAAAAACCTGACCAGCACGGAGTAAAACTGGATTTCATGATAGGGACCCTGAAAACCTGGTTACCAGGCATACCTCTCAACCTCTCAGCATTAAAAATCATAGTACTGGCCTTCAAAAATCATAGCAAAGGGCCAGAATGTGTAGCACTTTCTTATTTTAAACAATATTATGTCTAAAGATAGTGGGTCCCATATAGTTAGTGATAAGTAATGTTTCTATCAACTTAGTTCAATGACTTAATAGTTTGTGTGTCCAGAAATAGCTCTAATATTATGAGGAACATCAGTAAACCTGTGAGGAGAAAGGGTAAATTTGAGTGTGAAAATCATAGCACTATGCGAAATTCATAGCAGTTGAGAGGTATGTCACCAGGTAAAAAACAGACAGGTGGCAACCTTACTGGTGTCCCATGATAATCCTCTCTATTCTTTCTCACTCACACCTCCAGAAAAGTTAAGTAGTTTAACTTGTTTGTAAATCGGATTATCGTAGGTGTGAGTGCTCAGTGATGATGTCCCTGTCCTTACAGAAATGAATACGGTAGTAGTACCGTACTTACTTAAGTTCTTGCTCCAGGCTCAGTCAGATTCATTTCCAGTGGTGAAGTCAAATAATTCAATACAGTCAATGACACTAATTAAAAGATGCTGGTTAAACTAGTAGACCTCATACTGCTTTATTCGTATGGGGCAGGAGGATTAGTTAGGTGTAAATGATAGATGGGGGGGGCAGCACAGGGAATGGAGTGGTGGGGCCCAGCAGGGAGCTGCACAGGGGCCCAGAATGGTTAAGGCCAGCTCTGCCTTAGTTTAGAGAGATACAGCTCTGCCTTCTCACCAAAGCCATCATTTTTAGCTGTGCCAGCCTCAAAGCGGCTCTTAATTGACTTTAGCATGTCATACATGGATGTTGCAAGAGGTTTCTCCTTTGACTGCAAAAGTTCTATCTCAGCAATAATGTCACCCGAATTATCTGTAATGAATGCCAGTTGTGCTTGTAGCTCATCACACCATTCATCCAGTAATGCCCGTAGATTATTTATTGAGGTGGCATCACTCGAATCCACCCTGAAAAAGTCCCTCAGGTATTGCAGATGTGTTGAATGGTATGCCACAACTGCAAACCATGTGTTCCATTTAGCTAAAACAGGAACTGGTGGCAAAGCAATCATTTCCCCTTGAGCTTCCAGTTCCTCCAAAAATGTGATGAATTCTCGTTTGCATTTTGGTGATTGCTGAAATGCATATTTTACCAATGAAACCAGTTCATTAACTTTTTTGAAATGGTGCAGCCATGTATCCCCAACAAGGGACAAGACATGTGCCCAGCAACACACATGCACAACATGGTCCCCAAGAACCCCACGAAGTGCATCATTAAAACATTTAATTATATAACAAGCACTGTCGCTGACAAAGGAAACTACATTCGTAAAGTCAATGTCACAACTCTGGAGAGTCTTCAAGACAGCTTGAGCTGCTGTGGAATGGTTGACAGAGTCTAGTTCTGTGCTGTTTTCAAGATATGTCTTGCCCCCTTCCAACACAAAGACGACATTAAGAATGCACCGTATCTGTGCCCTCATCACATATCGCAGACAATGATTTCCCAGTCACAGCTGCTTTAAGGTCTTCATCAATTTGCTCTCTTACCTTGGGTAGATAGAGCTGCCTCAGGGTGTCTGCTTTTGGCACCGCTCCACTCCCCTTCACATACTTACACATTCATTCCCTCAGCTGTGGATGATTCAGCTGCTCCGATGGGATATTTGCAGCCCCCCCATGCCTTAACTGTGTCCATGACCATCTCATTTCTTACTATGGATGATTCTGTTGCAGCTCTGAAACTGCTGGTCAGGGTCACCTGCCTTGCTGGTCTTCCTTCACTAGCAGCTCGTTCCGTATTCCTAGCATGTTTCTTTCTGAGCAGATGATCGTTGACTGTATCTTTTCTGGTATGGTCCAGGACATGGTTGCTGTATGGACAGTCAAGTTTTCCTCCATCCTCATAGAGGCCTACAGATTTAAACTGAAGGGCTCACTCCTTAGCTGAGGTGTAGCAGAGCTTGGCTTTCTAATTCAGTGGTGCAGCAGACATCATGCAGGAAGAAAGTATGAATACTAAAATCACAACCCCAAAAAAATATATTAGTAGTGTGTTCCACTAATCTACTTGATAACATAAAAATTCAACAAAATGGGAGTCTCAGATCCCCTGGATAGGGCAGTCCATGACTTTTATCCTCTGGTTATGATGGCAACAGCCACCGCATAAAGCCCCCATCCTCCAGGTGCAACAGCAGCAGCTTTCTACGACTTTCATCCTCCAGATACGATGGCAGCAGCAGCCTACAACTCCCATCCTCCTGGGATGGCAGTAGCAGCCAGTGACCACCATTCACTAGGTGAGATGGCAGCAACAGTCTACAACTCCCATCCTCCAGATACAAAGGCAGCAGCAATCTACAACTCCCATCCCCCAGGTACAATGGCAGCAGCATTCCACGACTCCCATCCTCCAGGTACAATGGCAGCAGCAGCCTATGACTCCCATTCTTCAGGTACGATGACAACAGCCCACAACTCCTATTCTCCAGGTAAGATGGCAGCAGCAGCCTATGACTCCCATCCTCCTGAGATGGCAGTAGCAACCAGTGACCACGATTCACTAAGTAAAATGGCAGCAGGCATTTACAACTACCATCATCCAGGTACAATGGCAGCAGTAATCTACGACTCCCATCCTCCAGGTGTGAAGGCAGCAGCATTCTACGAATCGCATTCTCCAGGTACGACAGCAGCAGCATTGTATGACTCCCATCTTCCAGGTGTGATGGCAGCAGCAGCCTACAACTCCCATCTTCCAGGTACAAAGGCAGCAGCAGCCTACGACTCCCTTCCTCCAGGTATGATGGCAGCAGCAGCCTACAACTCCCATCCTCCAGGTACGACGGCAGCAGCAGCCTACGACTCCCATCCCCCAGGTATGATGGCAGCAGCAGCCTACAACTCCCATACTCCTGGTACGACAGCAGCAGCAGCCTATAACTCCCACCCTCCTGGGATGACAGTAGCAGCCAGTGACCACCATTCACTAGGTGAGATGGCAACAATTGTCTATAGCTCCCATCCTCCAGGTACAATGGCAGCAGCAATCTACGACTCCCATCCTCCAGGTGTGATGGCAGCAGCCTACAACTCCCATCCACCAGGTACAATGGCAGCAGCAGCCTATGACTCCCATCCTCCAGGTATGACGACAGCAGCCCATGACTCCTATCCTCCAGGTAAGATGGCAGCAGCAGCCTATGAATGGCATCAGCATTCTAAGATTCCCATCCTCCAGATGGGAAAGCAGCAATGTTACAATTTCCATATTTTCCCCCAAGAGAAACAAAAACAGTTATTTATAGAACTCAAAGTAACAGCAGATCTTGAGAGAATCTCTTGCAGTAGGTCACATCTTAGAAACTGCAGTACAACCACGAGACACCAGGACCACACACGCATTTTTGCTAGCAGTCCATCTGGAGCCATGCACAGCTATAGAGGGAAGATCAACGTGATGACAACATCGCCATGCGTGGCTCCAAATAGACTGCTAGCAAAAAGGTTTCCATGTGGTCCTGACACCTGACAGTTGCAGTTCTTAAGGTGTAACCTGCTGCAAGAGATTCCCTTGAAGATGTACTGTTACAGCAAGTTCTTACACAACTGTTCTTTGTTTCTCGTAGGGAGGGACTCAAATGCTCCCTGGATCTCCACTGTAACCCTCCCCTCCACATCTACCTACTATGCTTCTGACACCAACCTAGGTGCAGTGATTTGTTTTCCACAGTTTACTGTATGCAGATAGAAATATTTCTGCTAGTGAAAACAAGGACAACTCCCCACCCCATATTCCCACTGCAACTGTGCTAGCCATACCTCTCTACCATATAAATATGTAACAGAATCTGCATGCAACATAAACACCCCTTCCTAAACTAGCTCTTAGAACATACAAACCAACACAGCACCTTTGGACATTCTCAGAGATGCAGCACTGCCAACTCTCACCCCCAAAAATGAGCCCCACATCCCACTTACTGTGGGTCATACACCACCAAAATAGCCCCTTGGAATTGCTAAAGAACAGTGTGTGCAAACCATCCCATCTCCTATGACGTCTGAGGGGCTGTGTTGCTTGATGAGTACCCTATATTTATGTTTGGGGTGAGCTTGCTTTTCACTTAGAATCATCAACGCCCTTTAATAGCACAAAAGCATACCAATTCAAGCAAGTGTGTGTGTGTGCGTGTGTGTGTGTGTGTGCACGTGTGTCAGGGTGCTTTATTTTCCTGCATTTGCAACAAACTAAAAGCTGAAATCCATAGTATTTCGATGGGGGGCAAAATCCCAAAGCAACTTTTGCGTTTTCTGTGTGCCCCAGAGCTTGCAGAATTAGCGTGTGTGTGAGTGCAAGTAGCTTGCTGTGTGCCACAGAGTTATGTGGGGCAACGTGGACATGGATGGGAGTTGCCACAGAGTTGGCACAGGTGCATCTCTGCAGAAACATCAGAGTGTCTATGTGCCACAAATAAGCATGGCTAGTGGGGCTGGTGCCACGTGTGTTAAACGAAAGCAAGAAAAACAGTACATTTATCAAGGCAGGGTCACGTGGCCGTCTGGGCCTATTCCCAGCTTTTCCCCCAGTGCAGTGAAACTAACATGCAGAAAATCATGTAAAAGTTTAGAACTTTCATCCAGCTGACCTTTTACATCATTTTCTGCATTATGGTGGCTTTGTTGCTGTACTAGAGTGGTAGGCAGGTTGGGCACAAGTCGCATTTTCTACACTCTAAAACAGTTTGTACACAGGATATACCTGCACCTCTCTGGGGAACCTTGGGCCCCCACATACACATGTTCTCTGGGGCAAACAAAAGGCAACTGAATACCCAGAATATCCAGACCCACTACCTGCTCATCCTCCCCACCACCATGCACATTCTCAGGACTGTGAGATCATGGTGCAGGTGGTAGCTGGAAGGTGCTCGCCCCCCCCCACACACACACACTGATTCACACTCTGGGACACAAAGTACTCAGACCCCCCACCTACTCAGGCCTCCCCCCCAAAAGAGTTCCCTGCTAAACACACACACACACCATCTCCCCCCCCCAACTACTGTGGGACACACAGAAGGTATAGATATTGGGTGACCACGGGGGGCAACAGTGCAGTAGGGGAATCCAATAATAAGGGAGGGGCTGGCAACGACTGGGGACCAGAGCAGAGGCACGTCTCAGCATGCCCCCATCTCTTTGGTCCTCCTAGGGTGCCATTACCAGAGAGGACGGGACGAAACAAGGAAACACCCCACAGGTTGCACCTGTAGATGGGCTTCGGCATCTGGCAAGCAAGGAAGGAGCCGGGGAAGCAGGAACAAAGTGCATGCTGTCTTCCTGAAGGTAGGAGGGGAAAGGGAGACTTCTCCACCCTAGCTGGGGGGTAATCTTGAGGGCTAAATAATTGAGAAGAGTGGGTCCACTCATCTCTGCTTGTGACCCTGACCCTCCCGTTGCCAGGGTGCATTTGAGGTCCCCAAAGAAAAGAGCAGCTGTGGTGCTAAGGAGTAAAGTAAACACTTCAATGGCTTTGTTGGTATTCCCACATAAAGCAAGCACAGTGCTGTACACCCTTTTAATAACTTGGGAAAGGTCACTACTTGGGTTTAAACTTCACAGCAACATAGAAACCACTTGCACCCTACCAGATGCAGCATTGCCAGCTCCAACCCCCAAAATGCCCATGCTAGTGTGCAATGCCCACCTCCTTACTGTGGCACACAGCAAATTAGAGGATCCTTGCCCCCCCACACACACACACGTGCTGTGGGGTACACAGAAGGTTAAAAATCTGCTCGGAGCTCCTCAGACTTGCCTCTCCACCTGCAAAGTTTGATGGCCTGTGCAGATTTCTGTGTGCCTCAGAGGAATTTTGCAGGCAAGGACGTCATAAGTGTGAAGCAGGGTCTGTAACACTAACACCCCTCACCAAGCTTGCTGTGGGGGCACAAAGAAACCACACTGCACATGGCAAGCTTGAGGATCCTTGCCCCCCCCACCAGATGCAGCAGTGCCAGCTCTGACCCCAACACAACCACCACAGACACTCTGACCCTTTCTTCCTTTTTTGTTAAACACTTGAAGCAAACACAGTGCTGTACACCCTTTTGATAACTTGGCACTACTTATTTGGCTTGGGTTAAACCCAGAAGCAGTATGTATGTATGTATGTATGTATGTATGAATTTTTGAACCCCCCCCAAGCAAAATGCACACACACAAATTATTATAAATGCAAACTACAAGGTGCCACCTATGTAAATGCGACAGAGTATATTTTCTGAGTTTTGCAGTCTGCATGCTCTGTCTGCACTGAGACGCTACGAAGTAGTAGGCAGTTTAACTAAAACCTCCCATGTGTAATCCCAGTAGTTCAGTCCCAAAAATAGCAATACAGCAGCATGTATGTATTTTTGAACCCCCGCCGGGCAAAATGCACACACATAAATTACTATAAATTACTTCTGTGGGCTAATATGGGCTCACTTGCTTGCAGATTGCATGTGAATATATTGTAGTAGGGCATTTTTAGCACTGAATCCACTGGACAAAAAGACCTGAAATCACTTTTGAGATAAGAGCTATTGCTGGATAAGGAAGTTTGTTTTTAGACGTTCTGACCTTGCTAGTCCTGAATGTCGTAGGTAGCAGTCTCTGTGAATTTGGACACCAGACCCATGCTCCTCCGCACATCTCAGGAATATCCCTTTCTTGTTTTTGCCCCAAAGTTTCACATCCTTATGACCAGGAGACACTTTTACCCCCTTCCCCAGCATAAAAGTGTGAGAGAAACATATGTTTTCAACCCGGGATTTCAACAGATGGACATGTTTTTGAGATTTGCTCTCCACTGTGTAAACACTAAATTCTTCAGTGATTCTCAAATTATGTGTACTTATTCATGCAAGAATTGTGATTTTCTTACAGCACAGTGCAACAGAAAGGTATGATTTTACTAAGAGACATGCACATGAAGCATACAAAATCACACATGCCCTCACAATGCAAAGCATCATGGGCTGCATATGCAAATCACCACAGAATGTTATGCTGGTCCAACTTTAAGCAGAATTGCATGAAGCATACAGCCTATTTGATTCCTTTATTGCTGCAGCAGCATGTTAACATGAATCAGTGTCTCTTTGCCAGCTTGCTAGTACATCTGCTTTCTGAACTACTAAATAATGCAAACTAAGCACTTCAAGGTGCCGCCTATGTATGCTCTGTCTGCACTGAGACGCTACTAACCTCCCGAGTGCAACCCCAGCAGTTCAATCCCAAAAATAGCAATACTGTACTGAAAACAGAAAATAGCTGTATTGAACAGTACCCGAAATGTAACCGAAATGTAGGGAAGGGAAAGGTCGCAATGCAGTTCTGAGCGTGTTCATTGCGGTATGTGGCCGCCAAAACAGCAGTACGGTCAATGGCCAGTCAATACTATACTACAGTACAGTATTTAAAAAATGCTTTTAGCATTAAATGAATGAAAAAGTGAACAAAAAAGAAAATCTCAGGCGGCGTCTCCGACTGCGGTGTCTTTACTGCACAGCAGACTAGCGTGGCTTCTTTTGTCGTCCTCTGTAGCGTGGTCTCGACTCCTCCTCCTCCTTCCTCTTTCTTCTGGCTTCTGGGCAGATAGGGGATGAAGGCTGCTTGCATGCCTCCTCTTATACCACTGAAGTCTTGAACACTCATGCTAGCAGTATGAGATCCATGAGTTACCGCGGGACATTTCAAATTCCGGCCAGCCAATATAATTCCGTGATTCTGTCTGTGATCAAGGAATCATGGAGAAACAGTGGCCCTGATTATAGGCTTTTATGCTACTGGGATCCATATACGCATGCTAATTTTGCTTCCTCGGTTGCCCTGGTTTGGTGATGAGCTGAGGGCACTGAAAATCAGGGGGTGGAGGTTAGAGAGGCTTTGGAGGAAGACCAGGACCCAGGAGGACAGGCTGCTTCTGATTAATTACAGTGAGTATCAGAATGCAATCACCCACAAAAAGGCAGCTTTTTTGCCTAGGATGATTGCAGCTGGGAAGAATCAACCAGCTCAGCTCTTTCGGGTTGTAGACAGGCTGTTGCATCCGGCCTGTCTGGAACCCATTAGAGCAGGGTTCAGCTCAAAGATGTGAGGAGTTTGCTCAGTTCTTCTCAGACAGAGTGTCCTCTGTCAGGGCTGGGATTTCTCCAGGTGGACTACCAACATCCGACAGTGGTGGACCTGGCGTGGGCAGGCGCATTCGGTCCCTCTGGGGAGAGTTCCGACGGGTGCCAATGGTGGATGTCTGTGGGGTGATCTCGGGGCTGAAACCAATGTTCTGCAACCTGGACCCGGGCCTGATGTGATAACTTGTTGATTGTATTGGTGTCTCGGGTCCAGTTTTTGCTGAAATTGATTGGTGTTTCTTAGAGACAGGGGTCATCCCTGAGTTCCTTGAACAGGCTCTAGTGAAGCCCCTGATGGAAAAAAAAATCTTTGGATCCCGACATCTTGGCAAATTACCTGCCTATCTTGAACCTTCCCTTTTTAGGGAAGGTTCTTGAGAAGTAGGTCACCTCATGGACTTCCAGATTTATGAGCCATTCCAGTCCGGGTTTAGGGCTATGCACAGAATGGAGACTGCTTTAGTACGGGCGTTGAATGACCTGCTCAGGGAGAGGCATAGAGGAGAGTGATCGATTCTCATTCTCCTCGATCTCTCATCAGCTTTTGACACTGTGGATCATGGGGTGTTGTTGAACAGGCTGAGGGAATATGTTGATCTCACTGGCAAGGTCATCAGCTGGTTTGAGTCCTTTCTCCAGGACAGGTCTCAGAGGGTGGTGATGGGGAATTATTCCTCAAACCCAATGGTTGTGGAGTGCCCCAAAGCTCTGTCCCCTCCCACATGTTATTCACAATGTACATGCTGCCCCTGGGCAAGGTCATAAGGCGATATGGGCTGGGTTTTCATTGCTATGCTGATGATACTCAGCTCTATCTGTCCTTCATGCCAGGAAGATCTGATGCAGTCGATGTGCTGAATAAGTGCTTGTCCAGGATCTGGACTTGGACATCGTTGAACTGCTTGGGACTCAACCCTGGAAGATTTAAGTATTGGTAGTTGAGCCAGGTCAAAGGGGGGATAGGAGGCCTCTTGGAAAGGTTTAGGGCTCTTTATTGGTCCAACCTAACTAGGGGCCTCCCCTAAGGCGAGGAATTTGAGTATTGTCCTGGACAGTGAGCTGACACTTGATGCTCAGGTGTCAGTTGATGGCCAGGTTGGTTTTTACCATCTCCGTAATATTGCCCAAATTAGATCCCTTATCCCCCTGGTGATCTGGTCATACTAGTACATGCGTTTGTCACCTTGAGGCTTGACTACTGTAACACACTCTATCTCGGGGTCAGAGGGGGTGCAATGCGGTGCCTGCATCTGCTGTAGAATGCTGTGGCCTGGCTATTGACAGGCCTTCCAAGGTACAGTCATATTATGCCGGTGCTGCGTGAACTGCACTGGTTGCTGGTGCACTGGCGCAACTCCTTTAAAATATGCATTTTGACCTGTAAGGCCCTGCATGGGTTGGGTTTTGGTTACCTGAAGGAGCGTCTGCATCTCTACACCCCGAGGCACTCTCTCTCTTCAGTGCGAGAAGCCCTCCTGGAGGTCCCCAGAGTAAGGGTAAAATCTTCCGGGGATCAGGCATTCGGAGTGGCTGCCCCGATCCTTTGGAATTCTTTGCCAGGGTACCTCCCAGAGGTTCCCTCCCTGGAGATATTTAAAAGAAATTTAAAATAATTCCTCTTTCAATAGGCTTTCAGAGTCTGAGAAATATATTTTAACGTGATGAGCAGTTTGAGGTGTGTATAATATGAGTTTATTTTTTGTATTATCTATTTATCGCTCCCCCGAGCTCTGGTGACCCCCACTCCTTCGGGCTCCATCAAGACCTCTCTGACTTACCTCTGCCATTCTCACTTTAGCCCTCCTCTCTAACCTCATATCACAGCTGGTTCTCTGGGATATCCCGGACATAACCCTTTGCCGGGCAGGTCCCCCTCCTCCAAGGGGGAAGGCATCGGGTTGGCAGGGATCTCCCAGCGCACTCTTACTACGGCCCAGGGACACTGCTGAGACAGAGGAGGAGGAGGAAGCTCCCTGGAAGTTCCGGAGGTGTTGGGGGTCAGAGAGCCATCATCCGGTGGACACCGGGTGGATTTTCCAGTTTTCTGGTTCCCGCAGTACGTCGCTTCAGCCTGTGCTTCCAGTCTCCACTAGGGGCTGCTGCTGAGCGAGGCCATCCACTCCCCCCTCCCCAGGAGAGGAGAGCCATCCTCCGGATACTCAATCCTCTCCTGCCCCTACTGACCCTCGACAACCCGAGTCCATTCCCGAACATGGGTCACCGGTGTGGGTCGAGGTAAGGTGCCAGCGCCTCAGCCCTCTACACCACCGGGCCAGTTAATATGATTTTTAATGAGTGTTATTTATTGTTACTTCATTTACTGTGCTATACATTTTGTGTTTTTACCTATGCTGTTTATCTGTTTTATTCCCTGTAACAGTGCCCTGAGCCTATGAGGAAGGGTGCCCACAACAAATAAAATCGACTGCTACTACTACTGTCCTCAGGGCAGGCAGCAGGGATCAAGAAAAATCAAACTAAAATGATCAAAAGCCACAATGTGGGAAGCAATTTGTTTAGCTTCACAGCAGTTTGTTTAGTTTCACAAAACGTATTTAAATACATGATCAAATGGGAATGGTATGGGGTCTACCAATAATATAAGCATTAAGAAAGCACCACCCCATCAGGACACCAGCAAGCACTATCTGGTTACAGCCTACCAGTGGAAAGACTCTTTTTTAAAGAAATATTAACTTTTGCAACATATTTACCTTTTAAAACATTTTTTTAATAATGTTTCTCTCCAACCCCATTTAAAAAGCACAGTAAAACCATCCAAGGGGGGCTTTAGACTGACATAACCACCCTTCTAAGGGCTGCAAGGCCCTCCCCCTGCAGCACAGAGCCTCACTATGCCCCGAGGGCTTGCAGTTATCTGAGCCTAAAGCCCACCCTGTTGTGTGTTATTGCTTGCATAACAATTGCAATAAACTAGCAAAATATACTAATAGAACAACAAAAAATATAAAACCATCAGTAACTGGAGCACTTACATGGCCTAGGTTTGTAGCTCCATCGTCAGTGATAGCTACTCCCCAGTCCCCAGTTTGCTGAGTCGGAGAGAAGAAGGTCTACAAGATGGCAGTGATGCTTCACAATTCCCACTTCTACAAAGAGGTTTAAACCATGATGCAGATTATGTACTCACCTACAAGGGGAGTCATGAGACAGGAACGAAAGTCCACTGCCATCTTTACTCCAAACATTTACCACTCAGTGTTAAGAGAACAAAACAGAATCAGGTCTGAGTCATTAAAAAGTACAATGCAAGAAAATGTGTCATTTTGATGGTACAGTAAAGTGTAACATGAATGTAGAAATTAATAACATTAAAGAAAGGAGTACAGCAAAACAATAGTACAGTACTCATGGTAGCTCGGCGAACATCAGATGGTAGACAGATGATGTTTTTATTTATTTCGTTTTTATTGACTGGGTAAGTGCACTAGACAAATCCTGCCTATTTTCAGGTACAACCCAGGGGAGGGGGCTACAGATGAATGCCAACTGACCTTGGACCAGATTAAGCTGTTGGTGGTACTTTTAGTGAATGAGAGAAATTTGGCCAGGACACCGGGGAAATTCCCCTACTCTTTTCGATAAGTGCCATGGGATCTTTAACATCCACCTGAACTGCCACCAATCCAAGCAGATGGGACCTCGGTTTAACATCTCATCCGAAAGATGGCACCTCAGAAGTGCAACACCCTTCTCATGCTGCACTACAGTGTCAGTACTGGGATATTAACCCAAGTGCCAGATGTGGGAACTGAACCCACAGCCCTCTGATCTCCCGGCCTCAGAGGTGAGTGTGCTACATACTGAGCCACTGACACTGATGTGGTGAGCAGAGGGCTGTGCCAACCACCATCTTACCTGTCCAGTTCTGGTTGATGTCCAGGGTGAGGGGGGTGCATAGTAGAGGGTCTTTGGCAGACAGATCAAGAGGGGGTGGGCAATTGTTCAGGGGGTGAGGAGTCCATCTGACACCAGGGAATTTGTCAGACTAACACAGAATGAGTGATTGAGGGGTCCACTAGACACCATGGAGTGTGTTAGAATTACACAGAATGGGTGATCAGGGGTTGAGGGGGAGCCACTAGGCTACCAGAGACTATGGTGGAATTAAACAGAATGGCCAGTGGGGGGATGCAGTCATTGTGCTGGGTTAAGGGCAGGCTTTCAGCAGCACTAAACAGCTCTGTGACTAAGACTGTTTAGTGCTTCAGAAACCTTTGAATATTTTTCTGCATCCATTATGCATGAAGGAGCCCTTATTTGCATTTGCACTGTGGTATATTCTGTGTGGCTGTGCTGTTGTGTTAGCCCGGTGCAGGGGGGGCCTGGGAATATTGCCCTGCCCCACTCTTTGGTACTATTTACAGTTAAAATGGCACTGGTGCTCACCTGGTTAGTGCTGCACTAAAAGTTTGGTCAATTGAGAACATACGCCAAATTTAAAATTAAGTAGAAACATAACAGAATTTCATCAATCTCTTTGAAATATATATTTTATTATCCCAGTCCAAATATACTTTACACTTTAAAATAAATATTAGTGTGACAAATTCAGCACAAGAATTACTTGTTTAATAGAAGCAAAGTAAGCTGCCTCTGGTGACTTAGAGTTGATAATTAAGTTTTAGGCTAAGCTAACTAAACCTATTCTAATCTTTGTTTTCTGACAAAGCTTTACATCCACCTCAGGAAAAAGGCCCTTAATGTTGTCTAACCTTTATGTGATGAAAGGACAATAATATAATTTTTCCTCATTCTTGAGACCTTTTAGCTTGGTTAACCAGTTTGAGTACATTCTTAGTAATCAAAGAGGAAACGCCTTCAGTACAACACAGAAGAAAATAATTGGCTAGAATGCAGGAAGTCAAGAGGACGAAACTTAGTGAACCATTAAACAGCCTAAAGAAGTAACCACATTTCTCGTATAAACAATCTGTGTGGCAAGGTTATGAAGTTAGAGGCTTAGTATCTACAATCAATATAATGTTTGAAATTAAAATATAACTATTTTTGAGGAAACTATATGCTGCATTCAGCACAAGCCATTACTATCAGGTAAGGGAGAATTTCAAATATGTAGATGGCTGTCTTATTTAAATTAAAAGAACTAGAACATTATTTAATGGAGATATATATTAGTGCCTTAACAATAAAACAAAAACAGAATTTAAAACATCAAAAGATTGTATAGTGAAGAGAAACATGCGACAATTTAAAGTACAATATAGCAATTATGTTAACAGTGTTTTAAATCTTCACTTTGTTAAACTATGGGTTAAATGAGTTTGGTTTGCTGTACTGTATTAGCCTACTGTACTACTCAACATAGGAAATACATTTTTGTTGTAACGAAACAACTAATGTGAAAACATGGTATAATGTCTGGTTTGTAAATTACACCATATTGAAGCAAAGAAATTGTCATGTGTACCTGTACTGCCTCTTGATAAGGTTACTTGAAGGAGCCAGAACTTTGCTTGTTATAAAGAGGCAGATTATAACGTGCCTTGATGCAGCTGGGAGCCAGGACACTAGTCTCATACAAAAAGTTGTTTAGTGAGGCACCCACCATAAAAAAAGTCTACACTTCAGTAAAGGTTCCCAACCATGGTAAAGTGCTCCCAAGTATTTTTATCCAATGTCACGTATGATCTATATATTGATAAATCTCATTATTATTTTCTTGTGTAAACAGAGTTGGTTTAAACTAAACCATTTGTATTCACAAATCTCAGAATCAAAAGAAGGCTACAAAACTGTGGGCACCCATAACAATCAAATGCCTTGCAGTTTATAACATTGTTTCTTGTTTCATGTCATGCCATGGAGACTTTCCACAGAGTGAGCTTGTACGTTTATTTTGTTTATGAAGTTGAAATATATTTTATTAGTTATCTCATTACTGAAGACTACAGTTTTGTTCCTCATCATAACAGTTGTGATTGCCAATTATGTTGTTTGAACAGAGCTCTGATTACAATATATATATACAGTATATATATAGTATTGATTTGGATACTATAGTAAGCAGATATTTTTCAGTTGACTCACTTTTGACAGCACTTTAATGTGCAGAAGTCTATTAGCTACATACAGTTATTTAGTTATAACACAATGTGAAATTGCAATTTATTTAATGTTGCATTTTAATGTATGCATTTTTCTAAAAGCAAAAAATAACCTCTAGTTATTTACTGGCAATTCACTGTGGTATAAATTAAAGGAGTACTACATCCTCATAGTCTGTAAATGTTATTTGTTTCCTTGTCAATAGACAATTCTTTATGTGTAGCTGTTGCAGGTATATGTGCTTTCTTATTATCATTGTTCATACTAGTCCCCTGTAACTGTCCTGGGGGTCTCCATTTTCTGGTCATTGAAATCTCACTGTGCTTGAGAGCTGCATTAGCACATGAGAATGTAATGTGTCAGAATCCCTTAGACTCCACAGTATGCCTGGCTGCTTACTTAAAGTTCAGCAAATCAGCAAGGTGTGAAATAGCACATTTACCTTCAGTTAGCTTTGCAAACTGACTTAGCTGTAATGCAGTTTTTCCCTCTAAATTGCATTGTTTGTGTTTCCAGAGAGTTTTTTTCAGGTTATTTATACTTTCAGCTTAGAGATACATGGTGTAAATGAGTGCTGTGACATCGTGTTCTCATATGCTAATGGAGTTCTCACAGACAATAAGATTTCAACAGCCAGAACATGGAGACCCCCACCACCAGGATAGTTACAGGAGACTAGTATGGGTGGTGAAAATAAACTAAAGCTAGCACATATACCCCCAACAGCTACACAGAGAAGTTGTCTGTTGACAAATAAACAAAACTTACAAGATATGATGGTGTAGTACTCCTTTAAATGCTTCCGTAACTGACGGTATACGTGCATAGTATTGCATATTATATAAATCTGAAACCACATATGCACACATGAAAAATTTGAATTTTGATATAGTGTACTCATCTTACTAATGCTAATTACATGCACATACTATTTTATAACAGCACTGAAACAAGTCATGTAAAATATATTTTTTCATTGATCAATTAGGCACGAAAATATAGCTTTTATTTCAACTATTTGCAATTGGTAGCAAACTAGATTCGATCTAGGAACTGAATAGTTTATTATCACAAGTTTTTCATATTACACACAAATCTGTTGTCATACAAAATGGAGTACTGACAAGCATTTGTCAATTCCGAATGTTTGCTTTCTTGTATTTGCTGTGTAACATAGAGACATTGGCCCCGATATTCAAACTGCGCCATTCTGAGGCGCAAGCCCTTGTGCTGCTCAAAATAGTTGTGCAGGGGTGTGGCCGGGGCGATATTCAAAGGAGTTGCGCTATTGAGCAACTCCTTTGAATATCACCCCCCAGCCACAACCACTATGCATGGCGCAGTGGAACTTGCGCCACCACAAGTTGTCAGAGTTGAGCATTAAACTTGCGGTGGCGCAAGTACCATTGCGCCATGCGCAAATTTCCGATATTCAAAAGGTGACATGCAAATGGAGCCATAATTCATGCAAGGCGTGGGGGGCCATTTGCATCTATTTATGGCCCCATTTGCATGCCATTAGCATGTAGGTGCACCGATCCCCGAGGACTTGCGCCTGGCCGCCCTGCCAGGCAGCAGCCATTGGGGACCGACGCACCCTGCAGCCCGATCGCAGGCAGTATGTATGAATACACTCCCCCCCCCACAATCTCCAGATGCCCGATCGCGGGCAGTATGTATGAATACACTCCCCCCCAATCTCCCGATGCCCGATCGCGGGCAGTATGTATGAATACACTCCCCCCAATCTCCCGATGCCCGATCGTGGGCAGTATGTATGAATACACTCCCCAAACAGCTCCCGATGCCCGATCATGGGCAGAATGTGAAACAACCCCCAGTGCCCGATCGTGGGCAGAATGTAAAAAGCCCCCAACCCGAATATCTCCCTAGTGGTCCAGTGGACCGTAATGCCCGATCGCGGGCAGAATGTCAGTTACAACCCCCCAAACATCTCCCTGGTATCTAGTGTCCCCCAGCCCACCCACCCATGAAGCCCTCCACCCTGTTCCCCCGGCAGCGGCGGCAGCAGCTCCACCTGCCTGCCGCCCGCGCCCGCTGACGACTGTATCAGTAGAACTGCACGCCCATTGGTGCAGAGCTAGAGCCAATGGGCGTGCAGCCCATACCGTACATGACAGTCCAGATTTGTGAATGAACATCATTCAGCTTCTTACAGTACTGGTTTCCACAGTGTAGTGAGCATGTATCTGTCTTTGATGATGTGTCCCACGTTATGATGGCCAGTGCCCCATGTTGTCCCATATTTCCATAACAGAGAATTAAGAGGTATGTACCAGATGATGCAAGAAAGTACTTTTTTTTTTTAAGTGAGCCTCCAATAGAATGAGAAGTTCCAGGAATATGTTGGTGATACTTAGAAACACAGGGCTGGATTCACAAAGTGCCGTGGGGCTAAATCCCCATGCCACAGCTCCATTTGCAAACCGAAATCTCCGCAGCTGTGGTGATTGCAGTGCATGGCTGCAGCAGTTGTGTAAGATGTTACGTCTGGTCCCATCGGCTGTAACAGTTGTCCGCAGTTGCAGGAATTTCCCTGGCAACACCACCCTCAACCTGCCATAAACCATGGAGCTGGTCATAATCTGGCTCCACCTTTGTGAATACTCACAGCTGTGGGAAATCTGTGGAAACCTGCAGATCCGCAAGCGGCAAAACCACTCACACCGGGTGTTTCCTGCAACTGTGTGGATTTGAGGCATTTTGTGAATTCTGCCCACTGTTTCTCATTGAGATTATGTTTTAGTTCCTAGAACACACTAGGTACTCCTTGGACAGGAGCTTCTACTGGTGGGAAGGAAAACTGGAAGTTGACCGAGCCATAAAAAGGGAGTTCCACACAACTGGTGCTCATGCTACGGATTGGTTATACCCAGACAGAATAAATGTAAGTGCTGAATAAATGGAGCAGATAACAGCAGATTTTCTCAGAGGGTGGTAAATTCATGGAATACACTTCCACCTTGATGTAATACTAAGTAAAACAAATCCATCTTTAAGCACAAGCCAGATGCCTGGATTTTGGGAAATAAAGGGACGTGTTTTTATGGGTTATAAGATGAGATTTTTTCATGGGCATTTTGCCTTCTGCTCCTTGGTTTGCCACAGTATGAACCTCAGTATGAACAGGCTGCAGTCTCCAGTGGAGTGATTACCAGGCTATGCATAGGGTTTGGTAGGACAGTGGGTGACACTCACCAACCCTCACTCTGAGTGCCATAAATACTGCACATATCCCAAGCATCCCTAGCATGCTCCTTTATTTGTGGGCAGGTGGTGGTGGTGCTTTTCTTTCCCTGGCTTGCCATCTGATGTGTGGTTCTGTTCCCAGTTCTCCTCTGCTGTAGCTGTGCTACAGTTTTTGTGGGCTTCCTATTCCTTGCTGCTGCACTTTGTTGCCAGAACCAGTCCTTCACAGGATGGAGTCCAACTGGTGACATGAGGAACACCAGATTTTTTTTTAAAGACAATGGAGTGAGGAGAGTGAGAGAAACAGGCAGGGAGCCAGAGTGAGTCCCCCTTGTCACCAGGAGCCATGACTGTCAAGGGGAGGGAGTCAAACAGAGATTTGTTTGCCTGTTTTAATACGGGGAGGGGGGAACAGGCACAGAGCCCAAGTGAATCCCCCCTCATCAGCAGGAGCTTTGATCACTGAGGGGAGGGATATCAGTGATTTCTTTTTGAGCAGGGAGTCCGGGTGAGTCCCCCCTCATTGTCAGGAGCTGTGACCAGCAAGGGAAGGAGTTGAACAGAGATTTTTTGCTTTGCTTGTTTTAACATGGAGGCGGGGAGAGAAAGAAAGCAATGGGCATGGAGTCCAAACGAGTCCCCCCTCATTAGCAGGTGATGTAACCAGTGAGGGAAGGGATACCAGCATTTTTTTGGCAGGGAGCCTGAGTGGGTACCCTCTCATTGGCAGGAGCTGTGAACAGCAAGGGGAGGGATACTGATGATTTTTTTTTTGAAGAGAGCCCGAGTGAGTCCCCTTCATTGGAAGGAGTGAGGGGTGGAACAGGAATTTTTTTCTTTCCTTGTCCTAGAACACACTAGGTCCTTCTTGGAGAGGAGCTTCTAGTGGTAGAGAGTGAACTGGAAGGTGACTTAACTATAAAGGAGGGACTTCCACACAACTGGTGCTCATACTACTGACAGGTTATGCAATGACAGATTAAATGTAAGTGTTGAATAAATGAAACAGATTACAGGCTGCAGTCTCCAGTGGAGTATTTACCAGGCTATGCATAGGGTTTGGTAGGAGAGTGGGTGACACTCACCAACCCTCAATCTGAGTGCCATAAATATTGCACATACCCCAAGCATCCCTAGGATACTCATTTCTTTGTGGGCAGGTGGTGGTTGTACTCCTCATTCCCTGGCTGGATCATCTACCTGTTGTTCTAGGCCCAGTTCTCCTCTGCTGTAGCTGTGCTCCAATTTATGTGGTCTTCCTAATTCTTGCTGTAGCACTTTGTTGCCAGGACCAGTCCTCCACAGGCACAGAGCCCAAGTGAGTCCTCCCTCATCAACAGAAGCTGTAACCGGTGACGTGAGAGAGACTGGCAATTGTTTTTGACAAGACAGGGAGGAGAGTGAGAAAAATAAGCAGGGAGCCCAAGTGAGTTCCCCCTTATCTACAGGAGCTGCAACCATCAAGGTGAGGGAGTCGGACAGAGATATTTTTTCTTTGCCTGTTTTAACATGGAGGGGGAGTGAAAGAGAGAGATCAATGGGCACAGAGTCTGAGTTAATCCTCCCTCATTGGCAGGAGCCATGATTGGTGAGGGGAGCGAGACTGGCGTTTTTTGTTGGCACGGTGCCTAAGTTACTCCTTGCTGGCAGGAGCCATGACTGTTGAGGAGGAGGGACAGAAATGTTTTCTTTGATTGTTTTAACATGGGGGAGGGGAGTGAGGGAGAGAGAGAGAGAGAGAACAATGGGCATTGGGCCCAAGTGAGTTCCCCTTATGGGGAGGGGCTGTGACCATTGAGGGGAGGGACACCGGTGATTTTTTTTAAAAGAGGGTTGTACCAGCAGTGGGGTTAAGAGCTTGAGAGCACCCACCACTAGTTCATTTCCTTGTGTTTTTTTAAGTTCCTCTAGTGCCTAGTGGCAACCTGCCCTCTGATCGCCGTCCTCATATTTTGTTAGGTTTCCTTGTTGTCTAGTGGCATCCCCCACCCTCCAATCCCCATTCCTGTAATGTTTTTGCTGATTCCCTGGTGTCTAATGGCACTTTCACCCTCTGATCGCCATCCCCATAATATTTTTGTCCCATGGTGTTCAGTGGCATCCCCCAACCTCCGATCACTGTCCCTATAATGATTCATGTACTTCACTGGTGCCTAGTAGTACCTCCACCCTCTGATTGCCATCCTCATAATGTTTTTACTATTTTCCTGGTGTCTAGTGGCACCCACCACCCTCCAATCATCATCCCTATAATGTGTCTGCCATTTCCCTGATGCCTAGTGGCAACCCCCTCCAATCGCCATCCCTGTATTTTGTTAAGTTTCCCTGTTGTCTAGTGGCATCCCCCACTCTCTGATCACTGTCCCTGTAATGATTTATGTATTTCCTTGGTGTCTAGTGGCAACCCACCCTCTGATTGTCATCCCCGTAATGTTTTTGCCATTTTTCTGGTGTCTAGTGGCACCCCCCACCGTCCAACTGCTGTCCCTGTAATATTTTTTCTGTGGTGTTCACTGGCACCCCCACCTTCCAGTCACCATTCCTGCAATGATTTATGTATTCCCCTGGTGTCTAGACCCCACCTCCGATTGCCATTTCCAAAATATTTTCACTATTTCCTATTGTGTAGTGGCACTCCCCTACCCTCCAATCACTGTACCCATAATATTTTTCCCCCTGGTGTCTAGTGGCATCCCCACCCTCCAATCCCCATCCCCATAAAGGTGTCTAGTGGAACCCCACACTCTCCAGTCACTATTCTCATAATGTTTTTGCTGTTTCTCTGATGTCTAATGGCACTCCCACCCTCCGATCACCATCCCGTAATATTTTTTTTGATGGTGTCCTGTGGCACCCCCACCCTCCGATCTCTGTCTCTATAATGATTTATGTACTTCCCTGGTGTCTAGTTGTACCCTCATCCTCTGATCACCATCCTCATAATGTTTTTACCATTTCCCTGGTGTCTAGTGGCACCCCCCCCCCAATTGTCATCCTCATAATATTTTTTTCCCCTGGTGTCCAGCAGCACTCCTACCTTCTGATCGCTATACCCATAATGATTTATGTATTTCCCTGGTGTCTAGTGGCACCCTTCACCATCCAGTCACCATCCCCATAATGTTTTGGCCTTTCCCTTGGTGTCTAGTGGCACCCCCACCCTCTGATCACTGTCCCATAATGTCTTTCCATTTTCCTGGTGTCTAGTGGCACCCACCACACTCCGATTGCTGTCCCAGTCTAAAATGAAGAAAACCATCCCTCAATGCTTTCTTTTCTTTTTTTTTCTAAACATGCAAAAAAGAAAATGGTCCTTCGACGATTCGACCCCCCCACCCCCACCTCCCACTGAGCATCCACCACCCTGCACCCCCCCACATTCCCTACACACCCTTGCACACCTGAACAGGTACCAGGGCCAAGATCCACTTTCTGATGCAAGACATGTCTTGCTGCTGGAACCGCCGACTGCAATATGAGAAACTAATATAGCTATAACTAATCAATAGCATAGAGCATCTTCAGTAAGAGAAAAGACTATCAGTCTGCGATTTTTCCCCACAGGGCAGCAAGCATTAGAATCGATGCCCTTTTTATTTTGAAAGAATGTAGGAAGAAAAAGTGAACTCAGGGTCCGAAACATGTTAAGCTGTATTTTGGAATGGGTGTGCACTTTGAAATAAATATGATTCTTGCACTTTAAACTTTGGTGCGACGTCCCTGTTTTTCAGGTTAGTGTGTGAAGGGAACATTTTTGTTTCTGTCTTTCATGGTTGTTCCCTAGCACCACATCCTTGTGAATACTCTATGGGCTAAGAAAAAGTGACCTCTAGCCTTAAAATATAATAGTTATAGAACAAAATCATGTCTCCTGGGCATAATATAGACAGGTCAGGTACTTATTCCCGACTCTCATAATTCCAACACTTGTGTGCCCTACTCCGATTGGCCGACGTGTTCAGAATACCGCCACTACAAATCCCGACAATTGAAATCCCGGTTAAGAAAATGCCGATTGCAAGCACAAGAACTTACTTACCGATCACAAGTTGTTAGATTTTTTGGAAGCAGCCAGCACAGTATTAGAACAACTTGCGGTCTCTCCCCTCTAGCTATAGCAAAGCCATTGGAGCTCCCACCCTCGCTCTGGTCTCCTTTGTGTGTGATAAAAAAAAACTGCACAATTTGGAACATTTATGGGCAAAATATACAAAACTGCAGGGTCAGAACTTACTGTTGCTTGGAGCGTTGAAATTACTACCAATTGATGTTATGTTACTTTGTTGGAAGCTGCAAACACATTGTGAGGAGGGGGCGGTTGAAGAAACTTACAAAAGAACAAGAGAAGGTGCCGTGCAGAGGGTTATCATTTATTCCCATCTCACGTCTGGATAATTTACAGGTACAAATTGATCTTTTAAACTTTTCAAGAAGTTAAACCCGAAGATATTTTTGTAATCGAACTGCAGAAACTGAGAAAACATAGAAATATAGAAACATAGACTTTGACGGCAGCTAAGGACCACTTGGCCCACCTAGTCTGCTCATTTCCCTACCTACTGGATAAGCTGCAGATCCTAGTTAACCAACAGCCTATTTCTTCCTACCCTCGCAAGAATTGCCTTATGTCTGTCCCATGCATTCTTGAATTCTCCCACAGTTTTAGACCCCACAACCTCCTCAGGAAGGCTGTTCCATGCGTCCACCACCCTCTTTGTGAAAAAATACTTCCTCACATTGCCCCTGAGCCTTTCCCCCTCTATCTTCAAATTGTGTCCCCTTGTTCTTGCACATCTCTTTTTCTGAAAGATGCTACCCTCTTGGACTTTGTTGATTCCCTTGAGGTACTTAAAATTTTCTATCATGTCCCCCCTCTCCCTCCTTTCCTCAAGGGTATACATATTAAGCTCCTTTAGTGTCTCCTCATATACTGTAGCTTCTGTTGCAGATCCAGCACCATTTTAGCTGCCCTCCTCTGGACTGTCTCCATCCTGTCTATGTCCTTGGAGACATGCGTTCTTCAGAACTGGACACAGTACTCCAGATGGGGTCTCACCAACTGTCTGTACAGAGGGATAACAACTTCCTGTTTTCTACTGGTGATGCGGGAGACATTACAACATGCCGAGGGAGAAAAAAAAAACTTTTCTTTAAACGGTGTTTGGTTGTTTACTACTGGTCTCATTCTGAGTATGCTCGTCTAATAGTATGGTAAAAAACCTCCAAGCACCAGTAAGTTCTGACCCCAGTGCTTGCGGTTGGTATTTTCATCTAACAACTTGCGATCGGTAAGTAAGTTCTTGTGCTTGTGGTACATTCACAATCAAGGAGGGGGGCTGAAACTGGGGAAAGTAAAATAGCTGACAGCTCCCAACACAGTAACATAACTTGTTTCACGCTCCACGCTCCAAACAACAGTAAGTTCTGACCCTGCATTTTTGCATACTTTGCCCATATTGCCTAGTTTTTATTTTGTCACAGACAAATGAGACCAGATCGAGGATATGAGCTCCAATGGCTTTGCTCCAGCTAGAGGGGAGAGATCACAACTTGTTCTAATACTGTGTTGGCTGCTTCTAACAAATCTAACAGCTTGCGATCAGTAAATAAGTTCTTGTGCTTGTGGTCGGTATTTTCGAAAGAAACACACTAAAGGCTGTAGTAATGCTGCGGTTATCAACTCGGTTTCCAAACATTTCTATGCTTTCTGCATGTGTAAGAAACACTTTAAAAGTTTTTTTGTGAAGTGTCCTCTATCCTGTTTAGGTGGAAGTTATTTCCATCTTTACCATTACTACAGCCTTTAAAGTGTTTCTTACACATGCAGAAAGCATAGAAACGTTTGGAAACCGAGTTGATAACTGCAGCGTTACTACAGTGTCCAGTGGTGGGAGTCAAATATATAATAAATGATTGAAAGGAAAGTACATAAGTAACCATTATAAAATAAATCCCAGTATATTCCTGATGAAGGGTTTCACCTGAAACGTTGAAATGATTTATTGACTGGGAGTTATTACAGAGATGTTTTGACACAAAATATATTGATTGATTTATTTAAAGTGAGTAGGACCTTTGTACACCAATATCATTTGTAGTCTTAGTGTCAGCTTTTACTGGTATTCAGAGTCCTCTCCCATTAATTATTTATTAACACAGAATATTTTAAACCTTTTTTCTGAGGTCTTGGCTGAACTGGAAAAATCTTTGTTATGGAGATATAAAAGTCTTCGAAGAATGTTCCTTCTTTTTAAGTCAATTTTATATATTAAGGGAAAGTTAATGTTTTGCCAGTGCTTTAGGTCTGCGGTACAGTTTGGGTTGAAGAACTGTAGTTTAAGAGGATTAAGGGAGTCACAATTCATGGAAAGGTGAACACCTAAGTATTTCAGAGACTTTCTATCCCAGTTAAATTTGAAGATCTGTTGGGTGGCTTGGTTAGAGGTGTAGCAAAGATAGTGCCTCTGTTTTTGTGAGATTTACTTTACAACCTAAAAGGCTACCAAAATGATGTAGGAGATCCCACAGTCAGTGTAAGGGAATCATTTTGATTGGTCATATAAATAAGCAGGTAATCTGCATAAAGAGCGAACTTTTGCTGATCAGCAGCTAATTACAGGCCATGGATTTGGGTATCTTGTCTTATGGCTTGTGATAAAGGTAAGTATAGTGCAAATAATACTGGGGAGAGAGAGCAACCCTGCTGGGTGCCTCTGGATACAAGACAAGGAGGAGAGATTTGCCAGTTGATTTTTATAGATGCTTTTGGGGTATGATAAAAGGCTCTTATAATGTCTTAAAAGGGATGCAAAAGTTAAATTTTCACAAAGTGGCAAAAAGAAACTCCCACACCACCTGGTTGAAGGCCTTCTCTGTGTCCAAACTTTTTATTTTTAATTTTTTTTTTTTTTTTATTCTTTGATAAACAGGTAAGGCCCACTAGGCACAAGTGCCTGTTTTCAGGGGCGACCTAGGAGCACTGGGTGGTTAAGTGACTTGCTCACAGTCACACAGTATGCAAGTGGAGGTTGTGGGAACCAAACCCAGGTTTGCTTGATGTAACAAGGTTATTCACAGCTCATTACTCTAACCTCTAGTCTATACTGCCAAACAAGGAGTAGGAAAGGGGTCTCTGACTGAGCAGCACTGTGAAGGACCTGCAGGGTTTTTTATGTTGTCCTCCGTTTGGTCCAACTGTATGAGTTGAGGGGGGAGGAGGGTGTCAAGGCATTTTGCAAACATGGAGAAGAATATTTTGCAGTCAAGATTTAAAACTGATATCAGTCTATAGGATGAGCAAAGTGAGAGGTTTTTGTGGGGCTTCAATATGGCTGATATGGTCGCATTACTCCATATCGGTGGAGGGCCATTACCTCTGGCCACCTAAGCACAAACCTTAATGAGTGCAGTAACTAGAACACCTTGAAAGGCTTTATAGAATTCATTAGTGTATCTGTCAAGGCCTGGGCTTTTATTGTTCTTTAAACTTTTAATTGTGGTTATAATTTTTTCTGTTGTGACAGGGCAGGTCAGGAGGGTAGACTGGGTTTCAGTAAGTGCTGGGAGGGGAAGGGAGTCAAGAAAAGTCCTTATCCACTGGGGTTCAGGTGGGGTATCTTGACTACATAAGTCTTCATACTGTAGCAATGTTTGAATGCATTATTTTTTTTTATTTGAATCTAGGATTACAAGTACATTTGAGCCAAGGCTCTTTTACAAAGGTTCCACGTCAGTTGAGGTACAATTCAAACAAGACATTGAATAACAGTATAACAGTGGGTTACAGGCAGTTACATACAGTTTTATACATTCAATACAGTGGCAACAATGCCAGAAGGAGGTCTGGTAACAGGGTTGACACAGTATGGAGGAGAGACACACTAGTGGAGTGCAGCCATAGACACTTGTCAAATAGCAATTGAAGTGCTACGGGGGGGTTAGGAAAGGAGGGTGGGAGAAGGAGAGGATGAATGGGTGTTTGGGAGAGGGAGTTGAGGGAGGAGAGGGTTAAGTGCTAGGTGGAAAGAGCAAAGAGGAGAGGGGAAAACAATTAGGAAGGACAGTCACAGGAGCTAGATGCAGACAGGATGCGATGGAGACTGTATTTGAATGGACCAAGCTTTGGCATTGAGGCGGTCAATGTTGAGACCATTGAACTAGCTGGGAGCTCTATGTGCAAACGATCTTTACCCTTGTGTGGTGCGGAAATGTCGGATATGCAGAAACTGGGATTCAGAGCCCTTGGTCATGCGAGTAGTCTCCGCTGTGCAGAGGAGAGCTTGGACACCTGGGGGAGCAAGGTCTAGTGTTATTTTCTTTGTCATAAGGCAGGTTTGGTACTTCATCCAGTTTGAAAGTTAAAGCCACCCAGTCTGTGCATAGAGATCACACATGTGGGTGAGGCGATGGGCACCAGTTATGAGACTGCAAGCTTTGTTTGGTGCAATGGATATGTGCCTGAGGGTGGTGGCAGAGGCAGAGCCATAGATGATCAGGTCATAGTCAATTATTGAGATTACTGAGCTCTGTACTTCAGTCCTTAAGGCATCTGAGGCAAGGCATTGCATGTGCCTGAAGAGTAGGCCAATACGAGTGTTGGCAGACTTGGCAATGTTGTCAATGTGCATAGCATATGACAGGTTACAATCAATGGTAATACCTAGATATTTAAAGGATTGAACCTATTCGAGGGTTGCACCAAGGCAGTTTTTGATCGTGATGGGATTGAGTCTGTGATTGTTGTGCGGGCTGCAGAAGAGCATGGGCTTGGTTTTTTTTGTAGTTGAGAACCAATTTATGTGTACTAAACCAAGTTTCAATCGAGATGAAGGCAAGCTGTAGATTCTTTTCAAGGTGGCCCGGATCCTTGTGAGTGGAGAGGATGATGGCGTCGTTAGCATAGAGGAGGATTTGTGCGGGACACGATTGTGGAAAATCATTCAGAAAGAGGCTAAAAAGAAGTGGCCCAAGAATGGAGCCTTGAGGAACTCCTGAGTGAACAGGACATGCATCTGAGAGAACATCAGCTATTTTCACTCTTTGGGATCGGTTCTCCAAGTAGCTCTTGAACCAGGTAGTGAACTCAGGTGAGAGCCCAGCAGAATGTAGCTGTGTGATTGCTAGATTATTATGTACAGTGCCAAAAGCCTTGGTCAGATCAGTGAAGACTGACCTGGTTAGGAGGCTGTTGTCCAATGAGCTGTGGATAGCACCAGTGAATTCAAGGAGGGCTGATGTAGTACTGTGCCCTGTACGGAAGCCATGTTGTTGGGGGCAGAGGATGTTGTGTTTGTCCAGGTATTCCATTACCTGGTCAGATACCATACGTTCAATGGCCTTGGGGGGGAGTATGGAGATAGGCCGGTAGTTCACATGTAGATCCTTGTCCCCACTTTTGTGGACCGGGGTTACTGTGGCTGATTTCCATCTGTCGGGCAACTGGCTGAGGGTGAGGGACAGGTTGAAAATTTTTGTTAGTGGAAGTAGCAATTCATCAAGGGTGAGGGACACCAGCTTGAGGTTAAGTGAGTCCCCACTAGTTCTGGATTTGGCAATTGCATTAGAGACATATTTACAGCTGTCATGCACCTTGACTTCCTTAAAGTAGAATGGTGGGTGGTTGGAGGGAAGGGGTTGTGGGCTGGGGTAGGAGAAGGAGGGTGGTCATTGTGATGTGGACAGCCAGTTCTGAGTGCTGTATCATTTTTGTTTAATAAAATGTATCACTGACTGTCTCTGCTGAAAATCTGATGCTCTAGAATGACCTCACTTATTACTCCCCCCCCCAGGTTTCAGCTGAAAGTTGAAAGCCATGAGAAAATGCTGAAAACAGCATGTGAGATCACACACACAGTTTTAGATACTAGGTGTTACATGGAAGGCCTTAATCAAGGATCTCCTGTTTGTCTAAGTTAATTACAGCCGTAGTTGCTAAATCATATCCATTTTATGATGGAGGGAAAACCCAGATTATTACATAGAAGTGCAAAATCATAACGATGCTTTCATGTCCTGGAAGGAGGAAGCTTATTATGAGATCAACAAAGTGTCATTTGAAGGGCATGAATTATGCTGAAGTTGCAGAATGTAATACTTTGAAAAGACATCCTGTTTTTGTATAAGATATATATATATATTTATATATATATTCTGACAGAGGAGGAGCTAGTGACCTCATACAAAAAGAGGTTGGCAAATACAGTTTGTTTAAGGAATAATCTGTTTTACTTGGACACTTTTATCTAGACTCTGAAGAGGATACATCTGTAAGCACTTTATGCAGGTATTTAGAGAGAGAGTCAAATCTAAGTACTGTAAGTAGGAATTTGCACTGTTTAAACCTTGTTCTTTTAAAATATTTGTATGTCTTGTGATATAACAGTTCTGTATTTTGTGTTTTACATATTTTTATCTATTTTAGTAAAATTCTTTTTAGAACATATTTGGTCTGTCTTTGGATTTCGTTTAGTTGTAAGAAAAGTATATATGGTTATAGCAGACATGAGGCATAGCTTGAATGGTGATACCAAACTGAAAAGAGAAGCATTTTAAATCTGAGGTCTTTATTAAAGTTTTTAGGAGTTCATCTCTGTATACCTGGATAGGTGCCCATAAGCAAAGATATCTGCCCCCCAAAGACAGATATATCAGAGCCTGTGCATTGGGTATGCTAGCAAGCGGTTCACATTTTAATCCCTTCAAGACTTGAGACCAAAGGTTGATCCGAACTCACAAAACAGACAAAAGGGTTACCTTGTTCTGTTAAACTGTTCACAAGACTGCGCTCAGAGCTTGACACTTTGGGAGTAGAGGGTCTGACCTGCTGAGTGGGTTTGTGACAGTCATCATTGAAGAAGTCTGAAGGGAGAACACTACTGTGATCAGAAAATGCACTATTGAAAGTATTTGCAATTGTAGTAAGAATTGTTAAGAATACTGATCTGGGAAATATGCCTTATCTGAGATCTGGGGTCACAGAAGTGGGTCACTGTACTGTCTGCAACTAGGCACTGCAGCCTGTACACCAGGAGTTTTGTGGCTCTAGATCCCCCCCTCAAAATATTGTTGTTCAAGATGATGTTTAGGATATCCCGGATTTCTAGTTGTAGTTTCTTAATTTTAATGGATTGCGTGGCATCTCCTTGCATGGTTAAAGTGTAGGCTTGTTTAAGAGAGAGAGTGTTGAAGTTGTGTCATCTTTTCATCCCTTTGATGCTTTAGCTATGAGGCTTGACTTATCAGTTTTCCTTGAAGAACAACTTTTAAGGTATCCCACGTGTGACAGGGAGCTCCTGCCACTCTTGAGGACCAACCTTTTCTTACATCTGTTGTAACACTTCTTCTGTTTCTTAACCTAATCTATCTTTTACAATTTCTAGTCCATAAGATTGGCCACCTATGGGCACCCCCTTCCCTTTCTTGACTATGCTATAGTGTCCTCTTTAATTTTCCTTTTCCCTCTCAGGTCCTCATACAGGGGTTATTGGTGTGACCTCCAAGCATATGTAAAACAGGTTGTGTTTATCATTGTTGGATTTAGTATTTAATAGCATTATGTCATAACATACCTTATGTTTATGAAACCTGTAAATGTTGAAAATACCATGGCACTAGGTGTTTTTGATAATGGTAAAAAATAATAGGTGACTATTGTAGAAATTAAGTTAGTTGTACTATTTAAAATGCACATAAATTGCTGTAAACTGAACAAGTATGAAATGTCATGGTGATTTGCATATATCTCCTGATGCTTTGCATTATGGAAGTATGCATGATGTTGTATTTCTTTGAAACTTGATTTGTTGCCAATGCCCTTTAGGGTAACATTTTTTTTCAATGATTCTGCATTGAGGTTCTTTGTTTTTAGCTTGCTTTTTTTTTTTCCTTTTGAGTCCCCCCTACCCAAGCAAACAGGGCCCACATGGGGATGAAGGGTTTTCACTGAAAAGTGGTTAGATCACAGACCAGTGTCAGTAGGTGCTGGCTAAGTGCAGAGAAAGGAAATATATTGTCTGTTGCTGCAAACTGATGTACTGAAGAAGGACTATGGCATTGCAGAAGCTTATTTCCTGTATTTTGAATAAACATCACACAGAGATTGCGTGTTGAACCTGAAGTTTGGTGTCTGGGCCATCTGTTATCCCCACAACCCCTCCACAGACTTGGTGTCAGAAGTAGAATAACTTGCTGGAAGCATTGGGACTGGCCAAAGAGAGATGTTTTCTGGTGGATATTGCCCAGATATCCCAGGTGGACCAATGCTGCAGGAGTTGCCAGAGTAGAAACCCGGAGAAGAAAATCCGTGGAGTTCTGACCAGAACCATGGGCAACAGATGGAGAGAAGCTACTGCCTGGACTGGACCTGGGAGCTCAGAGGAAGGCCAAGCCTGAAGATGATGAAGAGATGCAGATCGAAGCAGACTGGTGGTGCGAGAGACAACACCCTGGAGGTGGAGACCCGGATGAGGGTGATCCACTGGATGAGTGGGCAATGGCTGGAGGCAGACTGACTATGCAGAGAGGTGGAACACTGGTGCCAGGTGCTTGAGAAGTTCCTGCCAGAGAGTTTGGATAAAGAGTCAGAGGAGTATGTTTTGTGGGCTCAGTTTGAGGAGGACTCCCTGACTGAGCAGGATATTCCTTTGTCTCCTGTGTTCCCAGGGTGTTGCCTGTTGGAGGTCAGAGATTCAAGTATGGAACTTGAATGTGAGACCCCAGGTAAGACTGTGCCTAGCAATACTGTTCTGGGATTGAAGACTCCAAGCAAGCAAGAAGAAGCCTATGAGGCAGAAGGGACTTTTTCTTGTATTGATGCAGCTAAATATATTAACAGTATTGACTGGGGTATACTGCATGCTGAAAATGCTAATGTTGCCAAACTGTTACAGTATATTAAGGTTAAGGAGGGTAGAGGTCATTAAAGAAGAAAAATGGCACCCTTGGAAAAAGGGAAAACTCTCACACAGGTCACAAGGTACTAGATTGTGACAGATGGCTGAAAATAGCATAGTGATTAAAAGGATGTTTACTAAGACACCCCAGAGTTAAAAGATTTAGGAACCTGCTGTTTAACATTGCAGGGTATTCATCATGGGAGGTTCCTTGGCTTCCTGTAGGTTTCTGTAGAGACCTGTCTGGGGATAAGATGACCAAGGATTTGGCGTCATAGGTTATAAAAGGCTGAAATAGGAGAATAGGAGCTACTATTGCTCCTTCCATATTCCCACAGGCACTTTGTGTAACACAGAGGGGTCAAGTTAGTTGCAGGCAAGGCCAGATGTGACTCTGCAATGGTCCCTTTCTATAGGCAAAAGTATAGCACGTTTGGTCAGGGGGAGGGCCTGATGTCAAAGAAAGAAGTACCTAAGGGCAGACAAGGAGTCTGATGTGGTACATGTGTTTTATTCTTTTCTGAGTAAAAAAACCTACAAAGGAGAAGTGGGTGCAAAATGGATTGGAACCTGTGCTGTGGTAACACCTTGAGTGTCTACCCTCAGGTGTCTATATCTGTAACAACGAAATGAATCAAGAGTCATAGTGGGTTTATGTACAGGGGTTGAACCTAGGACTGGGCCACTGCTTAAAACCAACATGTCTGGTGGGGTTGGAGCAGGTAATTACTCACCCCAGAGAAATTGTTTCTATGGTACTGGACTTTACAGCTGTCCAGATTTTTTTGTTAAGAAATATGACATACTTTCCCTAAAAGGAGATGGAAAGGTACCGTTAGTCTCTGCTGAGAAATGTGTTAATGCCTCAGGGTAAAGAATGATGATATCCACTATGTTTATGCTAGAATGTTATCGTCAATAGGGACCCTGAGACAGACCTTCTGAAGATAGATGGCGGAAGCTCCATCCCTTCCTAGGACAGGAAGGTGGTAAACAGTCTGCAATAACTGCTTCCCTCTTAAGGTGGGGGATATGTGACAGGGAGCTCCTGCCACTCTTGAGGACCAACCTTTTCTTTAATCTGTTGCAACAGTTCTTCTGTTCTTAGCCAGATCTATCCTTTACAATTTCTAGTCCATGAGGTTGGCCACCTATGGGCACCCTCTTTCTTGACTATGCTATAATGTCCTCTTTAATTTTCCTTTTCCCTCTCAGGTCCTCGAACAGGGAGGTTATTGTTGTGACCTCCAAGCATATGTAAAACAGGTTGTGTTTATCATTGTTGGATTTAGTATGTAATAGCACTATGTCATAATATACCTTATGTTTATAAAACCTGTAAATGTTGAAAATACCACGGCACTAGGTGTTTTTGATAATAGTAAAAAGTACTAGGTGACTATTATAGAAATTAAGTTAGTTGTGCTATTTAAAATGCATGTAAATTGCTGTAAACTGAATATGTCTGAAATGTAATGGTGATTTGCATATACCCCATGATGCTTTGCATTATGGAAGTATGTATGATGTTGTATTTCTTTGAAACTTGATTTGTTGCCAGTGCCCTTTGGGGTAACCCTTTTTTCAGTGATTCTGCATTGAGGTTCTTTATTTTTAGCTTGTTTTGTTTTTTTTTCTTTTTGAGCCCCCACTACCCAAGCAAATGGGGCCCACATAGGGATGAAAGGTTTTCACTGAAAAGTGGTTAGATCAGATCAGTGTCAGAAGGTGCCGGCTAAGTGCAGAGAAAAGACATACATAGTCTGTTGCTGCAAACTGATGCACTGAAGAAGGAATATGGCATTGCAGAAGCTTATTTCCTGTATTTTGAATAAACATCACACAGAGATTGCGTGTTGAACCTGAAGTTTGATGTCTGGTCCATCTGTTATCTCATAATCCCTCCACACCACAAGATACTCGGAGATAAGAGAGAGGATGTATTCTCAGCAAGAATTTGTCCTATTTTATCCCTGATGAGGGTCTGCATGTCTGGCAAGTTTAGTAAAGAGTTATTAAACCTTCATAAGGTACAGTATGCGACTTGTTCTTACTGAACTGTAGTTTGAGTAACAAAGGGACATGATCAGAGAGATAAATAGGATGAAAATAGCAACTTATTAATAAAGAGAAGTGTTATTTAGAAATATGAACTATGTCAGTCCTAATGTAAGTCTTATGAGGCAGGTAGTCATGAGTGTATGGTTTGCTCTGATGGTGGATAAAACACAAACCATCCTGCCAACTGTAGGTTCGAAGCAAGAATTTACTTATTTTTTTGCTTCAGATTATTTAGAAGGGGATAGGTTAGAAGTATCGATGGAGTCATAGGTCATATTATATTATGATTATGATTAGCGAAATGCCCTTTTGGAATTGTAGAATTTTCCAAGTAGGAAATTAACTGTAGTTGTCTTTATGCCCAGGAGAAACTACACACTCAACAAGGTAAGTTCTTTATCTAGAGTTGGTTCACTGCAACAGCCAAGTGGCCTTGGGGATCGCTGTGGGAGGCAGTGAGCTTAAAAGAAATATTTTGGGGGATTAACATAGTCCCCCTATGTTCCTTTAGGGTAACTAGCTGAGATCACTGTTGAGCATCTGAATGCAGTCAGTTTATCATGTTCCTCTTTCATTATGTGGGTTTCCTGAAGAAAATCAAAAATGGGGTGGGATTTTTTAACAGTGGAAAGGATCTGGTGGCATTTTATGGAGTTGTTAAGGCCATTGACATTAGGGGAATAAATGGTAAGATTGGTTAGGTCAGCCTTGGAGAAAAAGAGGGTAGGTATAAATGAAAACAACCGCTTCCATGTTGTTCTTGGGTGGTAAGGTGGAACCATACAAGGGCCAGTGGAGGGTTCTGAAAATCCAGCCTAACCAGGAGAGCAGCCTGGGCAGTCATGGTAGCTATGAGATCACTATTAATTATATGATAAATTGTATCACTAAAGTACATAGCTGAATTTGCATACAGCCATCACACAACAACATCCAATACAATAACAAGACTAAACGGAAACAAAATATTGAACTACCGAGAACATACTCTCCATCAACAACTGGGAGAGGGGTGACTTTAATAATCACAAGAGCTCTCCTAGGGTGGTGGAAAAGGGGTTCCAGATCTATAGAACCTGTAGGGATGAATCCATTCAGAAAGGTCAATGGAAAGGACCAGGTCCCTCCAATAGGAAGGAAGGATGGTGAATGACTTCCAAGGCAGGGGTGTCGTAACAATGATACCCTGTGATAGGAAGAGTAAGTTGCTTCTGGCCAGCAGTCGTCCCTCATTAGGAGAATGAGTGGGCTCTGTACATGGTTCAGGACCACTAAAGGTGGAATTAATACACCTGAGTGGAGGGGAGAGGGGGATGAGGCAGGGGAAAAGGAATCACCAGGTGCCATGAAGTGGAGGTGGGAAGCTAGTACCAGATAATAAACCAACAAGACTATCATTTTGCAACAAAAGTGACTCCATCTCTCACTGCAATTCAGATGTAGCAGGAAAGGGGGTAACTAGAATGAGGGGGGAAGTGGAGGATAGTATAGGGGCCACTACTATGAATACTATCTTAGCATATGTGTATAACAGAGCATGTAATGATCAGCAGATCCCACAGCTCTACACCAGCCCCAATCCAGTTTAAGCTTGATGCAGTCCTCTCCTAGTTTGGTCAGTATTTGTAGTACCAGGGTATCTGGGGGGAAATTTAAAATAAAAAAAGGAGTAAATGGTGAATCACAGTTGAAATACATAAAAATGTTATCTTAATAAGGATAGGAATAGCATGAATCATGACATGGATTTCTGTCCCAGAATCAGATGCATACTTGTGCATATCTTTGTCAGGCCACCAGGGAGACTGTACAGGTGTTCTCTGCCTAATGAAAAAAGAAACAGCCCTTAAGGAACTAAACTGTTTATATGGCACAATCAGAATATCAGGTGCCAGTAGTCTCCATCAGTTATTAGCACATGCATGTTTCAAGCAGATGCAGGCTGCCTCAGTTCACCCCCCTGAAAGCCAGTTATATGAATGGTATCCAGTGCACAAGGCAACCGAAATTGGGCACCTTCAAAAACGGCGACTCAGTTATGAAGCCTGTGTTCACGGCTACCTAGCAGGGGGGTGACTGGGTACTGGGGTGGGCGAAATACAGTGATGGGAAGTAGCGGGTATACGTGCATGCACGCGGGGGGGAGAGAGGCAGGAGAGGGATGGTATGTGGGAGGGGATGTGGCAGGCATCTGCCTAGCTGGTCCACTAGCGTAGTGGGTAGGGTGGTCTGCTGGGAGGTGCAGGGTTCGGGTCCAGCATGTTTTTTTTTTGCCAGCAGGTGGCTTTAATTTTATTTAAGTTTTTCACCCCCTTGACATGCCCCCCCCCGAAGCTGAGACTCCATAAGTAGGTGGTGTGGGGGGCACAGCCCCCTGGATTATAAATAAGACTCATAGGTGTCGGGCACCATTTGTGTCCGAGCTATAAGTGTGCATCCCTGAAATTCATTTTTGGTGATGTACACTCACCATAGTGGCAATCACCATTCTGCGATTGCTGTTATGACATGGAATCTATATGAATACTCACAGAATTAGTAATATCATGGTCTAGTCTGCTTTAGCCAGTGGAGGGGTATGGTCCACAGAAGCAGGGGCCTCTACTTCAGTCACATTGAAGTAGACTTCAATTGTTATGTATGTATGCAAATAAAACTCAATAAAATTTGAATTATATAAAAAAAAAGATTTAAATTTTTACATGGCCATAGCTCATATGCTATCCAGACCGTGCAGCCCTGTTTAAAAAAAGTCTACTATAGCTGTAAAAGACTTCAGCATAAGGCATGAGCGAGAGAGAGAGGGGGGTGACCAGCTAGCCCCCCCGACTATCAGTCACTATCCAGCCAAGCAACTCCCCCCATTAGCAGAAATGGAAGTACTCATTAGTGTTAGTGTACTGAAGTTTGCATAATTAAGTGGCTGTAGGACCCCGGCATCCGCTGGCCACTTCCATCACATAGAACAGCATTGACTTTCCGTGAGGCACCTCCAGAAATCTGCCCTCAACAAGAATTTTACACACTGTGCTCACCTGTAAGGGTACCTAGGAATTGTAGTTGTGTTCAGCCAGAGGAAGATATGGCGGTCGGGGCAGAAAACAGAAAGCCAAGGACACTGCTTCAAGCAGGAGGAAATTGGTGAAATTGCTGCCAAAACAAGCAAACACTGCCAGCTGCTAGACGGAACTCAGGAAACTATCCGGCAATGGCAGAGTTCATGGGCTTGATTCTTAAAAAGCCCAGCACAGTGCAAGGGGCTTGCACCAAAAAGAAAGGCGCACAGTGCCCCTTGTGCCAAATGATGTGCCTGGAGTGATTCTCAAAGGCAGCCTGCATCAACCACAGGCTGCCTACCCTAAACAGCGCTTGCACCACCCATGTGCCACAAAAGTGGGTGCGGCATGGCACAAGGGGACATGTGGCAGACACAAACTGCTGCATCCCCTAAAACAGGATTCAGGAAAATCACCCAGGGAACTAATTCCTAAGTACCATTAGACCAGCAATGACTGGTCTAAATGTACTTAGAATATGTCCTTCTGGGACAGTTGTACAATGTGTGCAATGTGCTATGATCTCCCCTCCCTAATCCCCTGTTAAAAGAAAGCAATCCCCATCCTTGGTGGTATAGTGCCCCCCTCCCCAATCTCCGATGCTGTCGTGTTATATAATTAATTAATTGCCCCCCTCCCCCCCAGATCCCTGAGGCTTGTTGTTTCCAGTCCCGGGAAGACTGCTCAACTGATGGTGAAGTTTCTGTGATAGGGTCTGAGTGTGATCTGGAGCAGGGAGGCATGGGTGGGTGAAAACCATTCTGCTTCAGTCCCTCATATGCCACCTCCAGGGATTCATATAGGACAGAGCCCTCAGGAAAGAATACTCTTAGTCTGGCTAGGAACAGTGTTTGAAATCAGAGTTGTTTTTCCTGAAGTAAAGACATAGCCTCAGTTGACATCATTGTTCCATTACAGCCAGAGAGTAATTATTGTTGAATTAAATTCTGACTCCCTCAACAAAAACCTCTTTTAGCTTCCAAAGTCCTGTAAGAATCTATTGCTTGGCTGCATAGGACATACGTTGCATGACAATTGATCTAGGTCTTTGTTGGCTGTGTGTAGGGATTGGGCCTAGAAAATAGAATAGAATAGAATAGAAAATCTGGTGGTAAAGCTAGTTTTGTCTGAAGAAGGTTTCCAGAAAGGCCACCAGATTGTTTCCCTCTGCATGTTCTCTAAAGCGTGAAAGACAGATATGTTTCCTATGAGATTGGCCCTCCAGGTTTTCACATTTTGCAGTAAAGACCTATAAGTGGGTGTAAGCTTCAAGTAGGAGACAATCTCCATGGTCCACCCTTGCATCCAACATGGATATAGCAGCTTGATGATCTGTGGTAGTTTGTTGGAGATCCTTTATTTCACTGATATTAGCAAAACCTTTTTTGGTTTCAACTTAAAAGGCTCAGAATTCTTCAAGAATTAAGTCAACTTTTGTTTCCTAGGTAATGTTCTGGTGGATTTGTGTCCTGCAGCTGTGGTGCTTGTTAAAGCCGAAGCCTCATTGGCGGAGTCGGTGAACTTGGATGCCTCATCATCCATTGGTGCTTCCGAGCGCTGGTTATGTTTTTTTCTTCATAAAAGAGTAAAGTGTAGGATGAACTCCACTGTCTAAAACACCATTCTTTAAGCAAAAATACAACTGCTTTATTTCTAATTTATTCACACCACAGCAACGAGTGATGGTTTCGTGGCTCCCGCCACTTCCTCAGGCTCAACAACAGTGTTGTTTACTATAAAAAGAATAAAGAAAAAACATTGTTTACTACTTCTTACATCTTAAAACTCCTATCACAATACAAGGGCATTCTAAGTATCACACTATACACATCCAAATTTTAAACTGTAAAACAACATTAAACATTAAAATCTCACTTTGTATTTTACAAATTGCTGTTTTTTGCTTAAAGGATGGTGTTTTGGACAGTGGCATTCATCCTACACTTTATTCTTTTACATTGATATTGCTAGTCTATATAGGATGACCCAAACAGATTCTCACTCCAGTTATAGGGCACCCTAAACTCTCACCATATTTGTTTTTTCTTCCCCATTTAAAAGGTACAGCTTCCTAGATATGAATATTTGGTTATGTTGTCTGTAGATATGATTTTTGGACTATTGTAATGGATCAGAGATGGGGAGCCCAATTCTACCCAGCCATCATGGACGCTGACATCACCAGAACTTGGTTCAATGTATTTCAATGAAGTTTTGAACTTTGATGAATAACTTTTTCATTTTTGCACATTTTGATCCCACATTTTCAACATGGCCTTTTTGGGACCCCCACCTCATGATGAATGGTAGTGGAATTATGCAAATGAAGTCAAAATTCTGATTTCACAGTCAATTGGTGAAATCAGCTTTCAGGTGGGACTTGAAAGTTTTCACCACCCTTGTTCACAAGGTGAGGGTCATAAGATGGCTATGTTGAAAATTGGGGGTCAAAATATATAAAAATGGCAAAGTGTATCCATTAAGATTTTGCTACATTTACTTGTAACTTTGGTAATTTTAAATATTTTCACCCCAAATTTTCAACATAACCATTTTTTTACACCACTTCATGAATGTGACAGCTGTCATTTTCCAAGCCCTGGCCAAACTGTGTTTTTGCACCTGTGGCATGGAATGACATTGCCATGGTTGGGAATAACAATTCGGTGGGGATTTCAAAATTTTCAGTACAGGGTTCATCAGGTGGCATAATAACAAGGTTATGCTGATAATTTGGTTGCTGTGTTGATACTAATACAAGTGCAGAGCCTGAAGGGCCCTGCCCTTCCACAACAACATACATGTAGCATTTACAGAGGGATGGGAAAGACCAGAGAGCCCTGTGCTCCCAGAGTCAAATAAGGATACGATTATGCTATCTAAAAAAGTTAGGAAATTATTTGCAAAAAATCTGCATTAATGCACCATTTAGGGTTAAGACTAAGCAACAAAAGCAGGAAATGTGGTTTTAGGGTTTCAAACCCTAACCCCCCCCACCTGAAGCAAATCATAGGTGGAGTCTTCCTTGGGGTTCTGAACCCTAAAGTTAATCCCATTGTGGTAGCAAAAGAACTCAGATGTGATGGACAAAGGTGTGCATGTTTCAGGAGTGTATACAATCGGGTGAGCTTTAGGGTTGACAACCCCAAGGAAGACTCCACTCCTGATTTGCTTCAAGTGTGTGTGTGTTGGGGGGAGTTAGGGTTGGAAACCCCAAAACCACATTTCTCTACTTCTGTCACTTTAGTCTTAACTCTAAATGGTGCATTAATGCAGTTTTTTGCAAAGAATATAAAGTATGACATTCATGTCCTCACAAAAAGTTTGTATAATTATCACTACCCTGCCTTATTTTCAATGACTGCATGTGGCAGTTGTGTAATCTGAAATATAAAGATACAGTAGTTCATCGCTTCTAAATTCCAAAAAATGGGACTGTGAGTTACGCTATAAAAACTATTACATGGGTAACATAGTGCCCGTGTTGTCAAATGTGCTGTTTTTAGTAACAAAGTTAATTTGCAATTTCAATGCCTCTGTCTTCTATTTAGGTGTTCTAGTTTGCAGCATTTAATCGTTTGTTCTTAATCCACACCTGTGGGTAATTACTCACCCTCCAACATAGGATACCATTATATCACAAACAAGAGGATTTCTCAGTTTAGCTGTAGCATGCATATGTTGATTTTCCTAGACTGCCTTTGTTGCACAGCTAAGAATGCCTATAAGCAAAAGATAGGCAACAACACATCACTGAGTTGTACTTTATTTTTTAAATTTTAGCAGCCTTTACTAAGACTCAGTTTGTGAGTAACATGGACACCATCATAACTATCTGACTTTATATAAGTATGATATACTACACGTAAGTACATATTTTTTCTCTGGCTATTAAAATCTTAAATAACCTGTATTTGAGACAACTGTCAATTAAGGTAGCATGAGGGTCAGTTATACCCTTCTAATAGTTGCTAATTATGCACCCCCCCCCTTTTTACCTTTGTGCCTTAGAATTAATTTCATTGCTCTTTGGATGGGGCTACAAATTATTACAGTGGCAAACATGCAAAAAACAACTATGCATGCTAAAATTGACCAGAGATTGCATAAATCCCTTGCTCTACTGCTTGCAAGCTTTAATACCTACAATTAGCATACAATATCAAGTAGAAGAAATAAATTCAAATACCATTGGTGCAAAAAAAATATACTAAACCATAACATGGAATAAAACAGGTATGCCCTGTCTTAAAGATTGTAAGCACCAATTTCAGCAAGGGACTGATACTCTTTCTAATACTTTCGTTAGTGAGTGGGAACATAGAGATAAATCCTGGACCAACACAATAGACCAGTATTGTCAAAACAGCACATGACAATGCCAGAAGTTTAGTGGGTAAACAGGTATTGTTAGAACATTGAATAAATGGAGGGGATTATGATGTTGGAGTTTCAGAAACATGACTTACAAAAAACATCTAGATACAGAGTTCTGTATAAAAAACTACAAACTATTTAGGTATGATAGACTGCATAGAGGGGGAAGGGTAGCACTGTATTTTAAAAGTAATTTAGAGGAATCAGAAATGCTTTTTTGGAGAAATAGTGAAGGAGTAGAGTTGATTTTAATCCACATTATTAAACTGAAAATCTCTGTTGGGTAATCTACTCTCATCCTAAAGTAAAGGTCACAGACTTTGCGACATTGTCCCTAAAAATGACTACTCTAATTTGTCAAAAGGATGTAATCTTAATTGGATATTTTAATGCAGCATGGGGAAAGGCTAAAGGCCTTAAACTTGAGACTTAATTTTGGTCCCTAGGTTTAACACAGATAGTAAATACTCTGACACACAAAAGTACCCACTCAAGCCATGGAAATATACTAGATCTAATTTTTAAGACCAGGGGTATTAAACTACTAGACCATAAGGTTGGGATACCCAATTTAGGGGATTATTGTCATACAGAATGCAATGTGGAATATAGCCATGAAAAAGTAAACTTGACAAAAGCAAATATATTAGAGATTTCAAAAACTTTAATAAATTGTCTTTTCAACAACAGTTAGGGCAAGTGAATTGGGGAAGTATAAATCAAATACCAGATGTAGACTTATCAGTTGAGGATGTTGCAAGAACATTTGTGGAGATATGTGATAAAAATGCCCCATTTAAAAGAAGTCAAAAGCGAGATCTACACCATCCATGGGTAGATGAAAAAATTAAAAAAAACCAAATCATATGGAAAGATAGGTTATGGAAAAATGAAAACCGGTCCCTGAAAGTTGATGACTGTGAATTGTTTAAACAAATTAGAAACAAATGTAAAAGTATGATTAAAAGACAAGGAAAAGATACTATCAAAATAAAATAAATCAAACAAAAAAAAAACCCTGCCTAATACTGGAAACTTATAAAACAACTAGGAGGAAATACAAAGAATGAAGCAGATATAAAAATATGAGATGAGAAGGGCACAGAAATGACAACCCACCAAATAGCAAACAGTTTAAATCACTACTTTTGTTATCTCCCAGATCATAGGAATCATAGGAATTTTTACAGAGCTAAGTAGACTTGCATTCATAATATTCCCTTATAACTGCAGAGTTATTTCTGCTCACCACATTCTCCTTCCCTATAGAATTTATCCAGCGTGTTCTTAAACACCTGCATGGTTCCACTGGCCACCACCTCCAGTGGCAACTTATTCCAGTCATGTACCACTCTTTGTGTAAACCAGTTCCGAGTCCTTGCTAATCTTGTTTTCCTAGTTCTTAATTGTAGGGAGTGTGCTCAGGTGTTATACACCTGCTCTCTAGTTTCCAGCCCCAACTCTTCCCACAGGTTACTATTAGTCCATGCCTTATGAATAAGGCACATATCTCCTCTTTTCCTTCTATATTCCAATGGAAAGAGATCTTGCTCTCTGAGTCTCATCTCATAATTGTTCCCCATCATATTTTGGATTCCTCTGGTGGCCCTTTTCTGAACTCTCTCAATCATTTCAATGTCACCCCTTTTGTAGGGGGGACCAGACTTGTGCCCAGTATTCCATGATCAGTCTCACCAGTGAGGTGTATAGGGGCAGCACCACCTCCCTGTCTCTTGCAGCTATTTGCCTAAAAATGCAATTCATTACCCTGTTCCCTTTTTGAGTAATGTGCTTGCAATGTGATGAGAATTTCATGTCCCATGAGACCAATATCCCCAAGTACCTTTCGTCAGTTGTCACTCTTAGCAGCTTATTATTCAGGGTATAACTATGGCCAGGATTATTTTTACCTAAGTGCATTACTGAACATTTGTCATGGTTAAGATGTAATTGGGATTTTTTTGTCTATTCTTGTACAAAACCAATTGCAGTTTGGAGTGGACTGTCCCCAGTTTTGTTTCCTACCAGTGCCCTGAGTCTACAGTCATCAGCAAATTTTTATAACCTAATGTCATGATTTTCATATTGTAGAGATGCTATATATATATATATATGTTAAATAGGCATGGTCCCAGAACTGATCCCTGGGGCACCCTGCTTGTGACATCAGTCCAGTCAGAGAAAACTCCAATAATACAAACTCTTTGTCTCCTATCTGTCGGCCAATCCTGTACCCAATATATTATAGCAGGCTGTATCCCCATCTCATGTAATGTTAACAATAGTTCATTATGAGGTAATTTATTGAAAGCTTTAGAGAAATCCAAAAACAACACATCCACAGGTATACCCTCATTAAGCTGCCTTCGCACCTTATCATAAAAACTGAACATATTGGTTTGGCATGACCTGCCTTTAGTAAACCCATGCTGGGTTTTACCTTTTAGCTGTTTCTGGTCTAAAAAGGTGGTTATGCTGTCTTTTAGGATGCCCTCCAGAATGTTTGATGGAATTGATGTTAGACTGACTGTGTGGTAATTGGATGGGTCTGTCTTAGATTCCTTTTTGAATAGGGGGATAACAGTCACCTCCCTCTAGTGATCTACCACCTCACCCTATCCAAGGAAGTTTGAAATATGTATGCCAAGAGGGGAGCAATTTCTTCACTTACTTCTCTAATAACCCTTGGGTGGAGGCCATCTGGCCCTGGAGATTTATTTGGGTTTACCTTTTTTAATCTAGCCTCTACATCCCTAGTGTCTATGATAAAGTGTGGGGATATTTGTGTTGATTTTTGGATATTTCCTCCTGTTTTTTTTTTTTTGCTGTTAAATACTGATGAAAAATATAAGTTGTGTACATTAGCCTTTTCAATATCATATGAAATCACTTCCCCCATTTGATTTTTTAATGATCCCATGCCATTTGAATTCCGTTTTTATCATTTATGTATGAGCATATTACATAGTAAGTTACATAGTAGATGACAATATTAATTTACAGAGATCCTTGGAAACACAACTTGATAAAAAAGCTACTACAATTTTATTTTTGAACTATAAAATTGAATGAGGTTCAAAAACAAATAAATAAATTGAACTCACAAAAGGCCACTGGGCTGGACCAAGTGGAAATAAAATTCTTAAAACATTCTGTGGAGCAAATAACTCCAATTCTGTCTAGTTTATTTAATGAAAGCCTACAACAAAGCAAATATCCTAATTTTTGGAAAAATTCTAAACTAGTACCAATGTTTAAGGGAGGAATTAGGGATAATTTAACAAACTATCACCCAGTAGCCTTGTTATCTACCATCTCAAAGGTCTTTGAAAGATTGGTACTGTATGTACCCAAATATATGAGTATCTTGAGAGATATAAATTGCTAGCGGACTGTAAGGCAGGCTTTAGGGCAAGGAGGTCGATGGACACCACCTTGGCAGACTTCAATGACACAGTATCAAATGGACTGGAGTCGAGGGAGTCTGTTGGCACGATGTTTGTCAACCTCTCAAAAGCTTTTGATTTGGTTGATTATAACATCTTAAAGAAATGGCTCTCACTCGTTGGTGTGTCTGACCAAGTAAAAACATGGATGCTTTCTTATTTGATGGACTGTACGCAGCAAGTGTGTGTGGATGGAACTCAGTCTGATAGGGAGGGGATTTTCAGGGGTGCACCCCAGGACTCGATCCTGGGCCCCGTATTGTTCTTAATTTATATCAATCCTTTGAAACCTTTCCTGTGGGAAAAAGCTTATGGTTTTACTGTTCATTGATCTGTTTCTGTTTGGTTTTATAATGTTGATTTCTGTATTTTTATCTTATTGTATTGCACCTTGATATTTGAAAGATGCATAATAAATAAAGCATTATTATTATTACTATTATTAACTGATAGAAATATCTATATGCTGATGATATGGCCCTAATGGGTAGGGCCAAAGATAATATAGAAGTACAAAATATCCTGCAGTCTGACTTTGACAATCTGCAGCACTGGCTACAAGACTCAAAAGGATGGTCCTGAGTAGGAAAAAAACACAAGTAATGTTGTTTAACACCAGATGTACAACAAAGGTACTAAATACAGATCTGAATATATATATATATATATACAGTATATATATACAGTATGTATATATACTGTATATATATATATAGAGAGAGAGACAAGCATTGGGATTGTTTTGCCCATTCTTGTACAAAATATATATATGTGATACATGATGGGCAGGAGTGGGATATGGGAAATATTCTCACTCCTACAGAGTGAGCTCCGTATTCTCATGAGTGCCGAAGGCACGAGTGAGAATGCACAGCTCACTCTGCAGGAGGGAGAATATTTCCCATATCCCACAATCTGCACATCATGTGTGTTAGTTATACAAATGGGGTGAGAGCTTATGAAGTGTCATATTTTGCTGTTTTTATTTCTGTTTTTGGTAAGCAGGTGAGTTTTTGAGAGTACTGGGCAGTTAAGCGACTTGTTCAGAGTCACACAATATGCAAATGGAGGTTGTGAGAATCAAACCTAAGTCTGGCCTGCTGGCTGTACCAAGCTTGTTCAGAGCTTATTACTCTAACTTCTAGGCTATACTGAATGCACTGTTTGTCTGTGGTCTGAGAACTTGGGAGTGTTTCTGAATGGGCTGAGTTTGTTAGAATCACTGTGGGACACAGGTAATTGTGTTTTGCTATGTTAATTGTGTTAGTTGCAGCTTGCAGTGAGAAAGAAACAGCTTTGTAAATGAGTTTCATTTTGCTGTTTGTGTTAGTTGCAGCTTGCAGAGAGAGAGAAACTGCTTTGTAAATGAGTTTCATTTGAATTCAGGTTGTTTTGAAGCAGAGATTAGCACAGAAATGGGTTAGGAGTGTTGGAAACTTTGGGACACAGGTAAGTGTGTTTTGCTATGCTATTTGTGTTAGTTGCAGCTTGCAGTGAGAAAGAAACTGCTTTGTAAATGAGTTTCATTTAAATTCAGGTTGTTTTGAAGCTGAAATTAGCACAGCAATGGGCTAGGATTGGCAATGAAGATCTATTATACCAATGATTAAGGGTATATAACATTTGGGTTTATTGGGGATGTCCTAACGTAATAAAATACCTACCAAGTACAGTTGGGGATAATATGTTCCCCAGTGACTGCATCAGAAACCACAAAGGTTCACCATGACATTTATACAGGTTATCAACATTTTTTGAATTCCCATGGGATAAATATAAATTAGGTACTAACTGCACTTATTTTTCCACATGAGTACACAATTACTTTATATGTTGTGTCTGATACCTACCTTGGTGGCCACATCAAAGCATGGAATTTGCTGTTAGGGTCTTTTATACCCTGATAATATTGTTATGCTAGTTGTAGTACCCCATATCTATGGGCCAGGCTGGGTAGCCTCTAGACTGATACAGCCTTCTCACAGGTATAATATCCCTCTTTAATGCTGTACAGTCTCCTTTGATGCATTTCTAGTCCAGTACTATCTTTCTGTAGGCAAATGTGAATGACAATGCTGGTTACAGTACTCTATGAGTAGGTGTCAGTGGCTCAGTAGGTAGCACACTCTCCTCTGGGTCCAGAAGATAGGGTGGCTGTGAGTTCTAGCCCTATACCAGGTACTTGGGGTAATATCCGTAACTGTTGCAGTACTGGGGAGTGCTGCACAATTGAGGTGCTGTCTTTTGGGATGAGATGTCAAACTAATGTCCCTTCTGCTCATCTCTTGTCACTGTCAGATGGAAGTAAGAGATCCCATGGCATTTATCGATCAAATGTAGGGAAATTGTTTATTTAAAATAAATGTAAGGATATAGAAACAAAAACGGGGGATACATAAAAGAAAATTAAAAGAAATAATAAAAACCAAAGACAAAAAAAAAGGAAAGAAATACACACTAAGGCCCAGATATTCAAAAGGGTTGCGCCATCGCAACAGGGTTCTTGTCTCCCAAGTCCAAAAATCGCCATTCTCGATATTCAGCAGGAGGCAGTTACACCACTGGCAACAGGTTGCGCAAGAGAGCAATGCAAATGAATGCATGCTCAACAGGAGGGAGGATCCATGCATAACCTGCGCAGCCCGATGTTCAGTCGGGTTGCGGAGTTGTGCATCGCAACAACCTGCGCCCGCACAAGCTTGAGCCAAAAAAAAGCGTAAGTTGAGGGCCACCCACAGATGAGCTGCTGCATTGCAGGCGCAACACAGCAGCTGCCACCCTGGCTGGCCCCAACTCCTCCTGTACCCCACCAGCCCGATCACCCGGGCAGTACATGTCCCCACCACATCTCCACAGCCCGATCGCAGGCAGAATCTGTATGAACCCCCAGTGCCCGATCGCGGGCAGATGTAACCCTCCCCAGCCGAATAACTCCTGGTGGTCAGTGGACCGTAAGCCGATCGTGGGCAGAATGTCACAACACAACCCCCAAACATCTCCTGGTGTCTAGTGTCCCCCCACCCACCCACGAAGCCCCTCCACCCGCTACCCCGCGGCGGCGGGCGACAGCATCCACCCGCCTGCCGCCCGCCCGGACGACTGACTGTCCGGTGGGGCTGCCGCCCATTGGTGCAGAGCTACAGCCAATGGGCGTGCAGCCCATCGTACGACAGTCCAATTTGTCGAATGATCATTCACCGTCTGGACTGTCATGCTGATATGGGCTGCACGCCCGGTGGCGCGCTCGCGCAACGGCGTGAACGTGTCACCACGCCCACATGGGTGGCTATGGCAGCTGTCATGTGGTTCACACAAGACAGGCAGGGGAAAACCTTGGTTTTGCATTTACAGATGGGTCATTTGTGTCTTGGGTAGGGGAACTGGAACTGGTATTGGCAGCAGCACTTTAAGGATGAGGAACATTGGTTTCTTCTGGATTTGGCATTACCAGTGTGTCAGCTGCACTTGAGCCGGGAAAGCATAGAGTGGAAGTGGGACCACCAGTGTTTTTAGCGGACTTCTGTAGACTAAACCAAGGTTCTTTAGCATACTACAATAAGTCCAGCCCCAGTCCACTGAGTCATGCCGTCTCCACCACCAGTTGTGGAATGTGTACTTGGAACTAGCATAAGGGAACCTTTATATTCACCCTTGCTCCCCCCATGGATCTCCTGCATTTTTCCTAATGTTTATTTTTCAGAGCAACAGATGAGTCAGGCAATCAGCACATGCACAATGCCCCTGCTCCCCCCCACACACACATATGCACACATGAACACAGAATTGATACACGCCATTGGCACAATGCACTCACTTCCACACAACTAGTTCACTCAGCCATGCTGGAGCACTGGCCTCACTTTGCCTGCCTACAGACACCAAGAGACACTAGTGACAAAGGCAGCAGGCTACTTCACTGACTGCATTTGGATTTAACAGAACAGAAAAATGTATTTGTAAACAAGAAAAAAGATGGCACATGACCTCACATGGCCAACCCTAAGTAAAATAAAAAGTATTAAAAAAGCAAGTGCCCAAGAAAATGATTGAAATAATATTAGCCACTGTATCAGAGCCACTCTTAACCCCAGAGAGGAACAGGATTAAAACCATTGGTACTTACCAATGTAGCCTTTTGCAATGGTTATAGTTTAAATAGACTAATTGGTGATAGCATCTTGTAAGTCTTAAGTTCGGACTATGTAAAAGAATCCGCCCCGGTGAAGACTTGGGATTTCATCATAGTCTTTTAGAGCATCATCCTATGATCTCCCTAATTCAGAACGTTGGTTGGTGTTTCCCTTTGTGAATTATGAACAGCTAACTTACAGAATGATACCACAACAAAGTACTAACATCCTTCCAGGACTTTGTTCCATTGGAAACAGTGTGCAATTAATTTACAATATATGTATAAGGCAAAAAAAATGCCCTCTGTTGCTTTTTGGTTACTAGGAGCACTAGAGTGCTTGTGAACCAATCAGGTTAGTGAATTCATAACCCTCATTGCATAATTCTAAGTACCTCATGACCTCTTTGAACCAGAACTCACTTTTGCTGCCCATATCCCCATGGTCTGCATGCCTGTCTACAATATTATCATCTCTTCAGTGCCATCTGCAACCATCATTTGCTTGACCTATGCTGCAACTCTTGTATACACAGTATGTTTATCTCCGTTCATCTTGGCTATGGTCATTCCATCCTTTATGGTCTTCCAGTGTCCTCCTCTTTAAATTTGTAAGTGTTTAGAATGTAGTTGTACTACAGTACTTCTTGAAATGCAACCAAATCACTCCTGTCCTCCATTATGCCCACTGGTTCCTTATCAAATACCACATCTACCACAAAATTGCTTGCTTGTTTTCAGAATTCTTCATGGCCTTGAACCTTTTCGTTTCTCTGCTCTTATCTAATCTAATCATTGGTAGAGTGTGGGTCACACCTAGAAACAAAATCTGGTTCAGTGTGCTTATCCTAAGCATCACATTTCAAATGAATGAATAATCTCTCTTCCATAATCTTTCTTACTCCAGCTGTAGAGTTCTTTCTGTTGTTCATGTCTTCTTCCCTTCCACTGATGGGGGTATACTTTAGCATATGTGCCCCTGCTGTCTGAAATAACTCTTCCTTCTTCAAATCCTGCCTCATTATCCACTACTTTTCTCTTCCCTATGAATCTTGTGCTGCATCTGTTACTTCAGTTGTGCTGTTCAGTGGTGTCTTAATCCTTACAGTGTTGCTTTGTTTCTTGAATGCGGTGATATCAACTATTTTTACGTTTGCTAATTTCCTCAGTCACCCTGTGTCAGAATTTGTGGAATGGAGGCAGTGTGACCTTGTGACTGGAGTGCAGAATTGTAAGCCTTGAGACCCAGGACTGAATCCCACCATAACGTACTCACTATTTTACATTAACCTGCCACTTATTTCCCGCAGGTCCTAACAGTAACTACCATGAGCTTTTTTCTTTAGCCTCCCCCCAATCTCACTTGACATCTCTGGGCATGCCTCATAGCTGCTGTCTGCTGTTCATCAATTTGAAAGTGAATTTAGATTCTGTATGCTTGAAAGGTACTGTATTAAACAAATTTCCTTTCCTTCCTAATAATTTTAGTAGTTTATAGCCACCATATTCCCTCTGTTGCTCTTTTACTAGTTTCTCATATAATATGCATAGAAACATAGAATTCATCAGCAGATAAAGACTGCTTGGACCACCCAGTCTGCCCATGAGCAAGTCGCTTAACTTTCTTGTGCTCCCAGGTCACACCTGGAAACAAGCTTCAGCTTAGTGTGCCTTTCCTGGTTAGATAATTTCCCCTTTCCCATTTTTCCCTACATGTAGTATCACTGTATCACAGTATCACTTTCTGAATGGCATAGATACAACAATCATTATGATAAGTTAAACATGCCAAAGCATGTACATTAATTTGTATACTACTGTACCACATGCTTTAGGTTATTTTCCTTTGTTTGTTCCTATGTTTAGGACCATTTTATTGTATAATAATCTACCCCAGAGAGTATAGTACTGCTATACCAATCTTTACCAATCTGTATTTTTACCAAGTGAAACATCATTGAGTAATCTCATTTACAAGGTAGACCTGGACAGGTACAAAATAGACATACATAATACAACAAACATACATTGTACAATCAAATGCATATAGGTCACAGTCTTGTATAGATCAGGAATTTAGTGCAACAGCTGTTTCATTTAATACATTTTAATTGTGCAATAGAAACGTGCTGGATGTCCCACTACAAAGGAAGCCCAAAATAGAAAAAAAACAGATAGGAAGGCACAGCCCTATCCAAGTAGAATTTAAATAGTAAACAATTACTGATAGGTGGTAGTAGAGGTGGGATAGTGGAAAGAAGAGAAAAAGGCGCAGCCAACCTCAGTACAGTTTTGGGTGTAATGGCTAATGAGGTGCATACCATGAATGTTAGAAAAAAATAGAGGAGGCACCTGGTTCGAAGTGGATGGTGAGAGCTTAGGTATAACAGTTACAGGTGTCTTTCAGTGACTGCCTGAGTAGAGTTTTGAGGGATGCCATTCTAACAATGTTTGATAGTTTCAGGGTTTTCTGGAGGTTGTTCCATAAGGTGAGAAGTCGTTACTTATGGAGGAAGTGCCATATCGAGTTCTAATTCTGGGTATATCAAATAAAATGTAAGAATATCTCCTAAGTGAATAGATTCCCTGTGTACTGGTAAGGAGGCAGGAAATGTGTTGGGGGAGTTTATTGATAAGGGCTATGTATGTCCAAGTGGCCGAATTTTTCAATTTTCTGTTTTTTAGTGAGTACCAACCCAGCTGAGTGTAGCAAGAGCAGTGATGAGTATTATAAGGAGCACAAGTAATAAATCTTATAAAGTAGAAAAAATGGGCAGACTGGATGGGCCTTGTGGTCCTTAACTTCTACATGTCTATGTTTCATGTTATAATCCTGTGGTACAAAGTATCCAGTTTAGCTAAAGCACTGTTAGGGCCATGGCTATAAATAAAAGTCAGCATAGTCTAGTAGAGGGAGGAAGGTGGTTTGTACCAGCCTAATTTTGGCATCATAGGTGAGCAAGTGTTTGATTCGGTAAAAGAGTCCTAATCTCTACTTTAACTTTTTTGATAGTTCCTCAGTATGGATTGTGGAGAGTTTGCAGTTGATCCAGAAGCCCAAATATTTGCATCTGTCCAGTAACTCCAGTTTACCACAATTTCCAGATTGTTGAAGGCACTCTGCTCTACCTTGTGCCTAGTCACAGCCCGCCCAGGCATATGGTAATGTAGCATTACCACATATCCTGTCATGTGTTATTGCTTACATACAGTACATACTTTTCAGGACATCCAAACAGCTCCAGGTATGGTGGGGCCTCAGAACAAATGCAAAGACAAGCACAAGTCTGAGCTCACAATACCACATCACAGCAGTAAGATGAAAACTCCCATAAACTAAGAAGCTAGTGTTCACTTCTTCACTAGGTGAGCATATTCAAGCAAGCTTTTTGATGTAAGGAAAACTCACCTATTGCATTTTAAAAAGATTCAACAGAAATGGACCGATAAGTACATAATATGTTATTAGGGGAGGGGAAGGAAAGAAAAAACATAAGAAAAAAAAAGAGGTGAGCACTACCAATCGAGCAGTCTACAACTATAAAAAGAATTGAAAACATTTAATGAAAATGATAATTAACATTATATTATAGAAACTGAGAGAAATTTACAAAACCATCACATGTATATGAACAGACATTGAAAAGATAAAAATGGGTATTTAAAACAATTTATTATTTTGTAATGTTAAATTATACAATAATGAAAATGCTTGAAAACATAAGAGATGTTTGCATCTGTTCACAGCATAAAAACACAATGGAATTTGAGAAAACTAAGCTAGTGGATTGAATATCCCCAGATAATGGATATAATGAATGTGATTATGAAAAACAAATGACATAATTCATATGAATTTAATATTTTATATAAAAAACAGATTATAATAATAATAATCTTTATTTGTATCAAGTGCAATTTAAACATGTATCAAAATCCTTTTACAGAGTTTAAAAACCTTAAGACTATAAAACTATAAATATTTAAAATGCCAGAATACAGAACAAACTTCCAAAGAATTAATTATCAGAAAAGGCAAGCGAGAATAAATAAGTTTTCAGTGCCAATTTGAAGCTTTCCACAGCCTTACCCAATGAGATAAAGGATTCCACAGAATAGGAGCCACAAATGCAAAAGCTTGGTCTCCAGAGGTCTTCAAATGAACCCTGGGAATCTCCAGGAATACCTCATCGGTGGAGCGGAGGGGTCGGGGGGGCAATAGGGACACAGAAGCTCTTGCAGGTAACTTGGTCCCCTTCTGTGTAAGGCTTTATAGGTCATAGATAGCTAGTCTTCATCATTGTCACCCCCAGTTTAATAAAAAGTGGGGAAAACTACATGCCCTTTACCTTCCTGACCTTGGCTAGTTCCTTGAGCTCCCACCCATCATCTAGTAGCCTTTATGGTTCAATGTATTTAGTGTATTTTTGCTTACTGTTAGTTTATAGGCATGCTCCTGGGGGGTTTGGGTGGGGGCAGATGGGATTGTTGTTGTATGACAGATTTTCATTGAATCTGTTTAGCTACATTTCTCTGATAGCCTGTTTGTTGATTGTTTGTGTTTATATGTGCTGTTTAATAACTAAAATTAATGAAGTTGATTTAATTTGAAAAAAATAAATTCAGATTCCAGTTCAGTGTTATTCACAAGGTTGTTGGAGAAGTTAAGGGGGGGGGTTGAAAGATTTCCTGGGGCTGGAGAAAACCATGTATTTAGTTTTCTTAGCGTTAAGGACCACACCTTTGTTGGAGAACCAGGTGTGGAGCTTATGGAAGTCTGCTTGAAGGCAAGAGATCATACCTTTAGGGTCTTCGTTGCTGCAGTAAAGTGCTGCATCATCTGTGTAGAGGACTATTTTGGTACTGGAACACATTTCAGGGAGTTAATTAATGAAGAGTCTGAAGAGGAGGGGGCCCAGGATGGAGCCCTGGGGTACAACGTATTTAACTGGGCATTCTGAGGAGGCATGCCCATCAATGTTGATAATCTTGGATCTACAGGTAGGACAGCTCCTGAACCAATTGACAGCATCAGATGAGAAGTGGAGGTCTATAAGGGAGGTCAGAAGGAGTTCATGGTCGACAAGGTCAAAGGCCTTAGTTAAGTCCATGAAAACCGAGCCCGTGTATAGGCCATTGTCAATGGCTCTATAAATGTCCCCAGTGAACTTAACTATGGTGGTCTTCATACTGTGGGTAGCTCTAAAAGCCTGGGCATCTGTGAGGATGTTGTCGCCATTGAGAAAAGATGTGACCTGGGAGTGGACTACCTTTTTCAGAATCTTGGAGGGTGGGGCTAGGATGGAGATTGGCTATAATTTCCAACCTCAGTTCTGGAGCTGAATTGAACAGTGGTTTAACAATGGCAGTTTTCATGATCCAGGAAAGGAGCCAATACAGAGGGAGAGGTTAAGGATGTTGGGGAGTGGAACTGCTAGGGGAATGATTGGTTTAAAGTTTGCAATCAATCCCATCTGCTCCTTTATTGGGATGAGGTTAGTTGCAGGATGAGCTTAATAGTGTCAGTGGGAGTAAGAGCCTGAAAGTAGAAATTTGGTGTGTCCAAATGATGATTTGAGGGAAGAGGGGTGGTGATTCTCGGCAACTTGGGGAAGGGGGGCTTGTATTTATCCAAGTCCCCAAAGAAATGATTAAACAAGTTGGCAACAGTGGAGGGATCATTAGTAAGCTGATTACCATGACTGAGGGTGACAGGATCAGCTTTCCTGACTCTGCCAAGGAGGTTGTTCAGAGTGCCTCAGAGTTGCCTGGGATTGGTATTGTCCCCGAGCTGTGAGCTGTGGAGGAAATTGACCTTAGCTGACCTTACAGCTCTTGCATTTGTTCAGAAGGGTTTTGTATAAAGTGAGTAGAGCGGGATCCCTGTGTTTCCTGTGCTTGGTCCAAGCCCTGTCCCTATCCCTCATGAGTTTGAGGATACGGGGGTGTTCCATTCGCTGATGTGGCCACAAACCCAAATTTTTTTCAGGGAATCGAATTTATCACAAACCTCTGAAAAGAATGCAGAGAACCAATCAACAACAGCATCAGTATTGATCATGAATCAGGTAAAGGACCAATCAACATGATAGAAGACATTAGAAATTTCAGCAAGGGCTCTATCAGATAATCATCTCCACCACAACATCAGGAAACTTATGCTACTGTGATTACATGTTGTTGTAAATATGAGATTGGGATTACTATCTTCTAGATATCCTACAAAGGAATTCAACTTAGCTTTGGTACCGTTCCATACAAAAAAAATCTTATGTGAAGGATCCTTAACTCATTGCCTCCTAAAATATGCCTGTAGGTGGAAGCAAATGTACTGCAGTGTGTCTCAGAATGACTACAGAAGTCACCTACACACTGCCTGTGTGCCCTAGTAACATCTGGAGACATTACTCATATGTTTTAATATTACGTGCCTGCCTGAATTGATCAGAATTGACTACATAGCACAATTAGAAAGGTAATGTTGTGTTGAACAACTTAGCCACTGACACTTTGTGTGTATTATGTTCACTTTAGGAGTTATTCACATTTGTTTATGACATGTTGTGTATGGCAGACATTTTGTCCATCAAGAACCACCTTAGCACTTTGAAGAAAACATACATTCTGGGTATCTCAGCTAGTATAAAACAAAAACTAAATTGAGCACAATTGATTGCATAGCACTGTTGGAAAGGCAATTTTGTGCTAAACAACTTTGTTGTTGATATGTTGTGTGCATCATGTATACTTCAGGAGTTATATGCATTTGTTTATGATATGGTGTGTATGGTTCAGATTTGCCCCACAAACCTCACCAATGCACCTTGACTAAAATGGGGAAAATTATGTTTAATACTACAGAAATAGTTGTTTTTTTACAAACAAATTATTAAAACTACATCTAATGTCTGGATTCTTAATTTGGTGCTGATATGTTACATATTTCCCAACAAAAAAAGGCTTATAGTGCATTTTTTAGTGGAAAAAATATTTTTTTTGCTGTTTCGACCAGCATAGAAAAAAAAATTAAGCTACCTATTATTACTTGCATACCACCGTTGGAAAGGTAATTTTATGCTGAACAAGTCTGCTACTCATATTTTGTGTCTTGCACTTACGTTTTTTGTGCTGTTAACATTTGTTTGTGACATGCTGATTTATGGCTTGATTTTGCTTAGAAAGGCCCAGGAAGTGCTGCAACTTCAGAGAGCTCCTGTGGAGGCAATGAGTTAACCACTTTCTCCTCCCATAGGCCCAAATAGTTGTTGGCATAGTTGGGGGTGGAGGCAACCCTCATGGCTGTCCCTTTTATTTGTAGGTAGAAAGCCCACTGCCCATGTTTTCCCCTACAACCCCTCCTAGTTTTTCTACACCTCCCTTCCTCCCCCATTGGTCCTCCTCTCCCATGGTTCCTCCCCCAATTCTGCCTAGCCAGATACCATACAGCCAAGGCCCACCCTCTATAAATCCACCCATGCCCCTCTCCTCCCCTCAATCCATGTTTTCTCTGTTGGTCACCCCACACCCTCTGATTGCACCCCACGCCTCCTATGCTCCCCTTTCTAGGTCCTGCCCTTCTCAACAGGCGCTGGTTATAGACCCACCATCCAATAAAAATAAAACCTCTGTTTTCCCACCTGCAGCGCTTTATGACAAGAACTGTCTCAACATGTTCACATTTTTACCCTCTAGTTTGTAGCTAGCTAAGATCTTATGTTGTATCATCTGATTGCCTTCTTGTGTATTACTGCTAATCTGTGTTATTTTTGTCTCTGTATCTTTGTAATTCACTGTACTGACAAGGAACCTTTGTAAACAAGCTCATCCCTCAAAGGTAAATGTAATCCGATTCTTTCTAATAAAAATAAACAGGACAGTAAATGCATCACATTTTAACACTTTCTCTGATACATACATATATATATATATATTAGAGGCAAAAAACTCTGTTTAATGCATTAGTTAGGGTTGTTCCACAGCGACAAAAGTGAGGAAATTCGCTGTTAGGGTTGAAAACCCTAACTCCGAATTCACCCCCCAGCACCACACACACACAGACACACACACACACACATGCAAGTATGGGGGAGGACCAAGTCAACACAACCAATGACAGACATCCAGCAGCAGGTGACAGAAATAACAAACAATTGTCTAAATGTACTACGAGACAACCCCACCCACCTGACCAGGTACTGCATGCTCAGTGGAGATCAACAGCAAAACTGAGGCCATGTACACCAAACGCATACATCCCTGATTGCAGCTGCACACAACGTCATCACACTTAGTAGTTGCATGGCCTTACCTACCGATGCCCCACACCACACCACACCACATGTGGTGGGCCACCTGAGCAACAGAGTTCAGCAAATTCAAGGAGTTGTACAGGTATAATATCTCTGATTATAACAAGGGTTTGAGAAATGCAGCTTCTAATTGACTGTAAACATTGAAACAGCCTTATGTTTAGTTTTAGTAACATACATGTAGAGCCTAACCATATGATGAACATGGTTTAATGTTGTTTAAAAAACAGTTTTATTATGATAGCAATAAGCCACTCCCAGATATTATGTTAATGGTCAGTTTATCACTGTCTAGCGACATGTGGCACTCGGCTATGCCTCATTCAACATTAAACCCCTACAGGGTGATTAACAGACCATTTAATATAACTGTTGGTCATGCCTTATTGCTTAATTGTCTTTATGAGTAGATACTCTCCCTCTGCTAGGCACTGCAGAAGCTTTGCAACACAGTGTCCCACCCAGTTACACCATACACTTTCTAGTTACTGGAGAATGGCTGTAAATATGAACTCATGAAGATGAACAGGGTAACTTGATCATTACAGTCATTGAAACCTTAGTGTGATTATAACTGACAGAGTCAGTGATAGAGAATAACCCCTGCTGTCCTAGTACACTTACCCCATTGTAAGTTAAATCAATACTAAAAGACATTCTGTTTATATCTACACCATACCTACTTGATTCCTGTTGTACCACAATTAACATAGTTATCACTTTGATAGCATCAGTGACAGAAGTGTGGCAAACCCAAACACTAGGCATACAGCCTGAGTATGAAACAACTGTTAAAAAAAATTACACTGTGTCCATAAGTGGCATAGATCACTCATTGCAACAATAGTAAATGTATTACTATTTGAATAAGTTAGTCATCACAGATGCAATGAGATTGTCTTTATCAGGCACAACATACTCAGTAAGTGCCTACAGGAAAATCTATCCTATATACATCTCTGATACAGGTACGTCATTGTTGGCTCAGTAGTGCTATGATATTTAGAAGTTGCTTGGCCTGATCCATGCAATTACACTGTTTCATAAAGAATACTTACTGCATCTTTAGTATTGAAACACACTGAAGGTCTATGTATGTACATCAGCAGTACACCTTCATCAGTAAGAATGCATCTGATACTGGCAGTATGAATTTTGCAGCGTTGAACAGGCAATGCTTTTCCATACGTTTACATCAGCCTCTCTATCTGGAGTAAACCATTGCAGTAAATGTACTACTATGTAAATCACATACTAAATGTAACACTACTTTTATCTTGAGCATGCTAGTGTCTTGTAGTTAATTTATGTACTTCTCTTAATTAATGTATACTCACTAGTGTTAAAACCTTTCTACAACTGTCATCATGCACCTTCAGCATTTATATTGACTAACGGCACAGTACCAGTTGTGGTGTGGGGCATCAGTAGGTAAGGCCATGCAACTACTAAGTGTGGTACGTTGTGTGCAGCTGCAACAGGAGATATTATGCGTTTGGTGTACATGGCCTCAGTTTTGCTGTTGATCTCCACTGAGCATGCAGTACCTGGTCAGGTGGGTGGGGATGTCTCGTAGTACATTTAGACAATTGTTTGTTATTTCTGTCACCTGCTGCTGGATGTCTGTCATTGGTTGTGTTGACTTGGTCCTCCCCATACTTGCATGTGTGTGTGTGTGTCTGTGTGTGTGTGGTGCTGGGGTGGTGAATTCGAGTTAGGGTTTTCAACCCTAACAGCGAATTCTCATTTTTGTCGCTGTGAGCAATCCTAATTAATGCATTAAATGAGTTTTGCCTCTAATTTCCTTCTTTGAGAATGATAATGAGAAATAGTGAATGTACGCGGCGCAGGAGTGCGGGGCCTTTAATGACATGATGTCTTGTGGCATAGTATCAGGAAGAACAACGCAAACAGAAGCGCTAACAGTGGCGCATGGTAACGCAAGTGCAAATGACAACAGAAAGGGCAATGCACATGGTGGCATAGATGGGAAACAGTCTGCCACGTGATGTGTTGTCATATAGTAACATGGTGCCTGCAAACGGAAATGTCAATGGGCATGGTGACGCAAAGTGAAACAGAAAGAGAAACAGTACTGTAGACACAAATGGCAAAAATAACAGAAACACAAGTGCAAATGAGAACGCAAAGGATGACGCACGGGTATGTAGACGCCAACAGTAAGTGAACGGGCAGCTGAACCCAAGCGGAAAGGGCAATGGCAACAGTAATGTAAGCACAGGCTGGTTTTCCCCAAAAGCTGAATAGAGAAAGACAGTGAGTACAAAGAATGTATGCATAATAATTGTATCGGAGCAGAAATGAGGACTTGGAATACTAAATAGGTTATATCTCAGGAACCGTCTGACGAGAAAAAAAAAATTAAAAGTAAATGCGATTTATTACTGTCCTGGCTAGTTTTGTACTTAGCCCCAAAGGGGCTAAGGACTTCTGACAAAAATCCGTGTCTGCACTGCTTCTCGAGATTACGGGCCCTGAAAGGCGCAGCGACGCCGTAATGTTATCTTATGGGAAAAAAGAGAAGTTCGAGCACCATAACTTTGCCTCCTGTAATATTTTTTCACCAAACCACTGAAAGGCACATCTGTGGGCTGTTGGCTGTCTTCCCTCCAAATTTCAGGAAAAGACCAAACCGCTATTTTGCAGCAGGGTGCCAAAGGATTCCTGTAATGCATCGGGTGCCGTAATGTTATCCTATGGGAAAAACCATCAACTTTGGAGTGCCGTGACTTTGCTGCCATGTAATATTTTTCAATACAACACTGAAGGCACACTGTGAGATGTCATGCGTTCCTCCAAATTTCAGCCCAAACTCCCAACCGTTCTTTTGCAGTGCAGTGCCAAAGAATTGCTGTCATTTTCCCACAGACTAGAAAATTACTGTTTCAATTTCATAAAGCTGCAAACATTTGCAACACTGGTGAGCATGAAAGTACTTTATAAGTACTTTTTCCAGAAATCTGAAAAATATATTCTGGGGTGTTTTACCCCAAAATAAAGACATGGCTAGCATCCTCAGGGTCCACTAGGTGAATACAAAAAGAATTAGGTTGCTAGAGGGTCCTAAATTTAAATGCCAAGCATTTTCTAATCACCAACTGAAAACAAAATGGCCGATTTGTGAAAGTAACAGGCCCATTTACAAAGTAAAATGCATTTTAGAAAGTGTTGAACTTTTGTTAACTTTTCCCATTGACTTATAATGGGAAATTGTTTTTGAATAACTTTTGAACAGTTTAATATTTTTCACCAAATCTTTAAAGGCACACTGGGACCCTGGCACATCGTTCCTGAAGATTTCGGGCCAGTCGCGCAAACCGTCCGACCTGTACCGCCGACCGTAGAAATCCACAAAAAGCGTAAACGCGTGCGCAAATCATGCTTAATAACTCCACAGCCGTGTATCCAACTGGTACAAAACTTGGCAGATGCCAAGGCCTATGGTTCTTGATTGTGTATTCCAAATTGCAGCTAAATCTGTCAAACGGTTGCAAAGTTATAGGTGCAAAGTTTGGGGTTTAATATAGAAATGGCTCTCAATTTCAATTATGGTAGCACTACATGTATTATATTATATATATATATATATATATAGTATATACTGTATATATATATATATATATATATTGCCTCTGATTTCAATCTTTGCAAAGTAAAACATTTTGTGATATGTTTGGATGTAAGATGCTATATGAAATAAAATTACACTGCATTGTATTCTATTTAAATAGCTCTTTTCATATAGTTTGTATCACAAAGCATTTTATAAAGTAATGAACTTTATTCCTGTAGTATACTTACAATACGTCTGCAAATAAAGTGGTAATTATGCCTCCAACATCGCACACACAGTTGCTAACAGAACTGCATTAATGCCTTTTTTATATTTAAGGGATGAAATAGTGCCCAAAATATCTGGATAATCACCTCTGCTTTTTGAATAGTGACCTGTGATCATTAACTTCCACCTGAGTAACCATCTAAAATGAGTAGAAGGGACAATTTCATTAGACTAATATGGATAATTAATTTGAACATTTCCCCTAAAGGTCAGTATTATACTGGGTTGGTTCAGTATAACAGAGATTCTACTAGCAGAGGTGTGGCCTACCAGCTACAGCTCTTGCACTGGAAAAAGGTTATGAACTTGAGTCATGCTGCACTCACTGATGGAGTTTATATGTAGTTGATACTACACTGTGCTGCACCATGCCATACTACACAGTTTACATGTAGCTGCTATATCACAAAATTGCTACCAGGTGGTTAAGAAAAGCATTTTAAATGGACTTTATCTATTGCTTGTGTTTGCTTAAAATGATATGACGTTAGCTGCAGAATCAACATTTATGTGTTTTAAAGCATACATTATTGATCTTTACAATGAGCGATTGCAGTTACCTTAGAATGCCAAAAACATGTTTCTATATAGATGCCATTCACTGACAATTGCAATTAATATTTTATTCAAAAAAAGTGAAGAAAATATACAAAACAATATTAAACGTGATTCCATTGGAAACATATATTAATATGAATATAAAAAACGAGAAGTAAAGCTAGCTTTTAAAGTTATTGTATATATTCTGCTTGTACTTTTTGTGTCAAGAATCAAAAGCATGTACTATAAACTTTAGTATGTAGTATAGTACAGCACAGCACAGTGTATTATCACTTACATGTAATAACCCTTGTTGTAAAGCTACAGACATTTTGCATGGAAACATTACAAATGGTGCCCAGTTGTGAAATGGATGGCCACATGTAACATTTCAAAACCTTCCCTGGGATGAGATACAGATGAAGTACACTGATGTACGCCACGCTGCTCTGCTCTGCCGTGGTTCTTAAAGGCAGTGCAGTCGGCGTAGCACTATAGATAGTTTTTTGTATTCTTTTTCTGCAGTTCCTGAAAGCCTCCTGTAGATAGTTTATGTATCTCCTTTCTGCAAGCCTGCTGCATCTGCTGCGACTACTGTACGAGTAAATATCTGCTTGTTGGTCGAGTGGAGCCCTCCCCTTTAATGCTTACTGTTGTAATTTGGGATTTAAATGCACACTGTATGGAACTTGCTAAGATGAGGGTCTAGTGACCGGATAAATAATTTACTATCCTATGCATATGTATGGCATGGAAACAAGCCGCAGAGCCTAGGCAAAGGTTTTTTATCAGACTCTAGACCTGGGACAAGTTAGCAACAGGCTGTTGCACATAGCCAGGGGGCGATAAAGCTAGGGAAATATTTCAAACGGAGGGTACCGAGAGTTTTTGCAGCTGAACCGAGTCTCTTGTTTCAGGACAAAGCACTGTCTACATGGCCACTTTTATCAGCTGAATTACATCTCTTTTTTCACCTGCTTAAGCACACCCTCTCTAGTCTGTAGCATTGCACCCCGATACCACCCTGCACATTGCTGTTACCTGTAAACTGCTCCGCCCCTCTTGCTGCACATATATATTCTAACCTCCCCTTTCTCCTTCCAGAAGCGGGTCGCGAGGGCAACGGACTTCTTGCTTTCCCCCTGAACCTCCTCGATGGTCGCGAGAGCCTGCTGCGCTCTCCCAGGACAGGAAGACTGAACCTCGGAACCCCCACCCCATCCCCAAGCCAGAAGGTACGGCTGCTGGAGCCTGGACTCAGCTCCTTTGTTCAACCTTTTGAATTTTGGCGCCTTTTCAGCGGAGGCGGCGCGCGCTGCTCTGCTCTGCCGCGGGTTCAGCCCCGCCGGCACTGTGCCTGCTCCCACCACCCTTGGTCAGCCTCAGATTTATAGGCTGCTGGCAGGTCAGGTGACGCTGCCAAAACCTATCAGCCGACTTTCAGGTCTGCAGGTTATCACCTCTCACCAGCAGAGGCCGCTTAGCTCAATCATACCGCCTGCTTCAGCATTCTCCTACTTCAAACATGCATTTTCTTGTAGTAGCAGTGCTTGCCACGGTTATGCCCCTCCTCACTACCCCAGGCAAACCTGCCTTCTTTCAGCCCTGCTCTAGCATTTGTCTCTCCACTTCCCCTCTCCCCACTCCTGCCAACCCCAAGGGCTGGCAATTCCACAAACCACCCTTCGTGTGCATAAGCCCCTCAATTATACCACTGTCCTTTCCATGAGGTTACCTATCCTAACTAACCTAGGTGCTGGCATCCCTCCCAAGCTGCACACCTTCCCAGATCCAGACGCAAGCCAAGACTTACATGGCAATACGCTACTAGATATCTCATCTGCTACTCATCATGTCAGGTGACATTGAAACCAACCCTGCCCAATATCCAAGCACAACCACGAGCTCCTCCAAAGGAATTAGCATACTCCATCTGAATATCCGCAGCCTACTAAAAATATCTGGCTTGCAAATCACCATCCAAACACTTAAGCCAGACATCTGCACCATATCTGAGACTTGGCTCAAACTCATCATACGGATGCCTCAATAGCCATCCCGGGGTATACTGCAATCAGGCAGGACCACCTAGGCCCTAAGAAAGGCGGAGGCATAGCCATGTATATGTCTACCAGTCTTAATTTCACCCCTGTCCAAATCAGCAGCCCATCTCCCCAGATTGAATCTAAGATGATTAAACTCCTGCTGCCACACTCCTCCCCGGTATACGTTGCTGGCATCTACTCCGCCCTGGCTACTCCTGGTGATACCATCATCAGTCATCTAGCTGCCCTTAAAACTCTGGCTGCCACAGGCGAACTCCACATCCTAGGTGAGACAAATCATAACTGGCTTGCACCTGCATGTACGAAAATACGCAGCAGTGTCAAAGCCCTTAACCTCTCCCAACTAATTGAACAGCCCACGCGTCTCAATCCCACAACAAGCAACCACCCCCTCCTGGACTGGGCTCTCACCTCCCACCCACACAGAATAATCAGGGCTGGCATCCTCCCAGACTCTTTGAGTGATCACCACATGATCTACATGTCTAGGAAAGTGCACAGACCAACTAACCACCTCCCTCCTAGGCTGATCCTTGCCAGAGCCTACAAATCCCTTCATCTCCAATCACTCCTAGATGATATCGTACTTGCTGACTGGTCTTTTATCAATCTAGCGTCCTCAATTGACCACGCTTTTGATAGGTTTAGAAAGCAGTTCCTCACCATATGGGACTATCATGCCCCCCTAAGAAAGAAAAGAGTCAGGGATTTCCACCTCCCCTGGATATCTGCAGACATAATTGGCAAATGCCTAGCTGGGATCAGGCCTGGAAAAATCACAGGAGACTTCAATCCCTACATCTCTGCAACACTACGCACCCTCTGAAACAATTGCACAAAAGCCATAAGACAGGCAAAAACTACTATTTCCATGACACCTCACCAAAAATCTTAGCCATCCCTCCAAATTCTGGAAACCGTCAAAGCCCTTTTCTCCCCGCCCAGACTCCTCCCCACCCTAAACCTTCAGGACAACATCATATCAACCCCAGCGAAGTTGCATCCGCTTTCAACTCCTTCTTTGCTACAAGCGCCAAATCTCCTAGACAACCTACAGCCTCCCGCAGCCGCCAACTACCACCCTGCCATACCCCGCGTCCCCAAGCATGCCCACCTTCTCCTTTCGGCCGGTCTCCTGCAGAAGTTTTCGCTGCTCTACGCCTCCGACCCAAACAAAGGCAAGTGCCCACAAGGCCTGGACACCAAACTCTCTTCCTATCTGCCCCTGCAATAGCCTCCCCTGCCGACCTACTAAACCTCTCCTTCACTACGGCGAAAATTCCAGGTGCCTGGAAGGAAGCTGTAATCATCCCCTACCTAAAGGGGGCGACCCATCTGAACCGGGAAACTACCGACCTATCTCCCTCTTACCGGCCCTGGCCAAGCTGCAAGAGCAGCTCGTACTCACCCAACTTACACAGTTCCTCGACTCCAGCTCTTTCTTCACTCCATTCCAGTCGGGTTTTCGCAAAAATCACTCCACCATCACAGCCTTGCTAAGGCTCACTAACGCTATCTCCTTGGGCATGGACAAAGGCCTTGTCACCTCTGCTATTTTTATTGACCTGGCCAAAGCCTTTGATACCTTGTTCCACACTAAACTCCTCTCAAAATTGCAACAAGCAGGCCTCTCCCAACCCGCCTCTAACTGGTTCCAAGCCTATCTGTCAGGCAGAGTGCAGGCTGTAAAAATTGGCCCTCACATCTCCTCCCAACTACCAGTGAACATGGGGTTCCCCCAGGGTTCAGTCCTGGGTCCCCTACTTTTCTCTATGTTCTTAAACGATCTGCCTCAAGTCTGCTCTAACTCAGCGCTATAAATGTACGCGGATGATACAGTACTGTACACCTCTGGCCCCTCTACCGATGACACAATTGCATCTCTTCAACGGGATTTTGATGCCATACAAACTTGGCTCAGGTCCAACCAGCTTATCCTAAACGCCAAGAAAACCGTCTCCATAACCTTCGGCACCCATCCCAAGTTATCCCGCCCAGCAGCCCCGTCTTCCACACCCTGGATGGCTCAAACCTAGATTCCTGCACCTCCTTCAGGTACCTAGGGATATGGCTAGATCAACACCTTGATTTTCATGCCCACATCGAATCACTGCAGAGAAAATCTCACCCTAGGTTAGAGCACTGTACCGGCACAAAGGCTCCCTTCCCCTCTGTTAGATGGGAGTTAGTCCTCAAAATGATCCTCCCCATCTTTGACTACGGGGACGTGGTCTACAGCGGTGCTCCCCCATCTACATTGGCCAGACTGGACCCCCTCTATCACTCGTTCTGCCATTACGCCCTTGACTGCCCTCCCACCACCCATCACTGCAACCTGTACAGCGCCCTGGCCTTCCCATCCTTAAAGTCTCGGCGTAAACAACATTGTACTAACCTTATCTACAAGTACTGGTCAAATACCCTCCCCCTCTACCTCAGCAGTGCTCTATCAACCCAACCTCCCCCTGCCTACCCCCTCAGAGCTTCTGATCCGAAAAAGCTCCATGTACCTTTCATGCGCACCTCTAAGCGCCAAATGGCCTTCATGCATCGTCTGCCAAAACTATGGAATGAGCTACCTGCAGACATCAGGCACTCAGACTCCCACTGGGCTCTTAAACCACTCCTGAGGTCCTACTACTCTGTTGCTTGTAATTGCTACCCGAAGATCTAGTTGCCAAATGATAATTGCCTCTGAACCGATGTCTGTTGTCTTCCCACGCTGTGCACTTTAACTATGACTACTGTTAGCTACTCTAGACCTATGTAACACTGATGTACTGTGTTTTACTGTTTTACTGTATCTATTGTCTGACCTATGTAACCCCAGGTCACATCTGGAAACGAGCGGTCCCCGCTCAGAATGCTTATCTGGTAAATCTCTTAAATAAATAAATAAATAAAATGTGTCCTGAGATGAACAAACCATATGTACGTGTCTCCTGTTCTCAGTCTTTGCAGAGTGTGTGGGAAGCCATTTGGCATCATACACTCCTGCTTCAGGCAGAACCAGTATACATTCCTCCATGGTGAGTTGCATATACTTCTCATGATGCTTTACATTATTTAGGTGTGTGTGATTTTGTTGTTGTTGTTTCTTTGAAACCTGGCTTTGTTGCTGACATCATTTCTGGGTAACCCTTGCCTCAGTGCTTTGTGCCAGGGTTCTTTGTATTTTGAATGCTTTCCTATTTTTGCTCACCGTGACACAAACCTGTAAGACTAGACCTAGAGAGGAAGCTGAATGTTTGAGGGGCAGGGAAGGACGTTGAGACCAGGTGAACCTTAGGCGGTTGTAGGGAGTATAGTTTCCGAAGGTGCTGCTGACTCAGCCTGCACAGCTAAAGGAGCCCCCTTGGGCTTAAGGACCCCACCTTTAGGCAGCTGAAATCTTAAATGCTACATCAAGAGTTGCTACCGAGTCGATGTGCATGGCTAAAGATTCCCTTGGAGTGTACGTAGGCCATTCTCACCTAAAGAGCAGAAAAAGAAGGACTCTGCCCAGTTAAGGGACTCACCATCAAGATGCAGACCTCAGGGGGCAGAGTGAGATCATCAGCTTACAGGGCAAACCCTGGAAGCCATGCTATGGTGGTGGCTGGCATGCATCTAAATGCAGGAGTAGTGGGAGACCATGGTAAATCCAGACAGCCAGAAGCATAGGGAAGGAATTAAACAAGATAAGGCTGAGTATAATAGGAGGCCATAGTGAAGCCTGACAGCCATGAACACATGGAGAAATTAAATGTAGGTAAGCTTAAACACTGACTGAGACATCAAATGACAACTAGGACAGAGAATGAGACCGAATGATATGGGCTTGGTCTGGATTGAATGATGATGCATACCAACCAGCTCCATAAGAGAGGTTAGTGTAAGTGCTGATGCAGTGCATGTAGGTAGGCTGAGGCAGTAGAAATAACAAATGGAACTGCTAGGGAAAGCCGGAGGATATGGGGAACCAAAACTAGGGAGCAGAGCTGCTGCAGAGAACAAAGAACACAAAAGGGAGTGCCTGCCTGTCTGGAGTCAGATGTAAATGGTTAACAATTGTAGTTGAACTGAGGGATTGCTAAAGGTATGAAAAACAGCAAACTAGAAGTCTGAATAGCACAAATGAAGCAATGGGGATGCAGGATGCCAGAAAAACTAGAAACCCCAAAAGAAGCAGAATGGAAAGAACACAAGGCACAGGAGAACAGGAGTGCATCAGAAACAAATAACAGTGATGCACAAACTGCAGCCAGAGAGGTAGAAAGCAAAATACTGACCTAGAAAAGCAAGAGAAGCACAAGCCAAGCAGAAAGTCCAGCACGAACCAAGAAGAAAATCCAAAAGCTCAAAGGGAAAGTGGGAGACAAGCATGGCAGAAAATGGAAGGGGGGCAGAACTCCAACTGCAACAAAGAAACAATGCTTCAGTGTGAGACTGGAGGCAGCAGACTTAAATAGTTCAGGAAGGGGGCGTGGTGGTTGCTCCCACCCATTGAACAGCAGGCATAGCCTTTCAATTAACAGTTACAATTGCACTGGACTGCAAGAGCAGATCACAGAGATCTCAAACTGATTAATCTTGGGAAGATTCAACAGTGTACAGCAGTTCATGTAACCAGTTAGTGGCATTGACAGCAAATAACTGCTTGCCCAGTTCAGTAGGCTTAAGGGCATTCTGGCCATCTTCCTGGTGTATTGGTTGGAGACGCTGCAGAAGCAATTTGTTATAGAAGGTGTGTTAGGCCCAGAAGCACCTTTCTAGGGAGCAAACAGGTCTGGAGCTTTATTCTGCTGTGTAAAGGTAGCCAGTTAGTGAGTCTGTAAATGGTGCAACTAAGTGTGGTTATCTGCACCAAGTACAAAGTGGCAAACCTTATTACAGATCAGCGTTACTCTGTCTAGCACTGTGTCACAGCCAGCTGCATAGACAGGGAGCCCATAGTCTATAAGTGACAGAATGCAGCTGGCCACAGTAAGACACCTAGCATCCCCAGTAAGATTATTCCTTTTACAGTACAGGGCACCCAGTCTTCTGCTAACTATGACCTCCAGATTGTCAATGTGGGGGGGGAGGGTAAAAGATAAGGTGCCATCCAGATTTAATCCAAGGTATTCGAAGATCTCCACCTGTTCAAGGTTTTACCCCTGGCAGTTTCAGATGACAAAGGGTAGAACTTTCCTCTTCTGTGGGAGGCTAGAGCATGGTCTTTGTTTAATTTTTTTTGTAATTGAGGTCCACATTGTGGTTGGACAACCGGTTTTCTAGTGTTCTGAAATTACTTTGGAGAGTGGTGGTGAGGCTGTCAAGGTCAGGGTTTTGGGAATACATGGCCACATCATAGGCACAGAGGAGCATGTTGGCTGTCTGACAGGCATCTGGCAGTTGATTTAGGAAGAGGCCAAATAGGAGTGGGCTCAAGATGGAGCCCTGGGGGACACCAATAGATAATTATGAATTGGTAAGTATTGCTGATAAGGATTCACAACAGCAGTCCCCTCAGTAAAATGTTTCTTAATGATATGCTAAAATAACCTTAGTTTTATTAAAGAAGAAGAAGAGAATGAAGAAAAAGAGGAATTAGTATTTATACAGTACACATTGTATCATATTCATTGTATCCCAAAGCACTTTACAAGCAATGAAAACCATTAGTAAAGTGACTGTACTGTAAATGTGTAATGACAGCCATTTTGTACATCAACCCCCAATAGGCTTAAATGATTCCATGAACCACTTTATGGGACGAGGAATATTGTCACAGACATGGGGAAATACCCCTACCCTTATGAGAAGTGTACTGAGTTCTTTGCATCCACCTGGATCCCACCAAGACAGCACCAGAGATGGACAGAAGGACCCTCAGTTTATCGTCTCACCTGAAAGATGACATACCCTGACAGCACAGTATCCCTCTTGTACTGCACTCAGGGGTGAGCGATTATGGTATGAGGCCAATCCCAATGGGGGACTAGAACCCAAAACCTTTTGGCCTAATGGCAAATGTGCTACCAACTGAGCGTTGCTGACACCTTATTGCCTAAATGCATATCTAAATATACTAGAACAGGTAAAAACAGGACAGTCCACTTCTATACTCTACATGTATACACTTGTATTGGGTTGAGTTTGAAAATCGAATCACAAACCTTAGCTTTGTAGGTTACCTAATAGTATAAGGATCTGAGCAGCACAAATGGACTTGCCTCCAAAGTGTCAATGAGGCCAGATCATTCACCTTGGAAATGCCCACTTGATATTTTAAATGAGGAGCTCACATAAATGAGACAATGAAGTCTGATACGTTTGAGTTGACAGAATCTATAAGAGTCTTAAACTACTGGATCCAAAAACACACTGTTCTCATTAGCATTCCAAACACATCTTTTGTGGAAACCCCTGAAGTCATATGACTGGTTGGAAAAGCAAGTTAGTACAGTGCTAAGATTTTGCCAAGATAATTTATCACATAAATGTTTGACATTTCTTTGTAGGAGCAGTTGTGTCACTGTTCAAAGCTTTATATAATGCTATATTTGTGGCTAACTCCTGAATTAGGCAAGCATAGAAATGACTGATTGTATTAAAGACAATAGAAAGCTAACTGGTATGTTCACAAGGTAACACAAATGGAGAATATTATAATGTCATGAAACTGAAGTCCAGTGTGTAGATACATTTTGCACTATCTATAAAAGTTACAAATGTGGGCTTCCCTGGGGGCACAACTATACCCCAGGAATACCCACAAAAACTGTAAAAATGCAGTGTTAATGTACACAGTCACTGAGGAGACTAGTTCCAGTCTTTCACGCTTGCTGCCTGTCGAACTATAGACTAGTGTTGGCTATGAAGGCAGCTTACCTGACCTCCCAGTTAGCGAAAATCGCAAGGGAAGAAAAAGTTCCCTGAGATTGGTCCCTGTGGTATCCACATTCTCCAAAAATGCTGGTTGTAAAGCTAGGGTTAGTCAGGGCATGGCTGTGGTCTCCATACAGTGGTGATCATAAAATATTTCCCTTTGCAGCAGATCACTGCAGCACCACTATTAGTATCTTCTGAAGCCTGCAAAGTCATAGGAAGCATATAAATATTATAGGGTGGGATATGGGGAAAGGATTTTTGTGGCAATCACACCATTTTAGAAAAGTGCCAGCCACTGGCAAACTATACCATTCTTAGTTGTTTATGTTGAGTATAAACTGAAAATGAGAACATTTTAAAAATTTATATTTTAAAAAATTGCCTAGGAAACAAGTGTATCTACAGTATATAACATACAGTATATATATATATATATATATATATATATATATATATATATATTTGAGATGTACTGGCACATTTTGACATGCATTGATGCTTAGAAACTGCAACAACTTAATCATGTTGCAATTATGTCAAGTTTTCATTTTAGCTCCTCTCAAAGAAATTATCTTTAGAAAAGGGATAATTTTGCAACCATTTGGGGTAGGAACTTTATTTATTTAGTTAGTTTTTGTTTACCTGGTAGGTGCACTAGCCAAAGGTATGACTATTTTCAGGCATGACCTGGGAGGTTACAAAGTATAATAAAAAAACAATGACCATCACAGTGTCTTGGTAGAAACAAAATCAGGTTCAGGAGGACTTCAAGTCCTATACAATATGACTTGGCCCAGATGAAATAATACAAGGTACAAATAGTTAATGCAGATACAGTAATGTAAAGGCAGAAAGCAGTTTAAACAGGCAATTTAACAAAGATGAGCAAATGTCAAGTACAATATACGACAAAGTAAAAATTGAGCACAATAGCAATTATACACAAAATGAGGAGTGTGGTGCAGATAGTACATAATAGAGCAGTCAGTGGCTAGGCAATGATTAGTTTGAATGACAGTTTGACAATGCAAGCATAGTACAAGTTACTAGACAATTTGGTAAATGCCATGGAGTTTATAGCTTGGAACTAAATAAGTGTAAGAAAATAAGTCCAGTTGATGAGGATAGAGAGAGTAGAAGGTAGGACTGTGATAGAAGGAGAAATGGTGAGGCAATGCCCCAGAGGCAAGTAGAGTGTAGAGATCATAGTTCATGAGACAGCAGGACATTTGGAACTAGGAAGAAAGTTAGGTGCCTAGGACAGTTTGAAACGTGCAGGAGTCAAGGTGAGTAAGAAACGCTTGATACTTCTTTTTAAAGAGAACATGACTTGAGCAGTCCATACGTCAAGAGGAGAGAGTTCCAATGCTTAGGAGCAACATGGGAGAATGCATGTGCACCCTTAGAGGTTTTGCATCTTGGCACACTTAGTAGGCATCTGTCAACTAAGCGAAGGCTGTAGGAGGAGGAGAGTGGGAGCACCATGAGAGGCCAGTGAAGCAGGGGTAACATTTTGAATGATTTTATCCATCAGTGTGCCAAGGGAAAGGAGCCGCTGGGTAGCAGGTGTAGGCCAGGTTAGGTCACCGTACAGTTGGCAATGATATTTGAGTCGTGGGGAGGCAGAGGCGTACCTACAGATATTATTGTATGTTGTGTCCCATTTCTTAAGAGTGACCTTTAATTTGTTTTAAATGAAAGCTTCAGGTCAGTCCAACATAGCTGAGATAGGCCAATACAGTTTTTATGCATTGCTATCAGGAATGTGGTATGAGCTAGCTGATTTAGGAACTAAGGGATCACAGGTACTAACTTCACTAGAGCTAATATTCACTCTGTGACCTTGGACAAATCACTTAAAGTCCCAGTGCTCCAGTCCTCCCAACTGCAGAAATGGGTAGAAGCAGAATCCCACTGGACACTAACCCCACTAATGTTGCATTTCAGCTGGGCTGTACTTGGCAAATAAACTGGATGGCATTGAAGGGTTGGCATAGGGGTCATATCAGGTTGCAGATGACCTGGGGAAAGCAAATACTGAACAGTGAAAGCTTCAGGTCAGTCCAACATGGCTGAGACAGGCCAATGCACTTTTGTTGCATTGTTATCAGGAATTCAGCATGAGCTAGGGATTAGAAAATTGATTTAGAAACCAAGGGATCACAGGTACAAACCTCTAGAGCTAATATTCACTCTGTGACCTTGGACAAACCACTTAATGTCCCAGTGCTCCAGTTCTCCCAACTGCAGAAATGGGTAGAAGCAGAACCCCACTGGACCCTAACCCCACTAATGTTGCATTTCAGCTGGGCTGTACTTGGTAAATAAACCAGATGGCATTCAAGGACTGGCATAGGGGTCAGATCAGGTGGCAGATGACCTGGGGAAACCAAATATACTGAACGGTTGCTTCACTTCAGTTTTACAAAAGAAAAGATGGATCACTGCTGAATTACAAATTGACTGAAGCGCAGCATCTTGGGCCCAATCTAGAGGTGGGGTATGTGTCATAGACGGGTTTTCAAAGCTCTTATGGCATTGAAAATCAGCAATTCCCAGATTTAGATGGTTCTCATCCCTGTGTGCTGACGGAATTGGGTGGATGCTTAGAGCCTCCTGACAGATGTTCTCAACTGTTTGTTAGAGACAGGAAGGACTGGAGAAGGAGACAAGGGGCCCAGAGAACTACAGGCTGGTGAGTCTAATTGTGGGCAAGATGTTTGAGACCATCTAGAAAGAGCAGATATTTGAGTGCCTGGAGGTAAACAACCTACAAAACAACATGATGCTTTGAGAAAGAGAAGTCTGCTACAGTCTTGTACAGTCTTGATATGCGGTGTAGTGTCAGCATAGCAAAAGCCTGAATTTCTCTAAGGTACAGTACGGTGACAGGAAAATTCATAAAAACTTACAGTTCATTATTTTTCGGGGGACTTCAGAGCTACAGTATTTATCAATTAAAGTAGTGTCTTGCAAATCATGAAAGTGCGTCACCAAGAAATTACCACCCCAAAGATTAGTGTCTTTCCTGAAAGCCCTGTCATGTTTGCCAGTGGGAGGTGCAGTCTGTGGAGATGTTGCTCCCAAGATCCATCCTAGAAGTCCCTATGTGTTTACATTGGAAGGATGACATCATCATGAACCATGTCTCTTAAGATATGTATCCTAGCAGTGTTTGCTGATAGAAGACGGAGGTGTGTCACTATAGGGGGCTCTGTGTGTGTGTGTGTGTGTGTGTGTGTGTGTGTGTATGTTTTCATGCCTGTTGGTGAGTGTGTGCATGGAAAGATGGGATCCAGCTTTAAGGCATGTGGTAAACATGCCATTACCTGTAGTCAACTCTTGGTTTATCTGTCATGAGGTTGGTAAAGGAGTCAAATGTCAATAACACTGCGATAGTGTGCAGATTGATGGCATGAAAACTAACCCCTGAAAGAGAAAAATGACTTACACCTATCTGGAAAATATCAGATTTAATTAGAGCATTGTTCAAATTCCAGCCTCTCTTGTTGAAGAGGAGAAAATGTGGATATGTTGTTTAGTGTCCAATGTCAAAGGAGAATTGCCTAGTAGCTGAGCGTAACACCACCTGTCTATATATTGTATATGGGCACAGTTTTACATGAACATTTCTTCTGTTCTTCTTTAGTACATTCTTCAGTATGGCAGTAATAGCCACTATCCCCTGCAACCTTTCCAGTGCTCATAATTCATCACAAATGGGTATCCTCCATGATCCAATCGGCCGATGCACGATTATAAATCTTCTGGTCTGCCAGTGGCCAAACCCCAGCTCCGACCAGAAATGCCAGTTTACTTTGTGCATCTATGAAAGCTGGTCACGATCAAAATCACCCAAAACTTTGAAGTAATTATTTACTTTTATCACCTTGTGCTCTCTATCTAGTTAGGCACATCATTAGGCAAAGCACATTTGCTACACAGGGCTACTATTTTCAGCAGTTCTACAAAAAACCTGCATTACACAGCAAGAGCAGGGACTCTGTGGAGCCAGACCTTCTAGTAGCATCTGGCTGGCACCCCCTGCTCCAGTTCAGGACCCTCCAGTAGCATCCCCAACTCTGTCTGTGGTGTCTCTTGTAAGACCCAGTGGGGAGAAGCCAAATTTCCCCAGTATCATACCAAGCAAACCTCTTTTGGGCCAGCACCGGGCGGCAAGGAAATAAAGCTGTTCCAGCCATCAGGCACATTTTTCTGAATAAAATTAACATTTGGCTAAGCAAACAAAGTGAACTCTCACCATAAGGGAACTCCCACGAGATTTCAGCTCCTTGATGAGTAACTCTCAAAGAATCTTGTGAGAACAGCAACCATATTGGTATAGGTGTGGGATGGCTGCCATTTTAAAGGACAGCTTTTTCCACCGTAAATAGAGGAATAACAAAATGGCGACCTGAAACACCCAGGTGGCCATCCTGTGTGTGGCTAGAAGTTCTCTTAAAGGGACATATCACTTTTTATGCTTCACTGCTGCGCCATGATTGTTGTTGATTCTACTGTTGTATTGCAGGGGTGATACAGTGAGCATTTTCCTGACACAGTTTTTCTGTCTCTTCTATGCAGATCTGTCAGCTCGTATCACATCCCAACCATGTCTGCCTGCATAGAATGTGGTTCTATGCTCCCAGAGACTCATATGGGACAGGCTCAGTGCACAGTTTGCACAGTGTCGGAGGCAAGGGCACCACGGAGTCCCAGGGTGGATGTCGTTTCAGCCCAGGAAGAGGCTTCTCTACCCACAGTGCCCCTGACCTTGAACACGGCACAAGCAGGCCTCCTATTCCAGTAACTGCAGAAGATGCAAGTAAAACAGCCACAGCATCAGCCACAGGAAACACCCACAAAATGCCCAGGGTAGGACCAGGCTTCACAGCTGCTGAAGAAATGATGCAGGCAGGCAGAAGGCACAGAGGAGTCATCTGAAGAAGAGGAGTCAGAACAGGACTCCGTCATAGTACAGGCAGGCTATGTCCACAGGGAGACATGGCTGACTTAGTGAACTGATATGGGAGGTCCTGCAGGTCCCAGAGGAGATAAAGTCCCACATACCTCAACTGACCCTCCTATCATCACAGTCAAAGGCAATGGGACAAGCTTTTCCTTCCTGCTCAGCCCTTGACTCCATCCTGGACAAAGAATTAGAGGCGTCGGAGCCATCCAGGCTACCAGAGAAGCAATCCATTGAAAGACTGTATCCACTATCTCAGTCACATAAAACAGTATGACATATGACCCCAAAACCAGCTGCATGGTCATACCAGTCGAGACACAGCAGCTCTAAAGACCCCATGGACATAAAAGCAGAACAGTCACTGAAGACAATTCATGAAGCGACAGGGAGCCCTATCAATGGATATGGCAGCCTGATATAGCAGTAGAGCCCTGCTATGATGGATGAAGACTATTGCTGATGGACTCCCTGAGGAGTTATCAGTGACAGGGCAGGCTGACTGTGCCGTACAGGTCACCAGGTACTTAATGGATGCTTCATCAGATATTATGAGATTCAGTACTAGGGCCACTTTCCTAACTAACTATAGCTCAAGCTGCGGCAGGTGGACACCAAGTCCAAGGTGATGCTAATGAAGCTCCTATGCAAGGCAGGCCACCTCTTCAGTGAAGCCCTCACTCCATACCCCAGGGGCACAGCAGGGGCAAAGCAGATGTCAGAAAAGAAAGACCTATACCTTCTATCAGATTGTCCTTTTCATCCAAAATTTAAAGGCATCAGAGGCCAGACGAGGTCAGCACTGAATAACTACCAGAAAGGCAGAGCAGCAAAATCTCAATTCCAGCCCAGGTCCTCACAGTCTAAGTTCAGAGGCAACTCCAGCAAGTGTGGAGGCTTCCACAGCAACAGATTGGTGGAGGTGCCACAGGAAAAAACAATGAAATACGGGGGCCCAGCAGACAGTCCTCTGGTGGGGGTCACCTGCAGCTGTTTGCCAAACAATGGGCTGTGATTACCAAGGACAAGTGGGTAGGGGAGCTGGTGTCTCAAGGCTACGCTATAGAACTCGCACAAAAGACAATTCCACAAAGACTGATGACATCCCCAATATCACAGGATCCTCACAAATTCAGCAGGCCCTTCTCAATCTCATCAGAAACAGGACCATTGTACCCATGCCCCCACAAAAAAGGGACAACCGAGTGTACTCTATGTTCTTTATGGTCCCGAAAAAGACAGGGGGACTCCGCCCAGTCCTCGACCTGAAGTTTCTCAACAAGTTTGTGGTCTACAAAAAAAAAGACACCTACTTGCATATTCCCATTCACCCCGTCATCATTGCTTCCTCAGATTCCAAATCAATGGGGGTCACTTTCAAGTTACCTGTCTCCCATTCAGCCTGGCCTCAACCCCAAGAGTCTTCACAATGACATTAGTATGACATTAGTAGTGATTGCAGTGGCTCTCTCTAAATAGGGCACACTTCATACCATTTTTGATAAATGGCTTATATGAGCAGATTTCTGCACAAGCCCAGAGGGATACTTAGACCATGGTACTGTGCCTACAACAGCATGGCTGGATCATGAACTGGGACAAGAGCCAGCTTACCCCTATGCAAGAAATCACCCACCTGGGGGTCAGGATCAACACCTCCATAGGCAGGGTCTTCCCAATGGGGAACAAACTAGCTAACATGCTCAACCTGCTGAAGTTGATATGGCCACAGCCCCACTGGTCTGTCCATGCATATCTTCAGTTACTGGGAATTATGGCTTCAATGATAGCCATGGTACCATGGGTGCAACTGCATATGTGGCCATTCCAGAGGTATGTACTGGACAACTGGGATCAGTTATCCCAGGACTTCGAGTACAAACTCAAACCCAGCCAAGATATACTCAACAGCCTCACTTGGTGGATGGACTGCAGCAATCTCTCCAAGGGTATCCCATTATCATCACCCCCATGGCAATGATCACAATGGATGCCAGCCTGTTAGGATGGGGAGCCATGATAGTCATCATGTCACTCAGGAAATGGTCTCCATGGGAGACTTGACTTCCCATCAATGTTCTGGAAATGAGGGCAGCATACAGGCACTGTTATTCTTCATCTCATGGGTGGTAGGTCAACCAGTGCTGATCCAAACCAACAATCAGGTTACCATGGTGTACATAAACAAGCGTTGGAACCCGTAGCAGAACGATGCTCCAGGAGGCACTGCAGACCTTACATTGGATGGATAAACATCTACCAATGATCTCGGCCACATATTTGGCAGGAAAACTGAACTGCATGGCCAACTGGCTCAGTCAAGGACCCTCAGCCAGGCAGAGCGGCAGTTTCACCATCAGGTATTTCAGACTCTGGTTCACAGATGGTGACCATTTCAGGTGGATCTGATGGCCTCACAGCAAAACACTCAGCTACCACATTTATAACTCATACCTTCCCAACTATCAGGCTCTGGACTGGTCGAGGAGATCATGGTACTCCCTGCTCAAGGCAATGTTAATCGACTCTCCTTGACTTCTACCACAGCATCCGGTCTTACTGATTCAGGGACCAATTCTGCACCACAACCCTAAGATTCTCTGGTTGATGGCATGGATGTTGAAAGGACAAGACTGTTGAGGGAGGGGTACCCACTAAGGGTGATTGATTGTCTCTTGCAGTCCAGAAGGTCCTCAACAAATAAGACTTATCAGAGACACTGGTATTTTTTCTGTAAGTGGTGTACTATAAAGGGCTTGTCACCATCGGTGGAAGGCCTACCTCAAATTCTTGATTTCCTCAATGATGGCACTGACAAGGGCCTGGCCTACTCTTCTTTACGAGTTTAGGTGTCTGCCATCGTGGCTCTGAAGGAACCATTTCTGAAGGTGGGGAATATTGGTTCACATCCAGATGTGGTTCAATTACTACTGGCAGTGCAGATTGACTCACCCCAGGTCCCACACATTGTAGGTTTTTTTTTCATTGTCCCATTGTTGGCATTTAAATTATTCTTATAAGCCAGTACTCTTTCTCTGCAAATTTCAGAAATAATGTGCCTTACTACCTACACCTGAGGTCCCTTGCTGTGTCTCTGACATCACAAGACAATGTCAGGAAAACAACTGTTTTAAATAACTGCACTTTTATAAATGTATATCTGGTCCTTAAAGTTGTAAACATACAAAACGTCAACAACTAAATATGATGAACCATCCAGGAGCTGCTTCTGCTATGTACTGTAGCTTAAAGGGCAACTCTGCACTTCAGCATGTACTTTCGTGAATAAGATGTTTACTAGATAATATGTGTTTATTTCTTTTCGTTTTCAATAGTCCTTACCAAGGTTTACAGCATATATTGGTGGTCTATCTAAAAAGTTTGTATAGAAAAAATGTTTCTGTTCCCTGTTAACCTCATAGAGCCTTTATGTCACAGACAGCAACTGTGTGGTTAACACAGGAGAAAAAGACTCAGTGAAATAAGTACTGCATCACCTACAATATTTCCAGCGGCATCACCTACAATATTTAGTAGACCAGCTACAGGGAAAAGTAAAAATATAACTAATATAGAAAATGATAAAGTTAAAATATATCTGGTGTAAATCTATTGTCTTTAAAGGAGAAGACTCCTATATATGTATGATTTGGATATATCTGATGTATTTATTATACATTACATCAAGTACTGTACATATGTCAATAAGAGATCAGCCATTTCTTCTGTTGCAACACATATCTAGAGCTTGAGGCTCTGACACAAGGTAGTAAAATGTCAAGCAAGCCTCCATTTACATGCAAAAGAGTCACTTGTAATACAGCCCCTCCCTTTCCTTGATGTCACTGCAGCAACAGTGTAGAACAAAACATAAGGGTATCAATGCTGTCTAGCCTGATTTTAGTTTAAGTTTGCAATGGCTTAAAGCAGTTCTGCCATGCAACTCACACAGGGAGTAGTACTTTTAGCCTTAATACTGCATGTGTAGAGCAAATGATACATCTAATAGTATTGCATTCACAGGAAACAAAAGCTGTTTCTCTGTACTGCTCATTTCTCTCTGTGAGACAGTTGTAACATGTTGTGGAAAGCAGTAGACTGAATCAGTCAATCAACCAATCAATCAATCCATCAATCGAGCAGTCAGTCAGTACTCTGTATTTAACCAGGTGAGCACCCTTAAGAAGATTTGTTACAAGATGAGCCTGGGCAGTTTGCAAAGGATCACACAAGACTGACTTATACACATCCCCTTTCAGCAACCTGAAAGTGGAGAGCTAGATCATTTACTTTATAAAGTGTATTGTTTTACATTTCAAATGCTCCTTAAATCTGAGTTTCTGACTGGAAATACCAAGACACAGAATGCATATGACATGGGAGAAGTGAGCTAAGCAAATACAGAGCACTACAAACAGATACTGATTAGTTTCTTTACCTACAACAGCTGAAGTGTAGCATCTGGTTTGTGAGGGACATCCTACTTCCAATGCAGGCATTACAAAGTGAGGGGCGGGGGGGGGGAGCTGCCACAGCTTATCCTTAGTACCTTGAAAGTGAAGTGCTGTAGCTCTCACATCACTGCTAATGATTTATAATGGGAATTGGGGCACTTTTAAAGTCATGGACCTGTGGGGCCATCACGGTTTCTAAGGAGGTTAGGGGAACTTCTTAAGGGTTAGAGAGTAAAGGACTCTAGTAGGATTTGAACCAGAGTCCTCCAGTGCTTGTGCCTGTGCTTTCCTGGTAACCTATTCCTTGTCATAGCTGAATTCTTTATTGCCTTACAGCAGCCATCCAATCACCGACTGCCTAGTTACAAAGGGAAAGGGGCCTATTTGCAAGATTGTTTCTCACTGCTGGTGTCAATCAAAACAAAGAATGTTAACACACACACACACCATAATACAACAGCTGCATAATACCACTTAAAACTCTTGTTGTACCCAGAGTCATTTATTGGGTAAACTGTTTTGCTAACAGAAACCGTAACACAACACATACAGGTACTTCCTTATATGGATACTATATATATATATATTTCAACTCAGTGTTGCATCACACTCATATGGTCTTAGTCCCTATTAGACCTGCACTTCAGGATGTGCACAACACTTAAAGGGTTCCCCATTACTCAAGTGGGGAACCAAACATTGTGGGTTTGGTCTACTGGTGGAACTGCATTTAGTGCAGCACCATTATCTGTTGCTCTGATGACATCATCCTCCAGCAACATTGATGGTAAAATGGAGGACAAACACATTAATAACTTTTGGGGGCTATATATTTTTATTTATAATCTAGATCTGGACAGCAATAGGACTGCTGGCAACTGGAGGAGGCACACAACAGTTACACATAAGGAGTTGGGAAAATACTGGTGTGGAACTATGAGAGACTTCCCCTTTAAGTTTTTTTATTATAGTAAGAGTTGCTCTTTAAAATGTGGTAAATGTTTTTTTGTATAAGGGTCCTATAGTATGGAATTTATTGCCTTGAACTTTTTGTTCATGTTCTGGTCCTCTTACTTCTGTTGAAAAACTGAAACAATTGTTTTTTGTTTAAACAAGTTCCCCATTGATCTGTTGTTTGTCATATGTATAACAGGTATATTGATTATGCAAGCAATAATACCCAACAGGATGGGCAGTATTAGGCAATACCAGACTGCCCAGGGGCTTGATGAGGCCCAATGCCGCAGGATATTGCCCATACCACCCACCCTGGAGGGTATTATTATGCTTAGAAAATAGGCTTTTTGTTCTTATTTTACATAAACATGCCTAGAACTATGTAAAGAAGACTTAAAAACAAAATCTAAATGTGTAAAGGAGAAAGGTTCTGTAAAGTAATCCCTCCACTGATGCAGCTGGCTGGGGAGCTGACTGTTGAAAGAAACTGATAGGCATAAAGTCCAGCCCCCCATCTGAAGATACTCAGCAGTCAGTGAACTCCACTTTTGCCACTGATTACACCTCCACTTTTGTCAGCTGTGTGGAGATACTTTTTACAGTGTCTGTTTGAATCCTGACATATATTTTGCATTTGGAAGGATGTGGTGTCATAGAGACATAGCAAGATAGCAGATGCACCATCACCCATCAGTGAGAAATGGAGACTTAAAAAGACTAGCTGGGAGATAGGTTTGATGGTATGGAAAGGTGAGCTACCATGTTAGCGCAATGTCTGCTAATGCTACAGATAAGAAGCTGCTTGATTTTTGGACTGAGTGGGTGACCATGGAGGAAGGAGCAGGAGGACGAGCATGGTTGGCTCTCTAAGGTTTGCAGATAGGGAATCGGGGGCAGAGCAAGATAGCTGGTGCACCGTCACCCGTCAGTGAGAAATGAAGACTTAAAAAAAAAAAAACTAGTTGGTGTGATGGTATTTAAGAGGTGAGCTTCTTCATGTACGCGCAATGTCTGCTAGCACTAAGATTAGAAGTTGATTGATTTTCGGACCCAGCAGGAAACCACCTGAAGAAGGGATGAGCAGGAGCATGGTTGGCTCTCTAAGGGTCAAATCGGGGGCATGGGATAAAACAGTACTGTAGATATCAAAATAAATAAAAAAACAAATGCAGTGAACAGGCAGCTGGCACTGAACTAGGAAGTGTTGGGGTGGGGCAGTAGGTATCGGTAAGCGAGTGAAACAATGGCGGCAATTTTAAATTCAAGTCAGGTGCTTTCAGCCAGTGAAGAAGCAGGCTGGGCACAAGGATGTGTGAACTGGTGAAGGGGGTGGCACTTGTTATCTATTGGGCTCTACTAGTAGTTAATGTACCCCCCCCGCTCTGGTGATCAGCCAGTCAGACAGTTCCAAGTACCTGGACCATTTTCTAATGTTTATTATTCAATGGCAAGAACATTTCTTGAAAGCTGATTGGTCAGTGTTCCCCTGGACCAGTGATGTTATCTAACACAGCACACACATGACCTCATAACACATATGAAATTCCTCTGTCACACAGCAACACAGAAATAAGTAAAACCCCCACTTCATGGCACAGAACCCTTCTGTGTTAACTCCAGAAGCCCCAGCCCCTCCAGTGCATCCCTTTACTGGTACTTCTTTCCCACCCTTCTTAGGCAATGTTACAACCTACAAGAACTTACCTGACTGCTTCTTCTATCCCGACCTTGTGTTTTTTTCCTTATTGTTAGTTCCTTTTCCATGTCCCCTGGCTCTCACCTACACTCCTTGCTTACCTCCCTTGACGCCATCATGGTGTTTTGCTTTCCACACCCTAACTGTTGCCGCCCTCCCCCCTGCAATCAGTACATGCCCTTTTGGGCATGTACCATGTACCTCTCCTTACTCACCCTCTTGTGTCCCCCTTCTCACCCCTCCTATGCCCCACCAAGCTCTTTCAATCAATAATTGTGTTCAAGGATGCTTCAAATACACACTGTAATTATAGTTGCGTACGTTTGACCTGTATATACTGTACTGTAGTTGCTATACTTTTTAGCTGCATACTCTTCATGATCTTAGCTTAATGGCTCTTTTTAATACTCTATTTTGTGTGTATTATAAGTGTCCTGTGTATAATTACTGCTCTATGTAAATACTATGTAAGTGTGAATTCATTTTGTATATATTGTTTACCCAATTATGATGTACCTGAGTATTCCTTTGTGTGTACTGTTAACTCTCCTTTACAGGTCCATCTTGAAAATGAGCTTGTTTAACAAAGTTCACCTGGTTAAATAAAGATTTTGATTGATTGATTGATAACAGCTCCACCTAGTGGGAAAATGCAGACAAGGAACTTTTTCCTTTAAGAATGCTTCCACACTAAAAAAAAAAAAACAATTAAAAACTACTTAGAAAATGTATTTTTTTTTCCTTCGACATAAAATCAAGCCATTGTATAACAGCATAAGGCACTCCAGGGATGAGTGTTATTCTATAATAACATCACTTCTTGGGTGCTGGATGCACTTGGCCTGCAGCCTCTTGGTTCAACCACCTGAGGCATGACATTATTACACAATAACACACACTCCTTCATGACTTATTGCTTAATTGCATGTTTTACATGTAAACCTATGTGAATTGTAAACGACACCATTGAAAGTGAGCTCTGGCTCAATGTTTATTTCCTAAATAAACTGCTACTACATGAGGTCATACATTCTCATTGAAAGCTTTTTAGTTGGAGTCCATACAGTAGATATGTTGGGAAATGTGTACTGTAAACCTTGGCAAAGACAACAACATAAATGATTCTCAAGTAAATAGTAATACCTGAATACATCATGTTCACAATACATATCGCAGTAGAGATCTGTTCATACTATAAATATGTCCTTTTGTGTGATAAGATGAAAGTATAGGAACTCAACGATTACTATCAATCTATAACAGTTTGGTTTGTATAATGACAAAGGTACAAACCACTTTTGTAAATCCCCAGATGGTTTGATAATTTCAGTCATTCAATATTTTCCAACTGTTAAATGCTTTATTCAAAACTTCACAATCAAAGTATGTGCTATTACAATCTGCCACCATCATATAAATCATTTCTTTGTGGAAGTCAGACGAACATAAGAATACTGTACTCAAAGTGTACAAAACGCCATAATATCTTTTTACATATAAAAACATATTTTTCCAACAATACAATAATATCACAATAACGATACATATTAAATGGCACTCCTGTTTAGTGATTTAAACTACCTTATGCATTGTGTAACTCTGCTGCCAACAATAGCAAACAAAGATGTAGGATATTTTGGAATCTGAGAGAAAAAACTGAGCTGTACCTTACAAACTATCACCTACAGTCATAAGACTAACAAGAGGTTTATTCCCTCAGACTGATACACATTAAATGACACACATATCGAGTGATTTAAAGCTCCCATCATGCTTTGTATGACTATGCTGACAACAATTGTAGTAAATAATGCAATTAAGTTTGCAATCTGAGTTTTAAGTTGAGCTGTAGTTTACAAAATATATCAGCTACAACTGTAAAATCTTCCCTCAGGCTCCTTTATAAACACTTTACAATATAAACATCAGTATTTTGGACAAAATAAAAATAATGGCTTTTCACAGAAAATGCAAAAGCCAAAATTATACACTCCAATATCTACAGATTTGTGTCACCTTCATTTTTCCCCCTTAGAAAGGTATTGCATCCTTGATGAGGTGCTTGGGATGTTACCTGCAAAATAAATTAGTTTGCTGATCCCCTTTTCATACGACAAAACTGTATTTTAATTAATATTATTATGTAACTTCATCTGACCCAGTTTTAAAAAATCCTCAGACAGGAAATATTCACAAAAAAGACTATGCACGTTTAACATATTTGTTTGAAAGATGTTCATAGTTATGTTTTTACTGTTTTATATACAGTACTTTAAGCATCCTAATACAACATCACATACTAATAAATATAATAGATCACGGAAGAAGTCACTACTTTAATTGTGTACTTGTATCACAATGTGTTCTTGCAGCAGACCTCAGAGTGCTAACTTTAATTGTTATTCCTTCATATAAAGCACTTTAACATATTCCAATCTAAACACTAGGGAATAAACCAATTTTTTTTTTTTGTTAGTTGTATTACCAGGACTAGCACACTAAGCTGAAAGCTTTTTTACAGGTGCGACCTGGGAGCACAGGGAAGTTAAGTGACTTGCTCAGGGTCATACAGTCTGCAAGTGGAAGCTGTGGGATTCAAACCCAGGTCTGGTCTGCTGGTTGTCACCAGATTTGCAGCTCAGAGCCTTAGAAGACTGCGCTAAACTGCAAAACAGTTTAGAGTGCCAAAGCATCTCTATGCATAACCATGATCTATGAAAGTTAATATCCTATTTATCTCAAGAAGACTCAATTTGGAATTAGGCATGCAAGTCGTACAGGTGACCTAGCTACAAAACTGGAACAATTCATTTTCATTAGCTACGAAGTTTTAAAATTCTATAAATACTGGATATAGTTTTTTACTTTTTGGAATGTTGAAGATTTTAAAGCACACATATTGCATATAGTTAGTCTGTGTCTTATTGCTTTTACTGTGTATATCTGTGAAAATCGCATTTAAATATCTAGGATACAATAATTAAAATGTGCCAGTTGAATCCATGTGTAGCATAGTTAGACAATTAATTTGACTGCAAATCCTTTGATGGCACATATATTGTATGTTTCACAGCATACCATAACAAAGGCATGTGTACTGTACTGCACTGCACCAGGCAAGTTTCTCCTGGGTCAGAGCTTATTATGCAATACGCAAATCCCACAGCAATATACTGTACCATTAAGAAATAAATGTACCATACCATATGACATTAAACTGTTGCAAATACAGCCTCACTATAACATTCCATGCTGCACTGTAGTGTAACATGCCAGACTATATTAGTTTAGTACTCTAAACTTATATGTGTAAGCATACTGCACTGTGTTACATTACAGTATATATAATTATACTGAACCACAAGGCATAATACCCCAACACACTATGTCAATGTTCACATTTGTAGTTAATATATATATATATATATATATATATATATATATATATATATATTATATATATATATACAGTAGCTAATTTAACCCATCCACTAAAAGTTTTTTTTAGAACTGGAAACCCCACACCAAAGATCATATTAAAATATGTTAGAATGATGTAATATGCCAAACAGCCACAAAAGGTTTAATAACAATTGCAACTGTAAAAATGTTCCAAAAGCCTTTCAGACATTTTGTTCCTTTTGTGTATACAAAACAGGCATGTGAGGGAATATATAAAGTTAGAATTCTGTACTAGGCTTTTTGTGATTAGAAACTTCCTTTACATTATTTTAAGGCAGCTGTTTCAGAGCATGAGAGTTCCAAATCTTTAAACAAAAGTAAAACAAGTGTTTCTAAGTGGTAACATTCAGCTAGCTGAAGTATATGAAGGAATTACCAGCTGAAGTGGATGATTAAATGCCAACGCACTTAACCACTGAAGCTGGTTATTCTGAGTATACTGCAGCTAATCAAATGCTATTACTGTTACATGACTAGAAAGTTTGAACCTAGGATTTAAAAGTGCTGTGGTAGTTTTTAAGTGATTAGCTCAGTCACACAGTATGCAAGTGGTGGCTGTGGGATTCAAACCCAGGTCTCCACATTTGCAGCTCAGAGCACTTATTCACTGTGCTATTTTGACTCACAGGAAACAGTTGAAGAGGAACATGCCTTTGTTCCCCCTTTTTTTGTCTATGAACTAAATGGATAATCTACTGTGGGCATGTCTAAAATGAGGATAACCTACTGTGGGCATCACCAGAATGTGGATAACCTACTGTGGGCATCACCAGAATGTGGATAACCTACTGTGGGCATCACCAGAATATGAATAACCTACTGTGGGCATCACCAGAATGTGGATAACCTACTGTGGGCATCACCAGAATATGAATAACCTACTGTGAGCATCACCAGAATGTGGATAACCTACTGTGGGCATCACCAGAATATGAATAACCTACTGTGGGCATCACCAGAATGTGGATAACCTATCTGCGCATCACCAGAATGTGGATAACCTACTGTGGGCATCACCAGAATATGAATAACTTACTGTGCGCATCACCAGAATGTGGATAACCTACTGTGAGCATCACCAGAATGTGGATAACCTACTGTGTGCATGTCTAAAATTTGATTATAGTAGTTTCTGGGACAATAACTGACAGTTTTCCTGTGTTCTGTTTGGCTTAGAACACATACATGTTACATAATTAATAATAAATTATTGGGTCATTTGTACATATGTGTATACCTTTAAAGTATATGAATTGCACTATGCTCTATCTCACGCCAGTTTTATTGTTATCACAGAAATGGGCCGATTTCAACATCTAGTCATGCAGGCTTTTACTATTGCTCCAGTGACACTGCCAATTCAACAGCGCACAGGCCTCAACCCCATTTAGAGGTTTCTCTTTCACTGAGATAAAGTATTTCAAGTTGTACCCTCCATGACCTGAAAATGGTTTAGCCAAGATCTAGAAATGTACTCTGCTGCTTGAATTTCAAGCTACTAATTGGTCTGCAATACTGGGATTCTGTCCACCAAATCTAAGTGCGGTGCAATCAATGACTCATTTTCAGTTGCTTAATTAATAATTTCGTAATGATACTTTCCATGAACCACTCTGTGTTAACAGAAGGCTAATTTTTTAGGCCAATTAACATTATTATCTTAGATTCATTCAACAAATACTTTTACATTTTATTTTTGTATTTTGTTTTACAACCTTTGGCCAGGAAAGACACACTAGGTCGAAACTCATTTCCAAGTACATCTGGGGAGCACAGGGGAAGTTAACTGACTTGCTCAGGGTCACACAGTATGCAAGTGGTGGCTGTGGGATTCAAACCCAGTTCTCCAGGCTTGCGGCTTAGTGCTCTTAACAACTACACCATACTGCCTCTGACTACATGGCTAAAAACAAAACTGAAATTATGCTTCTTATACTATTATATAGTTTAAAAGTAATCTAAATTAAAATAAACATATGCTGTATAGCATTCCCTGCAAGACATTTTTACCAATGCCTTACTTATTTAAATATATTGGTATATTGTTTTAAATAAACCTATCAAGCAATTTGGCTAAAACTTCTTCACCCTTGCCTACAATGAAATATAACACATGTGGTAGAACTTTAAGTAGTGGATATAGGCAATATGGTAGCCTACCATTTCTGTTTTGATAATTTTTTGTGAAAGAAGTTGAACATCTATTGCCATTTTCCTGATTTATTACATATTTTTATTTCTACAGCAGTTGCCTTTGTGGGGATTGTCTTTGAATGGAAAGGGAATTGGATAATGGCAAAGTCAGCTTAGAAGAAGCTCACTGAGATCACCAACCATCCACATTTGTACAATCAAAAAATGTAGTTACGTGAATCTAGTTACGTGAATCAAGCACAGTTTTGTTAAAAATGGCTGGGTGTGACTATGCTACAGCTTGAAAAATATTTACAATTTGTGATCAACTTTCACAGTCACAACTGCTGGTGTTACGTGGTCACTGCAACCATGTAGCACCACCAGCAATCTGGCTGCCCCACTGAGCACTTTCTACCACGCATGGGAGTGGTGAGGGGCCACCACTGAGAAAGGCTTGGCAGCCCTTGCAAACCTTGCCTCAGCCTCCTTCAAACTCCAGCCTTTAAAACTAAAAAAGCAAATAGTAAGAGGGGTAGGGGGTTGCAGTATTGCAATGAGGCACAAAGGGCCACAAGGGAATGATTTTAGGTAGGGGGGAGGCCATAAAAAGAGGCTACAGGGGAGGACTAGAACTGGGTGGGGGGCATACCACTAGATGCCAGTGAACTTACTCTGGGATGGGTGTGGATGGAGGGATCCAATGGACTGCAAGGGAGTCTGGCTATTGTTCTGTGGAGTACCAGAACAGCTGGTCTGCGGGGGCCAAAAATGATAGAGAGACTTTTGATGAGATGCCTTTTCATTACTGACAGGCAACATGACAATGTACCATGTACTTGTGCAATGCCATGCTGCTACCCTTTCACAGCCCATAACCTGCATGTTAGTGGGTACAAGCCTCATTTGAACCCTCTAACATCTGGACCAGAGTTTTGCATTGTGTCACTGCCACAAGCACCTAGGTTTATGTATAGTGCTAGCAACTTGTGGTCCAACAGGGTGACTAGTTTCCCCCATTTGGCACTGCCACCTTTAATTACTGTAAACGGGCTCATAATCATTTATGACACTTGAGACGTAGTGTGAGACACAGCATTGGGCTGTTCTATAACATCGATAATAGGGGTTAGGTCATAAAGTTGCTGCCCCTTCACAGGACTACGGTCAACTGAGCTGCATGCTGTTCCTTTGCTAAAGCCCTGCTTTCAAAATAATTTGCCAAAGGCAAAGAATGAATAAAATCCTTTTTAAAACAAAGGCTTCATTACCACAACTGTATTACCTAAATGATCAGTTCATTATAGGAACAGTAGTGTGGCAACATAAGACAACTATGCCATTTATTTTCTAGTTCACTTATTCTCCAATGATTTAAAATAAATGCTTTACAATGACATCTGGTGTCTACATGCAGTATAAAGTTGGGATTGCCAATTTACATTTTATAGCTAAATTTAAATAATTTGAACACCAAAGAGCAAAAGCATAAGAGTTACGTCATTCACCCATTGGAAATAAGAATGCTTTTGTCCCTGTTGAAAATCAGAGCAGTTTAGTTTGCACTACTGTATGACAGAAAGTGCTTATTTAGTTGGTTAAATAGCTGATCTAGGCCACCCTTTATTCTTATCAGTAATACTGTAGGCATGCAAATCTCAGGAAAAGTATAATCATTCGCATGTAGAAAGCACTGGAAACAGCATCTTGAGGTCACAGTCATTTTGATCACTTTATTATTGTGTCCTCTTTTCTACAGTACGTCTGAGGTCTGAGGGTTAGCAAATAAATATAGGTGGAAAAATATATCCATGATGTTTCCATTATGTAGGCTTCATTGTAGAAACTTGGTCTTCTTATACCAGTGCAAGGTGCTCCAGTCTAATGCCAGTACACATCCTTTCGCTTGTCTTGAGGCTGAAAATCTAAATTTCAATGGAGAAGAGAAAACTAATTAGCCAAAATCAATACAACAACTTTGAGCAGCCATTACTGTTAATATGTTCACAGAGCACACCTTTGGTTAAATACATAAGGAGGGATTTTCAAAAGGGTTGGATGTAGGCACAAATACATGCTGTGCCTGCATCTACCCATTTTCACAAGGCAGCCCTGCAGCTATTTTCAGCAGTGGGAGGCAGGGATTGCCACAGGGAGATTGTCCAGACAGTAACCTGCTCTGCACCCCTAGAGAAAGTGCAGATACCAATTCCACTTGGGGGGGACTCTGAATCAGAGGAAAAGGGCAGGACAATGTGATGGCACCCAATGGGAGAAACAGGAGCAAGTCTATTGGGAGAGTCTTAGTGGTCGAGGACTCAGTGATTAAGGGTGCGGAGTGGATGGGGACAGGATGGAAGAGTGGTGGTCAGGTGCCTGTCTGCTGCATCAGCCATCCGGGATTTGGACAGAACAGGGAAGATGGTAGAGAGGGAGCAGGGGGAGCTGGGGGTACTGGTACACCTGAGTACCAATGATCTAACAAACTAGTCAGCGGAGATGGTGGAGCAGAACATTCACAGACTGGGGGACATATTTTCAGCACACTCAGACTCCCTAACCATTTCTGAGATCCTCCCTCTGTGTGGATAGCATGGGAAGAACAGTAGAACAAGGAAGGATGATATAGAGCAGTTTAATGGGTGGCTTAAAGGATGGTGTCAGGAGATGGAGTACCATTTTTGAGGGGGGGCTTCTGGGACAGGAGTTTTATCAAGGGTAACGGGCTCTACTTGACAAGGTGGGGCCCAATGTGCTGGTGTAGAAGTCTGACATCTATATCAAACAGTTTGAACTGACTGCTGGGGAGACTGAGACTAGGAGAATCATGTTAATAAACAGGAGGAAAGGGAAGCTAGCTAAGTACTAGTTAGTACTATCTGGGGACTTATAGCAGCACATCGGGCAGAAATTGTGATCAAATTGGGCTAGTGGAAAAGACAATGGAGGAGAAAGTGTGAAACCATCACAAAACAAGAAGCTAAGAGGACCAGGGAAGAAAAGCAAGAAAGCCAGGTAGACAGAAAAATGGTTCAGTTGTTAGACGGAAGGATCTGCCCTAATGCCAGGAGCCTGGATAGTAAAATCAGTGGGATCCAGGCAGTAATGTGTAGACACTGAGATGGACCTGTGGCTATCACAGAAACTTGGGCCTAGAAAATAATGACTGGGACCTGACTGTTACTGGGTACTCAATTTTCAGGAGGGATAGTGGAAAGGTAGTGGGAGAGACGTAGCCCTTTATGTCAAGAATGGCATTGGGGTTGTGGAAGATGAGTGCATCAGAGGTAATCGGCAGGGGAGTCACTTTGGGTGCAACTCATGGCGGACTCAGACAAGAAACTACACTTGAGGGTGATCTACAGACCACCATGGCAAGGGGAAGAGAGTGGCAGAGAGCTTGGGGAAGAACTAGAAAGGGGAGTGTCAAGAGAGGACAAAGTGGTAGTAAGGGATCTGAACTTGCCAGACATGACTGGGATATTCTAGTGTCCAGGAACGCCAGAAGTCAAGGTTTGCTGAACACATTCTAGGACAGTCTACTGCTACAGTTAGTTAAGGAACCCACCAGGCAGACTGTCATTCTTGATTTGGTGCTTACCAACTCAGAGTTGGTAGGAGCTGTGGGGTTAGGGGAGCCACTAGAGAACAGTGACCACAACTCCATTTGGTTCAAACTGGCCCTAGGGAGTGGAAAACCCCAATCAAGAGCTGAGGTCCTTAATTTCAGAGGCATGGACTTCAACAGGTTAAGGGAGTTGGTCCAAGACAAATAAGTTAGGGTTGTCAGCATAGGAGGAGTGCAAGGGTGGTCAACTGGGTGGCAAACTGATTAGCGGGCAGAAAACAGAGAGTGGTGGAAAATGGTATACCGTCAGAAGAGATGCAAGTCACAAATGGGGTATCTCAGGGATCAGTCCAGGGGCCAGTCCTCTTCAATATCTTCAACAGTGACATTGCAAATGGACTAGAGGGTAAGGTTTGCCTGTTTGTAGATGACACCAAAGTCTGCAACAGAGTAGATGATCCATATGGGGTGGGCAGAATGAGAAGAGATCTGGAAAAACTGGCAAAATGATCGGAAGAGTGGCAACTGGGTTTAACGCAAAGAAGTGCAAGATCATGCACATAGGGAAGAGAAACCCTGAAGCCACCCATAGGTTGAAAGGGGAGCTGCTGGCAATCACAAGGGAAGAAAGAGACTTGGGCACCATCATCACTGATGACCTGAAATCATCCAAGCAGACCATTAAAGCAGTAGGTAAGGCCAGAGGGATGTTGGGGTGTATTAGTAAGGGTATTACAAGTCATAACTACATGACTACCAATCCCCTGCTGTTTTTTTCTGTAATTTCTCTTTTTTCTTTATGTTTGTTTGTATTTTGTTTTCCTGGCTGTGACACTGTACCCCAGCCACTGTTTTACACCATCTACTAATAATGCTATAAATGCAATGTTATCCATAACTGTGCTGCAACCTGTATCACAAGTCTCGTCCCTGTACCATTTTTATGTATGACGTGGAACCTTTGTAAATGAGTCCCTGACTCAAAGGTCTTTCCAAATATTTCACAAATAAAAAAAAAATAAAAAAATAAGAGGGAGGTAATAATCCCTCTTTACAAGACACTGGTTAGACCTCATCTGGAGTACTGCATGCAGTACTGGAGGTTGCACCTGCACAAGGGCATTAACAAAATTGAGGCAGTCCAGAGAAGGGCAACCAAAATGGTGCAGGGACTGCATCAGAAAACATATGAGGACAGATTAACGGAGCTCAATATGTATACCCTACAGCAAAGGATGGAGAGAGGTGATATGATTGAAACATTCAAACATCTTGAGGGCATTAACAAGGTGAAAGAGTCCAACATGTTTCAATGTAAGAAAAATTGCAGGGCAAGCGGACACAGCATGAGATTAGAGGGAGGCTGATTAAGGGGTAATGTAAGGAAGTTCTTTTTCATGGAAAGGGTGGTGGATGCATGGAACGGCCTACCTCAGGAAGTGGTGGATATGAATACAGTGCAGGGCTTCAAACAGGCATGGGATAGGCATAAGGGAGAAATACAGATGAGTATGAATAGATAGGCCATTGACAGAGTAGAGGCCTATGGCACATTCATAAGGTAGAAAAAATGGGCATACTGGATGGGCCTTGTGGTCCTTATCTGCCATCAACTTCTATGTTTCTATACTGAGAGATGGGGAAATAAATGGGGACATTATTGAGGCATCCAAGTTATGCATGAGAACAGCAACCAAAAAGAACAAGATCAAGAGACCATTATGGTTCTCGGCTAAGGTCAGGGATGCAGCGAGGACCAAGGAAAAGGCCTGCTATGGGCACAAAGAAAAGCAAGGGGAGGAACAAAAAGGAGAATATTTACTAAGAAATAACGAGGCAAAGAGGGCAATTAGGGAGGCAAAAGCAGACGTGGAGCTGCACATTGCGGAGGGGGTCAAGGACAGGGAAAAACATTTTTTCCTGTATATTAAGGAAAAATGGAAGAAAGGAGGGGGAATTGTTAGGCTACCGGGAGGGAGGGGTGATAGTGGAAGATGGGCAAAAGGCTTCTGTCCTAATTGATTACTTTTGGTCTGTCTTCACTAGGGAGGGCCCATACCAGAGAATGGCTTCAAAGCAGCCACAAAGGGGGTTCCTGAGACAAGGCACCCATTATCTACAAGCAAATGAGTCCAGAAAGGGCTAGCTTCCCTTAAGATAGATAATGCCCCAGGACTGGATGGGATATACCCGAGGGGGTTCAGGGAACTGTCAGCAGAACTGGCTGAACCGCTGATAGAGCTATTCAATAGCTCATTACAGACGTAGTTAGTACCAAAGGACTGGAGGGTGGGAGATATAGGCCCACTCTATAAGGGGGACAAGGAACAGGCAGGAAACTACAGATCTGTCAGTCTTACTTCCGTTGTAAGGAAGCTGATGGAGTCACTTGTCAAAGAACACCTTGTGAACTACCTGGAGAGCAGTGGTTTCCAGCATAGTAAACAGCATGAGTTTGTGGCAGGGAAGACTCATCAAATTAACCTGATAGTCTTCTTTGACTGGGTGGTGAGGGCATTGGATAGGGGTCAGGCCATGGATTTACTCTACTTTTACTTCAGCAAGGCATTCGACTTGGTGCTTCACAGATGACTGCTGAAGAAGATGGAGGATCTGGGCACGGTTAGGGACATTGTAGGATGAGCAGGTAACTTGCTAAAAGGGGAAGCAGCAGAAGATTGTGGTAAATGGGGTCAGGCCAGTAAAGAGGAAAGTCACAAGCAGTGTACCCCAGAGATCTGTTCTGGGCACAGTCCTCTTCAGTATGTCCATCAGAACATTGGGGAGGGAATCCGGGGCAGGTTGTGTCTCTTGGCAGATTACATGAAGATCTGTAGGAGGGTGAATAACAACGAGGGAATCAGGGAAATGCAGAGTAACCTTCAAAGGCTAGAGACATTGTCTAAGATTTGGCAGTTGAAATTTAGTGCCAAAAAGTGCAAGGTGATGCACCTAGGAAACAAGAACACCAGGTCTGAGTACTGGATGTGAGGGGTAGGACTCTGCATTACAGCTGAACAACAGACCTAGAATTGTCATTACTGATGCCCTGAAACAATCAAGCCATGTAACAAGACCTATAGTAAGGCAAACAGGATACTGTGTATTGGGAGGGGTATTGATAGCAGAAGAAAAGAGGCAATTCTACCTTTTAATAGATCATTGATAAGGACTCACCTGGAGTACTGTGCCCAGTTTTGTTGTCCACACCTCAGAAAAGACAAGGACAGGCTAGGGACGGTGCAGCAAAGGGTGACTAAGATGATTTAGGGCAAAACAGGGCAGATCTTATGAGGAGCGCCTCAAAGCACTGAACATGTACTCACTGGAGACAAGAAGGGAGTGGGAGAGTATCACAGAGACCTTCAAGTTCCTTAACGGAATACCGGTGGACTGCAGGGACTCATTTAGCATGAATAACAGCTCAAGGCCACAAGGGTACAAGTGGAAACTGACAGAAGGGGGGTTCAGGAGGGACAGGAGGAAGTATTATTTTACAGAAAGGTTAGTGGAACCTTGGAAAAGTTTACCAGCCCAGGTGGTGGGTGCAAAAAGGATTAATGGTTTCAAGCACAGCTGGGACAGACTGAAGAGTATAGTGGTTGCTTGGTATGACAGAAACTGGGAGGGAATTGGGGGAGGGGGTTGATGGGGAAGGCTAAGACCATGAATGGACAATAGGTCCTGAGGTTAGCTAGGGTACCACAGGCAGATGGGATGGACCACTGGTCCTCTTCTACCGTTATTGTCTATGTTTCTATATTTCAGCAGTTTATTTATTTATTTAGCTTTTATTGACCAGGTAGGTACACTAGACAATCTGTATGCCTATTTTCAGGTACGACCCGGGAGAGTACAATGAAAATACAGGTTCAAACAAGGTACATAACAACAAGAGGGGCAATGTACAGAGTTACAAGAGAGCAAGATAAACATAGATAGTCTACAGTGAGCAGTAACAGGTAAAATATGCATGTACATACAGAATAAATAGACTAACACATTCAGTGGTAATTACATTGCATAAGTGACCCTATTTATCAGGGCCACTTAATTCATAAGCAGATGGCGATCAATCACATGCTACCCAGAGACTGAAGGCAGTGAGCAGTGAGTCAGAATGGGACCAATTTGGAGACCTGGTTAGGTGGCTTGGGACACCCACACACCAAAGACAGTTTCAAGTGCTCCCACAGGAATTCCAGAGACACAGTTGGGAGGGGGAGGAACGTACATGGTCAGGAAGGGAGTTCCATAGCCTCGGAGCACATGTAGCAAAGTCCCTATCCCCCATTAGGGTTCGAGAATATGGCACTTTGAGCACCACCGGACCCTGAGACCTGAGGGAGTAGGAGGAGGATACAGCAGGCATGAGAAGCTGCGCAAGCCCCGGTGGGGTGCCAGTTCTGAGCACCTTTCCTACGAAGCAGCCCAACCCATATTTCAAGTGATTGTCTGGGGAAAGCCATCTCAGTTTGTCATATAATTTACAATGGTGGGTGAGACGTGGGACAGCCAGGGCAAAGTGACAGATGCTGTTATAGGACGTGTTCCACCTGGCAAGGTGGACCTTGGAGGTGTCAGCGAACAGGAGAAGGCCATAGCTTAGTGAAGTGAGCAGCACACCTCTGGCCAGTGCCAAGTGAGCTGCAGATGTCAAAGTTTGCAGTTTACTGTTCTACAAACATTTAGGATGTGACTCCCCAGGTCGAGTTGGGGGTCAAGTGTAACCCCAAGGTATTTTATTGAAACTGTGGTTAGGAGGGGAGAGCCATCCACACCACTGACACATAGAGGGACAGGGGAGGCCTTGATCTTGGCTGCTGGCCCAAAGAGCATGGCCTGAGTTTTTTTTAGCTTAAGGACCAGCTTGAGAGATGTTACCCAGGCTTGAGTATTCTTAAAGGCCTCACTCAGCTGAAGGTTAAGAACCCCAGTGTCTCAGGAATGTGCAAGGATGACAAGATCATCTGCATAAAGGGTGACACTACAGTTGGAAGCAGCAGCTGGGAGGTTGGTAACAAATGCAAAGAAAAGAAGGGGCCCCAAAATTGATCTCTGTGGGACACCAGAGGTCACCAGAGTGGGGTCAGAGAGGACCTTGTTGAATTTAGTCTGCTGAATTCTGGCCTGGAGGCAGGGGGGGGACAGACCTAAGGACTGCATCTGTGAGCAGAGTAATGCATGGTCTACAAGGTCAAAGGCCTTGGATAAGTCAATGAATATAGCCCCAGAGAGTTTGCCCTGGTCCATGGCCGCCCTGATGCTGGAAGAGACAGAGACAAGGGCAGTGGTCATGCCATACCCTTTACAATATCCATGCTGAGCAGGGGACAGCAACTTATGAGTCTGAATATACTCTGTAAGCTGTTCAGCCACAGTTTTCTCTAAGAGTTTACTAATGGCCGACAGGATGGCAATTGGACGATAGTTGTCCAGGACTTTGGGGTTACCTTGCTTCAGAACGGGGACAATCATTTGCTACTTTCCAAATACCAGGGATAAGACCAGTGGCAAGGGACAGATTGAAGATATGTGCCCCTGGGATGGCAATGTAGGGAGCACCCAGGTTCAGAAGCTTGGGCTTCATGTTATCATGGCCAGCACTGGAGTGTAGGGAGAGACCAGAGAGAAGTCTCTGCATCTCCTTGACAGACACAGCCCTGAGATAAAATAATGGGTGAGAGGGATAAGCCTCCTGAGGGACAGCGGTTGAGGGGCCTCTAATATTCCCTACAGCAGGGAAAAAGGAGGTAAGCGGACAAGTCCAAAAGTGGAAACTTAAAGCATTAGCAATCGAGTGGATTATTACAGCTTGACCTCCAATGATCATATCAGAAACTCCCAAGTTGGAGGAGCCGCTGACTAAGTTTTTATGTTCCTCCAGAACCTTCTTGGGTCCTTAGCAGAGCTAAGCAGGGCAGATTACAATATTCACTTTTGCCACCCTGATGGCATTTTGACTCATTTCTGAGCTTCTTATACTGTTAGAAGATGGACTGATCTAACGTGCATTTGAAGTGAGCCCAACACTTGTCCCTTGCATGCATAAGGGCTAGGAGGCTCCCATGCAGCCATTTTGTGGCAGTCCCCCTCACTCTCCGTCTAATGAGGGGGGCATGTTTGTCCTGCAGGGCACCGAAAACAGTGAGAAACTGGAAAACAGCTGTGGACGGGTCATGGGCACGGAGCACTCCTGACCAGTCAATGGTCCTCAGATCATCATGAAAAGACCCCAGATCAAACTTAGAGAAATCCCTAACATGAATGATTTTGTGGGGAATTTTTGGGAAGGGGACCTTCCACACACAAAACAATGAGGTGTGACCTGAGATGGAGTTAGGTAGGGTTCCAGCTGAGCTGATCCTATCTGGGCAGTTAGATAGGACCCAGTCCAGTAGGAAGCTAGTGCCACCTTTAGCAGCCCATCTAGTGGGCTCCTGGATAAGCTGAGTCAGGGCAAGACTGCCAACAGAGGTTCAAACTGCTTGGAGTTACTTCCTGTCCAGCTTAAGTTCACATCACCTAGGATCAAAAGTTCATTATCCCCAACAGAAGGGCCAATGGTATCCAGGAGGTTGGTAAGTCCAGGCAGACCACCCTTGGGGGGATTATATGTGCATACAACATGCGGCTTCTTTGTATTTCCAAGCAACAGCACAGTGTGCAGCAGCTCGCAGGTAGAGAGGACTGCTGATGGATTACTGCAGATATACTAAGGTGACTCTTATAGTAAATTAGGATTGCTTCTGTTCTTTGACAAAAAGTCCCAATTTGCTTCAGAGAATGGACACAGTCATGCACTGTGTCCATTTTGGATGCACATGCATGCAGTTTAAGTCGATACCTGATTTTGGATGCACGTTTCAGATGCTGTTAGACCATTTATTAGATGGTCTAGCAGGTTTGTAGGCCTTTTTGCTTTGAAAAACAGATCCTTCTGAAAATCTTGCCCAGATTCTCTTAACTCATATAGAAGCCCTAGAGATAAAACATAGAGGGCCGGATATTCAAACTGCGCTATTTTGTGGCGCAAGCCCTTCACTGCACAAAATAGTTGTGCAGGGGTGTGGCTGGGGTGATATTCAAAAGGACTTGTGCTATTGAGCAACTCCTTTGAATATCACCCAGCCACAACCACTGTGCCTAAGCGCCAGTGGAACTTATGCCACCACAAGTGGTCAGAGTGGAGCATTCAAGTTGCGTGGCACAAGTACCATTGCGCCATCATGAATTCCGATTCAAAAGGTGACATGTAAATGGGGCCATAATTCATGCAAAGGCGCAGGGGGCCATTTGCATCTATTTATGGCCCCATTTGCATGCCATTAGCATGCAGGTGCGCCCCGATCCCTGAGGACTTGCGCCTGGCGCCTGCCAGGCACGCTATCGAGAACCAATGCCCCTGCAGCCCGATCACAGGCAAAAGTGTAAAAATCCCCACCCCGACTGGCCCGATCACGGGCATAGCGTATATACCCCACCAGCCCGATCGTGGGCGGCCAAGTGCAACCCCACCAGGACATATCCCTGGTGGTCCAGCGGACCTCATGTCGTGGGCTGCATACTGGTGAAACACCCCCACAAACAGATCCTGGTGATCTAGTGTCCCCCACCCCCCACCCACCCACAAGCCCCACCACCCTGCTCCCCCCCGGCGGCTGGCGGGCAGCAGCATCCCACCCGCCTGCCGCCCGCCGACTGACTGCCGGTGGCTCACCGCCCACTGGTGCAGGCAAGAGCCAATGGGCATGCAGCCCGACGCCTACCATACAAGCCAGTCCAGATATGTGAATTAATTCATTCACATATCTGGACTTATCTCTGACAACATCTACTGCAGCCAATAGCTCTTGCTCTGCACCAATGGGCATGCAGCCCTACCGCAGTCAGTCGGTGGTGGTGGCTGGGCGGGTGGGATGTTGCCGCCCGCCAGCTGCCGGGGGAGCGGGTGGTGGGGCTCGTGGGTGGGTGGGTGGGGGACACTAGATCACCAGGATCTGTTAGAGTGGGGTGGGGGTGTTTCACTGATATGCAGCCGTGATCGGGCTAGCGTCACTGGACCACCAGGGATATGATCGGAGGAGTGTTTCACCAGTATGCAGCCAGCGATCAGGCTTAGCGGTTCACTGGACCTGAGGATATGTCCTTGAGAGGTGCACTCTATGCTGCCGCAATCAGGCTGGTGGGGGGTTGCACCCTGTGCCTCGATCGGGCTGGTGGGGGGTTATTTACACTTATGCCTGCATCGGGCTACTGGGGGGTTATTCACGCCTATGCCCATGATTGGGCTGCAGGGCACAGGGAGTAGGTTGAGGACAGCCACAGGTGGCAGCTGCTGTGTTGTGCCCTGCAATGCGGCAGCTCACCTGTGGGTGGCTCTCAACCTCCTTTTTTTTTGCTCAAAGTTGTGCAGGTGCAGGTTGGGGTTGCACCTGCACAGCTCTACACAGCCGCTGAATATTGTGCTGTGCAGTTTGTGCATGGTTCCTCCCCCTCCAGTTCAGCATGCACTCATTTGCATTGTGCGGTTGCTCAGCTTGTCTTGGGGGGCGCAACTGCCTCCTGCTGAATATTGCAGAATGGCGCAATCTCGGACTTGCGCAGGCGCAACCCTATTGCGCATAGCGCAACCCTTTTGAATATCCCACCCAGAGTATATATTTTTTCTAATTTCAGCATGTTTTAAATTTAAGTCTTCCTTTTTGTTTTCTTTTGTTTTTTTTTTTTGTTTTGTTTTGTTTTTGTTTTTGCAGTGTGCACATTGATGTAGTACTCTTTATAACTACCATCATAACCCTGTTACGCAGCTTGGCCAGTTTAAAACTCAGTTGCCTGTATTTATGAATCTGGTTTCTATGAAACACTTCTGTGTTTAAGCTTTATTTTACTATCTTATCAAGTAGTACTTTTGAAGTGTTACTTTTGCTTTAAATTGTTAATGCTTTTCTCCACTACTAAAGAGAAATGCTGAATCAGGAGTGGAGTACAACTAAAAGAAGAATACAGCACAACAATATAAATGGATTTTAGATGCTTAGTTGTTAGAAATGAACTGTGATAGTGTATCAGAAGAAATCATGGCAAGACAGGACCTTAAATTGCATATGTATTCTGATATATGCCATCCATACCACCTCTACAGAGGAAGAGAAGATAATAGTCCAATCAATTAAGATAGAAAATAAGGGGCATTATTATTATCATTATTATTATTATTATTATTTTAACATTATTTGGCTCTCAGCTGAAGGTGGGTCATTTAAGGACTCCATTATATCAGCTAACCTGACTCAAACGGTTGACTATGCAACCAGAAAGAACAACAGAACTGGGACCTGCACCCTACTCGACTGGATCCAAACCAACCACCCCTCTCAGATCACGAAAACCTCAGTCCTCCCTGACTCACTCAGTGACCACACTCCCATCAGCTGTACCTGGTCAAACAAATTCCATAAGCCCCCTCCAAAAATCATCACCAGCAGAGTCCTACCCCTTGGTCAGCTACCCCACCTCAAATCGCACCTCCTTCTGCAGGACTGGTCCCCCATCTTCAAGGCAACAGATACTAATACTGCACTGGAGCAATTTATTCACATTTTCAATGAAGCCTGTAATAAATTTGCCCCCCTCAAAAAGCATAAAGTTAAATCACTCAGTAACCCCTGGCTGTCAGGAGACCTCCTAAAAAACTTAAATCCAGGGAACACTTCTGGAAAATGGGTAGAAACTCTGGTAAGCAACTCGACATCCAGAATTATAAAAGCACATGGAACGACTGCACCAAATCCATTCAGCAACAGAAATCTGACTACTATAAAAATGCCCTCACTAACTCCTGGGGAAATGGGAGGGATTTCTGGAAAAACATTAAAGATGTCACTGGGAAGCAGTCAAAATCTTCGCTGAACATACTCAACATAAATGGGCACACTACACTCAACCCTAAAACTATTGCAAACACTTTTAACATCGCTTTCACTGATCTTAGCAGTGTTCTGCCCTCTGACTTCTTCCAAGATGCATCAACTCCCACCCCCCCAACTCCTCCACCCATGCCTGTCACCCACCTTTCTACTTTAAAGCACTAAAGAAACATCAAGTCTGAAACTACATTGCCAAAGCCATCAGCAAATCTAGAACAAGCAATGACACACTTGACCTCAAGCTACTGGCCCTAACGCTTGACGAGGTACTTGGGCCCCTTACCAAGATCTTTAATCTCTCTTTTTCCCTTAGCCAATTCCCGGACAAATGGAAAATGGCCATTGTTACCCCGATTCACAAAAGTAGTGATAAGACTGACCATGCGAACTTCCATCCTATCTCCATTCTGCCTCCCCTATCGAAGGCACTGGAACGTATAGTAGCAGACCAACTTACCAAGCATCTGGACAATTACAATATTCTCTGTAAACAGCAACATGGCTTTAGAAAAGGTCATAGCACATCCTCTGCCTTACTCGAATTCACCAGCTCCATTCATAGCTCCCTCAGCAATGGACAACTAACTGGTGCTATTTTCATCGACCTGACCAAAGCCTTCGATACTGTCCACCACTCCCTCCTGCTGAGCCAACTAAAAAATGCTGGTCTCTCCAATGATTCAATCTCTTGGTTCAAAAGCTATCTTGAAAACCACTCCCAGCATGTAAAAATCGGGGATGTGCACTCTGATTCCAAACCTGTCCTCTCTGGAGTCCCCCAGGATTCAATACTGGGCCCTCTACTCTTCAGCCTGTTCCTTAACACCCTACCGGACTCCTGCACTGAACATATCACCCTGTATGCCGATGATGCAGTAATCTTTGTCACACACCAGGACCCAAAGAAATTGCAAGAAAATCTCCAACTCGGCTTCTCCTCTGTTGAGAATGGGCTCACAAAGCACAAACTGATCCTTACTCAAAAAAAAACAAGGCCATGATCTTCAGCAGCTCCCATAATAAACATAAGCACTTCCAACTCTCCGTTATCACCAGACAAGGTGCCGCACTGGAATAGGATAAAAACTTTAAATACCTCGGGATCACCCTTGACCCTCACCTCTCCTACACTGCCCACATCAACCATGTTGCCAAAGCCACTAACTCCCGGCTAGGCCTGCTATTCCATTATAGGAAACACCTGACACCTGAAGTCCTCGCTGTCGCTGTCCAGAGCTCCATCATATCCATCATTGATTATGGCATTATCATTTACTGCGCTGCTACAACCACCGCACTCAAACGTGTATCCACCACCCTCAACAAGGCCTGTCAACTTGTCACTGGCTCCCAACGCCTAACTCACACCTGTGACCTCTATTCTCAAACTGGATGGTTGAATCTTGCCAATCGAATAAAACACCAAACTTGCATTACTACTAAGAAAATCTTGCTGGGCCTTGCCCCCTCGGAGTCTGTGCCCTCATACAACCGAGAATCCACACCACCATACCAGGGGATCTAAACCTCAGCTTCTGCAAATCCCGCATTGCCACACAACACAAGGACAAAGATCCTTTGCTTACCGGGTTGCTAGTTGGTACAACGGTCTTTCCAGTGACATCACATCCTCACTATCGCTCAGCACTTTTAAGATTCAGCTCCACCTAACATTCACTGCCTCCAACCTCTGTGACTGTTGTGGCTAAACATGTCTTTTGGTTCCATAGCTGAAGATGCCCTTTTGGATCCACATCTACTCCTGCACTTTGCCAGCACCCCCCCCCATCTTCACCTCCCCTGCTGGCCCATGACAAATGCCACCCGGCTGCACTACCTCTATTCTTACCCGCCTTCCACCTCTCCTCTCTCTGTTCCCCCCAAACCTACCTCCCCTTTTCTCCCATCCACTTAGTCTCCCTGATTTCACCCCCTCCTTTCCCCTCCCCAAAGTTTCACCTAATTGTTCTTTTTTCCTCTACAAGACTGTGTTTTTTTTTTTTATTTTATGAACTGTTATCTTTGCCTATGTTTGTCTCAATTGTACCAATGATGTGGAACCTTTATAAAAGAGCCTCGGCTCAAAGGTATTTGTAATCCTAGAACAAATAAATAAATAAATTGTAATTCTTATTAATTCTCCAAATAAACTGAAACAATGTTTTACTCTATCGGATACAAGAAGATAAGACAAAAACTGATTTGTAGAAAAGATCATTATACATACTATATTGTTCAGTTAATTACATTGTCTATGGTAGCTGGAATTCACCAACAGCATTATATATAGAATAAATGATAGGTAACTATAATTTACAAAGCTGTAATTCCATCAAGGGATTCTCGTGACACCACAAACCACAAGAGCAAAGCTCAAGAGGTTTATAAATGTCACCAGAACATCAATATGGATCTATAAGACTTGCAATTTACAGCTGGACTATTTCGGAAACAAAGAAGAATCCAGTCTGCCCAGATGGTCTCTGCCTAGTCTGTCTCCGCAGAGCATAGCTTGTCTCCAGCGACCCTCTCTCCTCGTTACCATTTTCCCAATATTACCCTATTCCACACATGCTTGGAGCCCCTTACTGTTTGGGTCTCCACCACTTCCTCTGGCAGACTGTACCAGGCATCCACCACTCTTTCAGTAAAATAGTACTTCCTCACATCCCTCCTAATCCCCCCCCCCCACCTTCATTGTATGCTCTCTGGTTCTGAAGCTCTTTCTGTTTTGAAACAGTCTCCTCTCCTGCACCCTGTATACCCCTATTAAAGTACTTGCAGGTCTTAACCATGTCCCATCTCACTCACCTGTCTTCCAAGGTGTACATTTTGAGATCCCTCAGTCTCTCCTTTTAGGGCTTTGGGTGCAATCCCTGCAGCATTTTAGTTGCCCATATCTGGACTGCTACCACCATGTCTATCTCCTTTCTGAAGTGTGGCATGGAGAACTGGACACAATACTCCGGTTGGGGTCTCACCAGCGAGCAATACATTTTGTGATTTTGTAAAATATAAGTCCAAACAGTGTTAACAGTGCTTAAAACTGTCTTTTATAAATGAAGTTGTTTACTGTGAGTGGAACGTGAGTTCACAACAGAATGATTTACAGTATGTGGAACATTTTAGACAGTTCACATGAAACAGATGTTCTAACAAAAGCCACAATTAGTAGCCCTTACACCATAGCTGGGGAATTATGGGATTGCTGATAGTACAGTTGTAAATTACAGCAAGAAAGTGCACTGTCTAGCTGTAAATTACAAGGCCTGACCATATATTATATTTACTGATTAGGGTCAATAAACCACAGATAGCAGACCCCTACAAACTCCATAATTCACACATATGAATTACAGAGTTCCATAAACCACAGTTTCAAAAATATGAGTGCACTTCAGTGAGAAACTGTCCTCGCACTGGTCTTTAGCTTGCGCTCCCTCAGGAAAACTGCCAGCGTGAGTGACAAGCTTCTTGGCAACTAAATGAAATGAAAGCCAGGCAAAGTTTTTTCTATTAAAACTCTCACAATGGCTTTCTTCTAATCTCAGGCACTTTTTAATAAACAAACCAAAATAAAAATCATGTTCCTATAGTTTTCTATTTTCTATCCTTTAACCTCCCGTCGGTATCGGAAGCCTGCCCCCTCACGTGACCGGCTGCCATCAGCTGATTGGCCACCTGGGAGACAGTTGACAATGGAGTTCTGCAAACATAGATTGAGTGGCGGGGACAGTGGCAATGTGTCACAGAGTCAGAGTAGTGCTGCCGTGATCGGCAAACAGAACAGCTGCAGCAGTGGGCTGGGAAGCGGCAGCTTCTTCCTCAGTGCCAGCTTTCTTGGGACCTTGGAGAAGAGCAACAGCTCCCCACTGTTACCTGAGCAGTAATGTTTCCCAGCAGGTCAGTCATTTCAATGGGAGGGGGGACATACCTTCTGAGTGTTAGTGGACTAATCAGTAGGCACAAAGATTGAAACTGCTGCTGCCCCTGGATAGCACCTCACCATTTATCAGCTTCTCATTATTTCATTTATACCTATCTTGAACCAGTAAATATAAAAAATAAAACATGGGGAAGTATGTAAACTCAGATTTATATGCACACCCTCGGCATGCGATGCCCAGATAAACCGCTCAGGCTTCTCCCTCGGGGTTTATGAGTCATTGCACACCTTGGGTGTGCATAAAATCCTCATTATACACACTTCCCCATGCATTATTATATATTTATACACACCCCAAGGTGTGGGATGCTACATAACCCCGAGAGCAAAGCTTGAGGGGTTTATGAAGGCATCCCACACTGGGGGTGTAGAATTCAAGTTTTAGACACCCACCCAGCCTTTATTTTACATATAATATCTGGGGATCATTTTTTTCGCCACAGCAATTATATAAAATAAACAAACATCCACTGTGGAGCCCTGGACCTATAGGGTTTTAATGCAGTCTATGGTCGGGAGTGGGGAAGGAACATTTTCTTTTCCTTTTTTTCGAAATGCAGCCCAGTCAGAAAGCATTTTCATAGCCCAGTTATTGTTTTTTTTTTTGTTTTTTTTAAATGTACTTACCACCAAGTCTTACTTAGAGGAGAAGTGCTAAGCTGTAAGGAAAGATGGCCAGCATTAAGGAAGGGAAACACTGTGGCTGGCGCATGGGCAGATCCAGGGAAGCCTGACGTGTATTTGCCATTATAACCAGCTGGTTATAATGGTGAAATTACTGCCGGTTTCCCTGTGGGAAAATACGAGGACCAGTAATTATATAGAAAATAATGTACAGGCAACTGTGTATTACAAAGTTTTTTTACACACTGGAGGTGAGAGATTGCCCATAAACCTCTAGAGCAAAGCTCTAGAGGACTGCAGAGTCATCACTGTGGGGGTATGTAAAAAAACTTCATAAGTATACAGATGTTTATGTTTTATTTTAGTTTTTTAATAATAACTGGTGCAGGAACTTGCAAAACGGCTGCTGTCCACTGTTTTACTGTAAGTGAGAGTGAAGCGAGAGCACTCCAAACACCGTAATAACTGTATGACATCATACCTCATTATTATGGAATTTGATCACATTGATAATCAGTATGATAAAGGGAGTCACCAGTTATATTGATATTTAGAAATGTGAAGCAGTAATTGTGCACTGGAAGTGTTGAGAATTGTAATAAGATGTGAAAGCTTCAGGCTGCTGGACTCTGTCTCTCTTCAGTTAAATGGTCCAGCTCCTACCTTGAAGGCAGGTCACGAGCTGTCCATATTGGAGACTTCCTCTCCTCCATTCCTAATTAGCTCAGGTGTTCCCCCAAGGGTCTGTCCTTGGCCTTGCTCTTTTCTCCATTTTTCTAAATGACCTCCCCAATGCCTGTTCCTCTGTATCCATTCATATGTATGCAAATTATATGGCTCTCGTTACCTCAGGCTCCTCCGCCTCTGACCTCATGAACCAGCTCCAACTGGACTTTAACAACATCCAGAACTGGTTCAGAGAAAATCAGTTCTGTCTCAATACAAAGAAAGCAATCTGTATGACTTCTGGTGCCAGGCAATGGTTGGCTAGAGTCTCCTCTTTCCTTCCTTTCATACCCTAGATGGTGCAACTATTGAAGATGTCTCCTTCAAGCGGTCTGGGGTCAGTTGGATCGCTACCTTGATGTTTTTAGTTCATGTGGATTTTAACCACAAGAAGCTCCAACCCAAACTTTGAACATTTTATATAAATAAGAGGTGCATTCTGCTTCCTGACTGAAGAGAAATCCTCACTAAGATGATTCTACCCATTTTTGACTATGGAGACATTGTTTACAGCGCTGCTCCTAAGTCCACTTTACCTAGACTGGAGTCCCTCTTTCACTCATGCTGTCAATTTGGCCTAGACAAACCCATGTGCATTCACCACTGTTCTTTGTATACCTCCATTTCCCTTCCCCCTCTTGACGGCAGGCGCTTTTCCCACTGTGCCTCATTTAACTCCAGATTTTGGTTTGACTCTCTCCCCTCATACCTCACTTCTCTCCTGTCTTTCCCCCCTTCTACCTTTTACTGTTTTTGAAATGTTTGCATTTGCTCACTTGCTCTCCCACCAGTGAAATCTGCTGGCCTAGTTGCCTTCTCATTCCATTTCCCTAAAATTTGGGTCTCCCTCCCCCTTTCTATTCACTCTGCTCCTTCCTTTCTTGCTCTAAAATCTCTTCTCCATGATTTCTCTACTCCCTCCTGCAGCTGTTCCTGATACTGAGGTGGAATTCTGTCACCAGCCTTCCTTCATACACTGTTACTAGCTTATCCCTTCTCCCCTAGTTAATCAGTCACTACTCCTTACTCCAGTTCCATGTGATTTGAGCGAAGTTATAAGAGTGAGAGCAATATGAGTGACGGCATTTCGCTGACCACAAGTACAGTGCCCGTACATATGGGCGAGCGCTGAAACAGTGACAATGTGACAAATGCTTTTCTGTGACACAACTTTGCTCCCACCCCCCTTACTAGAATAATCAACTCTGAGGTCGTAGCACCACTGGAAGGAGGGAAAGCATTTGTCACTATTTCCACAATTGCCCATATGTATGGGTGCCGTACTTGCAGTCACTGAAATGCCATCGCTCAGATTGCTCTCGTTCTTGTAACGTCACTCAAATTACGTGCTACTGTGTTATTGTTTTGTTGCTCACAGTTTAATGTTCATTTGCCTGTCTCAAACTTTACTGTGCAGTAATGTTACTTTATAGCAATTTTTATTCTGAAGTGTTTTTTTGTAATTTGTACATATTGCTTTACTGATTTTGTATTGCTGTATTATTTGTGTACATTGTACCTATGATCTGTTCTGTTCTCTTCCCCTTCCTGAGCTTCATCTGGAAACAAGTTGATACCAGCTCAGTGTGACTTTCCTGGTAAAACATTTAAAATAAATAAATACATTGAAATATATCAAAACAGTTTGTAGTATGTGTAAGGGGAAATGTAATAAAAACATAAATCACAAACATAAATGAGGAATATAAAAAACCCAAATAGCAATGACAAAATATACAGGCCCCACATGTGAAGATGGACATCCACTAAAACATTTATCCCAGCTTGCAGGCAGATTAACAGCTAAACTCCAGATAAAGCATCTGAAGATTGTAGCTAACTTTATCTCTGATTATACCCCAGAAAGACATCAGTTAGGGAGAAAGCCTCCTTCGCTCTCTGTGGTGTATGCATTCTCACCACCTATGATAATTAACAGCTTACATATTCACACTAACTTTTCCACTCATTCATGTGTTTCTGTTGAAAATTCAGAATGATAGTCAGTAGATCTTTTTAGGATTTATACATACAAGACATGCAGCAAATGAAATAGTATAACACAGAATTATTTGGTGCCTTAAATCTGTCAAACCTCTTACTGAACGTCAAACTTGCAATGCATTGTACAGCAAACAGTAATCACCAGCTCCTCAGTTGAAAAACAGTAAGAACTGTTCTGTTTTGCTGACCAGCCCTAAAAGCAGGCAAACTGCTCATAGGTTTTGGTTTTCAGATTGCAATATATTGAATAGAAAACCTAGGAAATGGACATCTAAAATGCAGCTTGATTAAAACAAAATTATTGGTTACTTCATTCAGTATTTAATAATAAAAGAGATGTGGTCAAACTGGATAGGAGAGTTTTATAAAAAAAAGAGCTACTTAAATAATATACTGTTTGATTCTGGACTCGTACAATCAACAGATGGCTGGCACACCTTTTTGGAGAGATATTTTTCTTGCATTTTTTCCACTGTCATAGGCTACTAATGGCTTTTTGCTATTATAAATGGTATAAGAATTACCTTGCTGTAACATTTGAGGGGTTAGTGTAAGTGTCCTATAGTATCTATGTGGATTTGACCAAGGCATTTGACACGGTCAGTCATGAGCTACTGCTTTGTATCTTTCCACAACTAAATGTGGTCCCAGAGGCTACTGCCTGGTTCAAGGATTACCTCTCAGGCCGGTCACAGCAAGTCAGGATAAACACCACCATCTCCTCCTGCAAAACAATTTGCTCTGGGGTCCCACAGAAACATAGAAACACAGAATTTGACGGCAGATAAGGACCGCTTGGCCCACCCAGTCTGCCCATTTCCCTACCTGATGGATAAGCTGCAGATTCTAGTTAACCAACAGCCTGCTTCCACCTACCCCCACTAGAATTGCCTTATGTCTGTCCCATGCATGCTTGAATTCCCCCACTGTTTTTGACTCCACGACCTCCTCAGGAAGGCCGTTCCATGCATCCACAACCCTCTCCATGAAAAGATACTTCCTCACATTACTTCTGGGCCATCCCCCCTCTATCTTCAAATTGTGTCTCCTTGTTCTTGCACATCTCTTTTTCTGAAAGATGCTACCCTCTTGGACTTTGTTGATTCCCTTGAGGTACTTGAAAGATTCTATCATGTCCCCCCTCTCCCTCCTTTCCTTGAGGGTATATATATTAAGCTCTTTTAGTCTCTCTTCATATGTCTTCTGTTGCAGACCATGAACCATTTTGGTTGCCCTCCTCTGGACAGCCTCCACCCTGTCTATGTCTTTGTGGAGATGGGGTCTTCAGAACTGCATGCAGTACTCTAGATGGGGTCTCACCAACTGTCTGTACAGAGGGATGACAACTTCTTGTTTTCTACTGGTGATTCCTTTCCCTACAGTATGTATCCCAGTATCCCCCCAGCCCTCCTTACTGCCTTCTCACATTGCTTGCCCACCTTTAGGTCATCTGATATAACTACCTCCAGGTCCCTTTCCATTTTTGTTGTTGTCAGTACCTCTCCCCCATTGTGTACTCTTCCCCTGGGTTTTTGTATCCCAGGTACATTACTTTGCACTTCTTTGCATTGAATCTAAGCTGCCATGCATTTGACCATTCCTCGAACCTTGCCAAGTCCCTTCTCATCCTTTCCACCCCACCTTGTGTATCAACCCTGTTGCAGATCTTTGTGTTATCTGCAAAGAGACATACTTTTCCTTCCAGTCCCTCTGCAATGTCAATTATAAAGACATTAAAAAGGACCAGACCCAGTACTGAACCCTGCAGTACCCCACTAGTCACTCCCCTTTCCTTGGAGTGGACTCTGTTTACTATTACCCTCTGCGTCCTGTTGTCCAGCCAATGTTTTACCCAGGCTACCACCCTGGGACCCACTCCCAGGCTGGCTAATTTATTTATTAATCTTTTGTGTGGGACTGTGTCAAATGCCTTGCCAAAGTCTAGGTAGACCGTGTCCTCAGCCCCTCCCTGTTCCACTACTTTGGTCACCCAGTCAAAGAAATCAGTTAGATTCGTCTGACATGACCTTCCTGCTGTAAATCCATGCTGCCTTGGGTTATGTGCCCCATTGGCCTCTAGGTACTCAAAAATGCTTTCCTTCAGAAGTGATTCCATCATTTTCCCTACTACTGAGGTCAAACTGACAGGTCTGTAGTTTCCTGCCTCTGTCTTGCTCCTACATTTGTGAAGGAGAATCACATCTGCCCTCCTTCAGTCCTCAGGTACCACACCATCCTCCCATGATTTGTTAAAAAGGGTAGTCAGTGATGTTACTAGTTCTTCCCTTAGTTCTTTTAGAATTCTGGAGTGAATCCCATCAGGCCCCATTGCTTTGCCCAACTTCAGTTTTAGGAGCTCTTTCAGAACTCTTTCTTCTGTGAAAGGACTGATATTGATCTCCCTATCCAGAGTGCTTCTATTGACTGGATTAGGTATCTGCCCCTCTTCTTCTTTTGTGAATACTGAGCAGAGGTATTTGTTCAGTATCCCTGTGTTTTCACTGTCCCTCTCTGCCCACCCACCCTCCTTTTATTCAGCTTCAGTATCCCTCCCTTGGTCTTTCTTTACTCCTTAATGTACCTATAAAATGTTTTATTCCCCTTCATTTTGCCTGTATGTGGTTAACATGCAAAATGCTTATGAGCAGTATGATGAGGCCAACAGGTCAAATACCTGTGAGCAGTATAAGCTGGCTGACAGGTCAAATAGTTGTGAGCAGTATGATATAGCCAACAGATTGAAACTTGTGAGTGCTAAGATGTAGTTATCAGGCTGAATGCTTGTGAGCAGAATGACGTGCATGACAGGCTGATTGTTTGTGAGCAGTGTGCAAATCCTATGATGATGAAGGAGGAGTCATAAATTTGTTAGCTAGAGGACAGAAATTTTGACTTGCTAAAAGTGAACATGGGACAGTCAGTTAGCAAGAAAGTGAGCAGAACCAGTTATGAGTCACTGGCTGCAACAGCCAATATCGGAGAGCAGAGGGTTTATTGTATAAGCACTTGAGGATACCTGAGAGGAGTGAGAAAGCAGCTGCATGCTGTGATGCTGTGTGGAAATGGCAGCAGCGGGGGTTTGACGAAGGTGTTTTTTTTCTTTTCTAACAGGTATGCCACCATTGCATGGTTAGGAATTTTTATCCAAGCTCTTTCCAGGCTAACTTGTGTTGCTCAGTTTTTTCACTATGAGGTTTTTGCTGTCCTGTAGTCCAACAGAGTGACTAGGAGTCCATACGGTGGAGGAGCTCATTCCTGGTGTCATCCCAGCAGGTAAACCCTGCAGAGGGTGAAGCAACAAAAACTCAGCAGAGCTGGAATTTAATTACAGAGTTGGAATTTAATTTAATTAATTAATCTTTAATCTCACTCCAAAAGAGATGATAAAGAGTTGGAATTTAACTAAATTAATTCATTTTTAAGCTCACTCTGAATAAAATGCCACTGAACTCAAATCTTTGTTCTGCTTATTCTATTTATTTTACCTTAACCATCAGCGTAGACAGTTAACTGCTATCTGGGGATGTGCTTTACTTGGCTTTGCCTTGCATACTGCATATTGCACCCTACGCCTCTGTTTTGTTTTTGACTGCTGTGTGTGTTGGGGCTGGGAAAGTTAGAGAACGCAGAATATAGAACTGCTCCAGATGGATCAGGAGGTGTTGCTTTGTTTTCACCCAACATATATAATAGAGTCCATGAGTTAACCAATGAAAAGAAAAGGTTGGGAAGTTCATGAGTTAAACAACTCAGGGGCACTTTTAATAAATAGCTGGTTATTTTACTGTTAATTTAACGCCTAGTCAACCCTTGGGGTTTGTTTAGATACTCTGTTCCTGAGGTGTAATGGAATCCCAGGTTACAAAGGAGTCAATTTTTTTTCTGATTCCGATGACTATTGTATCTGCGCTTCTCTAAAAATGTATATTATTAGTCACGATTTTAGTATAAAATATTTTAAACTTCAAAGTTTTTGAAAGTTTGAACACTGAAGTTTTAAAATTTGCATCACTGAGGTCGTGTGACTGCTGCCTTATAGGTGTATGCATGGGCATCCTTGATCCGATTCATTGTTCCACACCAGACTCTTAGTGAATAGATTATGTGGAGCATCAGAGGGAATTCTGACCAAGGAGCCATCGTATGGGGTGATTCTGAAAACCCTTCCTGTTGGTTAGTCCAGAAAAGCACAATTACCAGAAAGAAATCAAGTTTTGGGGCTTTTGCCATCTTATTTTGTGTGGGTTTACACTGTTATGACTAAAGTGATTAAAAGATCTCTAGCAGACTAAGGCATTTGGGGGGGGTACTGTTGTTACTGCTTATAGTGTTATTTTTGGGATTCACAACTTGTAATGTAGTTTGTTCTCTGTTATTTAACATGACTGGCTTAAACACTATTTAGTATTATTTAAAGGGGACAGGAAATTTGTGTTAATTGGCAGCAGTTCAGTAATGTTTCTAGTGAGAAAAATGAAAAGCTTGCCTCAAAATGAGCCACATTTAATTGTACTTTTAATAAACACTAACGTGAAAAACTGTGTTTTCAATTGTTTCCTTTTTATGGACAACATTCTGCACAGCTCCTTTCATGGAACCAGTAATCTGGAGTTTTTACTATGTTACAGTTTGAGTACAGAATGCTAAACATAAACTGCTGTCATTTCAGAACCATGCTTAGAGTTCTGTGCACAAACTGTGACACTGGTTCCACGAAGAGAACTGTAGCAGAATGCTGCCCATTAAAGCAAAACAATGCAAAATACAGTTTTTCACAACATTTTTTATTCAGGTACGGTTACATATGAATAATTTAGGCTTATGGATCTTATTTCTGTAAATGGAAACATTATAAACAGCTGCAGATTAGAAATAATTTCCTGTCCTCTTTAAGCTTCCCTATTTTACCTTTTGCCTTGTGTCCTATTTTATATACTGTATATGTTCAGATTTTTTTCTGCCCCTTCCACTGTTCAGTAACACACATCAAAGGAAATTGGTTCTGGGAACAGGTGCCTATTTTGCTGAACCTGGAGTTCGAAATAAAAAGCGAGTGCAATAATTTGGAATAAACAAGCTTTGGTTAAGCTAAGACTGCTGTGTAAGGATAAAGATAACTGGGCATCAGGGAGAAATTAAGAGACAGCAAAGAAAAAAACAAAGAATATGCAGAAAAAGCAACGGCGGATAAAGCTGCAGTCAGAGAACTATATAAAGGTACTGTGAATCCTTCATGCTATAGAATTAATCTCTAAAGGGCAGACGTTTGGCTCTACATGCTGGAAGGAGAAAAGGAACTGCACTTCAGGGAGCGATTTAACTGCAACTAAAAGTGGCACAAGGGCACCTTGAAAGAAGACATTTTCCAGAACTTTACAAAGCTATACAGTCTGGAGAATTATTTATAAACTGGAAGAAGGATCATTATAGTACTATATAGCATTGCTATATTTCTGTATTTTTATATTTCTGTAAATATATTTCACTATGAAACCAGAATGGCTTTGAGGAATTGAAAAACAATTAAAAAATAGTAAAGCTAATCCAATAAACATAGGACCAAACACAAAAAAGGGAATTTCAGATATAAAACAATAACAGAGTTTATCACATTGACAAAAGGTAATAGAACTATAGAAGCTATTTTGCCTATTACATCTTCACCTATTAAAAATGTAATTATTCCAGACTCACAGGAACAGAATAACTATTTATTAAGAAAATTAGGAATTTAGAATCTCCCAATAAGGAGTTGCAAGCCAAATTATATAGCCAAACAGCCCCTCCCAGGCTTTTGGATCCAGAATTTAACTGGGAAGAAGGCTGTGCAGGTGGGAAATTGCCAATTGATTTAAGGTGAAATAAATTGGTGGATCAGGTTGTAAATCCCTCATTTAGTAATTTCTCAGATGAGCATTTATACCTCAATGACTATAAAAAAGATCCTGACACCTTATCTTGAAAAACCTAAACTAGACCCCCATCTAAGGGACCTGATGTTCCATTTATCTGGTGCAACTGTGAAAGTAATGTCCAGCAGGAAATTTCTAAACAAAAGTCATGTTGTCAGCATTGGCCACAAAAATTAAGGAATACACTGATTAATAGCCTACAGGAGATTAAAATATCTTTTATACAAAATAATTGCTTACTAAAGGAAATGTTGAATGCCATAACAGCACAGAGTCTAGAATTTTCTAGAGCAAACAAACTAGCTGAAGAAAATGATAAAAGGAGTAGTTCAATTTAGCAGAAAAAAGGGGTCTAGGAAAACATCTTGCAGCCTAAATAATAGACTAGAACAAATAAAGCAAACTATTAAGAAAATCCAAGAAAAAGAGGTGGTTGAAATAGAAAAAATCTATTGCATAGATTAAGGGGAAAAAAACAGAAAGTTAGCAAATGGAAGTTATGGCAAAAAGACATCTAAAAACAGCTAGCACTCAGACTTGTACTGCAATTGGGAATGGTCCTAAGGTATCAGTCAATCAAAGATTTTTATTGTTTGTCCAATTTTAAAAGGACATTACAATCACATTGCAAAATAAAAGTACATTTAAAAACACAAGAGAGCACTTTTCAGCAATAAATAGTCATATGTCAATAAAACTGTATATGGACAGAAGAGCGCAGGAATATAAACGTGGTAAAAACCACAAAACAAATATAGTGTAAGGGAATGCAGTGACAGGAGAAGAATAGTACTGATCAGTACAGCGCTTACGTGTTGCTGTATCCACTCATGCTATGCAGGTAAAGTAAGAAAGCGGGAGCGGAGTCGGCATGCTGCTGTCATGGCTCACAGGGTACAGTCACAGTCCAGGAAAGCAGATTGGAGTGGCGCATCAGGGGTTCGCGTCCTACCCCTGCATCCTTTGTGTATCTTTCGATACCTGTGACTGATCTTCAATTTTTGTTGTCCTCTTGCGTCCGAGTCTTGCCTGACAGATTTTGTTCCCCTCTCCAAGTGTGGCCCCCCTTGGAGTTGATTATCTTTAGTGGGAGGGGTGCAGGGGGTGAAGCCTCCGGCATGGGAGTGCAGGGGGCAAAGCCCCCCTCATTAACACATTAAGTCCATGTTGCCTGTTTTGTGCTGTCAGGAAATGCTGGCATTGCAAGGTCATTTCTCTCACTGTTGTTCCACTGATGCTGTTTTATAACATGCTGTTTTGCTTGCATGGTCTTTGACTGCACTATTGTCTCTTCATGGTTAATGACCTGAACCCAGTAAAACATGTGCAAATTCTGAAAATGCATTACATATCTTCTATATAGATAAATTAAGAATTCAATTTCTAGGGCCAGCTCGGTGGCACTGAGGGTTGAGGGTACTGGATGCCACATCTTGCACCATGCCAGTGGCCCAAGGTTGGGAGTGACCTCAGGTTGTCAGGGGTTGGCAGGGGAGGGAGAGGATTGAGCATCTGATGGAGTGCTCTGCTCTCCCATGAAGGGGAGGGTTGTCACCCCACTCCTTGGCTGCCCCCTACAGGAGGCCGGAGGGCAGCATCGGAGGTCAGGAGACACAGAAACGTGGAGATGTGAAGTGTGCATCCCTCCACGCATGCACATTCATGCCACAAGGGGGAAGGGGAGGGAGGTGTATGGGGAGAAAATGAAAAAAACAGAAAAAAGCAGTATAAAAAAAGAAGAAGAATTCAGTTTCTTTTTACAGGTAATTACTGCAGAAATGAATTTTGCTATGAGTTCCAATTCCTTTTCAGTTTTTGGGTGCAAAATGATGAAAATTGGGTCATATTGTAGGTCTGCATATTTTACTAGAAAATTCTTCAGACCCGCATTTCTATTATATATAGGACATTGTAAAATAATATGTGTAATGGTTTCTTGAAAATGCTGTAAGCAAGGGCAATATTTTACCAAAATTATATCATTTTTTTTTTCCTATTACAATAACTGTAACTTGTTGTTATAATTCCTAATCTAGCCCAAGTCACTAGTTTCTTCATGTTGGGGTTTGAAGGGATCAATGGATAGTCTTCAGTTCCATGTACCAGTTTGTTAGCGCTATCCCAAATTGATTATTTTTGAAGTTTAACTGCCACAATATCTTCCTTCTGAGTGAGCCAAAAATTTTCTTTTAAAAATGTTTTTAAATTGCGTGGAGATGAGTATACCCCTATTAAAGTCATTCCAGAGGTGAAGCAAATTAGTCTCTTAGAATATATCCATAAGCCTCTTTAACCAATTTGAAGATATTCTTTTTATTTTTCCAGTTAGTTTTCTCTGTTAAACAGTATTTTGATTATAAGTTGGTTTTGTTATTTATTATATGCAACCAATAGGATGAAATTTGTAGTTCCACCATATAGGAGACTTTAATTCTACTTAATTCCAATCTTACCATCACTGATGCTGTGGATATAGGTACTTGCAATATAGATTTATAAAAATAAAGAAGGGAGGTCTCTAATTTCAAAGTTTTTTGTGCACCCCAAACTTCAGCTCCATAAAGTAAAAGAGGATTTACTTATTTAGTTAGTATTTGTTTACTAGATGGGTGTGCTAGCCAAGAAATTACTATTGTCAAGCACGACCCGGGAGAATACAAGGTCAAATACAGCATAACAAAAGTAACAGAGAACAGGGTAAGATAATCAATTGAAATCAGTTACATAGATGGATGATATATATAAGAGCAAGGAATTTTCAACATAGTGAGTTACCAGTAATAAACTTGGACATTGATTAAATTGATACAAAAAAAATTAAATTCAGTGTGTTTTGAAAGAGTACACATAATTGAGTAAACATTTCAAGAAAAACACAAATAAATCACCAGCAGAAAAGAATATTAGTAACTAGGTACAGATAAAAGTGTGTGGCACACTAAGAGGCCTAGGTATTAGTAAGAGGGATAAGATAGTTCAGAGTGCAGGACTGCACTTAATCACTATCCTAGCAAGGAGGTGGACCTTAGCTAGAGAAGTAGTCAGAAGAGGGTGGATAGAAGCATAAGTGAGAAACAAGAATAGGTTTAGTAGAGAGAAAAGGAGGAAAGCTGAGAGAACCAAATCATGGTGGTTTAAAGCAAGAGCAAACATCAGAGAGGGATAAGAATTTGCGGAGGTCATTTTTAAAATGGCATGTGATGGAGACTGACAGACAGCAGGAGGCAGAGTGTTCCAGTACACTGAGGCAAAGTGGGAGAAGGCACTAGAGCCTTTTGAAGTTTTACATCTCGGGACATGAAGAAGGGATTTCTCAACCGAGCATAGGCCATATGGGGTTGACTGGGGCAGCAGTATGGTGGCAAGCTCTACAGGAGTTTGGGACCTCATGATACTGTCAACCAGAGAGCCAAGGGAGTGCAGTCTGACTACAGGGGGTGATAGCTAGCCTAGGTCAGAATAAAACTGACAGTGGTGCTTTAGCCACGTCGATGAGGAGGTATACCGACAAATGCTGTTATAAGCAACATCCCATCTATGTAGTGTAGACTTTTGCATGACAGCATAAGTCAGTATCCCATAGGTCAGGGAAGGAAGCAGAATACCCCATGCAATGGCCTGCCTAGCTGAGGTGGTAACAGCATAACTAGTTTTATATGCTATGCCAAGTTTCGAATTTACGGATTTGCAAGTGGATTGCACACATGAAGGTCAAAGTCAAGGGACTGATCCAGAGTGATACCTAGGTATTTGAATGAAGAAACAATACTAATTTTTGAGCCAGTAGTGCCAGAATTTTTTGAAGTTCACTTGGGAGGATTTGAGTTTAGAAGCCAATCCAAATAACATAGCCTGGGTTTTACTTTCATTGAGAACCAGTTTGTTGTCGGTAAGTCAAGCCTGTACATTAATAAAGTCCAATGAGAAGTTCGAGTTTATTTCAGAAATATTTTTAGAGCTCAAGTAGAGGACTATATCATCTGCATAAAGAAGGGAGGAGCAGGATGAGACACAAGTGGTGACATTATTTATAAATAATGAAAAGAAAAGGGGGCCCAGGATGGAGCCTTGGGGAAACCCCAATATTGATAGTTGGCTGATTTGAGACAGTGGCATTGTACTTAACAATTTGGACCCTATTTAATAGGTAATGAGAGAACCAGTCTTCCCCAGCTCGGAAGGCAGGAAGGATTGTGTTACCTCCATATTTGTAATTAAAATGAATCAAAGCTTTGGCAGTATGTTTTGCCTTTTCACATTGTTGTGAGAGTTCCATTTTCCATTTGCTGTAAACTTGGTTCCAAGATACATATAATCATTTACTATTTCTATCTTAACAGCTTAATCTGGTTCAAGGTCAGTTGCATTCATCTGTATCCCCTTCCCCCGGGTCGTGCCTGAAAATAGGCAGGATTTGTCTAGTGCACTTACCCGGTCAACAAAAACTAAATAAATAAATAAAAAATAAAATAAAATCTTTTCCTTATGCAGCTTAAACGTAAATTTAGTTCTATTATTTCCAAACATCATAACTTTTGTTTTCTTAAGATTTATCTTCGGGTACAAAGTTTCATATTTTACCACTAGGTGGTCTAGGTGTCTCTGAAGCCCTTTACTAGTTAATGAGAACAAAACAAGGTCATCTGCATAAGCTAGAATAGGGCAAGGAATATTAGCAAGTTTAGTGGGATCAAGGGATTCCAACATATCAGGCTGTAATAATGAATCTATATATATGCTAAATAGAATCTGGGCCAAGAGAAAACCATACTTTACACCACATAATGAATCAAAATAATCTGTAATGTTTCCCTGAATATTATACCTGATGGTCGTAGTTGTATTAGTGTACAGCAAATATATGGGTACGAGTAGTGGTCCTAACGTATATGTAACGACAAAGAAGACTATTCCAAAGAGGACTGAGACAACCACCTATTTTACTAAGGGTGAGGGTGAAAACCTGAGAAGAGGTGTAAGGAAAAAAACAGGTCTACAGATAAACTGAATACAGTATATATATTAAAGGCCTCCCATCTTCAAAAAGAGAAACACCATTCTTACGTAAAATTATTGCTTATAATTTATTAAAATCAGTCCTTAAGAAGAGTTTTAAATGGGATTATATTGTATCCACATATAGGTATAAGGTTAAACCCGCAAAAGGGGAAACATGCCTCGCTCTTAACTCTGCACACATAAGAGACAGACTTTTGCAAGATTGTCTGGTTCTTGTGTACAGCGGAATCTTTTTTGAATCACACATTAACAGAAGAGCACTTAATGCCAATAGTAGTCTGTGGTAAACAGACAAATCCTACTCAGAAGGAGGTTCTGAAAAGAAAGCAAGTAAAACATCAATCCATTATGGAGTATTTAGATAAAAAGGGGGTTAGAGAACATTCACTGAATGATTCAAACATACAGGATAATTACATTAGAGGGAGAAGAATAAAGGGAACAAGAATTAATAGCAACAGTATATGGACTTCAGATGAGGCAGGCAGTGTCTGCAAAAAGGACCAAGTTAAAGTTACTGAGGTAGCTTGGACCAATAAAGTTGAGGTTTTGTCAGATGACACCATGGATTGACAATATAACATTGCCGAAACCACGGATTGTCCTCTAGATAATAATCCAAGTCAGGGTGATAAGTATGTATCTATAATTTCCTGGAATATAGCTGATATTAAAAGTAAATTGACTGATAAAGAGTGGATGGCCAAAAAAAAAAAAAAAAAAAAAAGCACTCAAAAATTTTGCTTCAGAAAACTTGGGTTGGGGAAAACCAGGATGTTAATATCAATGGATATGTTAAATTTGACCTTAAAGAAACAAAGCACCATAATGGTTTTAGTCATAACAAAGGACTATTAATCACTCTGGTTTCATTCAGAATATATACACAAAAGGAGCCCATAATTATGTATAGGGACTTCTGCTTGTCAGTTCTTGTACTGCCAAAAATATTCATCTGTATATAGTTAATTTCTACATTGATCCTAAAACTACAGTTAATTAATTTCTCCACAGTTTGGAAGAAATGGTACATGAGCTAACAAACATAACAGCAGCATATGATAATGTTGTTGTTGTCTGGATGGGTGACTTTAACACAAGAACTGGCTCCAGAGATGATAGAGAGGGCATCTTTGTGTCAGAGAATGTTGATACAGTCCTGGGCATTAGTGATAGGATATCCATGGATTATACTATAAATACCAAAGAAAAAAATAGTTTTGAATTGTCTCTTGGAAAAGCATTTGTGAATTGTTAATGGCAGAGTTTGTTGAGATACAGGGAGGTCTTTTACATTCATTAAAAAGGATAAGGAAGATTGAAATGTTCTGGATTATGCCATCTGTGATATCTTTGAATGGCAAAAAATTAAGTTCTTTAGGGTCTTACCAAATTTTAGTAGTGGCCATCTTCCAATTGTGGTATATTTAGGTAAAACAGAAATTAGGAATAACTTAACACACAAAGAGGAATACATGCAATTTTATGTGTACAATAATTTAAATATCTAATGGAAACAAGTTAATAAGACAAAGATAGAAAGCTTTCAGTCTGACAAACTGGTTTCTTTACTCAGGTAAAAGGTTAATGCAAGCATTGATGTTCTGGTTAACTATAATATGATAACCAATCTATTGATTAACAGCTTGGGCAATAGGGATAGGAAAGCTCAAGGTTTCCATTCTAAAATGGATGCCCTATGGTTTGATAAAGAGTGCAGAAAACTCAAGAAAGATATTAACAATAAAAGGAGGAATTTACTTAAATACCCTGATTTAATACTTAATGGAACCATAACAAAAGTAAAACAAGAATATAGCAACTTATTGAAATAAAAATATTGGAATATAATATTGATTCAACCCTCACCAAATTCTCTGTACACCTCTTTGCTGATGACACTGTTTTGTATGTTAGCAACCCTTCTTCTGCAGCTGCCCGTGAAATCCTACAAACAAAATTCTCCTTGTTACAATATCAGCTGCTTGAGAAAAAGCTTCTGTTAAATGCAAAGAAAACTAAAGCAATGATGTTCACAAATCAAAGCTCCACCAGCACCTCCTCTTCAATCATTCTCCCCCAGCTATGCACTATACTTGGAGAAAATCTGGAATACATAGAAAATTTCAAATACCTAGGTGTGTGGATTGACAGCAGACTCGACTTCACTCATCATTTAGAAGAACCGCTAAAAAAGCTTCGCCAAAGGCTTGGCCTTTTCTATAGATTAAAACCCTTCCTAGACAGAGATTCAAAGATGAGGTTAGTCCAGGCCATTTTTCTCTCAGTTGTTGACTATGCAGACTTCCTTTATAGTCACTGCCCCATCTCCTACCTACACAAGCTGGATACCTTATACCACAGAGCAAAAAGATTCATAACAGATCTGCCATCTAATACGCATCATTGCTCTCTTTATGCTGCAGTTGGATGGGTTTCCCTACACCTCAGAAGGAACAGAAATGCAGCTCTATGGATTTACAGAGCGTTATCAAAAAAAACTTCAAAACTATATTCTGGACTGCTTCACCCAGACCAGTCATAGCTCCTATGCCCTAAGAAGCAACACATCATCCTGTTCAAATTGCCCAAATTCAACACCCGGCTAGGGAGGGCAGCAATCAGCTATTCTCTAGCTATAGCATGGAACACCCTACAAAAATCCCTAAAACTGTCCAATATTTTACCAATTGCATCCTTTAAACAGCATTGTACAGTTTTCTTCACAGAGAAATGCAGTTGCTACCGCTAGAGCTAGCTTTGTCATCTCATAATCTCCCCTCCCAAAAATTCACGATATATGGCATAATCTTTGTTCTTCAGTTCTCCCTCCCAGGCAGACACCCCATCTTATGGCACCCAGTAATACCTTCCACCATCCTAGTATTACATTATGCTGTGTGTTTGCCATTGCCACTCCACTGGGATATGTATACACTGTATATACTGTAAATATTAGCTTAACTTTCCTATAACCCATTTTATCATGTGAATTTTACTGTACATCACTGTGTTTATAAATGTTTTTTCCTCCTGTATGTATAACTGTTTTATATAAGTGTATTGATGTATCTGTTGTGTATCAGCTGTTGAACCTAGACCTTATCAGGTCCATCTTGTAAATGAGACTTGCTCAATGATGTTCGCCTGAACAAAAAAATATTTGATTATGATGATGATGATGAAAAAAGGAAGGCTTTTGAGGAGAAATCGTGGGGTGAATAACAGTTAGCTATTGAAGACAAGGATACTAAGAAATTTTGGTCATTTATTGCTTATGTACAAGACAAGATTCAGTGCAACACTGGTATTGCTATCTCTCCAAAAACCTGGGAAACCTTTTTTACTAATTTGTATGCCCTCCCTGATAAGGATGTTGATAGGGATGAGGATTTTTTCTCACCATAAGTTTACCTGACTATATGTATGTTGTAATGAAATTTGTATTTGTGTCCTTCTATGTTGTGAGTGTCTGTACTACAGTTTAGCAAATGTAAATTTTTAGAACAATATGTATAAAACCATGAGCACCTTGTAAATAGGACTTGTCCTAATGGTGTTTTACAACAACTACTCCTGACTAAAAATAAAGATTATACTACTACTACTAGGGATAATGACCAATTAATTAAGAAAATTGATAATGTGCTTAACCTAGATATGTATGATGCTTGGAGTCCGATATCACATAAGGAGGTAGAGGGTTATGTCTTGGAGCAAAAGAATAATGAAGCCCCTGGGATAGACAGATTACTCACAGAAATGTTCAAAATGAACATTACTTGGAGGACTCAATTACTCACAGCACTTTTTAATTACATTTACAAAATGCATAGCATTCCAAGAGGACTGGTTAACCACAGAAATTGTGCCTGTGCATAACAAAGGTCGTAGAGATGATTCTACGAATTATAGACCAATTTCCATGACATGCATTCCACTAAAATTTATTCACGTTCTCTGCTCGACAAATTAGCAATATGACTGGCGGATAGAGAAATATCTGAAAATCAATTTGCATTTAGACGTACTGTAACGGGTCAGTTATTGATAATGTTTTTAGTATCAACCATTTAAATTTTATAATACTGTATGTTAAGGGTAAGGGGGGGAGTCTATTCTGCTGCTTCCTGGATTTATGAAATGCTCTTGATAATGTTAATAGAAACTCTGTGGAAAATCCTGACTAAACATAATGTTAACCTGCACCTACTAAAACTAATCATTGCTTTACACACTAATACATATTCATATTTCCATTATTCTCTTGACGGAAAGCTAACTAAAAAGTTTCAAGTAAACTGAAGAGTTAAACAGGGATGTATATTAGCACCAATGCTATTTAATATTTATATTTGTCAAATAGTTTATAAGTTAAAGGCAATGGACACAGATACACCAAGAATATTGGATAATCCAGTTGGGAGTATTAATGTATTCAGATCATGCTGTTATGATATCTAGAACAGCTATGGGCTTACAAAAAGCACTAAATAACATATGTAAATCCATTAAAGAGCATTCACTGGAAATACTCATAAAACCAAGATTACGATTTTTTAATAAACCCTCAAACTTGTGGTCTCAGTGGTTCATAGCTGGTAAAGAGATAGACACAGTCAAGGAATTTAAATATCTTGGCATGTATTTATCCACTCAACAGGGTTGGGAACAGTATATAATACACAAAAAGCAATCAGCAAAGCAAATTGCACTGGCAATAAATAAATTTGGTAAATATTTTGCTGATAATTCCTTTAAGGCAATGAGGGACACATATAATGACAAGATTAACTCAATATTAGCATATGGGGCCTCGGTCTGGGGATTAGAAACACAGGCTATAACTTTGGAACTAATTTAAAATGTGTTTTTAAAGTTAATATTGGGTCTTCCCCAGGTGGTCTCTGGTGAGCATTTAAGGAGTGAAACAAGACAGAAATCTAAAGTACACCAAGCAAATATTAGGAGAATAAAATACTGGTATAAGGTAGTTACAGAACCTAAGATTAACAAAGATATGCCTGCTGGTTGGAATTTTTGAATAAACAATAAAATAGTATATATTGACCTCCTTGGTTTGCTAAATTGAATACTAGACTAAGAAAGGTAGGACTTCAAAGCATATACACTCACACAGCCACTTTTAAATTTAAAGCATATAAAGATGAAGTAATTTAAGACTTAGATGCATCACTTGTCAGGAAGAGTTAACTAAAATTCAAAAGTTCACATTATTTCAGTAATATAAACTAATCTATAACCCAAATTTTGAACAGGACTATTTAATATGGTGTCAGAATGTCTTACATAGGAAAACATTTGCTATGTTAAGATTTGACATAAATTTTCATTATAAATCTTTGTTTATTTCTTGGGGATGGTAAAGCAACCCAGGAAATGTTACTGTAACCATGACGTGTATATCTCCAGTTGGCACTTGATTATGGATTCTCCACTTTTAGTGGACCTCAGAGGTAGATGGTTACTCCCTTTTTAAAAAAATATAAGTTGCCTTAATTATAAATCAAATCTTGTAACTCTCTTAGCAGAAAGCATTAACCCATGATGTACTCAATTATTACATTTTATTTAGGCACTTACAATGTTCTGAATTTATAAAGTGGGATAAAAATTTAATTAAGCAATGTACTGATTTTATATTGTATAACTTTTATCACTGTTGATTGGTTGAACTACATGTTTCAAAATATACTGTTTTGTGATGTTATCTTTGGAAAAAATGTATGTGTAGCTTTTATAATTTGAGTGTACATCTCTTGATTATACACTCACTTTTTAAACAATAAAGAACTTGAAGAGCTTGAGGTACTGTATGAACACGCTATTGATTCTAAAATAGTACCATGAAGAAGTTCACATTGATCTTTGACCCCCAGCACACTGAATAGGGGGTGAATGCACCCACATAAAAAGGAAAAAAAATGCAAACAGGAAGGGTAAGAGACATGTGAGGAGTGGTGAAATGCACTGGCTGTGGGGTGGCAGACTTCTGACAGACATTCTGGAGGCTGTGATGCTGCCCTATTTGCAGGCACCTCTCTGCTCTGAGGGAGGAGGTTGCATGTCTCCAGGCCGAACTGGCAAGGAGTAGGGAAAACTTCTGCCACACCCAGGGACCTCCAAGGCTGCCACTACTGCCTCAGAGGTTGCCAAGAAAGAGGAGTGGTTGACCACAGTGGTCTCAGGAAGGGTGAGGGTAGCAGAACTGAGATGTATCCCTCTAGTTGTACCTCTCCACAATTCATACGTTCTGGCAGAGCATGGTTCCTCTATGTAGGCACTCACAGTGGAGACCAAGGAGTGTGCTTGGAATCTCCATAAGGAAGACCCAAAAGAGGGTGGCATGGGACCTCACAGGGGAAGAAAACAGCTCCTGGTGGGGGACTCAATTGCTAGGGGGGTAGAACTGGGGGAGAGAGAGGGGAGAGGGAGGTAAGGTGCCTGTCTAGTGCCATGGATTGGAGGGATAGGAAGTGAATCATCAGGATCATGGAAGCAGCTGCATGGGAGAGGGAGCTGGATGTCATTGTCCACCAAGGGACAAATGACCTAGCTGGGAATGGGATCAGAGCAGTGCAGGAGGAGTTTGTGGAGTTGGGGAGGGGCATTAGAGAAGTAGCATGCATGGTAACCTTCTTGGAGGTGCTGCCTGTCTATGGCATGAGTGAGGCTAGGTTACTCCGCACCATGGGATTCAATGAATGGTTGAAAAACTGGTGTGGAGCACAGGGTTTTAGCTTCATTGGGGACTGGGGGTCCACCTGGAGGATACAGACCTATACTGGCTTGATGGTCTATATCTCTCCAGGAGGGGAACCAGGGTCTTAGGTGATAGGTTTAAATAATTCATAGGAAATCTTTTTAACTAGCCAAGGGTCCAAGGGGGGGAGGCACTGAAAAGGAGCAAGGAATTTCCAGCCTCCCCCACCCAACAAAAAAGGGTTGTTAGCGAAGTAAATACCAAAGTAGAGGAGTTGGCAGAAAGCAGGACATGGGTCAATGGAGAAAAAAACAAAGGCAGTAAGGACAGGGATGGAGCTAAAAGGAGTAAGGCCATCAAAAAATGGAGGGCGATGAGTACCAATGCCCATAGTATGGGTAACAAGCTTCCTGAACTAGTGGTCTTGATGGAAGAGGGATGGCTGGATATTGTGGCAGTCAGAGAAACATGGTACACAGATAATCATGACTGGGATGTCAACATACCAGGGTACACAATCTACAGCAGGGGCAGGGAGGGTAAAAGAGGAGGAGTAGCTCTCTACATAAGGGAAGAGATCAAAACAGTGGAACTAAAGGGTAAACATGGAGGAGAGGAGGCACCATGGTCACCTTGGAGACAGGAAATGGCACCACAGCCATATGGGTGTTATTTACTGACCCACATCTCAGGGGGGAGGAAAGGGATAACAAAATGATATAAGGAATTCTTACAATGGCAGAAAAAGGGGAGATATTATTGATGGGGAACCTGAATATGCCAGATGTTAACTGGAGCACATTTGCTGCAGCCACATCCAAGAGCAGAGTCCTTCTCAATGCCCTACAGGGGGCATGCCTCAGACAGCTAGTGTTGGAACCTACTCGGGAGGAAGCAATCTTAGACCTGGTACTCTCAAAAAGCGACAAAAAGAGGATCTCAGATGTAGAAGTGGGTAGCCATCTGGGAACAAGCGACCACCAAGCAGTGTGGTTCATGATAAACACAGCCATACAGTCAAGCCATACAAAAGCGAGGATACTGGACTTCAGAAGGGCTAACTTTGGCAAAATGGGAGAGTGCATAAGGAATGCACTAGCAAATGGGCAGGAAGGAGGGGTGGAAAACAATAGGGAAAAATCAAAATTGCCATCGCAGAGGCAACAAACCTTTGTGTGAAACAAATAAAACAAAACAAAAAAAAACCTCTATGGTTCTCAAAAGAGGTGACAGGGAAGGTTAAGGAGAAAAATATAGCATTCGGGAAGTATAAGGAAGATTCCATGTCATAATAGTGATCGCAAAAGAGAGATCGCTATTATGGCAAGTGTATATCGCCAAAAAGCACATCAGCGATATACACGTAAAAGCAACCTGACATCCAGATTGTCAAAAAGTGTTTTTGCGGGGGGGGAGGGCTTTACCTCTTGTACCCCCCGAATTAAGATTATCAACTCCAGGGGCTGCATGTCAGGGAGGGCCAAAAATCAATATGTCAGAAAAATGTAAGTGCTACAGCTTGTAGCTGCAGTAAAATGTAGTCGCTCACCAGTCCGGAACCCCATACCTGCTGTGCCCGAGCTACCCACTGACACCACCATGCCACATGGCTAGCTCGGCAGCAGCAGGTACAGTATTTCCCCCAAACCCCTTCCCTGTCCCTCCCCTTCACCTCGCTATTCCTTGCTTCCATTCATCCTTCTCCATGGTCACGTTCCCATCCAGGGGATATTGTGCATGGTAGCCTCTAATAACAGCACCCAAAATGAGTCGCTGTTTTTGCAGTCACTCATTTTAGTTCACTATTATTGCGTGATACCATAAAATATCACAGAAGAAGCAGGACAGGGAACTGTATCAGTTAAAGCAGAAGGAAGCAGGGAAGGCGGTCAGAGTAGCAAAGGCCCAAACTGAAGAAAAGATAGCCAACTTGGTTAAGAAGGGGTATAAAACCTTTTATAGGTACTGTACATTAGGAAGCAAAAAAAGACCAAGGGAGGGATAGAGAGGCTTAATAAAGGGGACGGGAGGTTGGCAGAGGGTGACAGTAAAAAGGCAGAGATCCTGAATGAATACTTTTGCTTCGTATTCTCAACATAAGAGGAGGGGGAGGTACCTAAACCAAACAATAGAAGCACTCTGGACAGGAGGGTCGCTATCAGTCCATTCACAGAAGAAAGGGTCCTGAAAGAACTCCTAAAACTCAAGGTTGACAAAGCAATAGGGCCTGATGGTATTCACCCCAGAATTCTAAAAGAACTAAAGGGGAGAACTAGTGACACCACTGACTACCCTTTTTAACAAATAATGGGAGGATGGAGTGGTACTTGCGGACTGGAGGAAGGCAGAAGTGGAGCAGAAAGCAGACAACATGCTAGGGGCCCATGGGATTAGGATGAATTTAACATTATATGATGTAATATGGCCGGGACCAATGCCGGGCCCCTCTGAGTTTCTGGGCCCAGGACAGTTGCCCCGACTGTCCCTCCCCATCAGCACCCCTGTATTAAGGAATGCACTTTTCTTAAGATGATGTCTGCACACATTCAGTCTTTTCTCATACAGCTTCTGATGCAGCCCCTGCACCATTTTAGTTGCCCTCCTCTAGACAGCGCTACCCTGTCTATATATTTCCTGGGATATGGTCTTCAGAACTGGACACAGTACTTCAGGTGGGGTCTCACCAATTATCTATACAGTGGCAACACCACCTCCATCTTTCTGCTCGTGATACCCTTCCCTATGTACCACAGCATCCCACAAGCCCTACCTACCTACTTACTGCCTTGCTGCACTGCCTTACTGCCTTGAGATAATCTGATATGAGTACTTCAAGTTCCCTTTCCTGTTTTGTGACAATCAATACCTCTTCCCCCATTATACACTCTGCCTCTGGGTTTCTGTGGCCTAGCTATGTGATTTTGCACTTTTTCACATTGAAACCAAGCTGCCATACCCTTGACTACTCCTTGAGTTTTCTCAGGTATCTGCAAATTCTTTCCACCCCTCCCACCCCCGGACTGTCTGTCCTACTGCAGATTTTGGTATCACCTGCAAAGAGGCATACCTTCCCTTCCAGCTGTTCTGCAATGTCACTTATAAAGACATTAAAGAGGACTAGTCCCATTACTGACCTTTAAGTACCCCGCTGGACATTCTTCCCTTCCCCGAGTAAACGCCATTTACCAAAACCCTCTGTCACCTATCCATCAATCAATTTCATACCAGTTTACCACCTGAGGGCCAACCCCCACACTGCCCAGTTGCCTTATGAGCCTCCTAGTTATTTGTTTTTTTATTTACCAGGTAGGTGCACTAGACAAAACTTTTGCCTGTTATTAAGCATGAGTTGGGAGTCCACAACAGTGGATTGACACAATGTACAAAAATACAAAGAGGGTCTATATAATTACCTAGAATTAACATTGAAATATAAAATTTGATGGCAGATAAGGACCACTTGGCCCATCCAGTCTGTGCACTTCTTACCTACACTATTACCGCAGACTGTGCCCGATCTACAGCTCTTTCTGCCTTCCCCTTCCTTTCACTATGATTCACTTGTGCTTATCCCACATATTCTTAAACCCCACCACTGTTTTCCCCCCACCATCTCCGCTGGAAGACTGTTCCAGGCATCTTCCACTCTCTCTCTGTGAAGAAGTACTTCCTTGTGTTTCCGCTGAGTCTACCCCCTCCAACCTCGTAGCATGTCCCCTTGTTCTTGAGCGCCTTTTCTTCTGAAAAACCATCCTATCTGAGCCTTATTTACTCAGTAAGGTATTTGAAGGTCATGTATCATACCTCCTCCCCCCCACCGCTGTTCCACGGTGTACATATTGAGGTCCTTTATTCCCTCATCATAGGGCTCTTGATGCAGTACCTGCACCATTTTAGCTGCCCTCTTCTGGAACGCTTCCACTCTGTCTATGACCTGCCGGAGATGTGGTCTCCAGAACTGGACACAGCACTCTAGGTGGGGTCTTACCAGCAATGTATACAGAGACAACACCACCTCCCTCTTTCTGCTGGAGATACCCCTACCTATATACCCCAGCTTCTCACTAGCCCTCCCTACTGCTTTGTGCACTGCCTGGCCACCTTTGGGTCATCTGATATGATTACCCTCAGGTCTGTTTCCTGCTTGGTGGTCATCAGTACCACTCCACCCATCTTGTACTTCCTCTGCATCTCTTTATACCTTCTGAATGCTACCCTTTTTGCCTTTATCTTTTTAGCCGCCTCTTTCAAGAACCATAGCAGTCTTTTTTTTTTTTTCCTCTTGCTTTTGCTCAGTTGTTTGATGCAGAGGGTTGTCACCTCTACTGTGCTTCTTTTTATCTTTGCCCACTGTTTCTCCACCCCTCCCAGTCCCCTCTGCCACAATTAGGAGATGGGCTGATGAATGCAGCTGCAGCCACTGGAAGAAGGGCACAGGAGGTGCTGCAGATTCGTGTTTCTCTCTCTCTCCCCCTCTCTCCCTCTCTCTCTCTCTCTCTCTCCCTCTCTCTCTCTCCCTCTCCTCCTCTCTCTCCCTCTCTCTCTCTCTCTCTCTCTCTTTCTCTCTCCCCTACACACACAGTCAAGCAAGGGAGAGCCAGCAGCAGTAAGGGACCTCGGGAGTATAACAACAGCAGTCCTGGTAAGCCCCCTGCCAAGAAGGGGGTTACACTGAGGTAAGAACACATGTGAAAAACACTAGGCAGAGGAGGTATATCAGTGTGTGGCATACATAGGGCGGGGGGGGTAGCATACCTCTCAACTGTCCCTGATTTTCAGGGACGTCCCTGATTTTGCCTTAAAATTTTACTCTGTCCCTCCTAAAACTCGTGTTTCCATGACCAAACAGTGGGAGTTGTAAACACAAAATAATGTCAACCATTAAAGTTACAGACTTGTTCTTCCTTAGAAAATGCATTCTACACTAAGTCCCTTACTCTGTCAGCTTCCTGAGTGGATACCATGTATTTTAAAGATGTGTCCCTGAATTTGGTAATTTGTCCCTGATTTGTTTAAGCCTTGTCCCTGATTTATGAAACAGGAGGTTGAGAGGTATGGGGGTAGACTCTAGCAGGCCGCCATCAAACCACAGGTGAAACCTTTGAATTAGTGCAGGCCAGAATTTGTTTTCTGCCAGTGGAATGGCACATCTAGTTTGTGGAAATTTTACTGCTGAAGGACGCAATCTCTGGCATAGTGAAAAAGGACTTTTGCAGCCCAAATCAGAATTTTGCTAATAGAATATTGATCTAGTTTGTTTCCAGCCCCTTTAGAATTTACAAAATCCTATGGAAATGTCCAAATCCATTAAGAAAATTCCATGGTACAGAATTTCCTAATTCCACCCAGCTCCAGTTTATCGACTTGACTGCTCTGCACCCGCAGATGGCCGTAGAAAGCTACGGAATGCCTCCTACATGCAGAATGCACACTTTTTGGGCACATGCTAGAATCCACAGCTGTGGCTGTATGCTCACTCTATGCCCGATCCCAGGCCATGTGACCACCTCTACACAGGGTTGGGATGGGCAAGAGGGTGAAATGGGCAACTTCCAAATCCTGAGCACTTCTAGGGTAGCAAGCGTGGCCAGGGGAGAGGGTGGACACTTAACAACTCTAGGGGCTGTCAAAGCTCTTATGCACTCTTCTCCGCCCAGCCACTGCTCAGAACATGAACAGCCATCCTACCAACAGCCCCCAGACCTAGTATAATGCATATGGGGCTGGGGGTGTCACCAGTACCAGCCAGTAATTCTGTCTATTACACCTGAGCATGATGAACAAACAAAAAAATGAGGGACTGACCAGGAGCAACAGGAGAAGCAAATGAAAGCTGCAAGGCAGACATCCAAAAAGCATCAACTAAGGGCAAGAAGGCTGTGGCTGGACTCCACAAGGAAAGGAGTCAGTTGGCCAGCAGAAGAAAGCAAGAAACTGGTAACTAAAATGGGAGTGGAGAGCTGAAGAAAACACAAGCAAGAAGACTCCAAAAGCACACCAAAGAGGGACAGACAGGTGGCAGTAAGCCACAAACCACATGCAGCTTGGGCAGAAATGTACAAAGAATGGGAGGGAGGGCAGAGGTGCTGCAGCAGAGAGCAAGACAGCAGCACAGAAATAAAAAACAAAACACAGCACATAAAGCCAGCAAAGAAAAAAAAGGAAACAAAAGATGGGGAAGGGGGCAGAAGGAAAGGGAACAAACGGACAACAGAAAGCACAACATCAGCAGAAAAGGCAGCACACACAGCAGAACAAGGAGCAAAGAACAGACAAGGCAAAAGAGAAGGGTGCAGAGAGACACATGGAAAAAGACACAAAACAAAAATGGCAGAGGAAGCAGATAAACTGGAGGCAGCACTAAGGTAAAACCACACGTGAAAAACACTAAGCAGGGGAGGTATATAAGTGTGTGGCTTATGTAGGGTGAGGGGTGGAGTCTGGTAGCCCCCCATCACTCTCGAGGTCATCCGGTCAGCATAGTAAACACTTGGCTGAGAATAGCCTTGTTGTGATAGTGAGCCATACACTATCCTATATTTGCAGCCAAATCAGAATTCTGCAAATGGAATTTTGACATAATGTGTTTCAACCCCCTGCAGAATTCGCAAAATCCTATGAAAGTTTCCACATCTACTTGAAGATTCCAAGGTACAGAATTTCCTAATTCCACCTGGCTCCACCTTATGGACTACAAAGCAGGCACGCAGCAGCTCTGCACCCGTAGATGGCTATGGAAAGCTGCTGCATACCCCTACATGCAGGATGCACATCTTTGGGCACCCTGCAGCATCCACAGCCATGCCTGCATGCTCACTCCATGAGCAATCCCTGGCTATGTGAGCATCTCCACATTGGAGCATGGTGGACAAGAGGGCAGGACAGACAGCCACCCAATCCTGAGCTCTGTCAGGGCAGTGAGTGTGGCTGGCAGAGACGGCAGATGCTAAACAACCCTTTGGGGTGTTGTAGCACCAATGCACCCTTCTCTGCCTGGCCATCCCTTCACGTTCAGGGCTCAAACAGCCATCCTACCACTGGCCCCCAGCTCCAAGAAAATGGGAAGGGGGCCGGGGGAGTCACCAGCACCAGCCAGTAATTTTATTACTTACCAAAGGGGATATGGCAGCCCATGGAGGACCAACACTGGTTGCCATGTCCAATGGACCCTGCACCACAAGGAGGAGGGACACACACTGCACAGCCACCTCCGGCATCTGACTGACTTCCCAGTTATTTTGGATGGAGCACCCCTAGCACTGCTCACAGCTGCCATGCAGGGACCTGAGCCTGCAGGGGCTAGGGACAGGGCTGAAGACTGCACGTGTTCCCACGCAGTCCTTGGAAATGCAGCAGCAGTGATGCACTCATTCTGATCATATTTCCTCCACATATGTGGCTCAAGCCCTTAATCTCTAAATGGCTCAGGAAACCATTTTAAATTAATATGCTGATTTTTCAACATTTTTCTCATCTCTTTTTCTTACTTATCTACCATGGGGCCTATGCACCAATGGGCAGGAAATATGCACCAGAGGTGCGTATCCCACCAGAGCTCTGCACCTGTGGACAGCACAGGCCAAATTCACCAATGGCCACCACCTGTCCGTGGGCATACTCTCCCCCCAGTACACAGGTCCATGTACGGCAGCCAGGGGAGGAGTCACAGACCCAGCTGATCATCCAATTGAATGCCCAGCATGGGTTCTACAGTGGATCCCTTGCATGGTACAGCACGGGTCCAGGTGCATGAATAGCATCTGAAGGCACCTGGACCCGTGCCTATGCCCAGTTGGTCAGAGGACCCATTCCCGAGCCCAAGCAGCACTGCGGTCACATGCTGTGTGGGTGAACTGGCATACATCCAATAGCTGCTGCAACCCCGAATGCCGGACAACACCCCCCCAACACATGCCATTCCTGTCCCCTTGCAGGTAATCACCCCCACCCCGCCGTGCCCTGGGCCATCCATCCCAAAGCATTGATGGACAGTGAACCCCCACCCACCTGTGGCACTGACCCTCCCAACCCAACCCCTGCCTGGTTAATGGTGCCTCAGTCTGTGGCGGCCAGCAGCACAGCCTTCCACACACCTCCATGCCTGCCAGCCATCTATCATATGCAAAGGCGCGCCGCTGACAGGCTCCTGCGTATGTCAGATGGCCAGCAGCCATGGAGGTGTGTGGCGGGCTGTGCCACAGGCCTTCACTGACCAGGACACTGGCAGGCAGGTACGGGTGGGCTTTGCCGGTGCCACAGGTGGGTGGGGGATCACTAGTGACCAGGTTTTGGGATGGGATTGGGGTTCACTTGGCACCACTGTGTGTGTGTTGGGGGGTCTCCCATGCTACCTGGGACTGGTTCCCTCATCGGCAGGGGAGGAGCTGTGTATATAGGGGGGAACCTGTCAAGTGTGGGGCGGGGGGGTATGCAGAGCCACTCTGGGAGAGTCACCGGCAGTGTGTGGGGAGGCAGGCTGCATGGGCACTGCAGGGCAGCACTGGGTTGGGGGGTTACTGCATTGGGGGGATGGAGCATCACAGTGTGTGGGGGGGGTTCTGCATTAGGGGTACGGGGTAGGGGCTGGCCCCTGACATGTGTGTTGGGGCCCACCAATTGCCTGAGGGGATGTCCGGGGATCTAGTGTGTGTGGGGCAGGCCATGTAACTAGGTTATGGCAGGGTTCTCCCTGACATTATGGGGGCTCACCTACTGCATTTAGTAAGGCAGCACTATGCGCCCTTAGTGCATGGCGATAGTGGGGTTGATATATGCCCCCCTGCCACCAGTGTGTTGCTGTCCACACAGCCAGGGATCAGGGTGCATAGGGCAACACACCTCTATTTTGTGCATCCCGTGTGGGGGGCACAATGGGTATGGAGTGGCTACGCACTGCGGATCAGCGGCGCATAGCCACGCTGCACAGTCGTGCATAGGGCCCAATATGTGGTCTTCCTTATATGTGTAGTACAGTACTGTACAGTGTCATCTCTCTTTACTTGTCTTTTGCATTTCTTTCTGTCTCTCCCCCCCTCCCCCCTTCACATTCTCTTTTGGGCCAGAGGAGGTTTGTGGTGCACTGTAGCGAAAACCCCTGGAGCCAAAGACGTACTTTTTTGCTTTCTATGTAGCATTTAGTGTCAAAAAATAAAATAAAACAACAGTGAAATGTACTAAATATGACAACGTAACAAAAATGTTATCAAACAGGTACAATGCAGAGCTCTATCTCCTGCAGCAGCTGGAGGCACACTAAAGTGCTTCTTGCAGAAATCATTCTTTAATACTCCTGGCTAGAATCCCATTGGTCCAGCTAAGTGGTGATGTGTTAGCAGACCATTGGTCCATGTCTGTGATGTAACTGCTTATTTTTACATGCATATTTATCATATTTTAACACATTAACACATCAAAACAGAGGTCTCACAACGACTCCTACATACAAAACATCACCTACACAGAACAGTAATTCCCCTTTTTACAATGTCAGTTTGTGAAATACAGTCGTACCCACTGAGATGTTTATATTTACCACACTGGGGCAGAAGGGGAAATAATGAATTGCCCTCCCTCGATTCCACTTTAATCTGCCCCCCACCAGTTAACAGAAAGGCCAGCTAGCTCCTAGGGAGAATAGAAACAGGAGCAGAAAGGGAAACAGATACAGACTCCAGTCCTCGGTAGGTAAGTGCAATATTGAAGAACAAATGGACTGTTATGAATTGGTAATAGTTTTGAAAACAAAACAAAACAAAAACATGTCTTTGGAGGCCGAGCCGGTGGCACTGAGGGCTGCAGTGCTGGTCACCTTACCTCGCATCATGCTGGCAACCCTTGTTCAGGAACGAGTGGGGGTCACCGGGGGTCAGCAGGGGAGGGGAGGAGAAGGAATGAGCATCCGATGGACAGCTCTCCTTCTCAGGGAAGGGGGCCCATGACATTTGGAGCCTGAATGCCCCCTCGTGGAGGCTGGGAGACACAGCACCATGCTCAGGGAGGAGCTGGGGGCGGACACCAGGAGGAAGCACATGCGGATACATGCATGCTTCCCTCCACCAGCATCATTGCACACCCTCAGGACAGGGAGAAAATGGAAAATTGGGTGCCCCAGTCATTGCGGCTTGATGGCCGTCTGACTGTACCGGTGCTGGCTCTGAGGGGATCACCACTGCAAATCCAGTCTTGGTGGGGGAGTTGATCGACCCCTGCCACCCCACCACAGGGGGTAAACCATGGGGTAATTAGGTGATCGCCCTCATGGGAGTCCAGCGAAGGTCAGATGGCGGCTGGAGGTAAGGTTGCCTAGTGACTTAGGCTGACTGGGGCCCCAGAAGAAACAATCATAAAAAAAAATAAGTAAATAAAAACACATCTTTGGTCCTTGACAGAGCGGCAGCAACTGTCAAAGCAGAACAGCTGATTCCAACTCTGCTGTTGGCATGCTGTAACCACAGCACAACACATAGTCAGTGTTTTTATGTTTTCCCAATTAGCAGAACTTCCACATTATTTGCCAGTCTTCTCAAACTCCCTACTAGGAGAGGGCTTTATATTTTAAACAAAACAAAAGACACTTTCCCATATACAGATGCACCCTGTGTCTTCATGAATGCTTGCAAAGCTAATAGCTGTCTGCAAAAACCAGAGCCCAGCACTGCAGAACAGACTTCCAGCAAATACACCATCCTTCCATATTTCTTTAACTGCCCAGAAAAAAAACAAACAAATAAACCAGCACTACAGAAGATTCAGAATGCACCCTGTGAAAAAGAGAGGCAGAGAGGGTAAGGAGAAAAGAAAGAGAGGAAAAAAATGAAGGGGCAGAAAAAAGAAAATAGAAAGATATACTGGGACATATACTGAGGCTTGGTGCCATTCTAGCAATGCATGGGAAGGGGGGGTCTTATTGCATAATGAACGGGGATATCTTACTTGCATGACTCCCCTTCACAGGGTCATTCTTTTATCCCTGTGTCTAGTTACCTTTCAGGTTTCTATCTTTTCTGGACTTTTTTCTATCTTTCTTTTTTTCCCTTTCTCCCTCTCTCTGCATATTAATTTTTTAAATCTCTTTTCTCTTTGTATTCATAACATGTTTCTCACTTTTCTGCTCTTAAATATTAATTCTATCCTTATCGCTTTCTTGTTGTTCTGTTTGCTGTCAACTTTTCCCTTATAGAAATTCAAGTGTGCTGCGTACCAGCACAGTGCATGCCACATGCTTAATTGTACAATGTTTTCATGTGGTTAGTATACACAAAGTGGACCTAAGCGAACCAGATCTAAAAAGCACATCAGGTTCACATGCTGCCAATTTGAAATGCATGCAGCAGCTAAGCTGGTGTGAGCATCATTTTAAAATCACATCAGGTTCACATGTTGCACGCTTGACATGCATGTAGCAACTCAGCTGGTGCAAATCTCATCTAAAAAACACATCAGTTTTGTATTTCTCATACTACTGCTAGCAGTTCGAGCCATTAAAATACCATCCCCATTAAAATTAGGCAAACTGATGAATGCTCACCATTAAATCACCATTAAATCCTTTTGCGAATTGTTTAATGGCTTTTGATTTTCATTAAATTGCCATTAATTCAGCACCAGATGCCTAAAATACGACCCCATTAATCTTTGCTCTCAGTAGTCAGTTAACACCCCCCATTCCAGATGTGCAAAGAGGTGCCTCTGTGGTGTGAAGCCTGACCTTTTCCTTTTGTGCTATGCAAATCCACTTATGCATATTTAGTGCTCCATATGTGATTCTCCAAGACTGTTATGCCTCACTTTTATTTCGTCATTCTGTATAGAGCATATACACTGTGGCCATGCTCAGCACTCTTTGTGCTGAGTAGGGTCCTGAGAGCATGCACCATACCTCACTTTTTATCACTGAAATGAGGGACATGGACACACAAAATTAGGAACTATGAGGGACACTACCCCTAATAATGAGGGACACAACCTGAAGCATGGAGATACCTCAGAACACAATGGAAACCATTGTATTTACTTATACAAATAGTAGCACCTGAGAATGAATTTCTACCATAAAGCAGGGGCACCATTTAGGCAGGACAGAGTGGGGCAGTTGCCCCCCCCCCCGCATTTGTGCCTGGGTTGTCCTTATGGTGTTTCAATAATGGCATTAAATTTGGATTTAACCATTTTGCACACTAAGTGCCCCCCCAACCTGTGTGTACTCGCATTGCAGCTGCGGGTGCGCTCCTGACTCGAGTGTGTCTGTGTTGTGTTGTCCACTCTCTCTGCCTATTAGCAGCTGTGCCATCACACGTGACGTGGAGGAGCTCCAAGCATGCAAGAGAACATGAGTTACATGAGCGTGACACTGTCTTTCCAGCAACAAAGTAGATAGTCTACACACAGACAGAAATAACCGGGCACTGACCACCTCGAAATATATGAGCGGGCACTACTTGTTATCCAAAATAGCAGCATTTATTTACATGACATAAAAATGAAAAAAGCATGTAAAAGTGCCTGCCTGATGCATTTTGGACAGGGTCCTTTATCAAAGGCTGACCCTGTCCAAAACATGTCAGGCGGACAGTTTAATGTGCTGTTTTGCTTTTATGTCATGTAAATAAATCCTGCTGTTTTCTGGATAACAAGTGGTGTACACTTATATATTTTGAGGTGTTGAGTGCCTGGTTATTTCTGTCTGTATAATGCTTTTACTACACTGAGAGCACCTCCGTCCCAGTGCACACTTTTTTGTTTGCATAGACAGGCTACACACTACAGCGTGGAAGAGTCAGTGAGCACTGAGCTCTCAACAGCAGTATTGTGGTGGCGTATTTTTGTTGGTCTGCTTTTACTGAGTCTCTGTCTCCCTCAGCGGTTGAAGGAACAGGGTGTGAGCTAGAAGCTAGCTCGATGACTAGGCTACCTACCTACAGTACTAGACTCGCCTCAAAATAAAAACAGCATGGGTCCCCCACAGCAGCAAGCTAGGCCTATCAGTAATGGTGACAGTGGTGTGGGTGGCCTTCGCAGGCCTGGATTAGCTGGGCATGGCATTGGCCAGGGCCACAGCCAAGCAAGAAATGAGCAACACAGGTTGGGTGGGTTCAGTCGGTGAGGAGACTCAGTTGTAGACCGTGGTTGGGACCTGGGATGGTTGGTTCCAGCATCCAGCTTCTGGCAGAAGGATGGAGGAGGAGCGTGGTGAAAACAGGGTCGGTGGCACACTGGTCCAGACCACAGGTTTCAGCCAGACTACTGGGTAAGTAATAGTAAAAAAAAAACTTTTTATATGGGGGATTGGGGAAGAAGGAAGGCCTGAAATATTGATGTGCTTTTCACATTTCTGTGCATTCGGGCAGCTTCACGATCCGTATGGGATGGATATTGAATGAAATGGAGTCAGATAGAGAGATTGGGGCTTTTTTCTGGGGGGGGGGGGTAGTTCAAAACTTCAGCCAGGAAAGCAAATGGTTAGTAACTAGGTCGGTTTAGGCCCGAATCTGATGCACTGCCCTGGGGCACAGGCTTGAAGTATGTGTGAGAGAATGACAGAATGTGCTAAATGCCTAAATCAAAAAATCCTGAGTGAAGAGAGAGATGGACCAACTGAGTGAAGTTAAAAGAGATAGCTGAACAAGTGGCGAGAAAGACTGGACAGTCGGTGCAGTGGTGGAAGCCTGATGATCAACTAATTAAAAATGTTTAATGTTTTGTGATATTTATAGCTGAAATGAAGGCTGTAAGCAAATGTGTGCTGTGCCTTGACCAGATAATATAAGGTTGCTGTTGTTGTATGTAGTGGAATGGGTCAGGCGGGCTCTTAAAGTCTGCAGAGCTGAACATTTGAGCTGGAATCAGCTCACACATCCGAGCAGTGCCTGTGCGAATGCACGGAGGTTCTTGACTGGCAACTACAGTCTTAGATTTTGTTCCTAATTTTATGCGTTTGAATTTTTTCCTGTTTTTCATTTCACTTTTCAATCACAACAAATAAGTTTTACCTTTTAGAGACATTCCAGATGTTCCAGAGCTTGTCTTTTAGGGGCTAACTGGCACCTGGCCTCCACTGCCCCCCCCCCACCACATTGATATCTGAAATGGCACCCTTGCCATAAAGTCTAAACTTACAGGACACCATCTGTGCAAGCAGCATGTTTTCCATGAAGGATGGATGAGGGATAGAGCAGTTTTCAGGGGTAAAATGAGGGATGTCCCTCGTAATCAGGGACAGTTGAGAGGTATGGTATGCTCAGACTATTAGCGCTGCACTATAGTCAGGCATATGCCCCCCCCCACAATGAAGCTGATCTCTACCCCAACACTCAGGCATGTTATGACATAGGGCAAGGGAGATTTCGGGGGGTGTGTCCCATTGAAATGAATGGGGTTATCTTTTTATAACTATTTTATGCATTATGATGGTGAGCTGGAGATTAATGAAGGCCACCACTTGACTAACAAAGGCCCTGTTAGTCGAACAGTGGCCTTCATTAATCTCCAACTTGCCATTATAATGCATAAAATAGTAATAAAACAAGCATTTGTCAATGCCGAATGGTTGCTTCCTGGCATTAGCAGTGGAAATGCACGAGTTAGACAAATGCAGTATAGGAATGGCAATGAAGTATTGAACTGACACCAACTCCACCCCCACCCTGCAGAGATGGACAGGCATTGGGGTGTGCCTTTGGGTAATCACCCATAACGGTCACAACATTTCACCTCACCCTACCCTGCAGACACTTACAAGTGTTGAGGTGTGCCTTGGGGTGTTTGGGCTTTACACTCACCTCATTCCATAAGAAATACACTGAAATGGGGGTGCAGTATAGAAAAATGGGGTGAACTCTGGGGCCAAAGAGTCCTAGGTGCACCTCGATGCCTGTCACTGGCTGCAGGGTGGGGGTGGGGGTGGAATGGAGTGAGCATTACTGTCGACAATCCCAAGTCACACCCCTGATGCCTGTCAGTCCCTACAGGGTAGGGCATTACAGTCAGAAACCCTAACTCCATGGCATTTCTTGGTATTTTTACTCCAAGTTTTCAACATGGGCTTTTTGTGACCCCACCGCATGAACAGTGACACTATCGGTTTGTTAGCTAAAAGGTGATTTTGCACAGTGACTACGCCATTTGGTGCCACAGGTGCAAATACACATTTGAAACAGGATGTGAAAAATGATAGCTATACTGTTCATGATGAAGTGTAGAAAAATGCCAGTGTTGAAAATCTGGAGTGAAAATATTACAAATTTGTGAAGTTACGAGGGTGCGTGGAAACTGAGCAATGCACGCTCGTAACACAGTCATTTTATGGACTTTTGTCACCAAATTTTCAACTTAAGCATTTTAAGACTTCTGCTCATGAACAGTGTCACTGTGATTTTCTTAATCTGTCCTGAACATTGATTTCACACACCGACCTCGCCATTGTGCGCTACATGTGCAAAAACATATTTCGGTTGAGATGTAAAAAATTACAGCTGTACTTTTCATAAGAAGGTGTGGTAAAATGGCAATGTGAAAATCTGGAGTGAAAATATAAAACATTCTTGAAGTTACGAGCGTGCACAAGAACTGCGCAAGGCACCTTCATAAAATAGTCATTTTTGGGAATTGTTTCACCAAATTTTCAACATTGGGTTTTTGGGGGCTTACCTCATGAACCGTGACACTGTCATTTCATTAATCAGTCCCGAAAGGTGGTTCTGCGCGTAACAACAAAATCACCTTTCGGGACTGAATAACAAAATGACAGTGACTGAGTTCATGAGGTGGGGTCCCAAGAACCCCATGTTGAAAATGTGGTGAAAAAATTCCTAAAATGACCGAGATATCTACTTAAGTTGAAAAAACCCTATTTATGCCATTATGCAGCTTACCGGCATTTCTTCAGTTCGCGGTTGACTTTGAAGAGTGCAGACCTATTCCCGGTCCACTGAAGATTGTCGTGCTGAGCCCAGAGGTAAGTATGGGGTGAGGGGGGGTGTGGGGAGGTGGGGTGCACATATGGTGTGTGCAGGTTGGGCGAGGGGCACCACAGACAGCGCAGGACCATTTTCTTTATTTTTACAGGAAAAAAACATTGTGGGACTATTGGCATGCTGGGGATGGGCTCCCAGTGTGCCACCTGGATGTTTGTTGGGGAAGGAGGAGTGGAGCCAATGGGACTGGGCACCCTGTCGGCCATACAGTGTGCTGGGGGGGGACGCATGAGCCGAGGGGGGATTGGGCACCCCCCCTTGGCACACAACAAAGGGGGGGATGCATCCTGATGACAGGGATTGGGCTAGCCCATCAGCAAATGAACTGGGAAGGGGATCATGCCAACAGGAAGGTTGGGCACCCCCGTCGGTTTTTATTTTATTTATTGAGATGTTTCACCAGGAAGGCATATTGAATGGTGAGTGGCAGCTTTCTGTCGGCTTCATGGGGACTGTGAGAGGCCGGCAGAGAAGCCGTTGCCATGGGCAAAACACACAATGCAGCTGTATAATTGGCTACTGCAGTCAGGGATGCCCCACAGCAAAAACAGCTGATTGCATAGTGGTGGGATGCTCCCTGATTGCAGCAGCCAAGATTATTTGAGCATAGTGACATGTTCATTAATGGCCATCATCGACAGCCAGATCCTCTATTCGCCATGGCAGAGTCCAGCCCCAGAACAGACTGCTGCCATTTGGTGCAACACTGCCATGCTCCCACAACATGCTTGTGAAGGAAGCTGACACAATGTATTTCTTGCACATGCATGAAAGCAACACAAAAATAACCACATTAATTTCAAGGGAGTGCATTCCCACACTGTCCCGTGGACATCATCCCTTAAAGACTGCTACTTCTGGCTCCCTAGTACTCAGGTAACAGACACTTGACTTATACCTATACTTGGTGGGTTGTCTGTAATGGTGTGGTCGCACCCATTACAGTGTATGTGTGTTTTGGGGGAGGAGCTGGCCATGTGGGTGGGTGCCAAATTAATGCTACTTTTGTGTTTGCCCCTTAAATTCTGTTTGCATAGAAGCATTCAAAACTATCAAGAGAAAATAGTAGGAGTACAGACCAGACAGAAGTGATTAAGCAGTTCTGTGGGTCAGTGTGTGTGTATGGAGTGTGGAAAGAACCACGTGTTTCTGACGGTATACTGTAGAACAGAAAAATAGCGCATTCACTTTTTTTAGCGGTCGGCCCCCCAAACTCTTGTTGGTGGTACAAAAACATTGCGGGTGGCTACTGCCCATAATACGGTACACAATAATAATAATAATGAATGCTGTTTCAATAATTTAGCACTTTGACTCATTCAGTGAACATAGTGAGATTTATTTAACAGCGAACATTTGGTGTTTTAGAGTATATGTTACAGTTCAGCTGTGCAGCTCCAGACACAAAAACTGACAAAAATGGCAGTAGCTACAGTATAAGCATACCATATGCATGCAGATTTGTATTGAGGTACAAGCGCGCCATATGTACGCAGGCAGTATAGCGTAGTAGTTAAAGGCACTGAGCTGCAAACCTGGAGACCTGGGTCTGAATCTCATCATTCCCCACTTGTATACTGAGTGATCCTGAGCAAGTCATGTAACTTCCTTGTGCTCCCAGGTCACACCTGAAAACAAGCTCCAGCTTAGTGTGCCTCTTCTGGTTAAACACTTTTTCCTCTTATGTGTGTCATTGTAAGTGACCACTTGCTTGTTGCATGCATGCCACATGCACACAATCTGTTCCAATGTAACATAAAAAACATGCTTGCAGCATGCATGCCACATCTTTAGTTTTGTGTGCGCAGCATACAAACATTTCACACAATTATTTCAGTAAGGGATTTCTCACACTGTCTCCCTGTGATCCTCCTCCACAATTGTACTTTTAAGATCTCATTATACAGTCTGCCTAGTGCTGGGGCTAATGGTAAAACTGAAAGCAACTGGAAAATATGTTGAGTGCTTCAGAGCAAATTGTAAGTTGCTTTTACCTGTAGCATTAAATTCGTTGCTTTTTTACTGAAGTCCTGCCACTACAGTGTGATCGGGGTGAGGTCGTGGAGGGGGATTTAGAGGGACCCACTTGAGGACTGGTGGAGCACGCAACTACTCAAAGAGTGTAGCTTTGCAACTGCATTCTGCATGCAACCTCCATGGCAATTACCTTAAAAACAAAATACTGTATGTAAACGTAACTATGAAACTGCAAAGGTACAATCCATGTGTCTTTCCTATAGTGCACTGTGCTGCCATGCCGGAGACACAGGTTCCAGAAAAAACCCTCAGGCCCCTCATTCACTGGACTGTTAGAAGACGGCGTATTATACTTGGAATATACTTGCTTTTTATTGAGGAAGGGCAGAACCGTGTAGCTCTCCAGTTCGCAGACACAGTTTTAACCACGCTTACAGGAACATGGAGTGGGTGCAAGTCAGCATAACCAGACCATAAAATGAAGCACAATAGGCTACAGTCTTTTGCATAAAATAAATAAAGAGGCGTACTCAAATGCTACCATCCAGTGCAGTTTATTAGAGACACAAGTGACATAGCACCATGGCGTTTCACGCCTGAAACAGGACACTTCATCAGGAGCGTCTCGTTTCAGACACGAAGTGCCCAGGTGGTGTGTTGGTTGTGTCTGTAATAAACTGCACTGGATGGTAGCATTTGAGTATGCCTCTTTATTTATTTCATCCAAAAGACTGCAGCCTGTTGTTCATACTGTAGCTCTGCAGTTCCCCTGGGACCAAGCTGCAGAACAAGGAGGCCTGAGCACACCTGCTTCTTCTGAACTGATGGGACAGGCAAATTGTACCCCAACCAGAATGGTACAGCCAATTTAGAAAACAGAGTTAGGTTACGCCACAGCTCTGAATATAATGTAATCAAAAGGCCTGTGTATACCAGTACCTTTTTTGTACTACCCTGTCCTACCCAACAAAAGTAGGATGGGTTCTATGGTCCTGGAAACCCATCTTTGAATCACACCACTGATGCCCTCCTAGAGTCCAGCCCTGCCATTGCCAGGCCTTGCAGGGCCCACCATTCATTTGATTATTTTTTAAAGGGGGCCTTATGATGGCCTCCAGTTCTGACCTAACCTGCCAATATCTGCCCAAGCAGGTTAAACAAAATCATTGGTTCAGCCTGATATACACGCTCACCTACCACTTGCCAGCCCTACGATTTCCAAAGCATTCAGGTAAACACAAGTATGAAGTAAAATGATGCACTCCATAAAATATAATGTTATTTAGAAAGACACTATAGAATGGGGAACGATTAATTGTTGACCTGATCCACCCTGGGAGTGAGCTCCTATTTATCACTATAATTAGCTAATTAAAACACAATTAACTGTTTTAGCAGTGAGTCTGGTTCAATGGGTTTCAATTAGCTGATCATAGTGATAAATCCCCCCTTCCCTCCACCCCTTTGAACTCACTGCTTTAAATTGATTCATGGAAGAGAACTCTTTTTCAGTTTATATACATGCAAAAGGCTATAGAAACAAGAACTGTAGCTGGATAAGCTCCCCTTAATAAGGTTTTTATGCCTTTGCAGTAAAAAGACTAAAGAGGAATAGTTGTTGAAATGCGCTCTCTTCAAAACTAATAATGCTCTCTGTGCCACTCATGTTTTCGCCCCTATTTGAATATAAAGAGTGAATCAGACACAATGTATTCATAGTTATTCATTTAGTTAGTTTTTGTTAACCAGGTAGACACACTAGGCAGAAGCTGCCTGTTTTCTGGTACGACCCGAGAGAGTTACAACAGTGATGCAACACCAGACAGTTTACAGTATACAGCATTATACAACGTATTCACCGGTAAAGGTAACAACAGACAGGATGCAAACAATTATAGACAAGGTAAACAAGAGTGGCATACAGTGCATATCACTACCAATAGGTGAAGTGTTAAATACAATTGGGAGAGAGAGTCACATGGCAGCAAAACATCATTCTCTATACTCATAACATAAAAATAGAGTATCTGTATGCTATAGGGGCAATTTATGTATGAGGGCAAGAATCTATATGGGTGTGTCTTTTTTAATGCTTTAGGGTATGCTGGTGAGATTATTGTATGGACTGTCTGAAATTTTAGCACTATGCCACTTTAAATTCAATATGCACAGCTTGTGACTTGCTATATAAGCAGGTTTATCTAGCGGCACCATCCTTTGATAAAGCCTTACTATAAGGCGAAATGTCAGGATGTTTTCCGCTCCCTGCTGCTGTGGCAATATTTGTCTGCACATGCTAGTTTTAGCAAATAAATAAGGACGTTTTTTTGTCTGAATTTGTGTGGACTCCCTTTTTTGGTATCTGAAGGTGAGTACCGTGACTTCTGGCTACAGAATTATTTGTCACTTGGCATCTGGTCCCCTGAGTGGCTCATTTATTTCAAGTCCTTTACTGACAAGTGGCCAAATGATTGGCTGTGAATCCTTTTCAGAACATGAATAACTGAGGTGCATTTTGGCAGTGATGTACTGTACCTTGTGTGCCCTTCTACCCCAAGCCGACAGATGTATTCCACATCTGGGACATACTGAAAACACTGCGTAATAATTTTTTTCAAAGGGCCAATTTTGGCTCCTGACTAGTCAAGACCTTACAACAATGTGCTTCATTAACATGACACATACTCCTGTGAGGGGTAAATTAATCAAAATGACTCCCTATCAATGTCGAAAGGCTGAAAAGTAAATGACAAGAGCTACACAACCCAGCAAGATCAAAAAGACAGCATGCAAATCAAACAACCACAAATCTGCAATGGTGACATGTATGCCGTAGATGATGAGTTTCCGGAACCTGAAACCGAACCAGTCAACCTGGACTCTGATTAAGGTATGATATCTTGGTCAGTTTGAGGGTAAGGCAGTTCTTTGACTATCTGGTTCTGTGATAGAAGTTTCACCAAAATGGAGAGGCAGGAGACACAACTCACAAAAAGGGACCAGTTCATTGACGAAATGAATGACAAAAATCAACAAGGAAAGGGGAGAATGACAAAATTGTTACTTCCAACCCACTGTATTGTCACTACTAAACTACTTAAAACCACTTCTATCAATGCAATGGCTAATACCACTCTATCACTGTATAGTTGTACTGTACGCTGTTGTAAAATTCTCTATGACTGTAAATTGGTACAGTTTCAGCCCAGAGATCAAATCTACCTGGTGGACACTGTAGATGATGAGTTACAGAAGAATGTGAACTCAGCAAGTTCTGAGAATGTCCCATTATCTGGCTTGAACAACTGATTAAGAACATGGGATTTGGACCACTGCGCATTGATAAAACCCATTGATATGGACAATGAACTTATATTCCACAGAAGACCACCAAGCCATCACAACAGATGCTGGGAAAGAAACCCAATACTTATTTTTCCAGGGACTTGTAGCAGTCTGAAGAGCTTCCAGGCTGTCTCCATGAACCCCAAGAAGAAATAAGGAAAATGGAACCAATGGATTAAACCTTGAAGAACCTCTGGGCCATCGCTATTGACCCAGGGAGAGATCTGAAGAACTGAAATAAAAAAACTCAGCCAACCCCACTGGGCATCGGATCCCAATCTGTGAACTCTTATGGTTCCTTGCACTGCCTAACTCACTGTTAGGGAGGGGTTGCCCTGAAGACTCTGAAGAAAGCTGGTGGCAGGGAGTTTCTTAGCTGAGTACACCACTACTGTTCTGATGACTGGCCCTAAATTTTTAGGATACAGTTAGGAGAAATAGTCTCTGAATCATGCAGGAGAAACAGTGAACATGCAGTTGGGTAGAAATGCAGTTGAGTCTGCAAAGCGTATTGTCTTTTTACCTGCTGGTTGCTGATTTTGGCAGTCTTTGGATCAAGCAACCATCAAAGGAGCATGCAGGGCAATTTGAAAATATGTAGGGTAATTCACAAATTCTTAACAAATGCCATCAATTTTGACAAGAGTTCACAGCATGCCAGGGCAGTATCTCAGTCTTGAAGCATGCAGTGAGCATCCAGGGAAACTGAGGGCAATTTAAACAGTCTCAGAGCAAAACAGGGAACTCAAGGCACATAGGGCAAATGTGGGTGCATGTAGTGCAATTTCACAGTCATGAAGCATGCATGTACTTTGGGTGATGTCCCTTTAAATGCCAGTCTTGGAACAAAACAATTCTTGAACTTAGCAATTGTTCACAGCAGTTTGGCGCTGTCAGTTTAAATGCATTGACATCTTCACTTTCAAATACTTGTTCAATATTCACCACAGTCACTTTGAATAGCTGCAGCACTTATATTTTAAAATTCTCCCTCTGTCACCAGGGACACTATACCAGGGCAGATATTACGTAAGGGGAAATTTGGTCTAAGTGCTGGGATATACCTTGCTACGCAGGGACCATAGGCTGTGCCCTCCCTCAGACAGGCATACTCTGAGTCTTTTACAGTAAAACAGCAATCCTGCCCTCCTGGCCGAGGGCAAGTTAACTTAGCCTATGTGCTAAGCGTTCCATGTTAACTGTTCCTCCCATCCTAGGGGGCTCTGGGTCAGTTAAACACTTTCCAAACACAGGTTACTAGTCCTTGGCTAGTGCTATGGCAGCTATGCTGCTGGGATGGCCAACTAGGCTTGTCTGCACCCTTCCCGTTGCTACTGGCTGGAGATGGTGTCACTGTCTCATAAATTATTTAGTTATACTAGCCCCTGGCTTGGGCTTCTGGTGGCTACCTGGACTACTAGCCCACTTTTGACACTAGTCCTACTGGCGCTTCCTGTCAGTTGAATGGGGCTTATTCACTCTTACCCCACCTACCAGGTGCTGCTGTATTTAAAACAAACAAAAAAGAAAGAACACAATATGGTCCTGCCTGACTTTGTCCATGTAGCCCACCTGGCTGTCTTTTATTTAAATTGGGACCTTGTCTTGCCCCTCTGCTCCTGGCTGGAGCCACCTCATTATTTGAATAGAGCTGGCCCCAACCTCTGCTCCTCCTCTGGGAGCTTTATTTATTCACATTTGAGCCTGCTGTCCACTTAACCAGCCCTCTGGCCATTGCTTAACACTGGAACCTTGCCCTGATCCTGCGGCCTCAGTCACAGTCTACTGTGCCATCCGGTGCTTTAAACAATTTCTTTTTTAAAAACAGAATAATAGTTTTGGTGGTCAGCACTTGCTCTTTGGTGCTGCTGGCGACTCACCGCCCTGACCCGGGGTGAAGCACTGAAGTGGGAGAGGAGCAGATGGCTGCTGTCAAAGCTGGCTGGCTGGGAGGTGAGGTGGCTGTAGTGAAGCTGCTTCCAGAGGTCTTGCTGTAGGTGCTCCTGCCAACAGAACTTACTGCTCCACCCCGATGCGCCTCCTGCCTGGCCTTGCCTCTCACTGCTGCTGCTCGTTTTGTCTCTTCTCACTATCATGGCTGCTTGAACACCACCAATGGGGTACCGGAATAAACTATTTAAATTAAAAAAAAATACAGGGCTGAACTGAGCCCACACCATGGCCACTGCTCTGTCCGTCAATCACCACTGCTGACAGGAACCTCACACACTTGAGGAGTCCATCACACACACACATGGAGGAACTGCTGAAACTGCCAACTGCCTGAGGAGGGATAAGAGAAGGGCAGCAGGTACATACATAGATACATAGATACATACATAGACAGTGTCGGCAGATAAGGGCCTATGGCCCACCCAGTCTGCCCATTACCTTACCCCTGACCTCCAGAATTCCTTTATGTCTATCCCATGCATTCTTAAATCCCGTGATTGTTTCAGCCCCCACCACTTCCTCTGGCAGGGTGTTCCACTTGTCCACCACCCGTTCTGTGAAGAAATTCTTTCTCAATTTTCCTCTGAATCGTCCTCCCTCCAACTTCATCCCATGCCCTCTAGTCCTGGAACATCTTTTTCGCTTAAAAATAGTGTTTTCCTGCACCCTGTTCCTCCCTGTAAGATACTTGTATGTCTCTATCATATCCCCTCTCTCTCCCTCCTCTCCTCCAGGGAGTACATGTTCATTTCCTTCAACCTGTCTTCATAGGACTTGTGATGCAATCTATGCACCATCTTTGTTGCCCTCCTCTGAACCTTCTCTACTCTGTCTATGTCCTTACGTAGGTATGGCCTCCAGAACTGTACACTGTACTCCAGGTAAGCCCCTTCTTTACCAAGATCCCTGCATCCTTTCTGTCCCTTGCTCCACACTACCAGGTCTGGCCGCACTTCTCTTCACTGACTGAGACAGCTGTAGTTTATGGCTGCACTTTGCTTGCGGGCCATTCTGCTGGACTTGAATCCAGGCAATAGCCCTAGTTCTCACCATGCTGGCCACCTTTAGAGCTCTCCAACGTTTGTGACACTGAGTCCCTGACTTTGCAGGGGCAACCAATGGTCCAGTACAAGCTGGACATTTGAAAGTTGGCACTGGCTTGTGCCACTGCTATGCCCATGCAATGAGGTGGGAAACTGCTGCAGGGTAGGCTGACCTAAAGAAAAGTTTTAATTGCAAGGAAGCAGTTTACTGTGTGAGGCCACATGTCACTGTATTTGTCGCCTCCTCTAGTAACTTTACATTTTATCTGCCAGGACACCTGGGTTTTCCGTGCTGGGGACACTGTTTTTTGGGGTATCACAATGGCACCTCCCACAAACAACATTGCTAAACATCATGCAATATATTGCAAACTAAAACATCAAGAAACACTGCTCAAAGTGTAAACCCAATATGAAACTAATGAAAGCTGAAATCCACCCAGGAACCCTACAAGAAAGATTAATCTTACTTAAAAGTCCAAACTGAAAATGCTTCAGTGGTACTACCCATATAAACCAACAGAAGTAGTAAAGCAAAAATATACACCTAATTCAATAATAGAAAACAGCCCAAAATAAAATTCCACACAAGAACAAACACATATAGACAGCAAAACAAGTATCACCAAACATTCTTCATGCAGTGCTATAAAAAGTACCACATTTTAAAATGGAAAGATAAAATAGAAAGCTATGACTGGCTGAGACTTAACACGTAACTGTGTAGTGACATTGCTAAATGCACAGTTAGATTTTTTTTTTTATTTTGCGTATTTGTTTGTAAACAGCCCATTTTATTAGTGCAATTACATACTCCAGTGTGTGCATCAAGCTATAATCACTAGGGGTGTGTGAGTAACAAATAGTATTTTCCGAATACTACAAACAATAGACTGTTTGTTATTTGAGAAAAAAATGAGTAATAGGCACTATTCCTGGTATTCAGCTTTGGCAAGAAGTAAGAGTTAAAAAAATAGTTAGACTGTTTTCCCCCACCGACCGCCCCCCTTCACAAGTGTCCCAGACAGAAGGTATTTAATTGTCTGCTCCTGGCACCCTGCCAGGAGACAACAGCATCTTCTCACACTCACCCCTATCCCCCACAATAGCCTAACTCCTCATTCTCATCAAATTTTTTGTTTAGTTCAGCCCCCTTGACCCCTTACCTTGATTTTGGAGGGTGGGGCTAGTGACAGTAACCAGCATCCAGGCTATCAAGTCAGCCCCCCCCCCACCATGTCCTCGCCCAGTCCACTGCTGCTCAATTCTTGCTCCTCGTCCTTGTGTCCCTCCCACCAGTTAAGATCTGGCCAATAAATAAAGTGCCATGCCAGATCAATAGGAACCAAAGTTACATCCAATGTGGCAGCAAGCAGCAGCCAGCCAGTCAGAGTAGTAAGCATCGGCAAGTGAGCATGGGATCATGAGAATGGGGCAGGGCAGTTGTCATGGTGGTGCTATGCAAGACAAGCTGCAGCATAGCATCACTCTGACAACTGCCCTGCCCTCCATCAGGATTCTGCATTCCCTCACTGAAACAAGAGACAAAGGCAATATGGAGAAACGAATGGCTAGAATGTGTTTACTCGCCGCTCAATAAAAGAAACAGCATTATAGCCCTTTGCTGTTCCTAATGCTTTGTCCCTGGGTGCCCATTTTTTTCTTTTTCTTGGTGTTCAAGTCTCTTCACCTCCAACCCCTACTAGATAATCTTTGGGTGGCTGGCTGTTCAGCTCTCACATTATCCACCAGCAGAGATGTTTCTTTGACCTCTTTCATGTCCAAATGCATTGTAACATGGGACGAACATGCCCCTCTCGGGTGGTCTTGTGTCCGCTTGTCTCACCATTACTTGCTCTCTGCAGAGGTCATTGACCTGCTGAAAGCTCATGATTCTACCAGGCATCTCCATGAAGCCTCTGGCTCTCCTGAGGTCTTGTTGAGATACAAACAACTACGTAACACCTGTGCTAAGGCCATAAGGATGCCAAATCAATTTACTTTGCTTACAATCTGCAGCACAATCTTATATCCCCTGCTAGGTTTTGAATGATTATTAACTCCCTTCTCAACTTCCCAGTGTTCCTCCCCATCCCCAAACTAGGAAACTCACCTTTCTCTGACCCAGCTGAGATGTCTAACACTTTTAACAATTTCTGCACTTCCTGTACCCTCTCCCCACTTCCACCTCCTCATCCCCTCCCTTCTCCCCCTCCTTCCTGACATGTCTCTCCCCAAATGTCCTTCATCACCCCACCCTCAACTCCAGTATGTTTTTCCTTCTCCCTGGTCTCCACAGAAACCTCCATTGCTGTCTTACTATCTCCTAATTCCACTAATGGGCACAGCCGTGATGGTCTGCGTACTAATCTCCTCCATCTCTCTGCACCAGTCATTGCTGCCCCTCTTGCCTCCCTTTTCAATCTTTATTTCCAGTGTAGAGTCATCCCCCAGTCGTGGAAGCATGTTAAAATACTCCCCCTCCTCAAAAGGGGTGTTCCTTCTTCCTCAGGCAATAACTGACCCATTCCACTCCTCCCTGCACAGGCTCAGGTGCAGGAAAAACGTGTTCTCTCCCAAGCTATCCACCAACCTGGATGCCTCTTTTTTCCTCCCCTTTTTCAGTGGCTTCTGCAAATACCACTCCACCATCTCCTCCATCCTCTGGTTAACTGACTTTATGCTGAAAGGCATGGACCTAAACCTGTTCACAACTGACATTTTAATAAACCTCACACAGGCCTTTAAATACTATTGCCTACCCTTTCTCTTGGATGAGTAAGGTGCTGCAGGCCTAATTGTCCTGGCAGTCAGGTGGTTCCACACCTACTTCTAAGATGGGCTCTAGTTGGTCAAGGTTGATTACGCCCTACCCACCGCCTGCCAATCAAGTCCCGTGTCCCCCAGGGCTCCGTCTTGACCCAGTCCTTTCCTCCATATTCTCAAATGACCTCCCATCCACCTGTGCCACTGCCCACATTCACATGCAGATGACACAGTTCAATTTGCTTCAGGTGTTCCATTCCCTGAGCTGGCTCCATCACTCCAGTGTGACTTTGACAATGTCCAGCATTGCTTCCATTCAAATCAGCTGTCACTAAATGCGAAAAAATACTGTCTGTCTTACATTTGGCACTAGACAGAGACTAACAAGGCTCCGACATACACCTGTTTTCATGTCTCTGGATGGCAACCTGCTTGAACAGGTACCCCATTTCAAGTGCTTAGGGGTGTTGCTGGACCAGAATCTCAGCATTTTGATGCCATGTACAAGAAACTTCACCTTAGCTCTGTGTACTGTACTGAAACAAATCCTGCCTTTCTCTCCCAGCCCAGGGAAAGGTCATACTTAAGATGACCATGGTGGTGTTTGGTTATGCAGACGTAGTGTCTACAGTGCTGCCTCAAAGTCTGACTTGCTAAGCAGGACCTCCTTTATCATTCCTTCTGCCACTTTGCCCTTAGCGTTCCTTCTCGCACCCATCAGTGCTCTGTACATGCAAATCTCTATTTACCCTCCCTTGAGGTCCAGCATCTCTCACTCTGTTCCTCCTTCGTGTGGACAAATACTGACTTACCAATGTTTCTACTTACCTCTCCTCTCTCCTTAACTGTGCTACCCCGTTATCCTATTTCCTCCATTCATCTGCTGCTCATTCTTTTCATATCACTCACAGTAAATCTGCCGCAGGCCAGTCTGCTTTCTCTATCTGCCTTCTTCCACTTTGGAACAGCCTCCCTCTCTCCATCTGTCTCTCTTCCTCCCTGCACTCTCTTAAACCACTCTTACTGGCACACTTCTCAAAAGAATGTACCTGTAGTTAGGCTTCTTTCTCTTTTTTCCACATTACATCCTTATCCACCCCCTCTAATATTTTGCACATTTTTTGCCTTACTCCGTTATATAGCTTACCACTCAGTATACTTTGTAATTTGAATTTTATACTACTATAGTTCTGAGCAAATATTTTGACTTACGTTGGTGGCACACTCCCTTAACTCCCATTCTGGCTACCCTATAACTGATGTGCATGTACACTTTTTACATTGTTTTTTTTTTTCTCTGAAATTCATCAGTTGTGCTGTGAATTTATTGTTCATGTTCATTTACCTGTTATGGTCCCTTTGTTACTGTTGTTTCACTCCTTGCTGTATCCCCTATCCCAGGTTGCACCTGGAAAAGAGCCCCAGCTCAGGGTCCCTATCCCATTCGCCAAATTTATCTAAATAAAAAATAAATAAATGCACCAGCAATTTAGGTACTCAGGTCCCTCACCCCTCTGCTAGAAGCCCATTAATAGATGCTTGGTTGGCACCCACAGGGCCTGGCGGTGGCTACACTTCCAAACAGCATCATCTGCTATGTTTTTGCCTCCCAAAATACCCACTGTGCCTCATGCTAAATACTGCACTTTTCTTCCACAAAACTGGGCACTGGTTGAGAAGCTAAGGGTTGGGGATAACAAAGGATGGGGAGGCACACTTTGCTTCCCCCTTGAAAAGCTGAACCTAGATTTGTCTGTTCTATATAATGCACCCCAGGAGTGTGAGACATCAGTAATGCTGTGAATGCCCTCTTCCTCACACATGCAAAGTGGGAGTAACTGGATTAGAGCCACATTGCTATGTCCCTGAAGATATCATTTTTTTACAGCAAGGGAGAGGGTAAAGGGGTTTAGGGTGTGGGTGCTTTATGAAGGAGGGATGCAGTACTTTATGGTCGTATACTCCGTGGAACAACCACTCCCAACAGGCTACCTAGCAGTGACCCCGCAGCACCCTCTTCTACCAATATCACTCTGAGCTTACCTATGAGAGACTCACCTTTTAGAACAGGATTAGGCCAGAGAGTCATGCAAGTATGGAGTCCAAGAGATTCACTTGCTTTCATACTGGCAGTCACCATTCTACTCCTTGTTTTAACCTCTATGCCATTTTTCCCCTCCTCCCTGGCAGCACACACAGCTTAGGGGACAAGTTTTGTGCACATTGCATTATCTGCAGTGGAGGAGCAAGCTCCCTGATCTGCCACTGTTGGGGGAGCCTGTGGTCGTGGAAGGCACTGCCACCCCTCCCCAGCTATGATACACTGCTGTTTACTGTGCTCCTCTCAGCCATACACCAAACTGCCAGCATCTAGGACACCTGAACCCAATTTCCTGCCATGACCGCACACTGGCCAATTTCATAACCCCTGGCAGGGGGTATTTTAAGCCAGTATGGGGGAAGGGTGCACAGTCTAGTCCAAATTAGGTTGGACCAGAAACCCCCAGTTCTGTTGCACCCAATCCAATCAGGCAAAAGCCATGTTTACCTAATTCTCTGACTTATCACACGCAGCATCCCAACAACAAGTGGAAAACTGTAGGGTGTTGGAGGAGACCACTTGCCAAGATCAGGTACCCCAATGTGGCCAGAACCAATGAGGCCGGGCACAGGGGAATTGGGGGAAATAAAGCAAAATGAAGGATACATTTCTTTAGAATGCAAGCTACTGTGCATAGAATGCGTAAACATAAACAGTCTCCTCTCTGTAAGCGTAAATGACTGTTTTGATGCTAAGGACAATGAAAAACAATAACATACCCCAATCAAGACGTGATCCTTGGTCCATATTATGCAATTCCTGTGCACCACTTGTGCAAGTGGGTGAAATACCTTGCTTTGTTGTAGTAGATCCCTGGTTAGACTCTGGAGTAATTCTTTCATGTTGCAAAAGACTGAGGAGAGAAGTGTACTGCCTGTCTGATATGGAACCTTGTGCCAGTGGTGGTTCAGTCAGAGGATGGTGATAAACAGAGCAGGGATCTGGAGGAAACGGCCATAAAGCTGGAAGCTGTGGAGGTTGGCTCTGTAAAGCTGCAGGTTGATAGTATTCTGAAGGGACAGGCAAATTGAGACCAGAGTTTGCTATTCGTGAAGGAGGAGGTGCTCGATATGGACCAATCCAAGAAGATGGAGGAGCATTTCCCAAAGCAGGAGATACATAATTTTCTAAAAAAATAAAGACACATATACATTTAACTTAAAATGCAGAGCTACATAGTTTCTAATTGTTAATTATAAAAGATCCCTTTTATAAAATGTAAGTTTAATTATTCATGAGCACAAAGTGCTTCCTGACTTGCTTTTATACCAGTCCTTAATACCCTAGAAATGTCCTGCACAGCTAAATGGAGTGCAGCAGGTGTTTCTGCTTCCTGTGTGTGACAGGGCAGAATAGGACCCTGTCCCATTTGTTATGGAGAAAGTGTGTAAATGCAAGGATCTGTATTCTTTCCTTTTCTCTCTTCTCTGTCTGGCTGCACAACCAAATTTTCCTGTGAGACCTTGGACATGATCCCCCCAAACAGTCTCGCAATCCTTTGCCTCACTGTCTCTCTGTTTTCTCTTGCTGTCTGTTTTTTCTCCCTTGCATATCTATATCTGCTAATATAAAATATGTGCAAATCAATATATATGGAAATGAAACTGATAATGGGATCACTTTTGTTTAGAAAATATGGTGTTACTGTTGAAATATGTGTATATATATATATATATATATAATTTGAGATAACTGTAAAAAGCTACAGGTTACTTGGATGCAAATGCCTGAACCTTTTGCAGTTGCTTTGGGGACCTCCGGAAGTTCTCAATGTTCTAGTAGTTCCTGAAATTTACAAAGGACAGGATGCTTGCAAAGGATGGTGGTTAAAAAGATTTATAAAAACAGCTAAGCTGAGCTGCAAAAGAGATTTTTTTTGCAAGAAAGATTTTATTTTTGCTTCTGTATATAGTTATTCTGAACAGGTTTATTTTATTTTATGTTACTGCAACTACAAATAAACAGTGTTGTGGAATTTTACAACTGCTCCTGGGTTTTCTCTGTGCTTCCTGACCTGAGCCTTGAGGACACTGTGACATGAACACAAGCTGTAAGTTTAACTTGACAAAAAGTTTAAAAGCCCAATTTGGGATTAATCAACGCATGCCACTGGGCATTAATCTTCTGGAAATGCTCACTTGTTCTGGCATTACTCCTTGAAGCACACCCACATATCTTGGTTGATGTTTGTGCCCAACATCTAAAACACTTACAATATGAATGGAAAGAAGGAATATTTGATTGCAATTTAAAGCAGCAGTTCATGTTAAATCTTATTCGATATACTTTATTATACACTCCTCTGCAACTCCTGATGTTATCCCTTGCTGTTCATTATTGTTTCCATTTTATAAGGTGACACATCTCATTTTATGCTACAGTTTCCATTTTATGGCTTAGAGTAAGTCCTGATGTCCTGAGGTTTCGATTACATCAGGGAGCAATGTCTGTTGCATGCTAGTTCATCTGCGTTTCAATGAACGTTATGTCAAACCATGGCTGCACAGACACTGCTGAAAATATTGATGAAACTCATGTGGCAGTCATAGTAAACAATACTCTCAATTAAGCAGTTCAAGCCTAAACAATTGTAAGAGCTTAAAAAGGTGCATGAACTGCATAATGCAATTCTTTTTTTGTCAAACTTTTCTTTGTCTCCCAGTCCGCCCCCCTCTCCTGCCAACACCTCCCAGACCCTCCACCTGCCATCTCATAAACCTGTGCTTGACTGCCTACTTGCCCAGGTCCATCATGTGCTGGGGGTGGGGGTGGGGGACTGCTATATCAGTTTTGTGTGAGTCTGGGGGGGTGCTGCATCACCCTTTGCAGGCCAGGTCTTAGCCAGAATGAAAGCCCCTCATCTCCATACAGTGAATTTCATGCTGTGGAACACACATCCTTCCCACTCCGAGGGAGGAGGACTGTCCCTAGGGTTCTCAATCTTCCTTCCTCTCGCTAGCCCCAGTGACTTGAGCTCACTTCCGGATCCAGGTCACTGACATCATGAGTAACAGTACTACTGTTGCACCAGCTGGCCTGCTTACATCAGTTTGTTCTAAAATGACCCTTACCACCAGTGCGTAAATCTGAAACACCCACTGAATTTACTAAAAAAGTAAAGATGGAAAGAACAATAACAAAATGAAAACCAGCATCTGAAAAACGGCTTCTATAGGAAATATAGGCTTGCAGATAAAATGCAGTAGTTCTCCTTCATAATATTTCGCTTTATTTGACCCTTGGATAGTAACTTGCAGTATGATTTGCTACAGTATACAGCACTCACCTGATCAAACATAGTTTGTGCAGTAGCCCTGTTGTCATGACAGCAGTTATCAGTCTCTGCACTATCACCCTCAAACCAGTCACTAGTCTTCTGAGCATCAGCAGTGCACTCCTTCACCTGTCTGCTGATCTGTAAGAGCTGCTGCTGATTTTAAAAGATGCTGCTGTGTGTTAAAAGTTGCCACAGTGCAGCTGCTTGTTAAGCATTATTGCTGCTAATTAAAAGTGGCTCCAGCTCATTAAGGCCCTGTCCACACTACCCCTCTGTAATGTTACAGAGTGCCCAAACTGTTACCGCAACGGTTTGTGTTTACACCTGTAATGTTACAGACGGTGTTTTCATAACCGTTGTTGAAACCACATATGAAGTGGTTTCAACAATGGCTATGAAACCAGTTATGCCTCGGTAACATTACCAGGCATAGTGTGGACGTGTGGCACCGGTCCCGAGGCGCAGCACGAGCTGCATTGTGGGATCGGGTGCCATGGTAACTGTCACCCGGCTCCCAAAGTGTGGACCGGTGATGCCAGTCCCGTAATGGACACCGCGTCAGTGTGGACACACAGCACCACTCCCCAGTTGTAACGGTTTCTATCCGTTATGGGGTCTGAGCGGTGCAATGTGGACAGGGCCTTAATGTAGCTGCTTGTTTACAGAACAAAAAAACTGCACACAAACAGAAACTGAAAGCTACATTCGAGCAATATGAAAGGTCATATAAATCTGCCACTAAAAAAAGATTTAATAAGCCACGACAATGTTATTTTATAGTGCCCTATCACCCAAGAACTCAGGGAGCTTATCAATAAGCAAAGCAGTATACAGTACATATAATACAAAAGAGTTTGTATAACACACATATGTAAGTATATGAAAATAAATAGATGTCAGATAGATAATAAACAGAAAGTGAGATAGACCAGTAATACGTGATCGAAACTAACACTCTTACTGTACATAAAAACAAAAATCCCTAATGTCATTGAAATGCTTGTCGAAAGAGATGAATTTTCAGCCCCTTTTTAAATGCTTCCACAAGGCACAAGTGTCTAGACCATTGGGGAAGGCATTTCAAATGAATGTATCAGCTACCGAAAAAGCTCTATCTCCAGGCTAGATTTAGACAGTCAACAGACTTCCCCTTGGTGAACCAGAGGGGGTGGCTTGGAGCACAGAAAGGCAAAAAACCTTTAAGATAGCAAGGACCTACTGTATGAAAGCAGCCTTAAAGGTGGTGCACCACTGCACTGGTAGCCAGTACAGTTTGCACAATATAGGCATAATATGCTTAGGGAATTTAGCTTCACCAATCAACCTGGCTGCAGCATTTTTAACCAAGTGTAGATGGCACATCAATTAATCAGCTGTCTCCATGTATAAAGCCTTACAGTAGTAGAGCGTTGATATAATGAAGGCATGAACTATTGTCACCAGATCTTCATGCTCTAGATAGAGTTTAATCCAGGCAATATTTCTAAATAGGGAAAATCAGCCACGGACTACAGCTGCCACGTGATGTTCAATTGACAGCTTATGGTCCACGAAGACCCCCAGATTTGTCACCCTATTGGTGACATGTAGTACCACACCATTTATAGATGGTCATTTAATTTGTAAACTAGTAATTGCTGGCTTATAAAGACCATGTTTCACCACTAACAACTCTGTCTTTCCTGAATTTAAGCTTAAACATTAGTTTCCAGTACCCCCCATCTGCTCTAAAGAGTCTGCAATTTTTTAATGTTTATACTTTAGTATGTCTTGTCACTTCATTATTTTGAAAATTGTTTTTTTAAGTCTTCAGATGCCAGCAGGTATTTAAAATAAGTCCATCCACCAACAGCAAGGTGAAACCCTTGGATGGGTCAAATTGCTGTAACATTTTATATATAACTAGCTCATCTGAGCTGGAGTATTCACTGCTTCTCTCTGTGAGACTCCTCTCGAGCTTCCCCATGTTCACTTCTGTAAGGCGAGCAGATGCCCTTACAGAAGTGAACATGGGGAAGATGGAGATGATTCCCACAGAGAGAAGCAGTCAGCACTCCAGCTCAGTTGAGTGAGTTATATTTAAAATGTTAGAGCAGCTTGACCCATCCAAGGGTTCCAGCTTGCCGTTGGTGGATGGGCTTACTTCAAATACTAGCTGGCCTCTGAAGACTAAGAAACCCATTTTGAAAGTAATAGAATGACAAGTTGTGAGTAAGAAAATATGAACCTTAAAATATTGCAGACTCTTTAGAGCAGTTTGGGGGAGGGTGTACCGGATACTAATGATTGATTTGATACAGGCCATAAACCAGTAACACATTCCTAAAGAATGCAGAAATGTATAAGAAATGTGATTGAATCTGGTGAATGAGCAGGGGTGGAGTTTGCTTTCCTTCTGACTGGATTTAAGATTAATAATAATAATAATAATAATAACATTTATTTATATGGCGCCTTATCTATAACCAAGGCGCCTCACACTTTAAAACAACAAAGACAATTTAAAACATAACAAATATCAATAAAATTAACATCAAGATATCAGTGAGATAAAACAAAACAACAAACTCAATTGCTGAATGCTTGGTGCCACAGATACGTTTTTAAGGATTGCTTGAATCCCTCCACAGTTGTGCACTCCCGTAGCCGACGGGGTAGAGAATTCCAATGGGTAGGGGCTGCATACATAAAAGCTCTCACCCCAGATGACTTTAAACGTACCCTTGGAATCTCTAGTAACCCCTCTTTGGCCGAGTGGAGTGATAGTCCTGGGCAGTAGGGGACCAGGAGCTCTTTCAGGTAATCCGGGCCCAGTCCGTGTAGGGCTTCGAAAGTCAGCAAGCTGACTTTAAAGGTGATCTGCCACTGTACTGCCAGACAGTGCAGTTCATGCAGCATGGGCGAAATATGACACGATTGAGCATATCCCGTCAAAAGCTGGGCTGATGCATTCTGCACTAGCTGCAGGCAATGCATTTCTACCCCAGGAAGCCCTAGGTAAAGGGAATTGCAATAATCTAAGCATGAGGACACAAAGGCATGGATCAATGTAGGAAGGTCATCAGACAGAACCAGATGCCTAATCCTGGTGATATTCCTAAAATGGTAAAAGGAAGATTTGAAGATGGCTGACACCTGCGAATGCAGGGTCAGCCCCTCATCAAAAATTACCCCAGGCTACGCACCTGTTCAGAGGTCGGGAGTGAAATGCCACAGAGAAAAATTCCCAAGAACGGACCAACCCCTGACCCCCCTATCCGGTGACCCGGATTCACAACTAGCAACTCAGTTTTTTCCAAGTTCAACTTCAGCCAACTGGAATCCATCCACTCCTGGATTTCTTTCAGACAGTATTTAATAACCGAGACAGCTCCAACCTGGTCCGGTGCAAAAGAAACGTAGAGCTGGGTATCATCAGCGTAGCAGTAAAACCTCAGTCCATACCTTCTTACAATGTCTCCGAGGGGTAGCATGTACACCACAAACAACATGGGTGAGAGCACAGTGCCCTGAAGTACCCCGCATGACAGAGAAGTAGGGCCTGAAGAAAAAAACCCAGACACCAGTCTCTGTGTTCTACCCATGAGGAACGATGTAAACCACCTGAGGACCATTCTCGACAGTCCACAGATGTACCTCAGATGCCCCAGCAATACCCCATGGTCCACAGTGTCAAATGCTGACAAGAGATCCAAAAGAACCAAGATGGAATGGTTCTTCTGATCTCTAGCTATCAGGAGATCATTGAGCACCCAAAACAGCTCTGTCTCGGTACAGTGTCTCTTGCGAAAACCAGACTGGAGCGGGTCATAGATGTCATGGATGGCCAAATGGTCTTCCAGTTGTGCTGCCACTACTTTCTCAATCACCTTCACTAAAAAGGGGAGGTTCGAGATAGGTCTGTAGTTTGCATGGCAGCCTGGGTCCAAGGTAGCTTTCTTCAAGAGAGGTGTCACCACCGCCTCTTTCAGAGAGCTAGGAAACTCTCCAGATTCCAAGGGGCACCAGACTATCCATGCTAGGACCAGACCTATGACATCAATACAACCCAAAATTAGGGAAGTTGGTCCAGGGTACAAACTACAGCATGTAGGGTGCACACCCTGGATAATCCGCATGACATCCATGAACTCTGGATGGCTAAAGGTACTCCAAGAAAATCGAGGTGCAGTGACCTCGCACTGATCAAAAGCAGTGCCCATAGAGTGTGCTGGCTGGCATACTACCCTGATGTCAGCCATCTTATTAGCAAAGAATTGAGCAATTTCATCACGCTCTAATTGTGAAAAGGCTTTCCGGACCTGTAGACAGGCTGGGTTGCACAGTCGGTCCACAGTATGGAAGAGCTGAGCTGGTCGATTCTGAGCTGCCGCAATCTACACGGACAGGAACTCTGCCTTCTTACAGGTGATTGCATATTGATAGGCTTGATAATGGTCCATCAATCTAACGCAGTCGGTATCAAGAGTGGACTTCCACCAGCAACGCTCTAACCTTTGTCCTAGTCTCTGCATCTCTCTCAAAGTCTTATCAAACCAGGGAGATCAAGGGCAAAGAGAGAGAGGGCAAACTTGGACAGGAGCAATGGAATCCAGAGCCACCGAGACAGCCGAATTATAAGCCATGATGTGGGTTTCTGGATCACTGCTTGCAAATGAGAGGGACGATAGTTCAAGCACCACTGTTAGGCTATGAGAACTTATTTCTCATAAAGGGCGGTATTTAACCATCTCCACAGGCGATTAGCCAGCTGGATGCCATTGAATCAGATTTCATGGAGACATTGGTCCAGTACAGAAACCAGTACAGAAACCACATTATTCCTGCCTGGTGTAAATGACAGCTAAAGTTGGGTGTAATCTACATTACAGTGAAACCAAAACTTATACCTCCTCATGATCTCAACCTGTGTCAATATGTACATGATAAATAATGTAAGGGACAAAATTCACCCCTGTGCACTCACTCCCACCCCCACAGCTTACTGAAGCAGCACAAGGGGAAAAAGTATGTACTGCAACCTGTTGCAATCTGACAGACAGGATTAACAATTATGACAAGGATCAAACCAATTATGTGTTGTCCTGGAGAGTCCTCCATATAAAACAAGCATTTGTCAATGCCAAATGTTGTCTTCCTGACATTGGCATCGGTAGCGCAGGAGTTGAACAGATGCATAATAGGAATGGCAGTGAAGTATGAAAGTGACATCAAACCCCACATCACCCTACAGAGACTGACAGGCACAGAGGTGTGCCTTTGGACATCGGCCATAATGTTCATGGCATTTCAGCTCACCCTACCCTGCAGTGCAACAAATATCACATTGTGCCTTGGGGTCCTCGGGCCTTATGCTCACCCCATTCGGCCCTAAAGCTGATGGCATTTTACCTCACTCTATCCTGAAGACGCCGACAAGTGCTGAGGTGTGCCTTGGGGTGTTTGGCTTTACAGTCATCCCATTTCATAAGGACGTATGCTGAAATGGGTGCAGCATAGGAGAATGGGGTGAACTGTGGGGACAAAGAGTCCAAGGCACACCTTGATGCCTGTCAGTGGCTTGAGGGTGGGGGGGATGGTATGGAGTGAACATGACAGCCAGCAGTGCAAAGACACACCCCTGATGCCTGTCAGTCTGTACAGGGTGGGACATTATGTTTAGAAACCCTAATGCCCCAGCCGTTTGTTAGTATTTGCACTACAAATTTGCAACATGGCATTTTTGTGATCCCCACCTCATGAAAGTGTTTGGGACCTCTGCTCATGAATAGTGGCACTGTGATTTGGTTAATCTGTTTCGAACGTTGATTTCTCACAGCAACCGCGCCATACTGCGACAGATGTGGGAAAACACCATTTGGGCAGGATGTGAAAAATGACAGCTGTACTATTCATAGGTAGGTGTGAAGAGATGGCAGTGTTGAAAATCTTGAGTGAAAATATTAATGCTCGAATTTACGGGCATACGTAGAAACTGCGCAATGCACACTCATAACACAATTATTTAGTGGAATTATTTCACCAACTTTTCAACATAGGCATTTTGGGACCTCTGCTCATGAACACTGTCACTATGATTTTCTTCATCTGTCCTGATCATAGATTTTCCACAGCGACCACACCGTAGTGTACCACTTGTGCAAAAACACATTTTGGGCAGGATATGAAAAATGACAGCTGTACTGTTCATAAAAATGTGTGCAAAATTGACAGTGTTGAAAATGTTGAGTGAAAATATTACAAATTGTCGAAGTTACACATGCGCGTGGAAACTGCGCAACGCACACTTGTAACATAGTCATTTTATGGACTTTTGTCACCAAATGTTTAACATAGGCATTTTAGAACCTCTGCTCATGAACAGTGTTGCTGTGATTTTTGTAATCTATTCCAAACACTGATTTCCCACAGCAACCGCACTATTCTGTGCCGGTAGTGCGAAAACACATTTCGACCAGGATGTGAAAAATGACAGCTGTACTGTTCATACTGAGGTGTAAAAAATGGCAATGCTGAAAATCTGAAGTGAAAATATTACAAATTGGCGAAGTTACAAGTGCGAGTGGAAACTGCACAACGCATGCTCGTAACACAGTCATTTTTTGGAATTTTTTCACCAAATTTGCAACATAGGAATTTTGGGAGGCCACCTCATGAACAGTAACACTGTTGTTTTGCTACTCAGTCCCAAAAGGTGATTCCATGCAGTGACCGCAAAATCACCTTTCGGGACCGAATAACGCCATGACAGTACTGAATTAATGAGGAGTCCTAAAAACTCCATGTTGAAAATGTGGTGGCAAAAGTAAAAAAAAATGGCTGAGATATCCACATAAGTTGAAAAAAAAACATTTATGCCATTATACAGCTTACTGGCATTTCTTCAGTTCGCGGTCGGCTAGTGATTTGATTGGCTGAAAGCAGCTCAGAGCCGTGTAATCATTGACCCATTATTATACTCCTGAACTACTTACAGCCATTCAAGCCCTATAACATAAACATAGAAAAATATCATCACACTCCCACATTCTGACAGGAGCTGTCACTTCAGACCTGTCACTTCACAAGTAGGCAGTAAAAGTGAAACAACACAGAATGGCAAATGAGCTTTTTGGCCTACCTGCATCACAGAAACATTTTCCAGAAGCTTTTCTACAGATTGTACTGCTGTAAACACCACTGACATAGGAGACTGCGCTTTGATTAGGGAGATAGCAAAATCAGCTATTTACTGTACCCACAATGCCTCACTATGTAAATTAGTATACAGGCTATTATATTTCTGTGCTCACTACAGAAATATAGTAGGAAACTATATCTCTCAGTAACGAAGTCTTGTAGCTAGACACTGTACACACAATGCCTTGTTTTCGAAATAAACATACAAGAGCTTATATTGTTAAAGCTACTACTGAAATAGGAGACTACACCTCACAGTAAGGTCACTGGAAAACAACTTCTAATTGTACCCACAATGCCTTGCTGTGGACATCTACATATTAGGTGCTATACTGCAGTCACCACTACCAACATAAGAGACTGCACTTCTGAGTGAGGATAACTTAAGTCAACATTATAAATTATGCAGAATTCCTTGTTGCTGTATGTAAAACATGGATGGCTCCCTTGTATGACATCATTCTGGGGGTGTGGCTATACAGAGCAACTGGAGGGCAGCCAGAAACAAAATGCTGATAAAACATAAAAAAATGATTATGATAAACTTTTGTTACAAAACAAATTGTAGCTTCAACATATGAAGCACGGCTGGCAATGGCATACTATGTGTAAAAGGCATTTGGGGAACCTTCATAAATCACTTTAAATCAAGTAATTAATGTGAGATGCTGTTTCTATATAGTGTACCTACAGTAGTTGTATTTTCAGTTGTTTTTATGTAACTTGCACTATTCTGTTATGCTCATGTATCTCCTAAGTCTTCCCAGCTCCTGAAAAATGCATAGAAATGACCCTTAGCTCAGAGTGCCTTTCCTGGTCACCAATTTTCAAAATAAAAAAGTAAATAAAATTGTTAGAGTTGGCATTGTCTTCAGCAAGACTTCTGCTTACCAAGATCCCTACTTTATCAAATCACACCCATTTTACATAATCTAAAGAATATTTTGCAGCCTCAAAGAAACTGCTGTACTGGTCACATGACTACAAATATGGAATCTGCAAGCCATTAGGATTAAGGAGTTGAGGTAATAGCATTACATGCAAAGAAATCCAAAAGCCCTACAGGGATAGAACCTAAGCAAAGTAAACAAACTATTACAAAAATAATGTAACAAATTACTTACATTAGTTAAAAATAACATTAATAAACATAATATTCTAAAATTCAGAAAGCATTGATTATAGATTATTTAAGTAGGTTTGAGCAAAAAATATTACACTGTTTGTTTTAAAAGTATAATGTGGGTAATTGGACATAAATTGGTCAGTTATGTGTTCACATGCCCAGGACTGCATCACGAAATTTGTAATCATGTGCCTGTATTAGGCATGGGGGTTTTATCACCAGCCCCAGGTCCATGGACTAGGATGTTTTCCTCAGGATGTAGGGAGGCAGGAGCTCACAGAGGTAAAGTAGTCCCAGTTTGTACAGTGTTTAAAAGTCAGTAGAATAACATTGTTGTCAATTCTTTGTCTTACAGGCAGAAATAGAGCTGAGTGTTGTAAAGTAATTAGGCTACAGTACAAAATATTTTACTTTTACTAATCAATCAGCTATGACACTCTGAGTTTTTTTATTATTACGATTGTTATCATTCCTTCTTAAAAGTAGTAAGAAGAAGGACATGTACAAACATTTGAAAGATTTGAAGTGGCAACTCATTTGCAAAAGTTTCTAGTAGAGGAACACAGGCTACAGGAGATGTAACCAGTCTAAAACAAAATACAGACTGATAATGCCAATGTGAGTAAACTGCTTTTTGAAACTGTTACTTAAAATATTTATTCATTAATTGTTTATTTACTAATTTGTATTGTATTTTAATGTTGTTCTTCCCCGTACAGTGCCCTGAGTCTTTTGGAAAGGGGGCTTGAGAAATAAAAGTTGCCTTGCCTAAAGAAACAAAGGATTACAAGTTCCACAAGACTAAATTCAGGAAAATAAGACTCAGTTCATGGATTTATTTTTCCCTGTGGTATTTGCACCAATACTGTACCTCCATCAGGAAAATAACTTTAAATCCTGAAGCCCATGTTAACACAGATATGTAGATCAGCTACAGTCTTGGTTCCAGTGGTGTGAAATGAACCTTCTTTAAAACCATGGCTGAAACAGAGCATATCCAGTCAAAGATCTTTAGCGTTTTATAAAAGAATGTCAAGTGCTACAATCACATCATGTATACCCTCTTGTAAAGGACATTTTAGCAATCAATAGGCATGCTTTGAAACCTGCAGGACCTCCAAGAATGTAAATACAGAGGAAATGCTTTTCTGCCAAAATATGAATCATAAAGAGACTATAATTTATGGTATTCAGCAGCTCTTGGTATGGTCAATATGAGAATATAATTGTTGAGCCTTTATTCAATTGTTCTTGAAAAAGCAGAAGTTTTAAACTCTCTCAATGAAAACCCCACATTGTAAATCCAGACCTGGCAGAGATGAAGTCATCTTATGAATAGTAAATAGTGGTCTGGACTTCACTTTAAAATAGAGTTGCCCAGAATCTGCCAAACAGAATCAGATTGGTCAGATCCTGATCTGATTTTTGGAATTAGGATTTTTGAAATTGTAGTCCAAAAATCCTAATTCATAAACTGAATTCTCAAACCTGTTCTTACATGGGAATGTAGGATTTAGGATTTCAAGTCCAAATCCAGTCATGATTTTGAGACTCTTTTAGGATTTGAATCGGAATCAGATTAGGATTCCGAAATTCGTAAATTCTTAAACAGAACAACTGGATTGGAATCAGTCAGTTCCATGCATTTGGTGTTCTGACAAAAGAGTGAAGCAAAAAGAGTTGAGTAAAAACAGCGAGAACAAAACAGTGCTTCTCATTTGAGTGACCTGGTATTTATGGCGCTTGTCATTTTGGCTACCAAAGGCTTTCTCCCTCTCCCTGAGTTATACCCCACCCCCCTGGAGTTAGGAATACTAAATTTGCCCCCCCAGTTATTTCCCTCACCGTGAATCCTATCGGGGGGGGGTTCACTGTCCTTCCTCAGCACTGTTTTTCCACTCGCGGTTTTAACTTTCGGTCCTTTGCCATCACTGTTATTGACCGTCGTGATTTTGCAGGTGCAATTTTCACATGGAACCCATGCAACCCTACTTTAAATATGTGAAAAAAGGGATATTTCTCTCCATCTCACTCTCTCTTGGGGGGGTCAGATGTTTCTTATGACAGTAGAGCCAGAAACTACTCTCTCTGTTTCTCTCTCTCTCTCTCTCTCTCTCTCTCTCTCTGTCTTACAACATGAAAAACAAGAACCACTAATGGTGATTTAAAGAGGACAGGAAGTCATTTCTAACTGGCAGCTGTTTATAAAGTTCTTCTCAGAAATTATATGCATTCACCTAAATTATCCATATTTAACTGCACCTGAATAAAAAGTGATATAAAAAGTAGTATTTTGTATTGTATTGTTTTTATGGGTGGCATTCAGTTACAGTTCTCTTCATGGAACCAATAATTTGGAGTTTTAACTATGTCATGGTTTGTGCACAGAACTCTAAATAGGGTTCTGATAGGTCAGCAGCTCATAATTAGCGTTCTGTACACAAATCGGGATATAGTAAAAACTCCACATAAGTAATTCCATGAAGTGAGCTGTAACAATTCTGAAAGAAAGAATCGTTGAGTACCTAGAGGCCAGCAAGGCACAGGACACAAGGCAGCATGGATTCACAGCAGGAAGGTCATGTCAGACAAAGCTAATACATTTCTTGACTGGGTGACCAAAGTAGTAGACCATGGAGGGGCTGTGGACATGGACTACCTAGACTTTAGCAAGGCATTTGACACAGTCCCACACAAAAGATTAATAAACAAGTTAGCCAGCCTGGGAGAGGGTCCCAGGGTGGTAGCCCGAGTAAAAAATTTGCTGGATAACAGGAAGCAGAGGGTAATCATAAATGGAGCCCACTCCAAAGAAAGGGGGTTTACTAGCAGGGTACCGCAGGGTTCAGTACTGGGGCCAGTCCTCTTTAATGTCTTTATAAGTGACATTGCAGAGGGACTGGAAGGAAATGTATGCCTCTTTGCAGATGACACAAAGATCTGCAACAGGGTTGATACACAGGGGGAGGTGGAAAGGATGAGAAGGGAATTGGCAAGGTTGGAGGAATGATCAAAAATATGGCAGCTTAGATTCAATACATAGAAATGAAAAGTAATGCACCCGGGAAACAAAAACCCAGTGAAAGTGTACACAATGGGGGTACTAACAACAACAATAATAGAAAGGGAGCTGGGGGTAATCATACCAGATAACCTAAAGATAGGCAGGCAATGTGAGAAGGCAGTAATGAGGGCTGGGATGCATAGGGAGAGGCATCACCAGTAGAAAACAGGAAGTTGTCATCCCTCTGTACAGACAGTTGGTGAGACCCCATCTGAAGTACTGTCTGCAGTTCTAGAGACCCCATCTCTGCAAGGAGGGAGCTGCCTTCAAGAGAAATAAATCATAATAAAATCTCTTATAAGTCCCATCAGGTGTACATCTTCTCAGACATCTGCTCTGATGTCTTTGAGGTTGAGGGTGCTCCGTCCCGCACCCTCCCCCCCGTCAAACCCTCCAGGAGGACTGGAGAACAATAGGACTTCAGCATAGCCATAACGTCCAATCAGAGGTTAATTTTGTAGTTCCTCCTCATTGAGCCTGTGAATATATGTCCTTTCTGGACCACTGACCAAGCAGATTTAAGGAGCTCTTTCTCAAGTCGTTCCTTTGGCATTGGAGGGATTGCAATTCCCAGTCCCTCGAGGTAGGTGGAAGCAGCCAGTAGATCCTGAAAGGTGCATGGCCCATTCTCCATCTCCACTCTAAGTCACGCTGGGTACAACATCTGTGCTTTAAGATATCTTGCCCTCAGCTGTTATAGGATGGGCCAGAGCACTTTACAGCTATCCTGAACTGCCACGGTGTAACCGTTGTCCAACGTAATCCTGTGTTTCCCAAAAAATATTTCCCATTGTCTCCAAGCACGTGTGAGTAGTTCCTCCTTAGCTGCATAGTAGGTTAACTTGAGAATGAAGGATCTTGGCTGGGTACCCACATTGCTGAGCCTCGGGGCTAGGGATCTGTGTGCTCAGTCCATAGTAAGGTCAAAATCATCCAGTACTCACAGGGCCTCCTTCAGTATTCCCTGCAAAAATGAAATCACTGTTGGGGCCTTCGTTACTACTTCATCAGGTATGCCATAAATCCAGAGATTTTGTCTTCTGCTAAGACCCTCCAGGTCACCCAGTTTATGGGTAAGTTCTCTCTCTCTCCCAGGCCATTAAATAGAGGAGGAGGAGGTGGTCATGGCAGTACGTTTGTTCAGAGACTGCTGTGAAGTCCAGCTCCAGTTGATCTGTTCTGTGTTCTATTTTATTAATGTCCAAACAGAGTTCGGTAAGAGATTTGTCTATTTTGTTGACAGTTTTGTCAGTCTGGATGATTGTAGCTATTAGATCTGCATCTTCAGGCTCGGATTGTCGTGCGGTCACCATACTGTCTGTGGTGTCAGCCCCAGTCGCGTTGAGTTGCAGTTTTTCTTGCTGAAGTAATTCCCTCAACTTATGTGCTGGTGTCTCTGAGTTCTTTGCTAATATGGCTTTTGATCTGGTGACTTTTGCTGGTGAATTCATCTTTTGGTGAGGCAGATGTTTGTTGATGAAGTTGGGTGAGTTTGAGGAGGTAAAGAATCAAGCTGCCATTAGCTCCCCAACATCACTGGAAGTCCTTTACTGCCTTTTTACATTACTTACCTACCTTTAGGTTGTCTGATATGACTACCCCTAGGTCCCTTTCCATTTTTGTTGTCATTAGTATCCCCCCCCAATTGATGGAACATTATCGGGACTATCAATCAGCAATCACTCATAAGAAGTCAGAGTTTCTGTCTGGGGAGATTGCTGCAGCTCAGAATTGACCAGCTCAGCTCTTTTGAACTGTGGACAGGTTGTGCAATCCAACCTGTTTGCAAGTCTGAAGTGCATTTTCACAAGGTAAGTGTAATGAGTTTGCTCAGTTCTTTGCTGATAAGGTGCCCAACATCAGGGCCGAAATCTGATCAGTTCACTCTATGGGGGTTGTCAGTGGTTGGTGCTTGGTTACTACACCTCGGTTTTCTTGGGTATACTTTGACCAGCTGGAGATCGTGGCTATCATTCAGATTGTCCAGAGTATGCGGCCAACTTGCTGTAGCTTGGACTCAGGCCCAACATGCCTCATAATGGGGTGTGTGGATATCATTGGCCCTGTCCTTGCAGAGATTGTTTGGTGCTCTTTAGAGTTGGGTGAGTTCCCAAACTCCCTGAAGGAGGCAGTGGTGACATCACTCCTTAAGAAATCTTCTATTGACCCAAACTGTCCTGCTAACTACAAACCAGTCTCTAACCTTCCCTTTGTAGGGAAGGTGATTGAGAAAGTATTTGTGCTGCAGCTGGAGAACCATCTTACTATCCATGATATCTATGATCCTCTCCAGTCCGGTTTTCAGAAGAGGCATAGTGCAGAGACTGCTCTGGTTCGGGTGCTCAATGATCTCCTGATAGCAAGGGATCAGAAGTGCAGCTCCATCTTGGTGCTTCTTGATCTGTCTTCAGCCTTTGACACTGTGGACCATGGGGAATTGCTGGAGTGTTTGAGGGGTATCTGCGGCCTGTCAGGGACTGTCCTCAGATGGTTTCAATCTTTCCTCACTGGCAGGTCCCAGAGGGTGGTGTCTGGGATGTATTCCTCAGACTCATTCTCTCTCTCTCTCTCTCTCTGCCATGTGGAGTCCCTTAGGGCTCGTGCTGTCCCCAATGTTGTTCACGGCATATATGCTGCCATTGGGAGACATTGTGAGATGGTACGGACTGAGGTTTCACTGTTATGTAGATAATACCCACCTCTACCTGTATTTTGTGCCTGACCAGGATAGTGCGGTCTCAGTCTTTAACAGCTGCCTCATAGAAATCCAGGACTGGATGAAGACCAGCTGGCTGAAGTTGAATTCTGATAAGACTAAGGTGTTGGTGGAGGATCCAGGTTACTGGATAGAGGGATCGGTGGCAGGGTCTCCCTCAGGGCTTTAGATTGGGAGTAACCAGTTGCCTTCCTCTGAACAGATGTGAAACCTGGGGGTGATTCTTGATGATGGGCTGACATTGCATTCACAGGTGTCGGCAATAGTCAATGTCTTCTTTTATCATCTGAGAAACATCACCCTGGTGAAGCATCTGATTCCATCTGGTGACCTTCCAATGCTGATCCATGCCTTTGTGACCTCGTGCTTGGACTATTGTAACTCCCTTTACCTAGGGCTTCTGGGGTTGATATCTGCCGCTTGCAGCTAGTGCAGAATGCAGTGGCATGGTTGTTGATGGGGGTTCCTCGTTCAAGCCACATCTCTCCTGTGCTGTGCAAACTGCATTGGCTGTCTGTACAGTGGCAGATCACCTTCAAGGTCGGTCTTCTGACCTACAAGACCCTACAGGGACAGAGTCCAGACTACCTGCAAAAGCTCCTGAATCCTTACTGCCCCAACTGACCACTCTGCTTAGCCGACAAGGGGTTGCTAGAGGTTTCCAGGGTACAGTTGAAACCTTCTGGGTTGTGAGCCTTTATGCACATGGCACCCACCCTGTGGAACTCTCTACCCCATCAGATTAGAGAGTGCCAGACCATGGATAGCTTTAAGATGGCCTGAAAGACCCATTTGTTCCATCTTGCCTTTGGGGATTTTATGTAGTAAATTGTTTTAAAGTATATTGGTATGAAGCCTTTTATTATTTTATTGGTTTTAATGTGTTTTTATTGAGAAAACTTGTACAGTGCTTTGATATTTTTGAATTGCACTATAAAAATAAAGATTATTATTATTATTATTATTTTGTACACTTCCCTTGGGTTTTTGTTTCCCCAGTGCATTACTTTGCACTTCTTTGAATCTAAGCTGCCATACGTTTGGCATTCCTCCAACCTTGCCAAGTCCCTTCTCATCCTTTCCACACAACACATACACATACACATACACACACACACACACACACACACACACACACACACACACACACCTTGTGTATCAACCCTGTTGCAGATCTACATCAGAGATGTTCTTGTATGGTGTTTTTGTTCAATATCTTATTATTGTGTAAACTGATTTTTCTTAAAATGCCATAAATTCTTTGTTTTAAACTAAAAGAAAAGATACTGGGCCCAAGTCTCAGTCACACAGGATCATTGCAAAAGTATGTTTGCTGCACTTTTGAGCTGATTCCTTGCTTGCAGCCCCTCTGAACTATAGAAGGATTAAAGAACATCTGACATCCTGCTGGGAATTAAAAAACATCCTTTTAAACACATTTCAGCTTATCTCTGACATATTTTCCGCTTATTCATAATAACTATGCACATCAGCATGAAAGCGGGATCACTGCCCCTGACTTTGCCTGCGGTGGGTGACATCATAATGCTCTCTTTATGACAGCATAATTATTTCTACAACAACAGATAGTGATGCCACAACAAGGGAACTATGATGTCAGGTGTTGACAAGAAGCTCGAGCAAATGAAGTCTATGAACAGTGATCCTATTGTCATGCTAATGAATTGAAAAATGGGAAGTGAAATACAGAAACTATACGAAATATAAGCTAAATGGCAGATAAAAAGCATGATTTTTCAAAGATTCTCCTCTTTTTTCAGGGACTCTTTAAATCAGCAGTGCAGCAAAAAAATGTTTTTAAAAAAGCTAGTGTAACCACCCAGTCTCCTGGGGTTACTAGAATCCCCTCAGTAATAGTGTTAGACAGGGAGAGCCAGCTGGTGATTAACTAGTTAAATGTTTTTTCACCTGCTCGCTCTTCTGTTTACATGGCTCCAGCTGAGACTGAAGTGATGAGCTCATTTGGAACTCTCACAGCAGCATAACCCTTGTGCCAGCAGTCGAGGTTGGAGATAGAATGTTGAGATGGCAGTTGAAGGGAGGAGGGAGTCAGAGTTAGAGTGTGGGAGTGGGAGCTGCTCTGCCAGTGGGTTCTGAGTCTAGGGCCTAGGATTTCTCACCCTAGTTTGGTAATTTTCCAGTTTGCCACATGAAGTGGTGGAGACCGTTTGTTCAGCAGGATTTCCTGATTTCATCCCTGAGGGGTGAAAGGAACTGCAGTTCGGTGGATCCGAGGGGCAGTCCCCTGTATTGGTCCAGGATGTGTTAAAGCTGCCTGAAAGTATGACAGTGAGTGAAATCTGACTTTTGCTAGAGGGAGCAAGTATCTGTTCTGTTGAGCTCCATGCCTAAGGGAAGGCACAACTTTCTGTAAGTGCAGATGTGCAAGACTGTTTTCAAAGTAAAGTTGGCTGAGGTGTGTGATGTCCAGAGGTATGACTATATCACACTTTTCGTGACTTTCACCTTTACACTACCTAGGTGGTGATTTGAATGCTGAATGCCAAGTCTCCATTCATAGCATTTCAAGAGGTGTTGCAAATGTTTTAAGGTGTAACTCTGAAAGAATGGCTGAGTATGAATTTGGAAGCAAAGGGTGGGCAGAACCCCATCTGGAGTAACCAGTTCAGGACTAACAGGTTCAGTAAGGGCACCTGGTTACTTTAAACAAATGGCCTAATGTCTGAAGAGGAATTTACCCCCTGTAGTGTGTTACAGTTTCTTCGCTGTTTTCGGAAGAATTTTGCTAATGTTAGCAGAGTGTGTTTTCAATTGTGGCCTCCATGCCACTGAATGCAAGTGTTCTATGTCCTACTTTGGTAGGAATACAAATAAAAGTGTTCTATGCCCTACATGTGTGGGAATACAAATGCAAATGCAAGTATCCTGTGTCCTACTACAGTGGGAATACAAATAGGTTTTGTCAGTTACAGTTTGATTTTGGTTTTCTGCAAGAAAAAGAGAGCCAAGAAGTGTAAACCTTTGGGGGTCCACCTTTGCTTTAAAGAACATCTTTTGAATAAAGTCCCACTCTAGGAGCCCAACTGTGGTCTGGACAGTTACATTATTGCTTCCTGTGTGGATTTACCGGGTACCACTCCAGAAGACAGGTCTAGCATATACCTACCAAAAAAATCTCTCCCCAGGACCTGGTTTGTAAATACCAGTGGTTGTGTTTTGTACACCCTCGCCCCTTGATCTCTAGAGAATGAGCCTGGTACACATTCCCAAAGCTAGGGGTGGTACCATTTCTAAATTTGGAGTGTGTGGCCAGTCTGGGTGCCAGTAATTAACTAAGGGGTGCTAATTGAGTAAAGTAGTGGGGGGTGGTTACACTAGTTTGAGCTACAATTAATAAAAATATTAGGATGCCTGTGAAATGTATTTGTCTAGGTACCGCCTATGCTGTGCAACTTGTATCTTTTTCATTCTCACGATCCCAACCCTTGCCAGGTCTGCAGTGCTATTTCCATGCAAAATGTGATGACTATTTTTTTTTCTTGAGAAAAATCTAAGCTAAAACATTTATTAAATACTCAAGTTTTGGTGCAATTAGACAACTGTACCACCAAATGAAAATGAAAGATGCATGGAATCTTTTACAGTGAAAAAAAGTAAGGCCCATTTTTTTACCCAGTTTCATTGCACTGCTGCTTTAATACATGTGAATAAAAATAAGTTTAAAATGGTCTTACTTTTTTTTTTAATATTATGGAAGACTTTTGCATTAAAAGATATTACAGGTTTTCCAGTAAAGAAAAAACACACCCTTTTGTTAGTCGGAATGAGCACTTGACTTGCAGATCTGTTCTTGTAATGCCTATCTTTCAAGTAAAATGAATGAGGAGTTAATGAGAAATCCTCTGACAAAACATCTGCTTTAAAAAATAATTTTTAGTTTTTTTTATTCTGTTAAATAGACTTTGACTACTAAGGCTTATGTGTATAAACTGCCAATATGTTGGTTGTGCCCATTGTTACTAAAGAACAGATCCATGTAACCTTGAAATGTTATGTGCAGAACGTCTTTTGATTAGTTTATAAAAAAATGTTATTGAAAAATTACATTCAATCTTTTTGATGGCTCTGCTATAGAAGACATGATAACTGTTCTTCCATGACCTCAGGGATGTGCTTTGCCAATATTTCAGCCGCTGTTAGGTTGCAGTATTAAGATCTGCAGTGCTCATTCTTAAAAGACTACTGTCTGGAACATGTTGACTAACTATTGTTCTCTTACATCAACTACAGGATAATAGTGAATCTAAATTAAATCACAGGATTGGAATTAAGGCAATCAAAAAAGGATTGGAATTTAGCTGGCATAAATAATTAGTTTAGGTAAAAGAAACTGTTTCTTAGTTTTTTATGTTTGCTTGCACGCATGTGCAAGAAACATTGTGCCATCATTCGAGTTTTTGTAGGTGTGCCACCCTGCCTTCCAATTCAGTCAGTGTGTTTGCAGGCATGGCCACAGTTCACCAATGAATGCTGCAGCTGTCTATGACAGCAGTTGAAAATGCAGTGCCGTACAGTTGAAAGGCAGAGCCCTGCTTCAGTGAGCAGCGATAAGATATACTGATTAGCATATTGCGTGCTCATGCATTCCCCCCACCCCACACACACACATATTGCGTGCTCATGCGCTCCCCCCATCATGCATACACTGTATGGCCGACGGAGGTGCCCAATCTCCCGTTGGCTCTGCTGCGCTTCCTCCCAACAGAGTTCTAGGTGCCACACTGGGAGCTCACCCCAGCATGGCAACAGTCCGTATGGCTGACGGGGGTGCCCAATCCCCGTCGGCTCCACTGTTCCCCCCCAACAGACTACCGGGTGCCACGCTGGGAGTCCACCCCAGCTTGGCAACAGTCCATATGGCCAATGGGGGTGCCCAATCCCCCGTCAGCTCCACTGCCCCTCCAAACAGCCTTCCAGCTGCCATGCTGGGAGCCCACCCCAGCGTGGCACAAGTCCCCTGTTGTCTACAAAAGAAAAGTAATCTGCAAGAGAAAATGTTCTCTCGCTGACTGTCCTGACCCTCCGCCCCCACCTGCACCCACCCTCTGTGCACCCTGCCTCCCCACACCCCCACCTCACCCCATACTTACCTCCAGAGTCCAGCACAACAATCTTCGGTGGACCAGGAACATGTCTGCACTCTTCAAAGCTGACCGTGAACTGAGGAAATGCCGGTAAGCTGTATAATGGAATAAATAGGGTTTTTTTCAACTTTGATGCATATCTCAGGCATTTTTAGGAATTTTGTCACCAAATTTTCAACATGGAGTTTTGGGACCCCACCTCATGAGTTCTGTCACTGTCATTTTGTTAATCAGCCGAGAAAGGTGATTTTGCGGTCACTGTGCAGAACTGCCTTTCAGGACTGATTTATGAAATGACAGTGTCACAGTTCATGAGGTAGGCCCCCAAAAACCTTATGTTGAAAATTTGGTGAAAAAATTCCCAAAAATGACTGTTCTACGAGCATGCTTTGCGCTGTTCCTATGCACGCTCGTAAGTTCGTGAATTTTCAATATTTTCAATCCAGATTTTCAACATTGCCATTTTACTACACCTCCTTATGAGCAGTACAGCTGTCACTTTCACATCTCACCCAAATGTGTTTTACGCATGTAGCGCACAATGGCGAGTCAGTGTGCGAAATCAATGTTCGGACTGATGAAGAAAATCACAGTGACACTGTTCATGAGCAGAGGTGTTAAAATGGCTTAGCAACATTTGCGAAAAAAGTCCATAAAATGACTGTGTTACAAGCGACCATTGCGCAGTTTCCAAGCACCCTCGTAAATTCATGCATTTCTAATATTTTCAGTCCAGACTTTCACCACTGGCATTTTTCCACACTTCCTTATGAACAGTACAGCTGTCATTTTTCACACCATGGCCAAAATGTGTTTTCACACTTCCAGCACAGAAATGTGTGGTCGCTGTAGGAAATCACTGTTCGGGACAGATTAAGAAAATCACAGTGACACCATACATGAGCGGAGGTTCCAAAATGCCTGTGTTGACAATCTGCTATAAAAAATCCCCAAACTAATTGCATTACAGGTGTACGTTGTGCAGTTTGTACGGACGCTCATGACTTCACCAGTTTTTTTAATATTTTCACTGAAGATTTTCAACATTGCCATTTTTTGCACCTCCCCATGAACAGTACAGATGTCATTTTTCACATCCTGTTCAAAATGTGTATTCACACCTGTGGTGCCAAATGGCATAGTCGCTGTGCAAAATCAGCTTTCGGCTAACAAACTGATATTGCCACTGTTCATAAGGTGGGGGTCACAAAAAACCCATGTTGAAAATTTGGAGTGAAAATGCCAACGAACGCCTGAGGCATTAGGGTTTCTGACCATAACGCCCCACCCTGTAGAGATTGACAGGCATCAGGGGTGTGAATTTGGATTCTCGCCTGTAACGCTCATACCGTTCCACACCCTGCAGCCAGTGAGAGGCATCGAGATGTGCCTTGGACTCTTCAGCCCCAAGGTTCACCCCATTCCCCTATACAGCACCCATCTCACCATATTTCCTGATGGAATGGGGTGAGCATAAGGGCCAAAGACCCAAGGCACACCGTGACACTTGTTGGTGTCAGCAGGGTAGGATGTGGTGAAATGGCATAGCCATTATGCCTGACGACCCAAAGGCACACCCAATGCCTGTTAGTCTCTGCAGGGTGGTGGTGGGGTTGGCTTCAGTTCAATACTTCACTGCCATTCCTATTATGCAGCTCTCTAACTCCTACACTACCAATGCCAATGCCAGCAAGCAAACATTCGGCATTGACAAATGTTTGTTTATATCAGTGAAAAGGGAGCTATGTTGTGCAACTACATTTATGTTCACAGTACAGTAATCTAATTTTCAAAGTTCTTAAAATAACTTACCATTTTTTAATGCAATGTCTGCACTCTTACGTTTTGTACTCATATCCTTTGGAATATTATCTTTGTTCAAAGCTCTAGAAAAGTGTTCATCTACCACACTGTTGATGTCCCCTTGAAAATATGTGAAGACGACACATCGGGGATTGCCTTCAACCTTAACAGACTGTTCCTTGCTCTTATGTATGCCTGTGGGGAGTTTTGCTCTTCCATCCATCTTAAGCAGAGTATCAGTGTCTATAACAAAAATTAAAACTTGATACAGTAAGCACTCACATTTATTTTGTTTCATTGCTGTAAATCTCATTACATTCTATTTTAATGACACGAACACAAAAGCATGCTAAAGATTTAATGCTTTATGTGTAAGTTTCCAGAGCACAGGATTCATTGTTTCTTTTTTTAATTTGACTAGCTAGAAAAATACACCAGAAGAAGAAGCCTTGTGGATCTGAAAGCGTGAGTAAAACATTCATTTGGCCAAATATAAGGGTTTAGTGGTAAATCTGGACAAACTTTTATAGCTTGAGAAATTACGTGATCTTGCTTTTTTGCACTTTTGTTAAATTTGTATCAATATGTCACACAACATTTCATTTTGGCTCATTTACACACTGCATTAAAAGTGCATATCTATTAATTTAAAACTTTTCTCCAGGATGTACATTCTGAGCTGAGATTGCTCATCTCTAGATGCTTCTTGAGACAAGGGGGTACAGGGGTCATTAAACTGCAATTATACTCGTATTGGGGCAGTTAGTTGGTACAACAGTATTCTTTCTTTAATGGTTACTAGCAAAACCATTGCAAGTTTAAAAAGTTCACTAAGTCGAATGTTAATTACCCAGTCCCCTTGCAACTGTAACTGAAGTCCTGCTTTAAATCCATTTAGCAAAGTGATATTTATATAAGACCCATGTTACTGAAAATGTTTTTGTGTCTATACTAAATGTATGTTTGTTCACCATTTTGTTTTTCTTACTTACATTGGACACGTGTAAACGGGCTTTATTGCTTACTATGTTTTTACTAATATAACAATAAATGAGTTAAATTAAATACAATAATCATCTGGGAACAATATAGTAGAATTATCCAGTCCAATATGCATAATGTGCAAGTATGTGAGAATACTTGACTCGTACCAGGCGAATGCACCAGGAAAAGCAGGAGAATACAGTTATGTTAAATACAAATTAAAACAGTCAAGCATATACTGTAGCAGAGTCAGCCAGGATGTAGTGTGGAGTGCAGTACTTTGCAGTATTTCTACAGCGTGCTGCAGTATGCTGCAGGGAACAGTGTAATTTAATGGCCATTAATCACTTTTGTCATGCAGGACTGTGTGAGACATCTTTCACTGCACTATATCCTGGCTGACTGCTCTGTATGTACCGCATCGTACTACTCATATATGCACATGTCGCCTTGACATGATGCTGAGCATAACCACTTAATTCAGTTTGAATCCAAGATGCGAGACACTTGAAAGGACTTTTAGATTTACACCTGCTAAAAATGCAAAATTCAGTCAAAAATGCACGAAAATTAGACAAGGTGCAAACTATTTGTACTTCTCTACTTTGCAATTCCAGAAATGCTCATATACTATATTTATGAACCACAAAATACAGTACACACATTTTTTCCCATATGTAATTTGAAGGCACAGACTACTTTTGGACTTTTAAAGGCCCTATCTGCAAATAGTCCAAGATACAGGGAATAATGGTAGGGCAACCATGCACAAACAGCCTGTGCTTCCACATAGAGGGGTTCTGATTACATTAGATCTCAAGGGCAAAGCCCAAGAGGTCCGATGTAATCAGAAGCCCGAGGTGACAGCACAGGCTGGTTGGGTATGTGGTTACCCAGCCAGTATTTTTTTATAGTGAATAGTTGTTCATTTTTTTTTGTTAGGTATTTATTTTAAAACAATTTCTGTTTTCACAGTACTCTTGTGATGGCAGCTAGCATGCCAACAGTTTTAGTTTAGGACTTGAACTGATTGCTGTGGCATGACAGCACTGTGAAAAGCATCAGCTGCTTTGGATTTCTGATCAGCCGGAACCTTGTTTTACCACAGAGGGGTACAACCATGTTACTTGACTTCTGAACTGTAGTACAATGAGGTTCAAGCTGGCATGGAAAACCATGAAGAACAAACTGTCACTATACACTACGGGTGGGATATTCAGAAGGGTTGTGCATGGCGCAACACAGGTGTGCCATGCACAACCCACTGATGCACCCCGGCGCGATATTCAAAAGGGGAAAGTGCCTGGCACAAATCCCAATGTGCTGGGGCTCATCAGTAATGTATGCAGCACAAGTAGGGGGCATGCCCTTGCATACCCCACATCCCGATATTCAGTCTGGGATGTGCTGAGCCCATGCAGGCACAACCCCTACTTGCACCGCACACAGTTGAGCGAGAAAAAAAAGGAGCAACAGCTGGCCACCCACAAGTGAGCTACCATATTGCAGGGCGCAACATGGCAGCTGCCAGCTATGGGTGGCCACCCGAGCTCCGTCTGCACGGTCCGTCGTGGTAGTGCCCCCCATGCCCAATCATGGGCATAAGCATTAAAATATCATATTCCAAAGCATCCCTGGTGGTCCAGTTGACCGGGTCCTGCCTGATTGCGGGCATAGGTATTAAATTATAATATTTCAAAGCATCCCTGGTGGTCCAGTGGACTGAGTCATGCCTGATCGCAGGTATAGGTTTTAAACTATATTATTCCAAAGCATCCCTGGTGGGCCAGTGGATCGAATCCTGCCTGATCACGGGCATAAGTACAATAAAAGAATTCCCCAGATCCCTGGTGGTCGAGCGGTACCCCCCTCCCCACATGGATCCATTCACAGATCTGGACTGTGTAGTACGGTACAGTCTGCACACCCATTGGCCCATGCTGTGGACCAATGGGCGTACAGCCCTACTGTACACAGTCAGTTGGCGGGTGGCTGGGTGGCTTGCGGGTGGGGACCTGCCGCCCGCCGCTGACCGAGGGGGGGAGTGGGGTGGCGGGGCTCAGTGGGGCAGGTGGGGATGGGGGTACCACTCGACCACCAGGGATCTGGGGAATTCTTTTATTGTACTCATGCCCGCACTTGGGCAGGATTCAGTCCACTGGACCACTAGGGATGCTTTGGAATATGATATTTTAATACCTATGCCTGCGATCAGACTGGAAGTGGTCCACTGGACCACCAGGGATATTAGACTTATGTGTTTATTACTCATGCCCGCGATCAGGCTTTGAGGTACTTTGCCCTGCTGTGCAGGGGGCATCGGTCCCCGACGGCTGCAGCCTGGCAGGGTGCCAGGCGCAAGTCACCGGGGATCGGCGCACCTGCATGCAAATGGAGTCATAATGACATGCAAATGGCCCCATTTGTGCCTTGCATGCATTATGGCCTCATTTGCATGTGCACTTTTGAATACTGCAGTTGATGCACCTAGCACAATGGCACTTGCACTAGCGCATCCCCCTGCTCCTTTCTGGACACTTGCGCTGGTGCAGTGCCACTGCGCCATGCGCTATGCGGGTGGCCACGGAGTGATATTCAATGGTGCTGAGCCCTGGCATGGCACCGTTGAATATCACCCTGTCAGCACCCTGGCACATCCCAGTTGCGCTGTGCCCAGGCTCGCACCACAGCCTGGCGCAGTCTGAATATCCCACCCTACATGTATGAATTATGCATATCTGGGCCACAGAGCTCCACACCTACATAATTCAACCCACAGAGTGGTATTTAGAGCCCTTTGCTGCCCCAGTCCACAAGTGGGGAGGTCCATACAAGGGAATTGGAGCAGTCTGCAGGGCAGAGCCACCAACAGGAATCCCACGCTTCCACATATGAAGTGCCATGCCTATGATGTGAAGTACTGAGGATTTTGTGTCACGCAATCATTTTTGCCTCAATTAAAGTCTTTTACATCATTTTTGTATTTTAATTTTTTATTTTGCTTTTTTCTCAGCACATGCTGGCCTGAGTCTTAACTGTGTGATATATTAGTCCTTCAAGGACTGTCGTCTCTGTATGGAAACTTGTTTTTAAAAGAAAACAAAGTGTGCCTTCTAGCCCTCCATGCTGGACATAAAGGCTGGGACAGTTTCTTGGATGTGCTCTTCAGCCACCAAAATCCCAGAAGAAACTGGTCAGGGGTGTGTGTGTGTTGAGGTGCTGTTACAAGGGTCTCCCTGGTATAGTCTATTCTACCCCCTGTCCTCTACAGCATGGGATTTGCACCACGTGCGTTTGTGGATTATGACTCCACACCTCTACCTGCAATAGTTTTCTCTTGGAATCTAACGTGGGATTGGGTCCAAAGGAGCACTTATGCATCATTGCGAGGGCTTTTGTCCCAGAGTGCTCCACTTTGTGACTACAGTTAAGGCTTCCTGCAGGTATGGAGGGTGTTGTAAGGTTAGCTGGGGAAGCTTACAGACAACAGTACATAAATTATATTTGAAATGTTAAGCCTACATGCATTAATTTTCTGTGAATCCATTATGAGTTGTTGGGCCATAATAGTTATAACCACAAAAAACAAACAAAAAAAAAACAAAGCAAGGACAGTAGGAACATTTCAGCTTTATTTACAAGACTGTAATATTTTTTTTTCTTCTTTATGGATGTTTCATGTCTTCATTTCATGTCTTCTCCAGCATCTTCACTGTATTTTAATTATTTTCCAGGTTTTATACCACTCTATATTTCCACCACTACTGTCTTGATTCCAGGGGCTTGGGCAGTTAGCACTGCTGTTGTTCATCTCCTTTACTGTAGCTTAGTACTAATTTCAGATAATGTGACATGGAACAGAGAAAAATAATTATGATTGGGTATTGTCAGAGTCTCGTTACTGATTCTGGTTCTGTCTTTACCTTCTTTCTCACTTTTAGCAGTTTGCGTGGTTCTGCAGCTTCTTTTCCAGTAGTCTTGGGTAAAGTTCTGTCATTGCAGACTTTCTAAATTTTCTTACAGCAGTAAGCAATTCCATAGGAGCAATATCTCATAGGAGCTGTATACACTCTAGGAAGTCGGCCTGCTTCCAGTTGCTTCACTCCAGTCACCTAGACAACCCCAGGCGTTTCAGGTCCTCCGTTAATGCCTTGCTCCCCACCCAAGCAGTTACATTCTCCACTAAACACACAACAAGGCTTCCACACTGATATTGCTGACATTGCAAATGCACTTAATGCATATTTCTCAAACCTTTGCAGGTATCTGGCTAAGCTCCCCCCTCCACCTTTCCCTCCTACTTGCCCCCCTTTTTATTTTAAGATAATTTCTCCTCCTGGGACACTTAAGCTCCTCCTCAGCCTACCATCTCAAGGGAGTGCTGGTACTGATGGTCGATCCCCCCACTTCTTAAAATTAGTGGCCCAGGACATTGTCTATCCACTCACCTTCATCTTTTACCTCTCTCTTGCTGCAGCTTCTGTCACCTCTGTCTGGAAGCAGGCCAAAATTGTCCCCATTCATAAATCAGTTGACCCTAGTCTTTTGGACAACTAAGTACTGTCCCTTCTCCATTCTGTCCCATCTTGGGAAACTCCTGGAGAAGGCAATAAACTACCAAATTACAGAGCATATCTCCAAATATAATCTCCTTTGCCCTCAGCAACATGGTTTCCAGAAGGGGCACAGCATACCATGGCCCTTGCCCTCTTCACCAACTATGTGCTGAGGAATATGGATGAAGGGAAGCTAACTGGTGCAGTGTTTGTAGATCTGTCCAAGGCATTTGACCTTGTAAATCACAATGACAGCAAAACTCGATGCCCTTGGTGTCTCCCCTGCCTCTACCACCTGGCTCACTAATTGGCTCTAAGACTCCAAGATGGCCACTGGGCTGAGTGAGCCATTAGTTGCTCCGTGAACGTTTGGAACGTTTTTTAGTTTTGTGCTCATTTTTATGCCTGCTTGTTTTTATTCGTCTAATCCTGCGGTGTAGCGACTTTATGCACTGGGCCGACTATATATTGTATGCTATTTTATCTTTGCCGTGTAATACTGGACTGCCATTCAGTGTTGGTCAGGACTCCGTCAGTTATCGGCGTCCTGATTTCTATCATTGTTATCTGGCCATTTACTTTGATTGGGATGGCTATAGACAGCATATAGCTTGCACTGTTGTTTTGCAAGACTGAGCTTTTATTCAGTGCCGGTCAAGACTCCATTTATTATCAGGGCCCCGAATACTTATACTGCTGTTGCTGCTATTGCTGTTTACTTTCACCTGTACCATTTGTTCCGGTACTTCATCTTGATTTGTTTTGCAGTCTACATTGAGTACTCCGAGCCTGGGTGACTGAACTGTTAACACCATTGGCGTTTTGATGGATTAGATGGGAGCTGGAGTGAGAATGTTGTAAATAGGAGGCTGAAGTGTGTTTATAGCTGGGACAATACTCGGTTAGAAATAACTGAAGAGAAGAACTGTGGATTATAACTTCTGGTTTTTCATAGGGAGAAGAACTGACTGTTCGGATTTAAAACAGATGGTTGATGGTAAGATGAATGGCTTGATTTGGTGCCGGGGGTTGTAAGCCCTGACCTTGTTGGTGGACTGGGTGTGGGTTTGCAGTGGTGCTGGGTCCCATACCCTTTTCTGCTGGGGAGTTGGCGGTTGGGGCCGGTGGCCTCTAGGGATTCCTTATGGGCTCTACTATTTAGTGGGTTTGGTCAGGCACCCATGGTAACTGCTGTAGACCAGGGTCGGCCGCCCATACAGATTTTTTGGGTTTCACACCTGGCCCAGAGTGATCCACCTACTGAAGAAGTTTGCTGGGCTTCTCCTTCTGTTTATTTAGTCTGGAGGATTTATTTTCTCAAAGAAGAGGAAGATCCTCAGAGACCATTGAGTTGGGGCAATTTGTTTCAAACCATTCTTTCACTGAATTGTTATTGGAATTTATATAATTGCCTCAAAAGGCAGTGAGAGTGCCTGTTCTTTTACTGTTCTGATATTCTGGAAGTAAACAGTGTGGCAGTGAGGGGGCCGCTGTTTCTTCTGGAAAGACTTTGTGGAGGAGGGGTAGGTGGGAGCTCCCCCCCCCCATTGTAAGTCAAGTGGAAGAAAGGATTTGGACAATAATTTCGCTGACTGTGACTAATATTTTAGGGGCAGATATTTGTTTTTTTAAACTTGCCGCCATGTGAGAGGTGGATTGGGGGTTTAAAAGCCCCCTCTTTTCTGCAGTGGTGAGAGCACTGTGTGGGGGGGGGAGGTGTACAAATAAAATAGCGGTCTTTAAAAGGGATTTAAAGGGAAACATTTTCTGGTCATTATATTAGCACAGAATCTTCTGGGGTTATACATTTTAAGTAAAGAGGGGGGTACAGGCATTGGATGTGTGGGGCTGTTGGAGTGTTTGAATTATGTGCTGGGGTGTCAGGGATACGGCCAGGCAGTATTCCCCCCTCAAGACTTAGGGATCTCTGTCCTTTTGAACATCTTACGCTTTCTTTGGAAGTTTATAATAGATGTTGAGGTTTCGGCATCTTGAGACGAAGGAGCGGTAGGAGTCGGGGATCAAGGAACTCTTGGGGGGGATGGGAGAGGAGTGGGCAGATAGGGACAGTGAAAACCAGGAGACACCCCGGGGTGAAATGGGCTCAGAAGCGAGGTCCTCCTTGCCTTGTGCCCATGCCCAAGGGTTACGACTTTGTCAGGCAGGAAGTGGGGCCATCATTGGACTCTCGTCCCTTTCGAGCAGTGTTAAGCAATGCCAGGTTGATTAAGAATAAGATCACAGTGGTTGCGGATCTTGTTGCCTCTGTCAACTTGGCTTGCATCACCGAGATCTGGCTGGATGAAAATGCGGGCCCTATTCTGGAGTCTGCAGTTCCGGCTGGGTTCTCGGTGATTCACCGCCCGAGAGTGGACCATACGGGCAGGGGGGTTGCTGTCTGTTTTAGACAGGAACTGGATCTCAGGGAGGTGCCAGTTGGATGCACCAACTCTTTTGAGTGTATAGTGGGTGCAGGTGCAGGCTACAGGACTCTTCTCGTCTATTGTCCACCAGGTGATGGGAGGGAGTTCCTGAAGGAGGTTGTGGACTTCATCATCAAGATGGTATTGGAGTCCCCCAGATGGTTGATTCTGGGGGACTTCAATGCCTGAGTCGATAATAAACTCTTAACATTTGGACAAAGCCTCCTCCAGTTGATGGATTGATTGGGCCTGTCATGGGTTTTTACCTCTGCAACTCATGAGGGAGGGCACACATTGGACTTGCTGTTCCATCTGGGGATGGAGTTCTCTGACTTGGAGGTGAAGCCACTCGGTTGGACTGACCATCACGTCCTGAGGTTCAGTTTCGCAGCCCTCCGAAATAGGCCTGCCCCTAAGGAGTTGGTGCAGCTCCATCCTTTGAGAGGGGTTACCTCAGAAGGCCTAATGACGGAGCTGGACTTCTCAGGATTTCTGGTGGATAGCACAGACCCAGGGCCCCTGGTCCTGGCCTATAATAGGGCTGTGGTGGGGGCCCTGGATGTCATTGCTACAATTTGTGTTCGCCTTCTTGCTCTTTGCTCGGAGGCCGCCTGGTTTAATGGGGAGATCCGCAAGTTGAAGAGGCTAGGGTGAAGATTGGAGAGAGGCTGGTGGAAAACTCGCCTGGAGGTGGATAGGCTTAGATTGCTAGATCATTATAGAATCTACCAATCAGCAATTTCCCATAAGAAGGCAGAGTTCCTGTCCAGGGAAATTGCTACAGCAAGGAATAGACCTGACCAGCTCTTCAGGACTGTGGACAGACTGTGCAACCCAGCCTGTCTACATGCCAGTCGAACGTTGTCACAAATGCAGTGTGAGGAATTTGCAAAATTCTTCGCTGATAAGGTATCTACCATCAGGGATGAGATCAGCCAGCGCCTTCCCATTGGGTCTTGCACTGATCAGTCAGGTGGTACTGATGCCCAGTTGACCTGGTTCACCTTTAGCCAACCAGCAGTCATGGATATTGTGAGGATCGTCCAGACTCTGCGACCTACCTACTGTAGTTTGGATCTGGGCCCTACTAGCCTACTAGTGGGGTGTATAAAAGTCATTGGCCTGGTCCTGGCTGGGATAGTGGCAGGTTCACTAGAGAGAGGGATCTTTCCAGATCCCTTAAAGGAGGCGGTAGTACGCCCCCTTCCGAAAAAACCCTCTCTTGATTCCCAAATGCACAGCTAACTACAGACCAGTCTCTAACTTGCCCTTTGTAGGGAAAGTTATTGAGAAGGTTGTCACTCTGCAGCTGGAGGATCATTTGACCAGCCACAATATCTATGACCCTCTCCAGTTTGGCTTCAGGAAACGGCATAGCACTGAGACGGCACTTGTTCAGGTACTAAATGATCTTCTAATAGTGAGAGTTCAGAGAGCTCATTCCATCTTGGTTCTCCTTGATCTTTCAGCAGCATTTGACACCGTGGATCATGGGGTGTTGCTCAAGCACCTGTGGTTCTTCTGTTGACTGAGGGAAGCAGTCCACAGTTGGTTTCAACCTTTTCTTGAGGGCAGATCAAGGAGAGTGGTGTCGGGGATTTATTCCTCGGCCCCTCACTTGCTGTCCTGTGGGGTTCCACAGGGCTCGGTGCTGTCCCCCATGTTATTCACAGTATATATGCTTCCATTAGGGGACATTATTAGATGATATGGGCTGGATTTTCACTGTTATGCAGATGACTCTCAGCTCCACCTGTCTTTTGTGCCTGTACAGGAGTGTTTAATAACTGCATCCTGGAGATACAGGATTGGATGAGTACCAGTTGGCTTCGTTTGAACTCAGGTAAAACAGAGGTATTGGTGGTGGACCCTGGTTTTAGGACAACTGGGGTATGGGGGGGGGACCCTCAGGTTTATACCTTGGGGGGGGTCCTGCTTATAGCCTCTGGCCAGGTGCGTAACCTGGGCATGGTATTTGATGACGGCCTGCCCTGAAGGCGCAGGTGTTGGCTATAGTCAAGTCTTCCTTTTTTCATCTAAGGAATATAGCCTGGGTGAAACACCTGGTCTCGCCTGAAGGTCTTCCCATCCTGCTCCATGCCTTTGTTACCAGTTGTTTTGACTACTGCAACGCCATTTATCTAGGGATGCCAGGGGTGGATATCGGCCACTTGCAGCTAGTGCAGAACGCGACGGCCAGGTTGTTGACTGGAATCTCTAGATCCAGTCATATAATACCTGTACTGCGTGAACTGCACTAGCTGCCTATACAGCAGCGGATCACCTTCAAGGTCGCATTGTGACCTATAAGGCCCTACATGATTTGGGACCTCACTACCTGAAAGAACTCTTGGCGTCTTACTGCCCCTCTCGCTCACTCTGATCCTCTGATGAGGGGTTGCTGGAGATTCCCAGGGTATCCTTAAAACCATCTGGAGGAAGATCGTTTGCTTTTATGGCACCTACCCTGTAGAATTCTGTACCTCGCCAGATATGAGATAGCCTGACCATAGAAGGCTTCAAAAAGTCATTAGAAGCCTTCCTATTTAACCAGGCATTCTCAGAGATTTGGTGAATGATTGTATTCATTGCTGTTATGGTTTTATTGGTTTTAAATTGTATTGTATTTATGCTGTTGTATGGAATACTGTAAAAGTGTGATATTGTAAAAGTGCCCTGAGCCCAGGAAAGGCGCGTTATATAAATAGATTTTTACTTTACTTTACCTACTTACTATCTCTCTGGTAGAACACAGATGGTCTGCCTTGGTGGTGCCACATCCCCCCCCCCTTGCATGTCTCTGTGGGTGTCCCCCAGGGATCTGTCCTTGGCCTCTTGCTCTTTTCCACTTCATTAACTCTCTCTCACTGGAATGCCTATCCTGTAAATCACTCCTCTATGCTGACGACTTAATACTATACCAAAGTGACGCTTCCTCACTATCCGCCACTCTTGCCAATGATTTCTACAAGGCACATTGTTGCTTCTCTGCCAACAAACTGTTGGTCAATGCTGTCAAAACAAAGGTCATGCTTTTCAGTTCCAAACCAAAACTCTCCACCCTTGCCCACAATAGCAGCCTTTTCACCGTCCGATCCCCAGACGGATCTCCCCTTGACACTGTTCCCACCTTCAAGTATCTGGGGGTAATGCTGGACTGGTTCCTAACCTACACTGACCACATTGCCTCACTGATCAGGCACATCAACCATAAAATAGGGCTCTGCTATTGCCTGATTGACCACCTCTCTCAGGAAGCCTGCCTTGCTATTGCTCATGGCAAACTCCTCCCCCTCCTTAACTGTGTCTGCCCAGTGTACCCCCTCACCTCCATTACCAGCCAGAACCACCTGGACACTACCTGCAATCGTATATGCCACCTTGCTCCCTGCAGCCCTCTCCTCACTCACCGCTGCTCTCCCTACCAGTCCCTTACCTGGCTCCGTCCACACATGTGGTGCCCCTACCTGCTGGCCCAGACCATTGCTGACACCTTGCACCATCCCTCCTTCTCTCCACTATCCTTTCTTATCCAGCCCAGAACCTACTGCCACAATCTGCATCAGTCTTCCCACCTCCAACTAGACTGTCCTAACGTAACTACAAGGATGTGCCTAAGAGCCTTCCTGCAGCAGGACCCTCACTATGGAATGACCTTCCTTCCTCCATACATTCCCCCAGCCCCCCTCTGTATCTAAATTCCCTATTAAGAATGTACTTTCTGCCCTCCATGACCTGTGTTGCCCCCAGGCTGCAAGCACAGCTGCACCTCCACGGCAGCCCACCCTTACCTACTCCCCACTCTAGTACTCTGCTTTCCTCTCCCGCCCTGAATACTACTGTTATTCCTATTGTTGAATGATGGAGCAACACTACCCTGTTAACCTAAATGTTATATACCTTGGTATGCTTAATTGTTGATGTATCTTGTATTGTTTACCTTATATTTTCTTTCTTAGCTTGACCTACACTGGATTCTCTGTTATGTTCCCTGTATGATCCATGCTGTTCTTTCACTGTATTTTACATTGTTTGTGCCTGTGTCTGGCCCATGCCATACCTGAAAACGGACTTTGGATCAGTGCACCAACCTGATTACCAAACGATTAAATAAATCATTACTTTTTTTTTTCACTTAGGTATAAAGAAAATGTATTATTTGTCTCTCAAATGTTCTGTTTTCTCTAGTTATTGGTATAGCTACCTCTATAATACTTGTGTGATATGCCGTGATTGTGTGACTAAATAATACATGCTGTCACATCTACTATGATAAGGCATACCCAGCTAGACAGAGGAAAATCCTGCCCTAAGTTACATCATGCTTTTTGGACTCCAGTCCTTTACCTTTGAGCCTTGCTACGCCAGCTCAGGGCCACTTTCCACATTTGGTGTTCATTAATGACCCATCAATGATATGGCCCCTTGCAGTATATCTGTGAGCACAACTTCACGTCTGCCTATCTTGCGATGGGAAAGCACATATGCTGCATTCTTGTGTCTGCAAGCCCTGATACCAGCCCCTGCCTTGCCTTCTCAGCTTTCTACCCTTGACTGACAGCCAGTAAAAGAGACACCTGGTGTACAGAAGGTGTTAGTCCCATTTATGGACTAGATTATAAGCAAGGATTCAGACTCAGGGGTCAGGGGACTGGCACCAGCTAAAGCTTACAGAGTTCATCCATCAAATTTCTCCATAGAAAAAATCTCTTAACAATAAAAAAGGACTCGCCAACAGTCAGTATCCAGAATAAAGTGCAGTGGTTTCATTTATTAGTGCAAATAAGCAAGATAAAATCCACAAGAAATCCACAGGATAAGCAGCGTAGTTGGTGCAAAATACTTCCTTCTTACTCCCCGCTCCCTCATGATGTCATGTATGCACCACCATGCAGTCACCTGACATGTTTTGCACTAAACGTGCTTTCACAAAGGTGGTCATGGTATCAGAGATTCCTCCCTTAAGTGCACCTTGCTCTTAAAGTGCCAGTGACAAATTTCAATCACAGTACATGTACTAACAACAAAAGTTATCAGTTAAAAAAGGGGTTTGACAACACATAAACAGGTACATACATTTTTTCTCAAGAATGCATACCAGATAATAGCCATTTGACAACCATTAAAAACATTTTATCATAACAGGGGAGGCCACACTCCCGTCGCACTGAGCAGCCATATTAGCTCTGACCAGAGTTTGTATATTTTTGTAAACATCCCACTGCTGCCACATTTTCATTTTACTACCTTTTGTCTTGCACTTTAGTCCACCCATTGCAAAAATGTGTCATAATTGTGAATCAATTTAGAAGACTACATTCAAATCATGATGTAAGGTTTATTTGGGGGTACAGTCCCACCATACTCCACCCTGTCATAACTGACTAATCTTTGGTGGGGGCCTGGATGGAGGGTGATTAATCTTGTATGCCAAGGTGCCTCCAGCAAGAGAATGAATGGTAATGGGTTACTTGGGAGTGGAGTACAACCGTCTGAGAAGCTGTCCCTACCCATTTCCCTCCCCAGCAATGCCACACCAGCAGATAAACAGACATTGGTAATACAAGGTGAACAGGAACAAACACATCACCATCCGGGCAGTAGTTGAATATCTGCTCTGTCCTTCTTCTTGAGACAGGGTCATAACAAGGCTTTGTTGAAAATTTGGTGTACGAATATTACAAAACAATAAATTCATGAGCCTACATTACATTTTGCTAATGCAGGCTCATAACTTTGGTAATTTTCAATATTTTTACACCAGATTCTTTGCCTGCAGCCCTATTGGCTCTGGCCAGAGTTTGTTTGCTTTTTGTCGGAACTTCACTAGAGTGGTGATCCATGGTGGTGGGCAGTTAGAATAGTAAATATATAGCAACAAGGAACATAAATATGAAAAAGAATAACTGCAACAGTAAAGTGATGCCTCTGAGGCAGGTCTGCCCTGGAAGCAACTTTCATTGAAATAATCTGTCCCTTATTCTACTATATATGGTCACATAAAAATTTCAATAAACTTCAGGTTTAAAAAAAAGAAGCTTGAAGTCAGTGGTTGAATCAGAATGTCAGACCACAGAACATTAATTATGCTCCTATACTCCGTGTTACTTACTTAGAAAAAGATGTCTGTAAAAAGACTATGCAAATAATTAACAAATATGCTGCCATTACACCTATCAAGTGGTCCCTTCATAAAATAAAATATCAAGACTATTAGAGGCCTAATACAGAGAGAACCAAGCATTAACTAAGAAAGTAGAGGCAGTTCTTAAAGCAAAAAACCTCAACTAGAACTGTCATGCAAGCAACTTCAGATAAATCCTGAAAAACTGCAGAATATAAAATACATCTTCCTAAGATAAAAACAAAAAGGTGTATCTGAACTTACAATGAAAACTTTCCAAATTAAATGCATGATGCTTTAGTACAGTATGGATGTAAATACACAGGACAAGATAGTCAGACTGGACCTACGTGATGCAGTTGTTCCTTTTCTTTGCACTCTGACAAACACATGCAAGCCAAAGTGATTGAAACCATCAAAGGTATCAGAAGCCAACCATATCCACAGATGGGTGCTGAAGGGTGCAGCAAATGGCTTAGCCCATGTACTATGCAACTGGTACAGCTATGCTAGAAGGACAGTTACCCCCAAAAAAAGTTAGTATCAAGCTGAGTTGCACCAATCCCAAAGGAAAAAGGTCAATGACCTTGTGAAAGTTAAATGTCCTGTCTCTTTGATGTGTCTCATCAAGAAAGTCATTGAAAGATTTTTATGAGTCAATCTGTGTTCAAATTAAAGGTAAAAAAGAAACCAGTTTTGATGTTTCAAGGTAGCACTCTTGAGAAATCGCTGCATTATTTATATATTGCCATAAAAACTGGAATGTCAATAATTGAATTAATTGATTATGGCACAGCTTATATCTTTCTGGTCACAATACAGTATGTCACTTAAAAAAACAGAGTTGCTAAATATACTTCCTGCCATCACAGAGTTTAACTAAGTACACTCAGTGAAGTACTAATTGACTAGAGTGAAGGTAGAACTGAAGTACCCCAAGGTACAAAATCAGGCCCACTCCTTTTCCTAACAGTTACAAATATGTGTATAAACCTAAATGTAAACAAGTGGCATATGTTGATCATATTACCTTGTATCTGACTTCTAATAAAACAGCCTAACAACCTACAGGTAGATTTGGAATATAATGACTGGTGGGTAGATAAAGATAAATTTGTAATAAATATGCTTAATATCCAGGGTAAAGCACCACCACAGTTTTTAATAAATAGCACTAAGGTCCAATTCACTAATGAAGCTGCATTAGTTGATGTAGCAATGGCTGCAAACATGAGTAGAAACCTTCATGTTGATCACATGATGGTTAAAGCAAACAAACCAATTTATTTTCTGAAGTTGTTGAAAAGGCATACCTACCACAAAGGGAATCTGTTGATGGCATACGAAAGCTTAACCAGGCCAGTGTATATTTATTTATTGTCTTTGACCAAGAAAGGCAACTAAGCTGTGATAGCTTGTTTCCTGGGGCATCCTGGGGGATGAGTTACATGGACCTGTCTTACTGACAGGGAAGGCAAGATGGGAGAGTGAGCTGGATGTCATTATCCACCTAGGTACTTATGACCTGGCAAATAGGGAGCCAAAGGAAGTTCAGGAAGAGTTTAGGAAATTGGGGAGGGGTCTCAAGCAAGTAGCTACTTTTGTCACCTACTCAGAAGTACTACCTGCGAGAGGCATGGGAGAGCATAGGGGCGCATGCAACAGGAACTTTAACTCATGGTTGAAGAACTGGTGCTGCAAGGAAGGGTTTGGATTCATTGGTGACTGGGGACCCACCTGGAGGGATGGAGGCTTGTTCAAGCCTGATGGTCTGCATCCATCCTGGAGGGGAATCCAAGCAGTCATTGATAAGTTTAAATGCTACATGGACAAGCATTTAAACTAGCCAAGGGGGTGGCAGGCCAGCAAGGAGGGTACCTAAATTGTCCACCCCCCACAGCTAGCAGTGGAATCAGTGAACAGGAGGAGTGGATATCTCTACAAAGCAGTGTGCAAAAGATGGAGATAAGTGACCAAGAGATGGATAGGCAGAAAAAGGGGCAAAATTCAACAGAAGGGCAGACAGCAGGGAGAACCAGGGATAAAGGACAACCAGGGAAGGGGCTGGAGTAGAACAGCTAAACAGTCTAGGGAATTCAAATCATGGAAAGCCAGGTGTGCCAATGCCAGGAGCCATAGCAACAAAATGGAGAATCTGGAAGCTGTCATGGTGGACATTGTGGCCATCACAGAAGCCTGGTCTAATGATAATCATGATGACTGGGAGATGGCCATACCTGGCTACAACATATTCAAAAGAGACAGGGCAGGTAGAAAGGGAGGAGGAGTGGCACGTTATGTGAAAAATGACATAAAGGCCACAGAGATACAGGAGGAACAAAATAGGTGAGAGATACTGTGGGTTAAGCTGGAAAGGAAATTGGGGCAGCCATCTACACAGGTGTGGTCTACTGACCACCAGCCTAGGAGGAAGAAACAGATAGGGAGCTGATGCTAGCCATCCAAAGGATGGCATACAAGGGTGAGGTGGTACTGATTGGAGACCTCAATATTTCAGATGTGGACTGGAGCATCTCAGAAGTAGCATCAACTAGGAGCAGATTTATCCTGGATTCCCTTCAGGGTGCCTTCCTCAAGCAACTGATCATGGAACCAACTCATAAAAAGGTAATACTGGACCTTGTGCTCACAAACAGAGACAGTGTGATGGGGTAACAGTGGGGGAGCACCTGGGGAACAGTGACCACCAGTCCTTGTGGTTTGAAATCACAGAAGGAGCAGAATCAAACCACACAAAAACACATATCCTGGATTTTAGGGGGGCAGACTTGGGGAAAATGGGGAGATGCTTGAAAGAGGCATTAAGGGGAATGGGGCAGGAATCAAGGGTTGAGGAACAGTGGGCAGTATTTAAAACAGAGATTACAAGAGCAACATAATTATGCATTAAGCAGGTTAGCAAGGGGAAAAGGAAGAGGAGGCTATTATGGTTTTCCAAGGAGGTAGCAGAGAAAGTGAAAGCCAGAAAGATTGCATTCCAGCAATACAAAAAGACACAGGCCGAAGGGGATAGGGAGAAATACCAGGAGAAGCAAAGGGAGGCAGGGAGGTCAGTAAGGGAAGCCAAAGCTCAGACAGAAGAGCACATTGCAAAATCAGTGGTAGAGGGGACAAAACCTTTTACAGGTGCATAAGTGAAAAAAGAAAGGCAAAGGGAGGGATATTGAGACTGAAGGGGGAGGATGGGGGCTGTGTGGAGGATGACAACAGTAAAACTGACATATTGAACAGGTATTTCTGCTTAGTCTTTACTGAGGAAGAGGAAGGTAATGGGCCTGAAGGGAGTACAAGGGGTGGGAATGGTGCAGAAATGGACATGAGTATGATGAATTATTGCCTTTCCAGGTGGGTTAATGACCCTCCAAAATTAATTAAATATCTTATGGTTCCACCCTTTATAAAACCTACCATTCAAAAACGTATTAAATGGAAACTGGGAAGCAGGATATAATTGTACTTGGTCAGAAAACACTGTATGATTTAATACTGGAAACTATTTGTATTTCAGAACCAGAATTAAAAAACTGCTTGGTAGGGAAACAGCAGCTGGTACTAGACCAACTGCAAGACCCCTGAATTCCTGAATGAATGTGGGATGTAGTGTGGCGTTGTGCCTATGGGAGATTGAACATACGGGGAAACCAAACACATAAAGCCATATCCGAATATTCCTGCCCTTTTCCTGAATGCAGTGCAGAGATAGCGACTCTACAGCATTTTGTTTTTGCTCTGTACCTTTACTTTAGTAAAGGGTTTTGGGAGTATGCTGCAAAGAAATGGAAGTTTCCGTGGTTAGAACATCTCACTTATGCAGGTTTATTCCTAGGTGAGTTCATAGGGCCACTTTGGAAGTATAAAATCAGCACTTTGTGAGTTTTTATGGCTTGTCTAAAATTTTATTTGTGGCAAGCCAGATGCAAGTTAGTGCTACAAGAACTGCAGATGCCATATCTCTCACTTCTTTGGCAAATTCTGCTTTACAGGAGGTATTTTATTTAGATGTTAAGAAATCTTCACCTAGTCCATTGCAGGAATTGTGGGCACATTTTTTATGGATCTACAAGCCTCCATAAGGTATGGGACATGTTCCTTTATGTTTATTATATGATACAGCATTATAGTTGGTATGATGATTCTTTTGATTATTGCTGTTTTTTCTTAATGATTTTCTGCTGATTTATAATAATGGTACAAGTGACATTAACTTGTAGATTTAGGCCCAGATATTCAAACTGCGCCAGTCTGAGGCGGAAGCCCCTGCGCTGCTCAAAATAGTTGCACAGGGGTGTGGCCGGGGTGATATTCAAAGGAGTTGGCTGTTGAGCAACTCTTTGAATATCACCCAGCATACAGCAGCTGCGCGTGCGCATGATGGAACTTGCACTACTGCAAGTTGCCAGAGTTGAGCATTAAACTGCGGTATGCAAGTACCATTGCGCCATGCTCAAATGTCCGATATTCAAAAGGTGACATGCAAATGGGGCCATAATTTATGCAAGGCGCAGGGGGGGCCATTTGCATCTATTTATGGCCCCATTTGCATGCCATTTGCATGTAGGTGCGCCGATCCCCGAGGACTTGCTCCTGGCCACCCTGCCAGGCAGCAGCCGATGGGGACCGACGCCTAATGCAACCCGATCGCGGGCATCACAGTTACATGACACCCCCACACATCTCCCACAGCCCGATCGCGGGCAGAACACCACATATCCCCCACCATCTCCCACAGCCCGATCGCGGGCAGAACCTATATAGACCCCCAGTGCCCGATCACGGGCAGAATGTAACTCCTCCCCAACCGAATAACTCCTGGTGGTCCAGTGGACCGTAAAGCCAGATCGCGGGCAGAATGTCACAACACAACTCCCCCACATCTCCCTGGTGTCTAGTGTCCCCCACCCACCCACGAGGCTAAAAACTATGCTGCTAGTTTGAAGTTTGACTCCTGGCGGGCGAGCGACGTCGTCACTGAAGCGCACTCGATGGCTGGAAAAAAGGAACTGAGGCGGTTGGAGGGTTGACACCGAGATAGTCATTGCTGCACAAGCAGAGGCTTGCAGCGCCGCTCCTCGCTTCTCCATCTCTGGCGCCAGCCCTCCTGCAAAAAAGTTTGCTCCCGCTGGGTCCTAGCGCCTCTGGCTCAGATCCCATTAGTGTGAATGAGTGGTGGAGACTTTATGTCCAGGAAGATTCTATATTTCTAAGGGTGTGGATACATTCATTATCCACACCCTGGCAGACTCTTCGCAGCTCTCTGGGAGGAGGGGCAAGTCTCACACCCTGGTTGGTAAACAGAGACTGAGAACCGAGGCCCATAAGAAGCATCCTGTTGTGACATGATGTCAGTGCTCTAATGGGAGACAAAGGTATGTACATTCCTCCAGGTAGCAGCCTTATGGGGATATCTCTGGAAGCAGCCACTGAGGCAGCAGTATGTGTGGTGGGATTATCCTGAGCCCTTTGGAAGCTCCCTACCAGCCAGCCTACAGCAGAGATCCATGCAGAATGTTATGTACCTAACCAATCATACATTTTTCTGCCAGACACGGCTTCAGCATATGTAACGAACAGCTGCCAATCCTCACCCCGAACTCCAGCCATGTGTTCCGTACAATAAGAGGGAGCCCTCTGCAAAGCTAAAGTATTCAGCCTGCAGTCAGCCTCTAAAGATGGATCACTGAAGCACGCCACAAGGTTGATTACCTAGTTAATCAAATCAAATCAATATTTATTTGTATTGCACTTTTCAAAATGCCAAAGCACAGAACATAACCAAAAACAACATATATCGACAATAAACACAAATATAAAAACAGTTTAAAAAGCAGCAAAATCCTTAATCAAAAGCTAGTGCAAATAAACGGCTCTTCAATAATGCTTTAAATGACTCTGTGGATGGGCACTCTCTAATCCGATGACATAGAGAATTCCAAAGGGTTGAGGCCACAAAAGAAAACGCTCTGGCCCCAGATGACTGAAGAGCGAACCCTGGGAATCTCTAGCAATCCCTAAGTGATTGGGCAATTAGGCAGGAGAGCGGTAAGGCGAAGGAGATCTTGCAAGTAGCCGGTTCCTGCCGAGTAGGGTCTTATAGGTCAGCAATGCCGACCTCGAAGATGACCTCATTGCACTGGAACACAGTGCAGTTCGCGCAGCACAGCTGTGATATGGCAAGTTCCTCGACAGCCCAGTCAACAACCTGGCTGCAGTGTTCTGCACCAGCTGCATGCGATGGAGATCCACCACTGGCAACCCTAGATAAAGAGCATTACAGTAATCAAGACGCAAAGAAACAAAGGCGTGGACCAACACAGAAAGGTCGTCGTGTGGAACAAGGTGTTTTATCCGGGCTATATTCCTCAGATGGAAAAAAAGAGGACTTGACAACAGCTGACACCTGTGTCTTAAGCGTCAGCTCACTTGTCAATTATTACACCCAGATTCTGCACCTGTTCAGAAGGTCTCAACTGGTTACCCCCTAACACAAGGCCAGAGGGAGATCCAGGAGTCAACTTCCCTGCACGGTGACCTGGATCCACCACCAGCACCTCAGTCTTGTCCAGATTCAGTCTCAACCAGTTAGCACTCATCCAGTCCTGAATCTCAGCAAGGCAGTTGTTAAAGACAGATAGTGCATCGTTCAGTTTGGGTACAAAGGACATATAGAGCTGAATATCATCTGCATAGCAGTGAAAACTCAGCCCATAACACCTTATAATGTCTCCCAATGGCAGCATATACACCAAGAACAACATGGGGAAAGCACAGAGCCCTGCGGCAACCCACAAGGCAGAGCAAAGGGAGAAGAGGAAAAAATTCCTGATACTACCCTCTGAGTTCTGCCCGTGAGGAAGGAATGAAACCATCTGAGTACTGTCCCAGACAGTCCACAGAGTAGCCGCAGGCATTCTAGCAACATCCCATGGTCTATGGTGTCAAAAGCTGCAGAGAGATCAAGGAGAACCAAGATCGAACGGCTCCTCCAATCTCTCGCTATTAGATCATTCAGTACCCGAACCAATACCATCTCTGTATTGTGCCTCTTCCTGAAACCGGACTGGAGAGGATCGTAGATTTCATGGGTGGTAAGAAAGTCATCGAGCTGCAGCGCAACCACTTTCTCAATAACCTGGCCCAAGACTGGTCTGGATGAGACAGGGATCCCCAGTGGGGGAAGGAAGGCACCCAAGAACCGCCTCACCCTTCGAGAGAAGAGATGGGTTCTCCAGTAGGCGGAGTAAATCACCCTATGCCAGGCCAGGGGTGACAACCTGGATAGGTGAAGCCATGCCGCCCGAAGGCAGATTGCTGTCCCACCACTCTGGAAGCCACCTCGTTGGCATCATAAGATGCCCTTTTGGTGCCCTGCTAGCTCCAGGCCCTCAAGAGAGGGCAATGACTTGTTTGGTTTCCTCCTGAATCAGGCATCGAGGCTAGAAGCTGTCCTAGCCTGGACCACAAGAACCTGTCATAGGCTGCAAAGTGTGCTTGATGTGCTGCAATTGACAGGGAGACCTGTATAAGTAGAACACTTCGTCTCCCTCAGAAGTCAAATCCAGAGTCCCGGATCTGGGAGACGGTCACAGCAGGCGCGAGACCCCGAGGGGTGTACAGGAGGTCAATCCAGAAGGGGAAGAGGCAGAGAACCTGGAGACCCAGGGGAGTGCACTACCGCATGCGTAGGTCCCTTGGGGCTGGTACTGTGGAAAAGGGATGTAGTCAGAGCCGATGCAACTCTTCCTGAAAGGGAATGGGCCAAGTGGGAGCCACCAGGTGGACTGCACTGAATTCGCCTTAAAAGGCACGCGTCACATGCTCAGGATTGCTGATTGAGATCAGGTAAGATGAAGCTCATCTAGCATCCTCATGAGGAAGCGCTGACAGGAGGACAGATCAGACGCTGGGGAGATGTGGACCGAAGGTTCCTCCCCCTCCGAAGAGGGAGAAGAGGATGTAGTGGAGCTTCCAGGTTCAGGGTCCGGCTGCATGGGAGCATGGTGAAACACCTGCTGGTTCAGGGCATGGAGGTAGGTGGGAAAATGCGACAGCAGGCCTCTGAACTGCCCCCAGGTGAGAGGTCCTCATGGACCGGAAATACCTGGGACAACCAGGGATGGAGACAGAGGGTCAGGGGACAGGTTCCTGGCAACAGGAGAACGGTCTCTGTCAGGGCAGGGAGGGCCAACAGGAAACCCTTCACAAGGAGGGGGACTCAAAGGCCACTGCAGCCAACAGCCGTTCAACTGGGTCAGAATGGTCAGAGCTGTGCCCAAAGGAAGAAATCCCCGTGAGGTAACTGGGTGTGCCAGTCAGATGGATCCTGACCCCCAGGGACTACTTCAGGGAAAGGTGAGGGCCTCGCTTTGGTTCCTAACAAAACCTGGCTGGGCTCTAGGAAGGGCTCGTTGCACCACCTCTACCTCTCAACCCTTCAGAGTCAGAGAGGGACCTCATCCTCTTAGCCACCAGCCTAGGTAACTGGCACCTCTGAGCAGCCTCCGAGGAGTCCACCCAGGGAACCGTACCCTCCCCCTCCTGGTGCACCCCAGGCTGCCCACACTTGGGCTGTCCAAACACATCAGGGAGAGGGGTGCCCCAGCTGGGGAAACAGTCATGCTAGCAACCTCAAGCTGCACAGCAGGGTCCACCGCTGGCTGCTCAGACCCCCTGACCCTGTGGTCCACCAGCAAAAGCAGAGTCCCAGAGGGAGGCTGAGTGGGGGCTGAGGTACTGGAAACAAAGGGGTCCAAAGATTCCGAGGAACCTGGGAGCCATTCTGGATCAGACTCAGAACCCTCCTCCAAAGAGGCAGTCTCTGAGGTCCAATGCCAGACAACCCTGTGGAACCTCAGTTCCTGGACCCTGAGGTCAGGCACCCTGGGATTCGATGCCACCAATGCCACCAGCAGGATGCACAGCCCCATGCTGCAGCATGGCCCCAAGTCGGGCATGACCCCAAGTGTGGCCCAGCGCTGCCCCGGTGTCGTGGAGCACCAAACCCAATGCGGCACCACGCCCAGCCCGACACCCACCCGTGTGGCGGAGTGGCACTGAGGACAGGTGAGGCCCTGAACTTATCCCCAGCGCTGTTCGGGATGGCACGGCTCCTGCCCCAGCGCTATGCCCAGAAACATCTGAGTACCAACTTGACGCCGAGAACCCCAATGCGCGAGCAGCACCAGAGATGACGACGCCGAGAGCAGGCCCGATGCCAGCCACGGTGTCAGCATTCTCCAAGCCTACAGTGCCGCGAACAGCACTGGGGCCAAGAACGGCGCCATCAGACGGCGCCGAGAATGGTGCCGGCCCGGTCCTGAAGGACCTGACACATGACACTGAGGGAGCCTTCGCTACTGAAGCAGCGACTGCCGAAGTGGTGCCTCCTGACTGATCACCAAGGGGACCAGCCTGGGCCTCCTGCACCACGGAAGAAACCCCCGCTGCAGCAAGGCTAGAAGAGGCAGGGGTTCCCTCCTCCATGGGCAATATAGGACTGGGAGGAACCCGGAGGAAAGGCCGAGAATCCTGGCCTTGGCCCGGTGACTGCAACCTCGACCTCCGAAAGTCGGCAGTGCACGTCCGACTTTCAATGCTCGGTTTTCAATGACACAGCGGTCCATGGAGAAGCAAATATCGCAGTTATTCATATTATGTTTGGGGCCGAGGCAGGAGAGGCAACGGTCATGCTGGTCCGTTACGGAGTAGAGACGGCCACAGGGGCACTGATGCATAGGAGGCCACTCCACCTTCGACGTCTTCTTGCCCCCTGGACGAGACATGACCGGACGGAAAAGTCAATAAAACACAGTATTCAACGCTGCTTAATAAAAAGGAAAGATCTTACCGGAGATTTGAAACAACGTCGTGTAGAACCAAGGCAAAGAGTACAATAAAACACGATGGACTATGCCGCAGGCTGCAGTCTCGCACGCAGGATCCACACTCTACGGCGAGAGAGAAAGAACTGGGGCTGGGGTGGAGTCGACAACGGCTAACTGCCAACCCTCGAGCGCCACATGGAACGTCGGCCTCGCTCATGAAAAAAAAAAAAAAGGTTTCCTGCAGGGTCCTGACTCCGGAGCAGTACCCAAGTAGTGATGAATGGTGAAGATTGACACAGATAAGATATTGGACATTAGCAACTTGTGCTGGGTATTCACTGTGAAGGTGGAAAGTTGAAGCCTGACCCTAGTCCCTGAGCAACGTCACCTCAAACTGCTGGTTTGCAAGAAGGTAAGACAGGACAGTATCCAGCTCTCCCAATAGGGACTGCCCAAATCTGACCATCATCACAGTTTAACTCACCTGGTGGAAACCAAGAGAAGAAGTGGCACAGACGACCTAGGCCATTCGGTCAGGCTTCTTTGACTCCTTGTCAGGGAGCTTGTTCATATCCCCTTGGCCGTCAGACTTCTGGAACACTGAGTTTGAGACCAATCCTTCGGTTTAAGAGTGGTCCAAAAACCTCGAAAGGGACCCTGTAGGGACTGCATACGTGCAGACCATAAGGGTGGAAACTGCCAGGCAGGATGCTGGATGCTGCTAAAGCTCCAGGGTCAGTACCAAGATGGCCCCAGCCATGGCGAAGGCAACCCCAAGGGATTTTTCCTTGCCCAGGATGTCAGTAAAGGGGTACTTAGCTCTTTTCTGTACAAACTGCAAAGGTACACTCATGGACTCTGACATAATGCAGAAAAATAGCCTCAAATGACACCGGCCAGTGGTTAGTGTTTACATTCTCGACTGAGTCACGGTTGAACACAAGAGTCCTTGACAACAAAATGAATGACCCCTCAGAGTCATCCATGGACTCAACAATGGTCCTCCATGGCCAGCCCAGTGGCCAGAGGGCTGAGACACCAACGCATCTTACCTCTCCCATGCCAGTGACCCAAGTTTGGGAATGAACTTGGGTTGCCAGGGGTCAGCTGGGAGATACATGAGCAGCCGTCTGGTAGCTCTTCTCTTCCAGACTGGGGAGGTAAGCCATCCCAGCTCTTGGCCGCAACCAGGTGGAGGGCTGGTGGTAGCTCTGACACTCAAGTGGCTGGCTGTACACAGGGTGGGTGGAGTGGAGCTGCTCAGGTCCAGAGCACACGTGCGTCTGTACATGTATGTGCAACCGTGTTCACCAAAGTCCTGGAGAATGAAGCCCTGTTTGAGATACCATGACCCACCCTACCAGGACAACAGAGGAGGAAGGAGAAAAAAGGGGTGGGTAGCTGGTTGATAGTGTCCAGGGACAGGACTTATAGCCTGCCTGGTCTCAGTCAAAGGAGCATAAAAATCTTTATTATCCAAAAAAAAAAAGGTCCTTGACCATTTGCAGCCATGTACCACTTAAGTGTCCTAGGACTGGGTGCTCTCCATCAACAGCCAGCCTGGCAAACCAACCACAGAAGAGGAGTCCTTAGTCAGGGTTCCCACCAAGGGCTGCAGTGAAGGCAGCCCCACCCACAGTGGTGGAGAAGCTGATACTGGGGACATCTGCTGTGGATGAACCAATGAAGGCATGACTGGCAGATGCCACATAACCAAGGATCCAGAAGGTAGAGCCCTACCCGGCCCCGGTTCACTACTGCCAGAGTAGCTCCTCATAGCACCACTGTATCTTGTGGTGTTGCCTCTCCTCACCTAAGGAAAAGGTAGTTGAGGAACGTCGACAGCGGCACCTTCTGGTCGAGCAAGATTGAAAGCATGAATGGTGCTTCGACCTCAACTCAGGGGCCAACGCCAGGGTGGGAGCCTCCGGAGGGTTATGACAGACCACATGCTGAGCCAATGTTCAGAAGCATCAGCTTCAGAAGGCATGACAATCAGCAGAAGTGGGTCCTGAGTGGGTTAGGTTGGGGACACTGACTGGGCCATGTCCTCTTGGGTGAGAACTGGGAGCAACCGGGTCTGGGAAATAGACTCCTCATCAAGCTCCTCCAACAGCTGGTTCACAGGCTTGAGAAAAATCTCAATGGTCTGCTCGACTGGGGTTGAGGTCAACATACTTGACAGTGGCAATGAGGAGCTGGCAACCAAACCCTCAACCAAAGGCAGCTCAAACACAGTCGAACGCTTGACCATAGTCGAGCGTTCAGGGAAGTTGAGGGAACAGAAAGAATGCAATCTCTCTCAGCCCATGACCTGCACTGGTGACACTTGTGTTTTTTGCCCAGGTGAGAAGTGCTCTTCGCAAAGGTATGGAGGGCTTGACACATTTCCTAAAAATCTTCCATGAAGGACTCTTCGATGCTGGCCCCAGCGCAGAGTCTGATGAGGTACTCACCATGGCAGCAGCCACTTCCTCGAGAGCCACAAGCTGAGCAGTGGACCAGGCAGTCGCCAGGGCCTTTCTGCGGCTCTTAGATCAATCATTTGGGTCCCATTCCCCAGGTCAACTGAGGAGGAGTCTGGCCTTGTGATCCTCCAGCGATGCTGGAAGCATTTTGCATTGCTGGATAAAGGCCACATCCCTCCACATTGCTGCCCTCCCAGGCAGGACACATGAGGGTCAGTTTTCAACATTTCTGTCAACAAGTCATGCAAAACTGGAAACTGCATGGTGGCTTTCCCTCTTCCATGCCAAGATCTCTCATCGAAGGCAGAGCTGGAATGAGGACAATGGAAAATGAAGTTGAAGAAGTTGTAGTTCTCGCCAAAAGTGCAAACTCTCAAGGAAATCCTCGAACACTGCAGAGCTGCAAAGGAGGAGACCCATTTCTTCCAGCAGGAACATCTAATGTCACAGAGCAGAGCTGGAGGATATACCATGCGGGAGGTGGGAAGAGCTTGATAATGTCTGTCTAATCAGACCGTTCCAGTGGAACTGCCAGACTGTGGATAGAGAGCCATATGCACGCCCTGAGAAGTTATGTTTTTACATTTATGCGGCTAATTAATAAAGATTAGACCATCTATCCAAGTCTGCTTGGATTCTAACCATATTTGTCTGTTTTCTAAACTTTGACAGTTCTATGCACCTCAATTCCTACATGTTAATGAGTGAGGGGACCACTGCAGTCCTAGCACTGTGATCTCTGTGGTTCGGTGGCATTACCACAGTTTTATGAACATTTAGTTTATAGTCTGGAAGTTCACCGAACTTTGATAGGATTCTGAGTACTGCAGGCAGGGATGTCCTGGGGTCTGTGACATGCAGGAGACTATCATCTGCATACATGGAAAATGTATACTGTGTCCCTCCCAGAGAAATTCCCTTTATATTCTGGTCATTTTGAAGTCTGTATGCTAGGGGCTCAAAAAAGAAATTAAACAACAGAGGGAGAAGGGAACATCCCTACCTGCTTCCTTTATACAATGAGAACGTTTCAGAGAATATGCCATAGATTCATGCTGTTGGTTTAGTGTATAGAACTCTGATCCACTTAACAAAAGACTCTGGTATCTTGTACTTGGTGTCATTTCCTTATAGTTTTCTGGATATCTTAATAAAATTCCCTACTCTTGTGAAAACTGCCCTGTGTTCTTTTACTTCCACCTGACACCCACCAGGACAGCACCAGAGAGGAGCATGAGGGTCCTTGGTTTAATGTCTCATTTGAAGGATGGAACACCTCGACAGTATAGCATCCCCCCAAATACTGCACTTGAGTACAAGCATTTTTATGGTACGAGCCCAATCCTGGTGTGAGACTGGAACCCACAATGTTTTGACCAAGAGATGGATGTGCTACCAACTGAGTTATGGTGACACCTTACATGATAAACAATGCACAAAATAACTTAGGTGAACAAAAATCAGCAGTCCTGGATAAGAAAAATAACTGGTTGTTCAAAGGAGTACAGTTCCCAAAAAGTTTTTTTTTTTTTTTTCCCCCCACACTCAATGTTAACTTGAGATTCCTGGTTTAAAAGTTGCTGCCTGCTTTCTCTGAGCTATCAGTATCTTCACTTTTCTGATTGGAAGAACATGCATGAAGCATATTATTGCCAAGTTTCAAAAACAATCCAACAACCCAATTTATAGCAGCTTTACATCTGCTTACTACATAGGTCTTGTGCACAATCAGCGTGATTACCATGTATTTCTCAGTGTCCAAACAGGCAGGCTGGGCTCTATGAATCATACTGTTACCAGAACCAGCCTCTTGCCTGCATATGGCCCCGCCAGTCCCTCATGGCCTTTGCCTGGAGCATGCCCTATAAATTGGATTGTTTTAGGAATATCAATGTATGCTTAGTAGTATAGCTGCACTAAACAGCAACAGCAAGTGCTAAGCAGTAATGAATTTAGCCTTTATGTATCAATGAGCTCCAATAAACATTTAGGCTTAATAGCTTTTTGGAACTTGCAACAATATGCTTTGTGCATGTTATTCCAATCAGAAAAGTGAAGACAGTGATAGCTCAGAGAGATGATTGTAATTTTAAACCAAGAACTTCAAGTTAACATTGAGTGAGGAAAAAAAAACACTTTTTTGAAACTGTTGAATACTATATCAGGCATTAGTCAGCTTGTTTTCTACCCCCCGGCACACTAAAATTAAAGTAGCTCATAATTTAACAGATTTGGGGAGTGAGTCAAAGAGAAGTATGCAACCTAGTGCCCCTAAAAACAGTACTGGGTGGGCAGAGAGAACCATGAGCAGGAAAAGGAAGGAGTAAAGTGAGCTTTTATTAGCTGTTTGAGTGAACAGCAAGAGAAGGAGGAGAGACAGAGCTGAGGAGGTAGATTATTCCAGAGGGAGAGAAGTTAAGAGAAGGCAGTTTTCTCTGCAGTTGCTATACAGCAAGGGGTAGTGAAAGACCGAGAGTCAGCATACTGAGGTAAGTAGGTGGATGGGGGAAGGGGAGAGAAGGGTAGAAAAATATGGATGGAGGTAGGAGGAGAAAGAATACTTACCCTAACAGTAGTTCTTCAAGAGAATCTTGGAACGGGGGGATATGATAGAGACCTTCAAATATCTCAAGAGAATAAAAAAGGTGCAGGAGGGTAGCATCTTTCAGAAACAGATGTTCTAGAACAAGGGATCATGTCATGAGGCTGAAAGGGGGTAGACTAAGGGGTAATGTGAGGAAGTATTTATTCACAGAAAGGGTGGTGTATGCATGGAACAGCCCCAGAAGAGGTGGTGGGGGCAAGTTCAAGTTGGGAAAGTAAAACTGCATGGGATTTGAATAGGGGAACCCTAGCAATAGGCAGGAGAACAAAGCCAGAGATCAAGTAGGGTCTTTGTTTTTGCAGAAGGTAGGGAAATGGGCAGACAAGGTGGGCCTGACAATCCTCATCTGCCATCAAATTCTATGTATCTTATGTATCTCTTCTGTTGAGTCACATCATGGAACTGTAAGCCATCAGCAACAGGACCACCTGGAAAATTTTGGTAGCTGGGGCAGCCAATGTCAACAACAAATCGTCGCCATCTATAATTGTATGCGACCCCATCATGTCTCAGTTCCTCATGGAGACAAGCTCGGAGGATCATGAGACCAGCAGGGATCAAGCAACCTGGACAAAACCAGGTACACAGCAGAGGATATAAAGCTCTGAATAAATATGCCAATTTCTGGCATGAGAGCAGACAGGATAACTACCCATCACCTGAAAAGGAGGAAGGAGGGAGGGAGGGAGAGTTGAGGCTTAAAGAGCTAGCAGAATCAAAACAGCAGACAGGAAAATGTTACAAATTTTAAGTAGTAATCAGTTGTAACTTTTATTTCTGAATTATTTTCTTTTCCATTTGCTCATTGGAAAGTTTTCTATGTGATGACATCATGCCGGATGTGTGACAGCACATTGCCTGGCAGCTGACATATCTAGTTCTATCCCTATTACATCATCAGCACTGTGCCTCTCACTGACTGTGACATCACAGATGAGTTACCTGGCAACTACTGAGTGGCTGCCCGAGTAGCTGTGATGTCCCAGTCAGTGAGGTCACAATGTTTATGATGCAGTGGGGGAGGGGGGAACAGAACTAGATATGTTGGCTGCAAGGCAGAGTGCTGTTCCATACATCCTCCCTACTAACATCAGGTGCAAATCTTGTTACGTAAAGGGAAAAGAAAAAGCACCTCAGATATAAAGGTAATATTTAATTGCTTTTAAAATCTAATATTAATTTCAAGCAGTACACTAGCTCTTTAAATGAAGGAGATTTTCTAAAAGATCTGTTATTACAGTAAGTATTCTATCTTCTTCAAGGATATCTCCCTCCATTGAGTAACATCATGGAACGATTTCCAAGTAGTACCAAAGCACTGAGGAAGGAAGGAAGGATTTAAAGACCATGAGTAAAGAAACCTTGCAGGACAGTAAGGCAAAATCTAGCACGTGTATGAGAGACGATGTCCAGACTATAGTGCTTACTGAAAGTATGCACAGTGCTCCGAAGTGGCAACAGCACGTATGTCAGCAATGGACAGACTGTGAAAACAAGCCATGGAGGTAGCCACCCCCTTCTTGTGAAGTGAGCAAGGAGAGGAGTAGGAAACTGCCTAACGTGCTTCTTGTAAAAGAAAGAAATGTAGCAGGCCAACCATTTGGAAAGGCTTTGCTTCAGAGTAGGGAAGCCCACCATTCTGGTGTGCCATAAACAGCTGAGGGATTTCCTTCAATTCATAGTATGCTCAAGGTACCAATGCATGGTCCAGCCGACGCCCAGTGTATGCAGAGACGCCCACACTATCTGTGGAGCTGAGGAAAAACAGGAAGGTTAGTAGTCTGATTTAATGTTCGGTCAGAAACTTTCAGTAGAAAATAAGGACTGGTACACAGGGTAACCCCATCCTTGTGGAAAACTGGAAAGAAGGATTTGCAAACACAGCCTGCAATTCCACAAATGCATCTTGCAGACATCATGGCCACTAGGAACAATGTCTTCCAGGAGAGGAGATGAAGCTCACAAGTAGCAGCTGACTCAAAGGGAGACACACAGCAAGGGTATCTAGAACCAAATTAAACTCCCATACTGGAACCAGATCACGGACAGGTGGGTGCAGAAGCGAATACCTCAGAGAAACCTGGCAGACACCTCCAGCTGAGCACCGTCTTGCAGTTGATGAGGGTATGAAAAGCCACTATCAGGCCAAGTGGACCAATGAAGGAATATCCCAAGCATCTGTCCATAAGGGACAGGAGGTAGTCCATCACCAGACTAACCAAACTCCTGTAGAGTCCATGTCAAGGGCAGCGCACCATAGCTAAAACTGTTTCCATTTTTGCGAGTAGGTGTACCTAGTAGATGTCTTCCAGGCCACCAGCAGAAGTGCAGCAACCACTGGGGAAACCCCAAAGCAGGAGAGTTCTACATCATCAGGAGCAGCAGGCATGGTGGAGCATGGATCAAACATCTGGATGTACCCAAGTACCCTGGCTCCTGCAACAGAGTCATTTCATAGAAGGAGCAAGACAGGGATTCCACTGCAACTGCTAAAGCAGAGGTAACTAAATTTAGTCTGGGCCAGTACAGGGGCTACCAAAATCTGTATGTGAAGGAACAAGGGAAAGGCATACATTAACCTCCTTTCCAAGAGAGGGACAACACAGTTCTACAGAAAACTCCCAATCCTGGAACAAACAAGCATGAACGTGGCAGTTTTGCATTGTAAGGAGATACAAAAAGGTCTAGGTCTCAGCAACCACACTTTAGGAAAGGCTGTCTATGACAGAGACCAGGAGCTCCCATTCATGGTAGAGCACCTGGGACCAGCTGAGATGATCCGAAAGGGTGTACAGGGAAGCACGCAAGAAGACAGCCAGCAAGAACATGTTGTGTTTCACAGTCCACTGTCAGACCCTCATTGCCTCTCTATAGAGAGGACATGGACTCCGCCTTGATGGTTGACGTAGCACATCACTGAAATATTTTCAGTGTAGATCAACATCTGATGACCCAGAAGAAGGGGTGGCAAGGGCTGTAGGCCAAGCAGAGCAGCCTTTCTTCACAGTGTTGACGTGCAGAACCTTATCGGGGGCCTTAGCTCCTGAGGGGGGAAGGGGGACAAATGAACACCCCAACCTGGAACCAAAGCATCAGTCACCACTGGGGGGGTGGGAATGTACAGAGAAAAGGGGATCCCATCTTGAGGTTAGGAAGGTCCAACCACCACAGCAGGGAGTCACAAAGCGGAGGGGTCATTGCTATGAAACACTGCAGCTTGTTGGAATGCTGGGCTCACTGGAAGGAACCACTGTGGAATCCACATGTGCAGATGCACCAGCAGGACAGTCAGAATGGCAGCAGCCATAAAGCCTATGAGATATAAAAGGCATCTAGCTGAGACAGTCACTGGAAGAAATCAGTTGAGCCTGGGCACCAGCACTGTAAGAGGGTTCAATGGAAGGAATACCCACCCTACATTCATGACCAGAACAGCTTATGTATACTGGAGATGTTGGCACAGTGTGAGAATCGACTTCAGCTCATTCACCAGAATACACAACTGTTCGAATAGTTGTCAGATTCAAAACAGTGAGTACACTGTGGTGTTCCTTGATGGGGCCTTCAAAAGGCAGTTGTCAATGTATGGAAACACATGCAGGCCCTCAGCGAAGGTAGCTGCAATCACTGTAAATCATTTTGGTAAAGACTTTGGTACCGATGACAAACCAAAGGGCAAGACATATAACTGATAGACGGAGAAAGAGGGATCCCATCTCAAGGCTGGAGCAATCCAACCACCAGAGCAGGGAGTGATGAAGCAGAGAGGTTACTTCTAAGAGATACTCCAGTTCATTGGAATGCTGAGCCCACTAGGCATGGAGGAACTACTGTGGAATCCTCATATACAGATGCGTCAGTAGGACAGTCAGAATGGCAGCAGCAGCTATGAGGCCTATTAGTCATAAGAGGCATCTGGCTGAGACAAAGTCTTTGGAAGAGACCAGCTGAGCCTCGACAACCACCACCATAGCATGATCCGAGGAAGGAAAGCCCGACCCAGCCCAGTGCCCAGAACTGCTCCTATGTACTGGAGACATTGGCAGGGTGAGAAATGACTTTGGCTTGTTCACCAGAATTGCCAACTGTTCGAATAGTTGTCTGGTGCAGAACAGAGGAAAACAATAGCCTCCATCAACAGGGCTTTAGAAGCAAATGTATGAGAAGATATAGAGGCCCTCCATTCTGAGGGTGCTACAACTGCCACAAAACATTTAGTAAAAGACACATGATGCAGATGATAAACCAAAGGCAATACATAAAATTGATAGTGCAAGCCCAGGGGCATATACCACAGATTTTGATATGGAGGTAAGCATCCTTCATCTCCAGAGCATCATCCAATCCCCTACAGAAACAGGGTGAGAGGGAATGTATCAAGACCATTCAAAACCACTTGTATTGGGGAAGCAGGTTGAGGCCTGGGTCTAGGATGGGCCATCAATCCCGGCCCATTTTGGTACCAGGAAGTACTGGGAATAATAGCCCAGGTTCATTTCAACAACTGGTACAGGCTCTATGGCTCTTTTGCTGAGGAGGGTAACAGCTGGGTAAGGAAGGGTGCACTGGTGGGACAGAGAGGTGTGCTAGGGAGTGTCCTCGCTGAACTATCGCCAGCACCCAAGCATCGGCAGTGATCTCCACTTTGGTACAAAGAGGGAGATTTGGTCCTCCATGAAGGCCTCCTGGATGGCAGGGGGTGGAGTAAGAGGGGGGAAGTCAGCAGACACTGGGGGCACCACCAATGCCAGCACCTTTGGTGAGTCTGGCATGGGCACCAGGAGGCAAACTGGCCTGAAGCAAGGCCTATGGCTCTTGCTTCAATGCTTCTGTTATGAGACTGCTTGCTTTTTTAGCTTGCATTCTTATTTTGGGTCCACCATGACCCAAACCTGTAAGACATTAGGGCTGGCTTGTTTTCCCCTAGGGGTGAGATACAGATGAGATACACTGATGAGTCCTATGCAGGATGAAACACATGTCTGTCTTTTGTTGTCACCCTTTGCAGACTGTACGAGAGGCCCCCTGGCACCATGCATTCCTCCTTAAAGTGGAACCAGCCTTAATTTTCATGGTGATTTGTATATATATATCTCATGATGTTTTGCATTATGAAGTTTTATATAATTTTGTATTTCTTGGAAACCTGGCTTTCTTGCCAGTGCCCTTTATGGGTATGTGGTAGGCTAGGTTGTCCTACCTAAATATTAAAGGGACTCTATTCTAATTTATTTTTCTAAAGCCTGTTCCAACAGCATTGTAACTATTCTACACTGGGCTATCCTCTCCCTGTTCTGTCAGGATGGCAGCCTACAGATCCCCCTTTTTTCTTTTTCACTCTGTTTCCTTTTCAAGTCCCTCTAAAATGCATCCTGTATGGCTCAAATTGACCAAATAATGTAATAGCTAGCTAGTACAGTTTCATTTGTCAGTATAAAAACAGATACCCGTTGTTAAATATTTGCACGCTTAAAATATGAGCCTTTTTTACTGCACAATTGTTACGCAGCACATATAGTATAAAATATGTTTGACTGCCTAAAGTACATTGAAAATGTTCTATACTATGTAGTGGTTTGGTGTCTGAGAAAGCCAGATTTAGTATAAATAAAAAGCTTCTCTCAATAAGGAGAAGGCTGGAGAATGTATTGTATTATTTTAAATTCATAATGGTAACTGATATAAACAGCCTTGGTGTTCAGACCACCAGGACCCAGTTTGCAAACAACCTTGAAAACAGTTGTAAACAGCCTTGTTTTTCCAGACAGCTCAGAGACACTACTGAGATAGAGAGTAGGGAGATCCCAAAGGGAGAGAGTCCCACCAAGATACAAGGGGTTAGTAAAGGAAGAAGGGGGAAAGGAGAAAGGTGTGGAAGGGGGAACAATTGGAAAACGGAGAAAGTGGCAAGAAGAGAGGTAAGGGATGTCAAAATGGTGCAAGGTCTGCATCAGAAGCCCAACAAAGAGAGACTGAAATAGTTCAATATGTACACCCTGGAGGAGAGGAGGAAGAGTTGGGATGTTATGGAAACTTTAAATACCTCCTGGGGGTTAATAAGGTATAGGACGAGATATGTTTCCCAAGAAAAGGTGCTGTAGAACAAGGGGTAATGATACAGCTGGAAGGAGGTAGATTCAGGAGAGATGTGAGGAAGTAGTTATTCACAGAAAGGGTGGTGGATTCCTGGAATAGCCTTCTATGGGAGGCAGTTGGGGTGAAACCAGTGGTGAGTTTCAAAATGCCTGGGCAGGCACAAAGAAATCCTAGGAGGAAGGAAGTGGGTGGAAGGGACAGTGTTGTAGGACAAGTTGGGTCTGGTAATAAAAGTGATCATAACTAAAAATGGGCAGACTAGATGGGTCCAGTGGTCATTATCTGCCATCAGTTTCTATGTTTATGTAACCCCTTTGGGAGATTCCTAGTCTATTACGCCCCTCCCTAGGTTTTTGTGGCCTAATTCGCCCAGTAGGGAAAAATGTTCATTCTTCTCAGCACTCAGGTGGAGCCTCCTGCGGGTTGGGAGGCAACCACGGGAGCATGGGGGAGATAAAGCCCAGCAGTTTAGGCAGGAGGGGGAGTTCCGGTCAGAGTACTGAGCTATGAGAGCGTGAAAGTGAGTCCGGGCCAGGCAAGGGTGATTGCTCGTTTTGACCCCTGGCCAGTGACACATGGGGGAACACAGAGGAAGAAGTGGGAGCCAGCAGCCACAAGTTGCGGAGTGCCCTGGCAGCCTGCACTGATTCATGTAGGGATCCAGTGGGCAAGAATGTGGCAGTAAGTGTAATGTCCAAAGAGCGAGTTGCTTTGGGGCATCACAGGATGTGTCCCCCTTCTCAATTCGGGGACAGTTGCTGCCAGTTCTGGGAAGGGATGCAGTGGTCATGATGGAACACCCCAAATCCCCAAGCCACGAGGGTTGCATGTTCCGAGGGGGATCTGCTGAGCCAGTGCAGGGAGAGAGAGAGAGTGAGCAAGATGGGTATCATTGAGAGTTTGGGTGCCTGTGAAGAATAATGGGCTGTTAGGCACTGTGAACTGTTTTGGGACTTGTGTTGCCTTTAAACTTTTGTGACCATAGCGGTCCTAATGGCATCCATCCTGGTATACTCAGGCAGTTTGCTCCCTGGCTGGCCAAGCTGGTCACCAGGCTTTTCAATCTTTCTATCAGCACCTCCGCTGTCCCATCTGCCTGGAAAATGGCCAGAACTATCCCAATTCTCAAAAGGCGATGTCAAACTAATGACCAGCTATCTACCAATTTCTCCTCCCCCACTCTCAGTAAGCTTCTTGAGAAAGTAGTCCATCGTCAGCTCTCAGAACACCTCGCTAAGTTCAATCTTCAGACCCTGCCAACATGGCTTTAGGCTCGACACAGCATCACCACGGCTCTGACCTAACTCATCAGCAATATAAAAGCAATATGGATAACGGCCTACTCACTGGTGCCATTTCATTGACCTGTCCAAAGCTTTTGACATGGTTCATCACCCACTCATGCTGTCGGCTCCAATCCGCTGGTGCCTCTGACCCCACTCTATCATGGTTCCTTAGCTACCTGGACAATCGCATTCAGGCTGTAGCTTTCCACAAGGCTCTATCCTCCCCAAAAGGATCATCCTGTGTGCCCACAGGGGTCCATTCTAGGTCCTCTACTTTTCTCCCTTTTCCTAAATGACATTCCAACCCTTCCTGTCACAGCTGCATTCTCATGTATGCCGACTGACCTGGTTCTCTACTCGGCATCTAAATCAATGGAGGACATCAACCTCACTCTCTAAATGACTTTCAGGTCCTTCAACAATGGCTCTTGAACAGCCATCAATATCTTAACCTGGACAAAACACGGGCCATGCTGTTTGGTTCTTCAAAAACTACCCTCCATGGCCCTAAGCTTCTGGTTCACTGCCGGGACAGTTCCTCTATCACCAACACGTCCTCCTTCAAATACCTGGGGGTCACACTAGATCCCTGCCTCAACTTTTCTATACATGTCAACATGGTAGCAAGGGGGGGTGCTTCTCCCTCAGCTCCAATATGCACTACCTCTTCTTTACTCTGCCAACTTCAGTGTGCTCAGCAAATGGGACACTTCCTATAATAATATCTGCAGATTCGCCTTAACTGCCCCACGCTTACTCATCACTGCCTCCTCTACTCCGGGTTAAACTGGCTGTCACCCAAGGATCTCCGGCCTACTCCTGGGATGCTTTATCGACTCCTAACTAGACCTCCTAGACCAGACTCCTGGCCTACTTGTTGACCCCTCAGCTTCCCAACCTCAGAGCACTCAGGGTCCCTCCTCTTGTCCCTTTGCCTCAAGTAGACCTTTATGCCACAAAATGGGAGAACAGGCTTTTTCTTACTTTGCCCCTAAGTTCTGGAACTCACTCCCCCTACAGGTTAACAATTCTACCTTCTAAACTCGCTGTTTTCTCACCTACACACCCTTGGTCACTGCAGATGCTCATAACATAACCTCACTTGACCGCCGGCCTGTGGCCCGGACCTACTCCCATTTCTTGCGACATTAATGCTTTTAATGTGTTTGTATCCTGGAGTACCAATTTTGTTGTTCTTATCCACTGTGTATGCTGTTAAAGTATTGCTTGCTACCTTATGTTTTCTTTAATGTAAGATGTACCACTGTAATATGTACCTTTGTTCTATAGTTCTCCGAGTCGTGCTTGAAAATAGGCAGGATTGTTGCCTAGCTGCACTTTACCCGGTTACCAAAAGCTAATAAATAAATAAATTTAATGCTGCCCTATAGACTGTGCAACCTTCTCGGTCCAGGTGAAAGCTGCTATTAAGACCAAACTGGCCATGGAAAGCTGAATGTGTTCCCCACAATTAACTGATGCTACCCGTAGCTATGTGTGAATATGTTTTAATGAATTTGGGATCCCTGTTATTTCTTCAAGTTCCATGTGGACATTCCGTTATTGAAAGAAGCTGTTTAATATGAATTAACCTGTTGTTTTCATCCAGTACCAGCGAGTAAAAGAGTCCCTGTGTGCGACACCTGGGCCTGGGTAGTGTGGCCACTGGAAGTGTTTCTGCTGCTGTGGGCACCCCCTTCCCATGGACATATTCCATCCATACCCCTAGACACAAGGAGAGAGGGCTACATTTCTTTGTATGACAGGTTATGTGATTCAAATGGATAAGGAACACAACTGTTACACTTTTGCACTCGTGCAGTTCGTTTACAGAGCAAGTTTAGATACAAACGTGTGTGGTGGTTGCTGGGGGAGGTGTAAGGAGATGCGGCTTGAGGATTAAATGAAACTAAAAAAAAAACAAATTACAGTACATACCTGCACCATATAGTACTACGCACTCCATGAAGCCCAGCAGTGATGAACATTACATACATATTCTGTAGGTTACAGTCAGTGATTTCACAAATAGATTTTTTTTATCCAAGCCACCAGCCTCCATTCAGTGCACATAGTAAACTTTATTTGTAAAAGGCTGGGAAATAATTTAAAAGTTTAAGTTGACAAAAAAAATCAAGTAAGTTATCACATTTGGTCAGCTCCACCTTTCGGCATTTCCCTGTATAAGCCTGGTTCCTAGAGATAGAGAGAGAAAGAGGTGAGGTCTGCATGAACTATGATGTCCCCAACATCTCACAAGCCGAGGGTCTGGGGCCACCAAGGCCCTGCAGAAGCTATCAGGTTTTAGATGCATTCTGGTAGATTTTGAGGGTCATTTTAAGACTGTTTGGCTGCTTTTAAAGCCTTCTTGACTCGCACAAACAACCAATATCACTATCAAAATAACTACTTTATATTTTCTGTAAAAAGAAAAAAATTTTCAAAGCAAAAATTCCACTCCAGCCACCCTTCAAACATCCGACACTATATACCACTTCTCTTGGGTATAGCTAGCTATCACTGCAGCAAGCACTGCGCTTGCTACCTTGCAACCTGAACAGAAGACTCTGCCCCCTCCCAATGGTGCACCACAGTCGGACATACAAGGCAGCGAGAAGGGCACACAAAACATCAGCCTGGAGCTGCATGTGCCTGTCACACAGCAGACATGTACACAGACCATCCATGCCAGAGAATGGAACTGATACACAGGACCCAATGGAAGGTCCCTCAAGGCCCACCATTAACACAGGATGCACACCAGGTCATGAATGCTTTAGCTGCATGTACCCTGAACCGAGATGTTTGGAGCAGGGCCGGCAAGGCTCAGCAGGGCCAGCTGCACGAAATACAGGGCATATACAGTGACATCACAGCCCACAGACTTGACATGCAGCAAGGTTCATGGACTCACAGTGTGTGTCAAGTTCAATAAACCCAAGTCCTTTATAGAACTTGCCGCCAATTAGTTTATTGGTGGAAAAAATACTTCTCATCACCCATATGTTTATCAAGACTAATTTTAAATGAGTTCATATTATTACTTTCTACAACATTTCTGGGCAGAGTATTCCACATGTTCATGATTCTTTGACTAAACCATTGACTCCTCTGACGTATTATCGGCTTCTCCCTTCAGTTTATGTTGTGTGATCTAGTCTTATTGTAAATAGGAGCATGTCTAACTAGTCCCAAGGTTTCCAGCAATGCATTATCATCATAGGCTTTAAAGGTCAGGCATAGATCACCCCTAATTTTCCAGTATTCTATGGAGTATAGATAGAGTTTCTTTAGTCTTTCGTTATAACTCAGATTATACATATTTGTTATACGTTTAGTTGCCCTGCATTGCACATTTTTAATTTTCATTTTACTGTTTATTGAATAAGGTGCACAGAGTGGAGAAAAGTACTCCAAGTGTGGCCTAATCAATGATGAGTAAAGAGGTGTAATAACTGCCCGGTCCCTACTTTTGATGTTTCTCAGGATACATCCTAGTATTCCATAAATGAAAATTACGCACTGTACCTACCGTAATTCTTGATCTTCTCTTGTATCTTCACCATTCATTACTGCTTGGGTTAGTGCGGGCGTGCACCCCTTCTGGGGAGTTTTTTTGAGTCGGCTCACTTGGCTGCCCTCAAGCTTGACATTACTAGTCATGAAGCAAGGCGGCCGTTAGGTGCCAGTAGACTCCTCCTCTATCTCAGTTCTGGTAGCTGGAGAGGCGAAAATAAAGGGTAAGAAAAAAGGAAAGCGAGGCAAGAGAGCCGAGGGACAGAAAAAGGAAAGGATATAAACTGAAAAAGGAATAAGCTGGTAGAGAATAGACAGAGAAGAAGGATTCCTACCCTAAGGGACCACAGGGCCTCCTTTCCGGGCAGCTCTAGGGGAGGAACAGAGAGAAGGAAGAGAAAGTAGAAGAAGAAGAAGAAAAAGAGGCATGTTGAGAGAGAGAGACAGTGCCCGAGTGATGGCTGAGAGGCTTATAGGCTTGAAACTAACAAGGAGCAAGAATCCCAGTTGCTAGGACTGAGGGGAGGTCCAACGAACCACCTGAACATATCCGAAGAGGGCAGACTCTGAACTCTCAACATGCCAAGTCCTTCATCTTAGCTGAGGGCTCAGTAGACTGCCGGGCAGAACCTGTTCCAGGTAGAGCGCCCACCCAGGAAGGGGGACTAAGTCCCTTAGCACCTTGTTAAGTGCTAACACAGTAGTGTATGGGAAAGACTATTCCTTCTTGAAGGCAGTTTTGTAAGAAATATAGAGTGGAACTCGATCAGACTCCCTAAGGCAAGGCAGCAGACGCTCAGAGCTGACAAGTTTAATCAGCAGCTAGAAGAGCTCAAAATAATACCTGCCAGGAGAATTCTAGTCTTCCCCGAGGCCGAGTCAGAGCATGGCCTCTTAGGCTGTGAAACTGCATAACCTGAAGAAGGTATTTTAGGAATCACACCCTAAGGGCGGTCCGAAAGAGTTCCCTCAGAATTTAGATAAAAGTACACCTGTGTTCGTTCCTCTTTACCTTAAGGAAAAAAGGGACCATTCATTAAGAATGGAAAACAAAATTTTTTTTTTTTTTTTGCATAAAGGCCAAGGGAAGGAAGAGGGCAGGCGGAGGAGGCATACAGAAGGAGGCCACTGAGGGAAGGTGGGTGGGTATCAGTAATGAATGGTGAAGATACAAGAGAAGATCAAGAATTATGGTAGGTACGTAATATTCATATCTTCCCTGCCAATCTTCACCATTCATTACTGCTTGCAAGTACAAGCCCCCCTTTAGAAAAAAAGGGGTTGAACCCTGAGAACAAGACCCCAGCCTCCTGCTGGTGAGAAACAGAAGGGGAAGACCCTGGGCTAATCAGAGAGAAGCCTATGGGGAGGTGCCCCGAGGATGGGGAGATGGAGGAAGCCCTGCAGTAATCTCCTAGCTCTGGAGGAAAAGGCGGGTCCCCTGGAAAGCGGAGCAAATCACCCTACACCGGGCCAGGGGTGACAACCTTGATAGACGAAGCCATGCCGTCCGCCTAATGCAGATCGCTGTCCCCGCAAGCCTGGAAGCCACCTCACTGGCATCATAAGATGCCCTTGCTTGGTGTCTTGCCAGCTCCAGGCCTATAGCAGATAGGGCAATAGCCTGTCTGGTTTGCTCTGTATCAGGCATTGATGCTAAGAGCTGAGAGAGCATCGACCACAGATGCCTACTGTAGGCAGCGTGATGAGCCTGATGTGAGGCAATGCAAGCCATCGCACAAGAGGAAGAGAACACTCTTCGCCCCCACCGGTTGAACTGTAGGGAATCCGAATCCGGTGGACGGTCATGCGCCAGGCAGCGGCACCCGGAGGAGTCTCCAGGTATACCAAACCCGAGGGCGGGTTGGGGAGAGTACCCAGGGATTCTGAAGGGGCACAATACCTTCGTCGACAGTCTGCCGGGGCTGGAGAAGGGGCGGTGGCTGGCGACTACCAGGAACGGATAGACGCCTCCTGGAAGGATAGGCCAGGAAGGTACCACCAGGAGCTCGGCACTGAATTCTCCAAGGAATTCATCGCCTCCGCTCGTATTGTCTCGCCTAACGTAGGGAGGTTCAAGATCCCTCACCATCCTCGAAAGGAATCGCTGATATTCAGTGAAATCAGCATCGAGGAGATATAAGGAAGGTTCCTCTCCCTCAGAGGAGGAGGCGAGGATGATGGAGGCTCGGCGTCCAGAAGATTCTTGGGCGGTGGGGATAGGCGAAAGACCCGCTCATGCATATACCTGACATATGAGGGAAGGCCGCGCAGAGAACCTCTGAACTGCTCCCAGGATAACGGGCCCGTGGGACCGACACAGCCTGGAAGAGCGGGGTGGCTGCAGAGGCACTGGAGATGGGCACCTATGAAGAGGCAACTGTCCTCTGCTAGGGCTCTGAATCCGGAGAGCGGAGCCCAAGCTGGCTGCATTCCTGACAATAGACCAGGTTGCAAAGCGGAACCCTGGGGATGAAACCTAGAAGAGCCCAGAAGGATCCTCCCCTGTGCGAACCTGGGACTGCATGGATCCAGAAGCACAGTCAGCAGCAATGCCACGGAGGGGACCCCGGGGTCCAAGAGAGAAAGCGGGGCCCAGCGCTCGGGCTCCTAGCCACCCCGGGGTGGCGGCAGGGACCGCGTCGACTGCACCCTGCCCTCGACCCTCGGGCTCCGAGGCGCCCTCCTTCTCAACCCCAGCGTTCTCCACCCAGTGGCTGCAACAGCACCTGAGAGGTAGCTGTCCAGAGCCCCCAGGAGAAGAGCCCTCCCTCCGCCCCTACTCCACCGCCCCGGACCCAGGACACCCCTGGCCCAAGGGCCCTCAGGGAGGATAGCAGCAGGGCCAGCGGGAGGCCCCGCTGTGCCGCCTACCACGCACACGGGACCCCGACTCCAAAGAGTCAGGTTGCCAGGATGGGTCACGTCTGAGTCATCGACCTCCGAAGAGGAAGAGACCAGCTGAACCACAATGCTAGCAACCCCAGGGTTCCTGGAGAAAGCCAGCGCCCAGTGCCAGAGGCGGCACGGGACGATCTTGGCCCACCCGCAAGGCCCGGCCCCAGCTCCCCAGCGGTGTCGAGCTGGGCACGACACGGACCCCAACCCGGCACCACCAAGAGAGCAAACTGGGCCTGCGGCGCGCAGCAGTGCCCAAAGAGCTAAGGCAGCGCCGTCGATCACAGTACCACAAGTGGCGCCCAGGATCTAACAGCGCCCGAGGCTTTAATCGTCGAATCCACAGTGCCTTGGGCCCAGCAAGAGCGACTTTCGACACTGGGAGCCTGCACTCGAGTGACTGCGGCAGTGTCCCGCTGTTCTTCCGACACGCGAAAGAAGCTTCCTCTTGGCAAGACAAAGGAGGAAGCCTCCTCCTCCTCCATGGACCGTATAGGCCGAGAGGGACCTGGAGGAAGGGCCTAGAGACCTTACCTGGGAATCCCTGAGCGGCGCCGTCCCAGGTCGGTGGGGCCTTGCCGATCTTGAGCAGGCGGACTTGAGGACACGACAGTCCATGGAGAAACAGGCGTCGCACAGCGTCCATATCGTGGTTGGGTCCCAGGCAATGGAGACAGACATCATGCAGTCCGAGATGGAGAAATGCCGGCCACAGGAGCACCGCCATAGGGCACGGCCGCCTTCCGACTACGCTTTGCCCAGACCTGACATGATGCGAACTAAACAAGGCAAAAAACAGCAATAAAGCACTCGGCGCCGTCGACAGAAAATAAAAGAATGGTCTTACCGGGAGACGGCGTCGAGCGAGTCACTGTAGAAGAAACGAGGAGTCTTGAGAAGAAGCGAGAGTCTTGACGTAGAAACTGTTAACTACTGTTAACTACCGCGCAGAAGAGTGCAGCCTCGATGGCGGGAGAAACAGAACAGATACAGGAGAGTCTACAGCACCTAGCGGCGCCCCTCGCGCATGGCGCTGATGCGTGGCCGAGGGCGGCACCGCTGGAGCCGACAAAAAAAAAACAAAAAACTCCCGTAGCGGGTGCGCGCCCCCGGCACTAACCCAAGCAGTACTGAATGGTGAAGATTGACAAGGGAAGATAATTTTTTTGTTGTTGTTAATGTAGCACGTCTATCAAATTTTAGGTCACTAGTGGTGAATTACCCCCAGGTCATTTTCACAAGTTTTTTTCCTATAACTTTACTGTATTTAGTGTATACTGACATCTGATGCTGTTCTTACCTGGATGCGTTACTTTACACTTTGCTTCATTAAATTTAAGCTTCTTTTCTTGTGTCCATACTGCTAACTGATCTAAGTTTTGTTGGAACTGTAATCCTGCTTCATGACTATTAACAATGCCGCCTACCTTGCAGTCGTCATGATTTACACAGCCAGATATTTTTGTGCAATTGCATGGATGCTACTACTATATCTACTATACTGAAAAGTATTTATCCAATAACTGAACCTTGGGGCGCACTAGTAACTTCATCCCATTCAGATTTTGTCCCGACTGTAAATACAGGTTACTCACCTGTAACAGGAGTTCTAGGAATGGTATATGTTGTTCATCCACACTTATTGGCAGACTCCTAGCAGTTCTCCAGGAGGAGGGAGGCAAGGCGCACACCCAATACTTACTTGGGAAATAAGGACTGGAGAACAGGCCCCAAAACCAGCATCCGGCGTGACTCAAGGTCGATGTGGTAATGGGTAATAAAGTGTGTGCTGACTTCCAGGTAGCAGCCCTGCAGATTTCCTGGATAGGGCGTCCTGGAAGCAGCCACCGATGCAGCAGTATGATGGGTAGAATGAGCTCTTATCCCTCTGGGAGGCTCCATGCCCGCCAACTTATAGCAGCGCATGCATGGGGGTGACCCACCTGCCTATCGTCCGCTTGGCTGCAGGTCTGCCAGGTGCGGCTTCAGCGTAGGTGACAAACAGCTGGCGAACCTCTCCTCGAATTTCAGCCGTGCGCTCCTTATAATAAGCGAGCGCCCTTCTAGGGTCCAGAGTATGGAGCCTATATTCGGCCACCGAGGTGTGATTGGGGTAGAACACCGGCAGAGTCAGCACCTGATTAAGGTGAAACTCCGACACCACCTTCGGAAGGAATTTCGGGTGGGGGCGCAGGACAACCTTGTCCCTGTGGAAGACCAGGTAAGGAGACTCGATGCAAAGCGCCTGGAGCTCTCCCTTCTGGCTGGCGTGATAGCCACCAAGAAGGCGGTCTTCCATGACAGGTGAGAGAGATCACACCTGTGCATTGGTTCGAATGGCTTGCCCATGAGCTTTGCCAGTACCAGCAGTAAATCCCACGGAGGTGGAGGTTCTCGCACCGGAGGGGAGATGTGATCAAGGCCTTTGAAAAAGCGCCCGACCACCTTTTCCTGCGCCACCGACTGCTCCCCGGCCCGCGCCCGGTAAGCAGAGATGGCTGCCAGGTGCACCTTTAGGGTCGTCGACCTAAGCCCTTGACTAGAAAGGGACCATAAATAGTCAAAATGCTTGTCACAGAACAGGAGGAAGGGTCCAAGCCTTGCCTGACACCAAATGGAGAATCTCTTCCATTTGAAGGTGTAGCATTTTCTGGTCGACTCCTACAGGACGCCTCAACAACATTGGAGGACCTCGTCGGAAAGACCCAAGGCCTGGAACTCTGAGCCAGGAACCAGGCCGTCAGGTGCAGGGATTGAAGGTCCAGATGGAACACCTTCCCTGATTGACTGAGAGCAGGTCCGGGCGAGCTGGAAGCTGCCTCGGGAGCCTGGAGCTGAGGCTGAGGAGATCTGGGTACCAGAACTGGCGGGGCCAGTCTGGGGCTAGCAGGATCACCTGCACCTTGTCCCTCCTTGTTTGAAAGCACCTTGTGAATCAAGGAAATGGGAAAGCGTAGAAGAGGCCGGTCCAGAGCCTCGAGAAGGCATCCCCTGCAGCGAGCCCTGCTGAGGGGGCGGGCATGAAACAGCCTCAGCTTTAGCTCTCCTGGAGGCAAACAGGTCCACCTGAGGTGGCCCCAGTGGGAGAACAGATCTTGTACTACCTCCGGCAGGAGAGACCACTCATGAGATGCAGCCCCTATCCGGCTCAGGGCATCGGCCAGGGTGTTGGAGGCTCCTGTCACATGAATGGCTAGGAGATCCGCCTCCAGGCTGCGCACGAGTGACCAAATGCGGAGGCTTCCTTGCATAGAAGCATGGAGCGCGCCCGCCCTGGCGGTTCAGGTAGATACATGGTCGTGGTATTGTCCGTCTGGACTCGGACCACTTGACCCCGGAGAACGGAGCAAAGGCGGTGAGAGCTAGGCGGACCGCTTGGAGCTCAGCAGGTTGATGTGGCATCGGGACTCCCAGGGGACCAGAGGCGTGCACTCAGTGTTCCCCAGATGGGCACCCCAACCCATCAGAGAGGCATCGGTCGATAGAGAGACCGCCGCTCGGGCGGACAAACGGAATGCCCTCCTGCAGATGGAATGGAACGGTCCACCACTGGAGCGTTCCACATCTCCTGGGTCACTGTCACTAGCTGGCCCAAAGGATCGCAGCATTGTGACCACTGGCTGGCCAGTCCCCACTGAAGGGGGCGCATGTGCCAGCGCGCCCAACGGACCACGCTGGTACAGGCCGCCATGAGACCCAGAAGGCACAGGAAGTCCTGGGCAGGTCGCGATTGCCCAACCAGAAATGATTGGGCAAAGGAGGTAAGAACCTCGGCCCTGTCCGCCGGGAGCCGTGCTCTGGCTCGAAGAGAGTCGAGCTCTGCCCCGATGAACAGGATCACCTGCTTCGGCTCGAGTTCCGACTTGGCCTCGTTGATGGGAAGGCCAACTTGAGAGCAAACCTGGAGGGCCAGATCTCTGGACCGCTCCACCTCCCGTCTGGAGGAGGCTGCTATCAGCCAATCATCCAGGTAAGGGCACCTGACCCTCGGCGCAGAGGGAATGCTGTCACCACTGCCATGCATTTGGTGAAGACCCTGGGAGCTAGAGATAAGCCGAAGGGCATGTGCTCGGAACTTCGAAGAGGATCCCTCCTGTGAAGCGGAGGAATCTCAATGAGCGGATGGATCGGGATGTGAAAGAACGCGTCCTGTAGGTCCAGAGAGCAGAACCACACGCCGTGTTCCAGAGATGGTATTATCTGCGCCAGAGTGACCATTCTGAAGGTTCGAGACCTTAGGAACTTGTTCAGGTCGTGTAGGTCGAGAATGGGGCGCCAGCCCCTCGTCCATTTCGGAACCAGGAAATACCTGGACACGAACCCCGGGTCTGAAGGGGGGTCCTCCACCTCTGTGATCACCTCCTTTTGGAGGAGGAGAGCGATGTCGGCTCGGCGAGCCGCCAGTGAGGCTGAGGACCCCGAGGCCCCCCGAGGTGCGACGGCTCTGAAGGGCGGGGCCTGCTCGAATTCCAGAGGTAGGCCTTTTCCCACCACCTCCAGTACCCACCTGTCCGTGGTAACAGCGGACCAGGCGGAAAGGAAGTGTCTGAGCCGTCCCCCCAGGGGAACCAGAGTGAAGTGACAGGATGGGGCGACACCTCCAGCCCGTCACTGGGCAGGCTTGGAGGAGGAGCCGGCCGAGGGACCTCCTGGGCCTTACCTCCCTGCTTCCTGTTGGAGGAAGCAGGCGGCTTTGGGTTTGGGATACCAAGGCCGAGCCTGCTGGCCCTGACGTTGCTGGGCGGGCGCGCGGGCGCAGAAGGCCTAAAGGGCTTAGGCTGTGGCTTGCGGCCTTTGTCTTCTGAGCGAAGAGACAGAGTCCAAGGTAGCATTGGACTTCTTGATCCTCTGCAGGTGACCTTCCCCCAAGGCCAAGAGGTCAGTCCCAAAAAGGAACATCCGCCAACTTGTGCTGGGTATCCGAGGTGAAAGTGGATATCCTCAGCCAAGCCTGACAGACATGGCCACTACGGCCGCCTACAGACCTGGCACATGAGTCTCCAATGTCTAACGCAGTCTGGAGCTGCTGTTTGGCCACCGCCTGCCCTGGTCCCGCACCTGCCTGACCATAGTCTGCAGATCTGCGGGAAGATGAGGACAACCTCATCCAGGGAGCCCAACAGGGCATGGGAAAAATGTGCCATGAGGACAGCGAACTGGCCTGGCGAAAGGCGGAGGGCGCCAGCATAGACTTTTGCCGGCATAATCCAATTTCTTGGATTCCTTGTCGGGAGGTTTGTCCACATCCCTGGCGTTCCCGGCACGCCGGAAAACGCTGTCGGTAACCAACCCCTCGGCCGAGGGGTGTTCCGAAAAACCGGACAGGGAACCGGTAGGGACCGCATACTTCCTTGCCAACCTGGCCAAAGGCGCAGGGCAGGAAGCAGGGCGCTGCCAAAGTTCAAGGCCGGACCCACTGTCAGCCCGGCCACGGAAAGGCCTCCATTAGGAGAATCCCTCGGTCCAGAATCTCCGTGAGGGATACCTGGCCCGTTAGGAACGGGTTCGAAGCTTCATCTCGGTGGACTCCAAGATGAGTCGAAGCAACCCTAAGAAGGACGAAGGGCTATCGTCCATTGACTGCCCTCCTGAGGACTCCAAGTCCATGCGCTTGGAGAAGAGGGAGGAACCATCATCGGACTCAGAAGAGTCCTCAAAGAGCTGCCTCGGGCCTGAGCCACCCTCCACCTGCCGAGGTTTATCGGGAGTGAGGGTGACCGACAGCCTATGGGGCAAACCCAAGGCTGACCGAGAATTTTTGGTCGGAGCCCCAACTAATGGCTGTGGAGGCGGAGGTTCCACCAGAATCGGTGGGGCAGCTGGAATTGGCCGAACAACCGGCCTGAGAACAGGCTCCTCGACTACAATGAGGGGTTGTTTCGGCTGCTCCGGTGACAGCCACTTAATTGCCGGGGAAGACGACTGGGTCGGCTTATTCGGTCAAAAGAAGCTGTTGCCACATAAGTTCTCTCGTACCTACGAGCGCAACTTACTTTGAAGCCTCCTAAATCCGAGGAAGGCGGGCGGCGCTTGCCTGCCAGCGTGCCGAGACCGAGACCGCCTATGGCGGCGGATTGGTTGGACTGAGAGGATGTCCGAGACCGAGAGTCTCGACTAGGCCGAGGAAGGCGAGGAGAAGTGTCGGAAATTGGCACTCCCTTCGGCTCGGACGATCCAACCGAAGGCTCCGGAACCGGAGGCACAGACGAGCCGACGGGATCCTCAACTCCCACCGGGGGAACCGGGAGAAGGGATTCTCAGCTTCTCCAGCCGACAACCCGTCTAACGGATCGAGAAAGATCTCGACCGCGTCGGCGGGAGTCTCGGTCAACTGGCCTGACGGGGACACCGTGAAGCCAGTGGCCGAAGCTGAGGGGTCGACCGAAGTCGACTGTCGACAAGGGGAGGGAGATCTTTCCCGCTCCCAAGAGCGTCGACGGAGAGACTTACTTTTGCTCTTTTTGGACCTGGAAAAAGGTCCCGAAGAAGTTGGACCCTCACCTTTGGTCGAGAAGGGTCAGGCAAAGCTCCTTAAAAAAGCTAGTACGAGGCACCGAGAAGAAGCGGGACAAATGCTGCAGCTGAGGTAGAAGTGGCCGCGCCGCCTCCTCTTCGAGGCGATCATCTGCTTGAGCTGATCCGCCCGGGCCACGCCCGCCGCGGACACCGCCAAATAGGCCTCTTTAGATTTCACGGTGGAATTCTTTTCTTGGCGCCCCAGTTATGTCGGACGCACAGTCTTCAAGGGCGTGGGCCGAAAAGGAAGCAGCACAAGTCGCAGGCCTGCGGGTCATGCTCAAGGCCCAGGCAGTAGACGCACGTGGAGGCGGATCCGCCCTAGACATCTTCTGCCCTCAAGGGCACCTCCGAAAACCGGAGTCGATTTGTCCATCGCAGCCACGAGGGAAGAAGACCAGTCTTTTAGCAAAACTTTTAAGAATTAGAGAACCAGTCTTAAATGCAGCGTTAAGGAGGGAACCTGAGCTTCCAAGCGGTAAGGAAGATCTGGCGTCATGGGCGGAGCTGAGAGTTTTACCACCCGGGTGGGTGGGAGGAGCCAGCTTGAAGATGTTCCGGCAAGATTTAAAGCGGCAAGGAACCTGCCAATAAGTGTGGATGAACAACATATCCATGTCCCTAGAACACATTGTTTTCTCTTGTCACCCAAGAGATGATCCATCTGATAATGTTAGGGTGGAATCATAATCTGATTAGTTCCTTGATTAATATTTTGCATGAAACTGTATCAAATACTTTCGAGAAGTCTAAAAAGACTACATTCACTGGCAAATCCTTGTCCAGTGCAACACTCACTGATTCAAAAAAGTGTATCAGATTAGTTAGCGGGATCTTGGGAGTAAACCCATGCTGCATGAAATCAATGCATTTATTATGTAGATGCTCTATGATGCGTTTATGTAATAGCCTTTCGAGTAGTTTTCCCACAACAGGCGTTAGGCTGACTTGCCTACAGTTATTAACAGATTGTTTATTACCCTTTTAAATATGGGTGTGACTATTGCTTAATTCCATTCTTTCAAGGTTGTGCCTTCTTTTAGTGAGGCATTAAAAGTTTTGTTAGTGGACCAAGTTTCTCAAAAATGTTGGTGTTAGTCCATCTGGACTGGCTGAGCTGCTTATTTTAATGACTGTAATCGCTTCAAGTACCTCCTCCTCAGAAAATGATTCAAAATCAGATCTTAGATTTGGGATGTCAACTGTGATTTTTCTTTTACCTCATATATACTCAAAAATATTTATTCAGTTCAATAGAAATATGTTTTTCGTCAGTTAAGATATTTTCAACTTTAATTGGACCAACATAATTATTATTCCCTTTAAGGAGCCATATAATTGTAAAATATTTCATATTAGCCTTGAGCAAGGGTTCTTAACATGTGAGACCTTGAACAATAACACAACCATAATTATCACTGCTCTACAGCAGGATGATATGGTATAGTACCATATTTTCACTGGTCCTAAATATTCGCTATTTTAGCAGAATGATATCCATCAGCAAATATATAGGACCAGTGAAAATCACCAAACAGCACACCACTAACTGTAGCTGTATCCACCAAAAACAATCCCAGTATAGGTTCATTTATTCAAACCCCTACCCACTCACCCCACAACCCCCTACACACACATCCTTTACTGTCTGGTGTTAGTTGTCCCCAAACCCCAGAATGATGTGGAACCTACATTTTACAGCCCCGGCCTCAACCTGTACCTTCACCTGCCCAAGAGAACCACTGCGGCGGATGGATTTTTTCAGACCCCCTGCCTCCACTACACACATACATCTGTGTTCCCAATAGTGTTAGGCAAGCCGAACCCCCTGGTCCATAACTTACTATAGTGATCCTCGTCTGCTTAAATGTGTTTACCAGATTGAGATGCTAAAAAACAGAAAACATACAGACCTTCCACACGCTTTCCCAGTCGCACTCTTACTCAATCTCCCAGATGTACTCGCATTCCGATCGCACTCACTCCAGCTCACACTCGCTTCAGGTAACTCAGTAGAAATTCCATGTGTATCCGAATCATCTTTATTTATTACCCCCAAAAAAAAGAAAAAGTAATACAAAGGGGAACTGAAGTCTAAACTTAAAATGCCACCAGCATTCTTTGAGACGCCATGCCGCCGTCGACACCATGTGGTTCAGTGGGTGTTTCCTTTCACTCACAGTCTGTGTCCTGGACATCCTCTGTATCATTATCTGGTCGCATAGCAACACCTGCAACACAAAACGCTGAAATCAGCAAAATGAGTAAAGGTACAAAAAACTATTAATCACTGTTTTACACAGAGATGGCACTTACTTGGGGTACTCGGGTTAAGACATGTCTCATGTGCCTCCACTATTCCAGCTTGCACAAATCCTCATACACAGTCCTCCTCGCTCCTGGTACTGAGCTCAGTGAATGAAGACACTAACTACTGAGTGTGTTTCTCCTTCAGGTTCTAAAGTTTCAAGTTCACTTTTCATTCTTGTTCACCACGGGACAGGTACTCAGCAACCAGTTCTGCATACCAGTTCGTAAACCTCTTTTTTAGCATATCCTTGAAAATCTTATTGACTGAGATATCAAGAGGTTGAAGTAGGTCAAGTGCAAGCAGCAGGGATGAACACTGGTATAAAGTCTGCAGCCTGTATTGTGTCCAAAACCTTTCCTGTCATGTGTGCTTCAGCAGGGTAAAATTGGATGGGGTTTTCCTACAGGCTTTTGTACTTCTGCACCTGCTGAAGCCCATCCAGTGCAAAAACATCCAGGCCCACTTTAATGTTAAGTTTAAGTGTTCACCATTCTCTTGGAACAGTTGGGGTGTGTTTGCTTTAACTATACTCAAACCAACAGCTTGCACCACCCTGGCATTAACAACAGCCCCTTCAGAGCGTAAGCTATTTACTTTTTTAGCTGCTCCTCCCAAATCTGTAAGCAGCACAGTTGGGCGAATTCTTGGTTTACGAGGCAACAATGGGGAGTCTGGTCTAGTCCGGTGTTATCTGCAGTCTCAAAAGGTAGTCAGCCTTAAATTTCCTTATGGTGCTCTCATTAATAGTGGCACTGTACTTACTACTGTAGAAGCGGACAGCAGTCGTCACCCCATTTTCTGTTGCGTACCGCCCAAGTTCAAACTCGACTTCCGCACTGTAGGTCTGGTAGGTGGATGCCCTTTTCCTTTTGGCAAGAGATGCGCTCATTAGCTCACGAGTAACTGATGCAGCAACATGGGTCTCGATGCCAGAGGATGCTGAAAGATTGTTGGCATCCACATTTGCAACATCCAGTGGATACTGCGGTTTTCTCTTGCCACCTCCCATCAGCCAGGTAAGAATGGACATATTGGTACTTCTTTCTCAGCTGTGCATCTCTGAATGGCAACATTAGTGCAGCGGCACAAAAGCAGTAATGCCAGGTGTGTTTACCGAGATACAGTAATCGATTTTTTATATGGGGAACATCAGCTAATCACCGCAGCGCTAAATCAAAAGAGCGCGAATGCGGGCGATCAGCTGATACTGCAAAATCAAATCAACGCGAATACAGGGTACTATACAGTATTTCCCATTCATATGCAGTACATGGCAACCAACCCCCAAATCCCCATGTGTCATACACCGGAACCACAACACCATCAAGCACTCCAGCATAACCCACACGACAGCCAACCTGCAGGGAGCACAGCCAACTGCAACAGATTATGACCTAATGCCAAGCACATACCGTGGCATTACAGCCCAGTCACATGGCGCAAGGGTAGGGGCAATGCCAGTGGTGGGCTCATCCCACCTAAACATCCACTCAGAAGTCATCCCAGACACCAAAGCCAAAACACACAACCTAATGCCTCATCTAAATGCAGCACAGGCTTTAATGCTGAAGAACTGCCATCCACCATCAGATGCATGTGGACTTCACTTCATGGGTTCCATGCTCGCCTCACAGGGGGATACAAGGCTGGCAGCAAGGGCAAGCTCGGGGATGCAGCCTGGCCCCTCACCGTCAGATAAAGCCATTCAATATGAACAAAATTATTAATACAAAACAGCACACTTACCTCATTGCTCCTTTTATGATAAAGCCAGGCTGGTTAATAATTCATATTGTTTTGTCGGCACCGACCGTCTAACTCACTCAGTCTCAGCCAAGTCCCAGCTTGTGAGAATTAATCCCTCACAGGTTCATACAGTACGACTAGTCGGCTGCTACCCATTCGCACTCCACATAGTACCAGCCACACCTCCAGTCACACAGGTACAGCTAGCCACTCGCTGGGTTAGAGGATTTCTGCAGGACATTCCTCAGATTGCGGATCTATCTTTCACATGAACAAAAAGCACCAACTTCAAGACAACAACGAAGTTATCACTGCCAGGTTATTAAGTTACTAATCCTTCATGGAGAAAACATTTAAACATGCACTACTGCTTTGCCACATTAAAGAGCTGCTGACATAACTGGGCAGGCAACCAATTCCGGGAAGTTGCCTGCCCGATTAGCTAAATGAATCAATTTAAAAACATTTTCTCTGATGATAAACACTTAAATGTTATCTTAGAATGCCCGTCTCGTATCTTCTGTGTACGAGCTGAGCGGCTATCCAAGTGCTGCAGCTCTGCCCAGAAAAAACAAACACTTTTGGATGACGAGAGGTATGGGACTGGGCTGCAGGTGCTTTATGTAGGGAGTACAGCAATATGCTGGAAATAGGATCGGGGGAGTTGGGCTGTCTAACTGTACTAACACCATCTTTGCTGGCAGTTCTACATGTATGGGGCTACTATATCACAGCCCTATACATGTAGAAATACCAACAAAGATATGTTAGTACAGTTAGACAACCAATTCCCCGATCTATTCAACTCTCTCACAGAGCACCTGCAGCCTGGTCCCATACCTCTTGTCATCAAAAGCTATTTTTGGGCAGGGCTGTAGCACTTGGACAGCCACTCAACTTGTACACGGAAGGTACGAGCTGGGCATTCTAAGATAAAATTTAAGTGTTTATCATTGGAGAAAAAATGTTAAAATGGACTAATTTAGCTAATCAGGCAGGCAACTTCATGGAATTAGTTGCCTGCCCGATATGGAAAATCATGTTAGTGGCTCTTTAAATAAGTTAATTAAATAAATAAGTCCACTGTACTGCTCTATCCTGGAAAAATACACAGAAAAAAATGGACCCCACTGAAAACGAGAACTTGCCTCTCACTTAGGCTATTCTGGGTAAATGCATTATAAAAACGGGTAAAAGGAGGAACCCACTGAGAAAAAAAAAGATCTTGCAACTCCGCTGTACTATCCTGGGTAAATACAGTATGAAAACTGGGTCAAACGGAACCCCACTGCAAACAAGATGTCACAACTCATATGGGCTATCCTGAGTAAATATATTGTAAAACTGTAAAAGCAGGACCCTACAGCAGAAACCCCTGAAAAGCAGATGTTGCACGTAAGCTGATCTGGCCTTGGAAAATACATTATAAAAGCATCCGGATCACCCGTCTTGTGGCTATCTGGTATATTAGTGGTGGTCTAGTGGTCCCATTAGGGCATCTGACCCCCTCTCGACTCATCCTCTCAGACACCCTCCCCCCAGCCCTGGTCACATAATGCAAACTGCAGCAAAAGTGATGACTGGCCCAGCCCTCTGCTCACCACCTCAACTGGTTTCAATCTGATGGTCTCTGAGCAACTGCAAGTATTGTACAAACACCTGTCTCTACTGTACTCATGATCACTTGCTGCAATCAGGCGGTGGCCAGCCAAGGTGGTGAGAAGAGGGCTGTGCAAGTCACTGCCATTACTGCCATACTTCTACTTAGGTGACCTGGGGGGCGGGTTGTGGGGAGGAGGGTCCTGAGCAGGTGGGTTGACAGAGGATCAGATGCCCTTATTGGGGGGATATCAATAGACTACCAGGAATATTCAAGACAGCTACAGGATGGTCAATTGGGGTGCAGGAACCACTACACCACCAGGAATATTTGAGACAGCTACAGGACAGGTAAATGGGGGTGGGGACCACTATACCACAAGGAATATGTAAGAGAGCTATAGAATGGGGGTCCACATATTAATGGACCCTTAAAGAGCAACTTTTGACCCACCTACCCCAAGAAGCACAAAGAACCCTTACCTGCCCCGAAATCAAGTCTTTGAGTAATTTTCTTTATTTAGTGCCCTGATCTAGGAAGGGATCGGATCGTATTTTTCCTCCGTGGAGCTCCGCTGCACCGATCCCTTTCACTTCCTTGTACCTCTGCACCGCTCACTCCGCCCCAGCACTGCTATGTTTTGTGACATTAGTGTACGAGGAGTGCGGAGGAGAGCGTCCATTGCAGTGAATAAGGCTATGTTTAAAAGTTTTAATTGTATAGTTTAGATGGCAAGTCGGAATAAGTCATGGCTACCCTTAACTAACAAGGTCTTGTTAGTTAAGCAGTATATGACTTGTCCAGATTTCTAATCCACTATACAAAACTTTAAACTATAACTTATTACAATCAATGCACTTCGCTACACTTAAAACACAAAAGCATAACAAGCAAGCGAGTAAAAGACAACATACATAAGAGAGTTAAGTAATAAGCGCAATAGTTGCTCTTTAATGGGCATACATAGGTCACAGCACCTTCCATGCCCAAAAAGGTCACACTTCAGCGTGTTAGGGCTAAATATGGTCCACAGGGAGCCCTGCTGCGATCCCATCTGATCCGCTGGTACCTCCATTGCACTGTCAGCCATATTCAGTCTGGGCCTGCGTCAGCACAGCAAAAGTCACTATGCACTGTACCAACATGGCCCCATATTTAGACAGTTTGCACGCTCCAGCTGCAGTGAGCTGTCTGAATATTGCCCTCAGGCAGGCTGTCGCAAACTGCCACAGACCGCACATGGCTAGCTCTGAATATGCGGGCCTATGCTCATTAGCCCAGTGGAACCCAAAGTCCATGAAACAATGGCTCATGGGGCTAAGAAAGGCCTGCCTATAGCCTCAAGATACTGTTGTTCTAACTTCTAACAGCAAGAAAGCAAACATGTTTGGCACCGACTTATGCTTGTTTGGACAGCAAAACATACATAGCAAAACCATGTCAGCCAAATGTTTCATTTAATACAAACCGAAAAATATCACACAAGTAAATATATAGGAGACAATATGACAAGTCAAAGCAGAGCAGTGCATTCAACTCCAGTGTCTGTGCTATCACAAGTGCATAATTAGACCCAGTAGCGCTGAGAACTGAGGTGCTGGACGCCTTACCTCGTGCTACACCTGAGACCCGTGTTTGGGAATGGGCATGGGCCACCGGGTGTCGGCAGGGAGAGAGAAATCGAACATCCGAGGGACTGCTCTCCCTCTCCCGAGGACTCAGTGGTCGTGTGTGTCCTGCCCCTAAGCGGGCTGGGGGTAGTGTGCCGATGCTGCAAGAGGGGCTGAGATGGGGCAGGTGCTGGGAGGGGCGCATGCAGATGCATGCACGCTCCCTCCACTGGTGTCGCTGCACACCCCACTCACGTAAGGGAGTAAACGTGAAAATGGCGCAGCCACCTGCTGTAGGCCCTGACCCAGAATGGCGCTCCCTGAACTGGATCCTGGTTGAAGTGAGATGAGCTGGGGGGGGGCTCCTCGCCACCCCACCACGGGGGGTAATCCATGGGGGAAGAGGGTTTGCTCCCTGATGTTGGGGATGGCTGCCAACCAGTGGACCTGTGGAAGAAATCTTAATAATTAATGGCTTCCTCTTTTTCCCATAAGGAAACCGCGGCATAATTTGCCATTATAAAGGAACGTTTACAACGGCAAACACGCGCACGGTTTCCCCCACTCTGTGCATGCAACTGCTCAAACTCCTCGATCGCTGTCTCCTTTCCGAACCACAAATGTAACCTGAAGAGAAACTGCCACGGACACTTGGCAGTAAGTAAAATTAAGTTAAATCCTCCCTCACAATACTGGGGAAAAAGAAACAGTTTAAATAAGAAAGCCGACTGCCCACCATGACAGAATCGGACTGCGCTGTCACAGTAGCCTTTTTAATTTTATATAATTGCTGAGGTGAAAGAGAGAAACCCAACAGGTATATAAAATGAAATATGGGTCTGGGTGTGTATAAACTTGAATTTACACACCCAGACCCATACTATTCTCTATATAAAAAAAACAAGTGCATAATTAGGCACCACCTCCATAGGGCAGGTGTCAGCTAAGTGTAAGCCCAGTTTAATGTCATGGTTACTCTATCTTACTGTTTACATGTTTGATTACAGTACTAATAGAGGAGACTCTTGCTATACCTTACAAGTCTCAGAGGAAGATGGCCATTAGACACAGGGACCAATAAAACTGTCACTTTATTAGCAATCAAGCAGTATTTCCAAACAAACTCCTTAATAATGCAAATAAAGTATAACCACCTAAATTCTTCTACAGGATTGCCAATACAGAACCTGGACAGAGGATTACAGGATCTTTACTTGCCTTAGTAGGAAAAGTACCTTTAATTTAGCAAACAGATTTACAAACAATTAGACTGCCTGTTTTACTCAATTGGAGGCTCATCACAGTGACAGTCTGCCTGTCCCAGTCCAGTGATGCCACTGCCACTGCCACAAGCCGAAACCTGATCTCAAATCACCTTGTGCTCCTCTGTGACGGAATTAAAGAAAAGAGATAAAACAAAGTTCCCTTACAGCTGTGCTTCAAAACTGTTCACTTGCTGATTTAAGACTGATGCCTGTTAAACTACATAAAAAAACATCATTGAAGACTTTAAGAAGTATAGGGAGCACTACACCCCTGCTAACAAGGCACTGTTTAGGTAAAATTGGTTAAAAAGAGGGTTTAGGTGTTATTTCAGACTAAAACAAGCTACCTCTGCTGTTTACACTCCACTGATTGTAATCTGAGCTGGCAGGAGAATGCTACATGTAGGAAAGGAACTCTTTCTCTCCCCTCAGTGTAGTGATTTCAGGTAGTGGAAGGATCATGGTGCAGCTCTGAAACTGTGGTTTGGAAGGAGTCTGAAGTGCCCCCCTCCCCCAGTGATAGAAAGACATCTGCAGGCTCCACCCTGAAGCTGTAAAAGGAATTAATTACAGTTTTATACTCCATGACTCTTTTTCTCACCAGGAGGCAAAACCACTAAGCCCCATTGTCTAAAATAGGCGATAACCACGCCAGAAACATGGAGGATGAAAAGCCTAGACACCAACAGTCTCCACCCCAGCCTAAATGAATGGCTGAGGCCCCTCCCCAAATAAAGAAGTTACTTACCTGAGGCACCAGGCTAAGGACAACCCACCACAGAAACTGCTGAAAACAACCTACAAAGCAGAGTGGTCCTCATTCAGGCCCTGAAAGGGTGTTTGGCTAGCAAGTTAGTCAATCTGAAAGCCACAGCTTAACAGGGATAATTTCCAAATCTGAGGGTGCTCCCTGTCACCTGGCTGCCCCAAACTGCCTCTGAGCAGTCTAACCCTCTAAAAAAACACAATTACAAATATCAGTTCTTGTAAGACAGCTCTATCTATGCATTCCACTTCTTAGTGGTAGCGCAAAGACAGACTAACCGCTGTCTTTGGAATACTCATGTGCCCAGAGTTCTATGCTGACTGACAGCTTTGGGCTGTATGTACCACTACCCCAGTAGGGGAGCTCATTACCCATATGTATTGACCCCCCATTGACAACGTGGAGCAATACAGAAATTCTGCATTTGGCAGTGTTTCAATAAATTCTGAAAACTCAGAAGTTAAAGAGAAAATGTTTACTTGTAAGAAATAAACAACATATTTTATTTATTGAACTTTGATGTGTTAGTCATTTCTTTGTACTTTTTAATAAAATATTTGTTAGGGTTGTGAAACAAGTGGGATTTTACCTTTGCTTTTCACACTGCTAGTTAAAAAGAATTCAGTGGTATTGTGATTTCAGAAACTGCCAGCTATTTAGAAGCCTAAGTAAGTAAATATATTTTTCAAAGAAATAGATACTTCTTTCAGCAACAAACTCTGACTTGTATATGTTTGTACCACTATAGTCCATCTATATGATTTTACAATTTTTAAAACAATAATTGGCTTCGCTTTCCTTCTTCCCAAATAAAATCTGGTTATGAAGAAAATGTCACCTGCTAAATTGCAACAAAAGATCATTGGTTATCAAAAAAAAAAAATCACACATTTCAATTAAATATACAAGATTTTGGTGGTAGAAAGCGTTATTTCTCCATATAATCTGAAAACAGGTTTGCAGTTTCCCACTGAAATACACTGCCAGCCTTGTCAGTAAAATGGTCCTGACATCATAATACAAGAATTCCATTGGATTTGTTTTGTTAGTAGTTAGCAAAAATACAAATAAAATGTTGAAAAGGCAAACAAAATGATTAGGCGTCTAAAGGCTCCCAACCTTCATTCTTTAAGATATACAACCTTACTAAGCACTTGCTTTTAAAAGTGAAGCATTATTCAAGAAATAACTGTGGTTTTAGAACACAAATGTTTAAACAAGCACATGATTTTATTGCCTCCACGCGCAGAACAGACCATTTTAAAATCAGTGTGTAAACAAAGGTCAAAATTAATCAGTATAACTCCAAACACAGGACTCAGCTGTGTATCATTTATTTATAATCAAGATTAACCCTTTAAGGGCAAAACTTTACTATGTATAGAAGTATTTTTTCCCTTTGGGGTAAAAAGTGATCACTGTTCAAACAATGTTATCAGGTATCTCTGAATACAGTAGATAATCTAGAAAATAATTTAAAGGAGTTTGGCCAAAGAGCTACACTGCAGAATTGGAATCTGCATATCCCCAATAACCCTCGTACCAAAGAAAAGATGCCTCGGTTACTTTGTTAAAAAGTTATGAGCTATTTTGTAACCCTGATTTTACTTCCCATTCCTAAAAGCCAGTTTCAGGGAAGAGCTACTGATGATGTCATAACCAGAACTCATAGCGTAGTCCTCCATGTCAGCAACCTAAATAATAGGACTTCTTTCTCCAAAGTTTAAGAAACTGTAGTTGCAGTAATCATCTGGGGAGGGTGGGGGACTGACACAGGGTTGGGTATAGTGAATCTATTATCAGAATGCTCAGATCGTGGTGCTGTGCTTTAGAATGTGGCAGGAGATGGTTTGGAATGCAGCACAGGGCAAAAAGCTATGAAATGTCAAGGTGGTACCCGACTTCAGAATGTTGGGTGTGGGGGACATGAAATCTCAAGGGTGTGGCAGGGATGTGCAATCTCAAACTGTGGTGGGGAAATTCAATCTCGGAATGCGACTGGGACAGACATCTAGAAATTTGGCAGGGACTAACAATTTCATAATACAGTGGGGATGCACACTGTCAGAACGTGACAGGAGACACCATTTTATTCCGAAACTGCTTGCCACTGCCACATTCCAGAACTGTACACACCCATCCCATTTCAAAATTGCACATTGCATCCCCACCACATTCCGACACTGTGCGTCCCTACCGCATTCTGACACTGTGCTTTCCTGCCACATTATAAAAGTGCACTTCCTCACCACATTCTGAAATTGTCTATAACAGCCACACTCCAGAATTCCCTTTGCTACATTCTGAAACTGAGTGTACACATTCTGAAATTGTGCAACCTTACCTAATTCTGAAACTGTCACCACCATATTCCGAAATTCTCAACTGACACAATATGAAATTGTGCATTCTGAAATTATTCATTCCTGACTATTCTGAAACTCTCACCACTAGATTCAAAGAATTGCACATTCCCATCACATTCTGAATATGCATCGCCTCATTTAAAAATTATGCATTTCCACCACGTTCTGAAAATGAAAATTACGTACTCACTGTAATTCTTTTTTTAACTTTCTTTATTAATTTTCTGTGTAATCAGACAATTAACAATTGCATTAACTCATACAAGGATTAGATACAGATATAAGCAGTGAAACTGCCATACAGCCAATCTGTGATATACAGTAAAAACACATGCCTTGTAATCTTGTACAAAAGGAATTGGGGAGGTCCAACAAAATGTCTGACTTAAAGTCTTAAATGTTTCAGAAGATTTGCCAGCCTATTCAAAGGCGAGAGGTTTGTCCTTTAAGTAGAACTGACAAAGGGAGAGATACAAAATCATCTGACTGCTATTTAACCTGTTCAAATATTAGGGAGAAAAAACATAGGCAAAGTCTGACCAACCCTTACAAAAAAAAAAAAAACTCCACAGCATAAAATGCTCTCTATTATTCATTCTAATATACTAAATCAGCAACGATTTAACAGTTAAAAAAAAAAAAACCTGTATGGTATCCTACTTCAATTCAAAAAAACCTGTATGGTATACAGCTGATGACCTCTGAACGGGTGCGAAGTCTGGGCGTTTTTGACAATGAGTTGACTCTGAAATTTCAGGTATCCTCCATTGTCAAGATCTTATATGTGTGTGTGTGTATCTATATATCTATATATCTATATATATATCTATATATCTATATATATATATATATATATATATATACGTATATATATCTATATATATAAACCCTGAAGCCCTTCCATTTCCCAATATGATCAAAAACGATAGTGGTAGTCAATCGTCTCCCTTATAATAGCAAGGAAACCAGAATGAAATTAAGCAGCTGCACATTAATCCAAACCTGACATGATAGGCTTCATGATCCACTGATCAATCTTCAGAGCTGGAGGCTGAATCTTGGCAAGCTGGACTGTCTCTGTGCCTCTCAAACTCCTGCTCTATCTTTTCTGCCCAGGCCCGCATCTTGGGAACAGATTAATTACACGTTTTCTGCTGTGCAGCACTCTAAGACAGGCCAGCAGAAAAAAATGAGTGCACAATTCCTGTGCTCGCAGCCACTGCCGGACTGCGTCAAACCCCTTCCTGCTCGCTCTAGTTTGAAAAGACAGGTCGGGGTATAATTTTACGTTGGCACCATTGATATTCAGTGGGTACACCATCTGCGCTGCACAGATGAGGGCATCCCTTATTTCTGCTCCAGAGGACCTCACTAAGATGGTGCGTGGCTGGTTAGGTGAGGTTGGACGCACCCTGGGGTTGACCCTATAGGCCTTGGTCAAAGATGAGCATCCAAATCCGTCTGGCAAGGTCAGTACTTCTTTGAACCAGTTCACCAAGTATTGCAACAGCGATGTCCCTTCCACCCCCTTCGGGGACTCTAACAAGCCTGATGTTTCCGGAGCAGATTTCATTTTCTATAGCTGCCATCCGACTCCATAGTTGTGTTTTCTTTTAGTTAGCATGGTGACAATCACTAGAGTAGATGCAGTTTTTTTTTTTTTTCAGACTCCGCCACCGTCCCAGTCAGTTGCTGCATTGCCACATTGTGTTTCTCCAGTTTTTGGAGGGTTTTCTCTGTTTTAGAGTCCATGGCCTACATAGACTCAATCAACGTTTTCCACAGCGGTTCCGCTGTCCACTGGGTGCCATTTTCACTATCATCCATGGCCTTGCTGGTGCCTGGTTGCTGCTGGACATTTGCTGGCCCTGGAGGTTGAGCTTTCTCTCATCCCATAATCACAAATGAGGTATCAATCGATTCCAAAAGTCAGGCAGAATTGAGTTCTGACAAGTAAAGTTGAGAAATCTGCAGATTTAACTGTTTTAAAATATATAAAGCACCATGAGGTGGAAGCTGTAAAGGAGGGCTTCTGACCTAGAAGATGGCTCTCTAGTACCCCCTCCCCCACTGTAATTCTTTATCTTCTTGGATCATCTTCATCATCTTCATCATTGATTCACACTGCTGGGTTCAAGCCGGGCACCAGGACCTACGGGTGCCAAAATCTTCAAGAAGACCGATGCCAAGATAGGCTGCGTGCATGTGCGGCATGCAAGACTGTCTCATGCTACACCTATCTGACAAAGGTCCTCAGTCGCCTCAGTACCTTTTTACTGAGGAGGCGCAGCGTAACCTAACTAAACACCTAACCTAAACAAGGCACAAGATACCGCTAGACCCATGTAAGAAGGATCAACAACAGAGCAGGGTCTTCACAGCCCAAACCAAAACAAGGGAGATGAAGACCAATAAACAGAGAAAGTGATCTTGGAGGATGGTGGTGGGCATGACCCAATGATGAAGAAGGTCCAAGAAGATCAAGAATTATGCTGAATACATAATTTTCATATCTTCCTGGACCTTATCTTCACCACTTACTCACACTGCTGGGTTAGAGTACCAAGATTCAGACAGAAATCCCTGAGCAGGGTGGTAGGAGATGGAGCTCACTCAGAACAATAGCCCATTAAGGATTGTCCTGCCAAAAAGCATGCTGTCTGGCATGGACATCCAAGGCATAGTGCTTGATGAAAGTGTGCACTGTGCTCCAGGTAGTGGCTCTGCCAAATAGCAATGGGAGCGGGCGAATCTCTGCCAGGGACGTAATGACCACTCTGCTGGAGTGGGCATGAACCTGCCCTTCCAACTTGACCTATGCCATAGAATAACTTTGGTGAAGGCAAGCTAATATCCAAGCAGAAATGCATTTGATCCTAACCAGCTGACCTATCTGGTTTGGGCTGAAGGAGATGAAGAGCTGCTTGGATTGCTGGATGTCCTTAGTTCTACTGAGTGTAGAGCCTGAGGCTCTTTTGCAAGTGGAGGGTGTGCTCCCTTTGTTCTGAAAGATGGGGAAATACGTGGGCAACACCAAGGGTTGTTTTAGATGGAACTCTGAAACCACTTTAGGCAAGAACTCCCCGGATATACTGTAGATGTTTTTCCTCCATGAGCCCTGGCGGGCTGTGGTCCTCCTCATGGAGGAACTCACTTTTCCAGTCCCACATGTCCCCACTCCTGCCGACCTCAGAAATTCCCCCATGGACTGTCTCCTGCAGCGGAGCAATGGAGAAGGGCGCCAGCTTTCCCCCCTCCCCAGAGACCCAATCCAGACACCCGGGGTCAGCCCTCAGGGACGTGAGGCCATCATGGAACCCTGCCAGGCTTTTTCAGTTTTCTCCCGTCCCCCCTCCCCACCAACACAGTAATGTCGGTATGTTCCTCCCTGCCTGTATTGCCCTCCAGCCACCAGAGGGCAATTAACAAGCAGGAATACAGGTCTCCCTCCCCCATGAGACGACAGCAGTCCTCCGCACGCCTGATCCTCTCTTCCCACACAACCAGGCTTGTTTCCTGAACCCGGTTGCTGGCATGGCGCGAGGCATAGCGACCAGAGCCTCGACTCCAGTGCCACCGGCCAGCAGTTTTAGGCAAGAACTGGAGGTGTGCAGAGAACCACCTTGTCTTTATGGAAGACAGTGTATGGAATCTGTGACCAAAACATGCATCTCAGAGTTCCTATGGGCAGAGGTGACAGCCCATCTTCCAAGTTAGAAATCTGAAGTCACATTTAGCCAGGGTTTCAAAGCGCTTATGAGTGAGCATGTCCAACACAAGGTTCACATCCCAGGGAGCTACAGGTTTTCTCACTGGGGGTCATGTGTGTAGGATACATTTCAAAAACCTCTTGATGAGAGGCAGTTAAGCCAGAGAAAGGTTTGGACTGGCTCATGGTGCGTAGAAACAGCACATAGATGGACCTTAACAGAGGAGTATTGTAATTCGCATTGGAAAGGTCCAATAGATATTTCTAAACCTTGCCCGGTGAACATCAGAATGAATCCATATGGGATTTGGAGCACCATTCAGAGAAACGTCTCCATTTGGCTGTGTAAGTCTTTCTGGTAGAAGGTTTACAAGCAGCCAGGAGAATCTGAGACCCTATGACAGACTTTAAACCTGCTCACTTCTGTCTCCTCAGGAGCCAGGCATGAAGATGAAGAGAGCATAAGTTCGGGTGGACCAGAGAGTCCTGTGTCAGAAGGTCCATCCATAGAGGTAGAGGCCTTGGAGGGGTCACCTGACAACTTACTGACCAATGGAAACCAAATCTGCTGTGGCCAGAATGGGGCAATGAGAATCATCTCACCCCTATGCCTCCAACCTGAGCAGCACCCTCTGAACCAGTGGAAGAGGAAGAAATGCATGTAGAAAGTGATTTGCCCACCACAGCCTGAATGCATGCTGACAAAAAAAACGCCAGGTACAGGATTTTTGGAGGAGAATTGAGGCAGTTTTGCACTGAGTGGGGATGAAAAGGTCCAACTCCAGAGTTCCCATTCATCGAAGAAAGACTGTATGACATCTGGAGCGGAAGACCACTCGTGAGGATCTGCTTCTGTCCAACTGAGCTGGTCTGCCAGACTGTTCTGAGTCCTTGGCAAGCAAACAACTTGGATCAGAGCATCCTGCTCCAGAGCCACTCTCACACCCTCCCGCTTCTCTGCAAAGAGGGTAAGAGTGCACTCCCCATGCTCGTTGATGATGTACATGACTGGACTTGTTTGTCTGTCTGAAGGAGGATTACCTTGTGCCAGACAAAGTCCACTAGGTCTTGAAAGGCGTATAGGACTGCCCTCATCTCCAACACACTGTGTGGGGATGAGAGTCCATTTAAGTCCAGACTCCCTAGGTGTGGTGACCCTGACAGTGGGATCCCCATCCCAGGAAGATGCATCTGTGGTAAGGGTTATCTGTGGTTCTGGTGGAGAGGAGGAAAGACCTTGGAAGGTTGCCCTCCTATGTCCACCACGCAAGTGATCAAAGGGCTTTATCACTTGATGGGGGTAAGACTGGGGATGTGTTGTCAGAGACCACTGTGTGCTGAGCATCCATCGAGTTGTTCTCATGTGCAGTCTTGCTAGGGGCACTTTGAAAACTGAAGAGACCACGAGGCCTAACATCCGCTGCATGGAATGAGTCCACATGGACATGTTCTCCATGCTGAGGTGTGCCATCCGAAGGATGGCTTTCGTCCTGTGTTCCAGGAGGACTGCCCTCACCTTGGCAGCATCCAAGAGGGCTTCTATGAAGAGGAGCTGCTGCGAGGGTTGAAGTTGTGACTTTTCTAGGTTCATTAGGACCCTCACGAAGGTCAAGAACTGAGTTGCTGCGGTCACTGCCTCATCCATGCTGTGTTTGAACAGGCTTGCCAGGAGCCAGTCATCTGGACAGGGGAAAAATCTGTAGCCCGAGCTTTTGAAGGTGCACTGTGAGAACTGCAAAGCACTTTGTAAAGACTCGAAGCATCAAGATAAGCTCTCGCTTTGGCAGCGTCCAAGAGGGCTCCTATGAAGAGGAGCTGCTGCAAGGGTTGAAGCTGCGACTTTTCTAGGTTCAGTAGGATCCCATGGAGGTGACGAACTGAGTTGTTTCGGTCACTGCCTCATCCATGCCTTATTTGGACGGGTATGCCAGGAGCCAGTCATCCAGACAGGGAAAAACCTGTAGCCCGAGCTTTCAAGGTGTGCTATGAGAACTGCAAAACACACTGTAAAGACTCTAGATGCTGAGGATAGCCCAAAGGGCAGGACTGTGAATTAATAGTGCTGGCCCCAAGCCATGAAGTGTAAGACTTGTGGTGACTGAGGTGCACTGGGATGTGCTGGTAGGCATCTTGCATGTCAAGGGATGCCAACCAGTCTTGTGGCATGAGAAGAAGCAGTAGGGTTCCTAGAGAAACCATCTTGAACTTTTTGCAATACAGAAACTTGTTCTGTTTACTAAGGTCGAGGATAAGAAAGTAATGGGAATAGAAGCCTGTACTGCATTCTGCCTGAGGCACTACTTCCACTGCCTGTTGCTCAGAAGGCCTGCTGTCTCTGTAGTGAGAAGGTCCAACATGGCAGCCGACAGAGTGTGCTGCCCCTTGGGCCGATTGTCCAGGGGGATTTCTGAAAAGTTTAGTAGGTATCCCTCTCAGATTTTATTTATTTATTTTATTTATGACTTTGATAACCGGGTGAGATGATCCATAAAACCTATTTGCCAGTGGTGATGGACTTCCACTGATGGTAAAAATGAGTCAAACGTCCCTCCACCGGGAAGGAGATGTCCGCCTCAGACAGCTGAGGCACAGCCAGGCCGGAGCTTCAGAGGGTGGCAATAGGCACTTTCGGCGCCTGTGTCTTCTGCTGCATTTTCTTTGGCAGCTGAGGGAGATTGGTGCTTGACTTGGGCTCCTCTGCTCCTTCCACGAAAGGACTGCTTGTTGCGGAAGAACTGATGGCCCCTTCCTCTTCATGGATATGAAGGGGCTGGTCTCGCAGATTTGATGGCTATCCTGGTCTTTTGAGAGGCCCCGAGAGACTGTTCCACCTGTTTGACAAATAAGCAGGTGCTATCGAAGGGGACACTCATGATTTGCTGCTCGGCGTCAGTTGAAAAACCTTAAGTCCAAAGCCAGGACTGTCTCATTATGCAGACTCCAGCAGTGGCAGAGCAGGAAGCAGTATCATATGCATCCATGGCTGCCTTGAGCTGATGACTGTTGAATTCTATGCCATGAGTGACAATCTGAAAGATCCTCTGTTTAGTGTCAGACTCTGGTAAGGACTCTGCAAGAGACTCAGGAAGGTCCAAAGGACATATTCATACTGACTGAAATGTCCTTGATAACTGGCTATTCACATATTAAAGTGGCGCCACGAAAGCCCTCTTTCCCATGGTGTCAGTCTTACGGGATTCCTTATTAATGGGGTGTGCCATAACCTCTTGATGGCGGATGGCCTTGTCATTTTCAGCAAGGATGAAAATGTTATCTGCATGAGGCTGGGAAGCTGAAATAAGTCTGTCCTTACTACTGTCAGTCTATCTGCTTAGAGTCAGAAGGAATGGAAGCAGTCCTGGCCCACACTGCCTCCAAATGAATTTCAAAAGCTGAAGGAACAGGAGGCGTGAAGTTAACTAGAATGTTAGGAACATGAAGCCACTCCAGATGCAGCTGCTTACCTGGGTCGGGCAGAAGTCTTGAAGGCAAGGGTAGCCTGTAGTGTTGCTCAGATAGTATCCTAGAAACTAAGATACCAACAGATACCTCCCATTTGGCCAGATAGTTGCTGTGGTAGGACAGCAGTGCTATCTGATCATGGATCCTACCCTATAGGATCCAGTTCACGGATCCTACAAATGTTGTGTATCCCATGGATCCTAGCTACAGATCCAGCTCGGATCCTAACTATCAGACCTAGGATCAACTGCTATCTGACCCTAGAGCCTACATCTGTCTTTGATAGGATTTCTGGTAGGATCCTGGGTAGATACCAGCACTATCTGACAGATAGTGGTAGGAACCACAAAAGCACTATCTGAGCAACACTAGTTGCCTGCGTGTTTTCAGTGGGGTTTGAAAGATAGATCCTCCTGAGGGACAGGAGCAGGAGCTTGATTTTACAGGCTGTAGAAAGTGTCATCACCACCACCCTGTGAATGAATGAGGTTGGGGCAGACTCATCTCCCTCCAACTCCTCTTCAGAAAGGGCAGTCAGAAAAGGAAAGGGCCTAGAAACACCAAACTTGGGCACAGGATTCGGATAAACAAGTGACACCAGCACCATAGCTGGTTCTAGGCCGACATAGGCCAAAGGAGCCAGTACTGGGTCCAGCACCAGCCCAAGGGGAGCCAGCGCGCAGACACTGCCCACGAAGAACCCAAAGCAGGCGATGCCAGGTGTGGCACTGGACATGACACCGGACATGCCCTGAAAGTTCCAATCCAATGCCGAGCCCAACACAGACCCAAATGAAGGTCCAACGGGCACAGAAGTGACTAGAAGTACCTCGGCTGGTCCCTGCACAGTGACCCTGCGAGGGAACCAGCGTTAGTGGCATGGTTTACCGCAAGGGATAGAACTGCTGACAAGCCAAATGTTCTCTACCCATTCTGAACGCCCCAGGAGCGAGTCTGAAAGCCTAGGCCCGAATGATCCGCAGGAAGAGAAAAACAAGCCAGATGCTATACTCACTGCTCCATAAGAGCTGCTCAGTGGTGAAACTGCCCACCAGAATCCCCACAAGAGGACAGAGAGGGGCTCCAGGTCCAAGGCCTGGAATGACCATGAGTAGACGTTGCCGGAGAAACAATGGTGCTGGAGAAGGCCTCCTGCTTGCAGACCCAGAAGGCTTCTTGGCAGACATACCAAAGGGCAACATTGAGCAGTACAGTTTCTTCCCCTTCTGACAGGAAGAGGAAGAAGACGAGGTCGAGCAGTGCCGGGTCCTTGACCTGGATCAAGAATGGGACCACTTCCTTTTGTGTTTACAGGAGGACTGTCCTTCCTCCAGAACACAGAACTGCCCGTCATCAGAACCCTCCCCTGGAGAAGGAGGTGGACAGGATACAGCTCTGCTGCCACAGCAGCATTCATAAACGGACTCCCTACCAGCACCGTCCATGGTCATAGGCTGTTGTTTGGTAGGGCTGAAAAAATGTGATAAATTTTCTTTTTTTTTTTTTTAAACTGACAAAACACTAACTGTAACACAGATCGGAATCGAACTGAATGCTGTTGTCATATATCACGTGAAAATTCTGACTCTGGCAGGCAAGTGACATCGTCAATGAAGCACACTCAACAGCGGGGAAAAAAGGAACTGAGGTGGTTGAGGGCGTTGCGAGACAGGCTATGTAACCGCGAGACAGTCTTGCGGTGCCACGCATGCAAGCAGTGGACCTCAGCGCTACCTTTTGAACAGTTTTGGCTCCCACATGGGTCCTAGCACCTCTGGCTTGAACCCAATAGTGTGAATTAATTTAATGGTGAAGATAAGGTCCAGGAAGATTTGCGTTTTTCCTGCCACATTCCAAAATTGGGCATCCCCACCATGAGTCCCAACCAAATTCTGAAATTGTACTTTTCAGCCATATTCTGAAACTGTCACTGCCACACTCCAAAATGGCCCATGTTCATCACGTTCCAAAAATGTGCATCCCCACCATAGTCCAAAATTGTGAGTAACCGTGATTTTCCGAAAATGCATTTCCTTGCCACGTTCCAAAAGTACACATGCCACCAATTTTAAATATGTGCATCTCTGCCACCTTCTGAAATCGCATGTGACCACCACATTCTGAAAACGTGTCCTCGCCAGTCTGAGATTCCGAGTGCATGTCACATTGTGAAACTGCTTGTTGCCACCACAATATGAAATCAAGCATCCCACCCCATTCTAAAACAGTGCATGATCAACACATGCCAAAATTAAACATCCAAGACAATCACAAAACTGCATATCCTGCCACATTCCACAACTACGCTCTCCCCACATTTCAAACTGCATATCTCTGCCACATTCTAAAAATTAATGACACTGCAACATTTTGAATTTCAGTGTTCCACCACATTCCCAAACTGTTACAACTGTTTGAGACTGTGTCATTGCTACATTCCACAACTGTGGCCTGGTGGCATTCTGAAATCGTATTCTGGAGTATTTGAAATTGCACACAACTCTCGCATTCTAAAGCCATGTCTTCTGTTGCATTCGCCCATCACATTTTTAAGTACCCTGCTTTCATACATATGGAACTGCATGCCTTGTACCCACCCACTGCCAGCTTTCCTTCTCACATTTTACTACAGCTGCAGTTTTATGTAACGTCCGGAGAAATAAGCCCTATAAAGTAGCTTTCAGGGAGGACTAGGCTGAGAGTTCTGGTCATCATCAGTAGTCATTCACTAAACATGTTTGGAGACACAGTTTGAAGATAGAGGGGGGAAGGCTCAGGGGCAACGTGAGGAAGTATTTTTTCATGGAGAGGGTGGTGGGCGCATGGAATGGCCTTCTTGAGGAGGCGGTGGGGTCAAAAACAGTGGGGGAATTCAAAAATGCATGGGACAGACATAAGGCAATTCTGGTGGGGGGAGTAGGAAGAAGTAGGCTGTTGGTTAACTAGGATCTGCAGCTTATTCAATAGGTAGGGAAATGGGCAGACTAGGTGGGCCAAGCGGTCCTCATCTGCCACAAAGTCTATGTTTCTGTGTTGCTATGTTTTTTTTGAACAGGCAATGAAATTAATGTTTTAAATGACCTGTAACTTTTAAAACAAAGTAACTTAGAGATCTCATTTTTATGGCATGAGGCTGATTGGGGATATGCTAATTCAAATTCTGGAATTACTAAGGTAGACATTTTGGCAAGACTGCCTCTTTAAAACTAATTTTTATACTAGCCTTTGAATGGAAACCAAATATGTTAACTCCGTTTTATTTAGTGAATTGGTACATAACTCTTGTGCTGTCCTTAAAGGGTTAATGTTATTATTTCACCGTTCAACATTAATAACACAGATCATAAGCCACCTATGTATCTTCCAAGTGCAAAAATAAAACAATTTCAAGTTTCCTGTTTCAGTATTAACACTCAGAATGTTCACATTGTTATCAAGACAGTTAACTTCTTGTAGGCTCACATACAACAATAGTACTAGAATCAGAAATATACAACAGTCATGTTTGTTATACCACGGCATTTCTCTGGCTTTAAGGCTATGCTCTTTTAAACAATGCATTCCTGCTTCTTCCTTGTCTGTAACGAATAATTTAGTTAAGAGCATCAAGTCCAAAATGGGAACTGCCACATCTTAGTACATGTAAACCAAAATGATGTTCAGACAGAGTTTAGAAATGTTTCATCATTCAACAGGGTCTGAAAATGTAAAACTTGTTAGAACGTAGTTAAAATATTTTGATGTCTGCGTAAACTGATTTAATTTGTTCTGGCTAGATATGTTATTAAGGGACCAAACAGTACAGAAGAAATTATATTACAACCGATATTAGTGAAAATAATTTCTCTGTCTCAGCTTTTACATAAAGATTGCAGAACTGCTAAGCAGACTACAGTAGAAAATGCTGGCCTATAGTGTTGAAGCACTAACTGGATTGCAAGAATCGAGGTTCTAATTAAAGCATATTACACAGACACACAAATGCAGAATGTTTATAACATTTAAGAGAAACTGTCAACCTGTCTGCATCACATTATTTCTATAATTAAAACCCACATTTTATGATTTGCTTACCTTCTCTAATTTCACTGATGTTGCTGGTTGTTTTACTTACTTGCATTCTTGGTATAACTGAAACGCATGCTGATGTATAGTTATACCAAACCTTGTTTTGTTTCAGATTCTTGATCTGCTCTTATTTTATACATCCTGAACATTAGAAACACCCAAAACAGGGCAGCCACTCATGATGCAATAGCCTCCTCTGCTCCAACTACACAATGAGTGGCTAGACTGTGTTGGGGGTGTCCGTACATCCAGGAAAGATGCACTGGGAGTTGATAAAGGAATGTACACAAACATGTTTTTGTGGAGGTAACACCAGTCGGTGAGCAGTCCGCTTTTGCTTTAAAAAAAATCTGAATCAAGCTACCAGCTACATCAGCAGTCTCTACAGAATGTGAGCACTCATAACATATTTTTTAAAATTAGGGACACTTTGAGGGTTAAAGAGCAAGTTTCAAATCTTAATAGTAATTAATAAATTTGATAAAGGAAGGCTACCGCTCAACTAACATAGTCCTTGTTAGCTGAGTGATGGCCTTCATTCCTCAAATTGGCATTTAAAAGTATAAAAACAGCTTTAAAAATTTCCCCATTATGGTCTGAAACCTTCACGCCGTTCTGGTACATACATCACAAAATGTACAAGCGGGGCGTGGCCTAAGTTGAGGAATGTTAGCATTGGGATACCAGCTCCGTGGAGCTGCTTTACAAACGTTTTCTTCAAAACATAGTTAGAAAAAATTACGATTTTCAGATGCCTCTCTTAACCGTAGGAGTAGCTACTGTATATATTTTTTTTGGGGAAATTTTAACTATTAACTGAAACCTGCTCTTTAATGGAATTGACACTGTCCCTTTAAAGTAAACTTTGCTTGGATGCAGTGGTTAGTTTCTTACCCTTTAGAAGTAGATGTTAACTGTACAGGGCAAACTATGTTTAAGTCAGTTTTCTTGCTTCATACACTCTAATCAAAATGAACAACAGTAAACAAAAAGAAATTAAGACATTCTCCCAAAGTACTACTAACATGTAGTATGTAACAGTGTCAATGTGCAACAAAGGACAAAACACATTTTCTATAGTCATGTCTAACATATATACTTTACAAATGTAGACAGCATGGATTTCCTGCACAGCAGAAAATTAGACAAACAGTTAGTACAAGATAATTGGCCATGGAAACCGCTAAACCCCCTTTTACAGAGTGCAATGGATATTCAAAGTGGTCACATTTTCTACAAAACATCTCATAGCATTACTCAATATATACGTTGTCAGTGTAACAGGGCTACTTCCTGCTTTATGAAAAACGAACTGCTTTTGCCACAGAAATCATTTCTGCGCCATTCTTCCTTTACTGGGTTCCAAAAATGAAATGGGTCCAAATTCTAGGTATATTCTGTTAACATTTTCCTTCATGTAAGTTACAGAACTTAAAAATGGTACTCCGAGTAATGTTTTACTGCTAATTTGTAAAACTCGATATGAAATTAGTGACAGTCATACTAATGTCTAACCAGGCATACTCAGAAACCTAGAATTATTGTGGCAAGGATGCTCCCTACAGCAACAGGTTCTTTATACTGGAATTGTTCAAGAGCAAGGTTTACTTAATTATATAGGCTATTTACCTTTTATAGTTAATTTTGTAAAACAGTTTTATGCAGATTAATTTAAAGCAGTTTGTTACTAGCTTTTGTAAAATGGGAAAGAGGACTTGTACTGTAATAGAATTCAATCACATCACTTTAAGTACAGCATAACTACAGAGGTCAGTTGCCTCTTCTTTTGAGCTTTTTTTTTTGCATTTTACCCATTTGTAAGTAACACTAACACACTTCAGGGATATGCATCATGCTGGATTATTAACACACTACCCTTTGATGTGAAGGCATTCACAGTGCCTCCTGCCTAACAATACAGCTGAGGCATGTGATTATATCATAATGCATACTGTCGAAGTCTTATAAGCTTACATAATGCGCAGCCAGCTGTGAGTTATTTCTTAGCCGGAAGCGCAGCCTTAGATGCACAGCACAGCATGCACTTCATGATGTGTTACAAATTTGTTTATGATCCAGAAGTAATCATTGATTTTACAGAATGAATACTCATTGCACCTGTAGCTATTTTTCTTCATTACAATAATACATACAACTCAAGAGGCTAGTGTTACACAGTTAATTGTTCTGCGCTTCTCTGTGTTGTACATAAAACAAACCAGCATATAGAACATTCAATAACCTTTCTTATTAAACATACCACACATGAGAATGACAAACCCAAACCAGATTATAAATATACTGCCGCTAAGGAGTTACCAAAGTGCAATAATTTAAACCACTAAATAAAAGAATGTTCTACAAGAGGCAACCCCTTAGAGTACTACCAAACACTTCAAAATACTGTTTTGTTTTAAACAAAGTTTATCATGGTCAGCAGGTTTGATGTTTAAGTTCTTTTAAAAGGATATATTAAAAAAAAAAAAAAAAGTACAGTAGAACTCTCACAGAATATCTTATTTCTGGTACAAGTAATATACCAGGTATCTTAAATTATGCAAAGCTTCTATAATGAATCAATTTTAAACTCATGGCATGACTGGAAATCAGCAGCAAAAATGTTGCATCATTCTTGGATTTAACAGAGCTGTATTAAGGAAGACCCATGCTTTCACGCCGCCTGGTAGGGCTCCCAAGTCCAAAATTCAATCTCTGATGATGCAAGGTGGGGCAACCTACTGGGTACTTCATTTACTAAGCACCTGTGGGCATACACACACATGCAAACACTCTAAGAACCTCGTGCTTACTTGAAACTGTAGTTCTACAACTAGTATTGAGTTTACATTCATACTTGGGCAGCTTCAACTGGGCATGCTCAGTCCCCCTAACAACCTTCAAACTCGAGTCCTCCTATCTAATCA